>CAJQUN010000050.1:0-1200000 GCA_907163345.1 Haberlea rhodopensis | reverse complement strand
GGTTAATGGTAGCCCTTCCCTGGAATTGGGGTTACAACGGGGTTTGCGTCAAGGGGATCCACTTTCTCCGTTCCTTTTTGTTATCGTTTCTGAGGCTTTGAGTAGAATGGTTAACAAGGCTGTGGAAATCGGATTGCTAGATGCAATCAAAGTGGGTAGGGACCACACCGCGATTTCGTATTTACAGTTTGCGGATGATACCCTGTTTGTGGGTGCGGCGACTATGTCTAATGCGACAGTGTTCAAGGCCATTCTTCGTATTTTTGAGCTTCTATCTGGACTCAAAATAAATTTTCACAAGAGTAAATTGATTGGAGTAAATGTTGATTTGAGAACAGTTGAAGAACTAGCACATTATTTGAACTGCGATATTAGAAATTTGTCGTTTGAATACCTGGGTTTACCGATTGGGGTTTCTTCGAGAAAGAAATTATTTTGGGAACCGGTGGTCGAAAGATTCAGAAAAAGACTCACGTCTTGGGAGGATAAGAGTCTGTCTTTTGGGGGTCGTATGATATTACTCAATGTTGTGCTCTCCGCTCTACCGATCTACTACTTCACTTTCTTCCGTGCTCCAAAATGTATCCTTTCCAAATTACAATCTTTGCAAACTTCTTTTCTTTGGGGGGAGGAGAGGGTTCTAGAAAAATTGCTTGGGTTAAATGGTCAGAAGTTTGTAAATCTAAAGTCATGGGAGGGTTGGGGGTGAGGAATTTGAATTACTTCAACATGGCTTTAATGGGAAAATGGGCTTGAGATATAATTAGGGAGTCGAATTCATTGTGGAAAAGGGTGCTGATATCCAAATATGGACCTCTGTCTTGGGATTCCTTGACGGGTAGTTCGACTGCGGCTTCTAACCAGAATCAGTGTTCTTTCTGGTGGAAGGACATTAGGAATACTATTTTTAATAAGGACTTAACTTGGTTTACAGGGGGTTTGGTTAGACGGGTGGGTGATGGGACTCGTACTAGATTTTGGAAAGATGTTTGGGCAGGAAATGACAGTTTTCTTAATCTTTTCCCTAGATTAGCTAACATTGCCAGGGATAAAGACATTTTCATTAGTGATATGGGGGTTTGGGAGGAGGGGGTTTGGTCTTGGATTTGGGATTGGAGACGAGAGTTATTTTCTTGGGAACATGTTTTATTTGCAAATTTGTTATCTTCTATCAACAGGATCACCATGATGCAGGGCCAAAACGACGAATGGAGATGGAAGCATGAACCGAAAGGAAATTACTCTGTCGCATCGGCTTATTATTCCTTGCAGGACACCAACTCAACGCTGATTGCTCTCTAGCATATCAGATAAATTGGAATAGTTACTCTCCTAACAAAGTAACAGCCTTGATTTGGAAGAATTTTAAGGATCGTATTCCAACGAAGGTTAATTTGCGCTACAGGAATATCAGAACGGGACCGATATTGGACCTATGTGAATTCTGCCAGAAGGATGAAGAGTCAATGGAACACTTGTTTTTCCTATGTAGGAAGTCTCATTCAGTTTGGATGCAGTGTTATGTGTGGTTGGGAATGTCGGTTGTTTTGTTTAATGAACCCAAAGAGCATATTATTCAACACAGAGGACTGTGGACACACTCAAAGGGTTTAAAAGCATGGTTAACAATTTGGCAGACGGTTATTTGGTCTATTTGGCTAGAGAGAAACAGACAAATATTTCGAAGCACAGTTGAAGAGGGAGCATCAGTGGTGGATCTAATTCAATTCAGGAGCTGGTTCTGGATCAAGAACAGATCAAATGAGTCTTTCAGTTACTCTTTGTCGGATTGGATAAGAGAACCAATTAGTTGTATCTTATATTAACTCTTTCGTATTTAGCTTTTTTCTATTCTTTCATATGTGTACGTCTTAAGACTTTTTGATGTACCTCTGGTACATGTTATTTATATATTTTATTTGCCCGATCAAAAAAAAATTATAATTAATTAGCGCCCTTAAAAATGATTTAATTTAACATTTGGTAAAACTTATATTATTTATTTTTCTCACAATATTGTTAATTTATTTTTTTTACTCTTAAGCAGTTAATTAATTAAAATGTGCAATTTAATCGTTGTTTACTACAGCTAAATCAAAGAAAGAGTCGACTAATTCGTTTGTAAGGCCTGTCGTCTCATTCATCTCATTAATAAAAAAAATTTAAATTTCTATGTTTTTTTTACAGAAACAAATAATTTACAAACTAAAAATTTCCCACCTCATTAAATTTTCTAAATACAAAATTGATAATTATAAGGTCAAAATCAAAACAAGAAAGGGATATATTGTGCTTTTAATGGTGAATTATTAGAGATTTTACAGGTTGATAAATCTAATTACGTAGATAGATAATTAAAAAAAAAAAAAACTCTAATTGGATTGTATTCATCGTATCTGATGCATTATTCCATTTCTTACAAAAATATGTATAGAAAATAATAATGAGATTATCATAATGGCCAAAAGTCATGACACAGTTAATCAATTTGTATTAGATTAGAGTAACACTTTCCACTTACATTTTATATAAATAAATAATTATTTTACGTGGGAGTAGTCAATTAATTGCCTAACTTTTTATTGTAGGAATTGCCTTTTTCTAATTAAGCCTTAAGGATAACTTAATCTGATCTCGACTATCATATACAACAGTACATGACAGGATATCATGCCACCATCAGCAATCTCCCACGTGGCATGCACGAATTTATGAAAATTAGAAAATTGATTGGGAGGAGAACAATTTCTTGTTTTTTTTTATTAATTATACCAACTGCATATTTATATACAAAGAGAGATCTAGTCTAGAAATCCATGTTTAAATTATGGATGATATCTTTGACTCTATCTTCTAATCCTATGAAATCTTGATAAATATTATCAAGATAGGAAAATATAAAAGATAAAACTACAATCTAATCTCCAACACTCCCCCTCAAGCTAGTTAATAGATATTTATCATTCCTAGCTTGCATGTCAATTGTTCGAAAGTATTCTTTGGCAAGCCTTTTGTTAGAATATCTGCCACTTGTCTTTCTGATGGTATATAAATCATGCACACACTTCTATCTTCAACTTTCTCTTTGATGAAGTGTTTGTCGATTTCAACATGCTTCGTTCTATCGTGGTGCACTGGATTATGAGCAATGATAACTGCTGCCTTGTTATCACAGTAAATCCTCATTGGTTCATTATTGAGCATCTTTAGTTCCTCCAGAACTCTTTTTATCCATATTCCTTCACATAATCCTTGGGCAGCTGCTCTGAACTCAACTTCTACACTACTTCGAGCAACCACTGACTGCTTCTTGCTTCTCCAAGTTACGAGATTTCCCAAAACATAGGTGCAATAACCAGTGATAGATCTTCTATCAACTATGGATCCAGCCCAATCAGCATCAGTATAAACTTATATTCCTTTCTGCTCTTTCTTACCAAAAAGCAAACCTTTCCCTGGATGTTAGGATCGGTCCGGAGTGTTTAGAGGGGGGGTGAATGAACACTCATATTACAAATTAATCCCTTGTGATTTCTTTCGGATTAGTGAAGGAAATCTGTTTCTTAATCAACTCTTCTGCAGAACAGACCACTGAATATTTTAGTGCGGTTATGTTATTAGATTAGTAAGAACGGCTCGATGGCTTGAATAGTATAGCGAATGCAGAATGATAAAACACGGAATATATTTCTGGAAGTTCGAATGTGGTGTAATCCTTCTACGTCTCCCCTTCTTCTAATTAAGGAAGGATTCCACTAGAAGACTTTGATTTATACAATCCTGTTGTACAAACCCGATTCAGCTGGATTTACCTCACTACCAGACTGAAACTCCTAGTCTCTCGATCTGTTCAGACACACTCTGTCTGATAGTTACAATTGATTCTCACTTCTATATCTTAGTACCGAATACACAAGATAGACTTAATTAGTCTATGCACACAATGATCCTAATGTGATCAAATATTACAATATGCTTGTGCTTATGAAGATTTTCAGCTCGAAAAAGTCTGAGCTTGTAAGCTTGTGCTGTTTTTCTTTCTTTTGCGTTTTTCGATTGATCAGACTCTCTTCTTGAGCTCTTCTGTTGCATCATTATATAGTTGTATGTACCAACAACATTATTTTCCCTAATGTGCAACTCTTGACTCTGTTTAAACTCTGAGTAAGCTGCAGTCTTCTTCTTTAGGGTAGTTGACGTTCTCGTTCATGCTTTCGGCGACTGTCAGGTAAGCTCTTCTTTGTCTTCTTACCTTTTATGGTAATCTTCAGTCTTTGGTCTTTTTCAGCATTAATTGCAACATTAAATGCTTCAATATAGCCGTTAATGATTCGGACTGAAGATCAAATCTTATTCAGCCTTGACTGCTCTGATCTGATGAAGGTTGATATTGATCTGAAGCTTCGATCTGGTCAGGCTGATATCCATCGATCCGATCTGATTTGCGATATATCATTTCAACTTGATCTGTTTTGAGCGATCGATCTGGTCAGTCTGATTTCACTCGATCCGGTCTGATATGTTTTGTCATCGTTAAAATCCGGAACTAACAAATTCCCCCTTTTTGATGATGACAAAACCTAGCTTCTATATCTTTTTATCTAGTCTTTTAATAACTCTGAAGCGTATACTTGCGGATCGATTACTTCTTCTTGTTAAAAATAAATGAACATAGTTAAGTTGAAGTTCGGATTGATTAAGCCATTTAGTTCAAAATAAATGAACAATGACTTAACTAAGAACTTAGATTTTTATTGATCAAAAATCTTAAACACAAATACAGACAAGTTTGAGCTACTAAGACTGCTACTTTCTAGCTGAAGACTGATGCGGCTTGAAGTCTTTTCTCTTTTCCCCCTTTTTGTCAGCAGCAATCTCTTGAAGAAAGTCGACAATTTGTGCTAGCTGAGCTCTGATAGCATCAAGACGAGTGTCTTGAGCACGAAGGGAATTGGCTACGGATGCTCTAACTTCAGTGGCCAGCTCGATCTGCTCTTTTCTCAGACTGTTCGTATAAATAGCTTGCTGAGAGAACAGATCATTCAGTCCTCGCTGAATGTTGCTTATACTTGCTGTCATCTTCTCTTTGAAAGAGTCAAAATCCAAGACTATAGTCCTCTGACTTTGATGAACTTCTATGACTCGTTGAGAGAGAGATAGACAGTTATCCGAAAGATGCTGAAGGGACCTTGCCAAGGATGGAGCTTCATCAGATAACTGGCTTGGAGAGTGATCAGATGACGAGAAGATGTGATCAGCTTCTGCGGCAATGGGTATCAGCGAAGACATAGCAGATTTGCGTGTTTCGGACCGGATCAAGGTGACCAAGTCCGAAGAAAACTCTTCTAAGAATGCCATATCTTCAGCAGATTGGTCTGGAGGAGTGCTAGGTCTCGAAGGCTCTTCAACCTGTAAAGCTGCAACAACGGTGGATACCACCAGATCCGGATCGACGAATGCTGGTGAGATGACTGTTGTATGTGCCACGGTTGGACTGTGCTGAATTTGGGAGACTGTGGGTGCAATGGGGATGGAAGTTGTTGGAGAGTCCAACAATACATCCATTGCTTCAGTTTCAGCCGCAGACGGGGCATTAGTCATTGGCTGCTCCGCTGTCTGTTCTGCTGACTGATCCGCTGTTCCAGAGGGAATTGGCTCTATGAAAGGTTCAGCCAAAGTCTTGCTCGCAGACGGGTGATCCGGGCTGGGAACAGGAGTAGAGATGTTAAGCTTCTGTCGTTGAAAACGAACAGCCAAATTAAGAGCATGAACATCCATTTCCAGCTGAGCAATGACTGCACCATCATCTTTGGCACTCGGGTTGCTCGGATCAAAGTTCTCCATCTTAGCTGCAAGGAGCAGATTTGCCAGTCTGAATCTCTGGTTGACTTGGAACAGATCTTTGCAAAGCACAGCAACTCTTACATCGTCTGTCTCGGTCCCCTTAAGTACTTCTTCTTCCATTTTCTGTAGTCTTCTCAGTTTGCCAAAGAACATATCAATGTGGTTGATCGTTCTGTACTCGACATATTCATCAAATACCACAATGAGCGCCTTGACCTTCTCTTCAACATCCTCCATAGCGATGTATGGCTGTTTGAGCGGCAGATTTGGGTTTTGAGGAGAGAGGTTCAGTGAGAATGGCCTTGCCCTTGCCGGTGGAAGACGGAGACTTGATCCCTGATTGGGTGTAGTCTCACAATTCAGTTATAACAATCCCTTTGACCACAGGAATGGCAGAGGGGACTCTGATGGTTACTTTGGGTACAGTGGTTGAAGCTGTTGAAGGTTGGGTTATAGTTTGGGGTGCATGGGTGGCTTTTATGGAAGGCAATATGAGTAAGGTTTTGAGAGGTAAGGTTTTGATTGGCTTGGTGATCTGGGTTCGTGGCTTTTTAGGAGGGGGCTTGGCTGGAGACGAAGGAGCAGACTGAGTTTCCTCGGAGTCAGTCTGAATAGTTACTTTGCGCTTGACTCTAGGTCTTCGAGCAGCAGCCTGTTCTTCTCCTTGTTCGATCTTGACAGCCACCAGATCGGAAGGAGTGGGTGGAGCACTTTTGGACTTCAGGAGAGCCAATCCCTTAGGGTTGAGAATTTTGAACGGACTCAGAGCAGACGGCTTCCCCAGCTTGATGTCCAGTGTCTCCAGAAGCTTGCTTAGAGGAACAGCAAAGCAAACAGCCTGTTTGGAGGCGATGACTGTCTCAAGCAAAACTCCAAATAGAATAGCAGACCAATTCATCTTCTGCCCTGAGTGAATAGCAGCCATGGCCCGGAATTTCTCAGCAGTAACAGCATCATAGCTTCCGGCTTTGCCCAATAATGGCTTGCCAACAATCTCGCATAACACTTGGAAATGAAAAAGCATTTCCTTCTTCTTGAATGACGGCTGCAGACGATGGCCAAAGATGGATATCTTCCCCTGAAGATCAGTGATCGTGGCCTGAGGAATATGGCCAAAGTCAATCAGTCCGGTGTTGGGAAGACCAAAGGTCTTTGCCAGCGTCGACGGAGAGATGTCAAACGATTTGCCCTTGACGGTGGTGGAGATGAACGTCTTCTGAGATACAACATTTGCAAACAGTTCTCGAATCTCCGATTCGTAAACCACCGTTCCACATTCCAGAAAATTCCTTAATCCAGAAGTCTCTAAGGATTTGAACATAGAGACCATTTCCAGATCTTCAGCCCTGTATATTTCATTGAACTCTACAGATAAAGAATTGTGAGTGATAGTAGCCATTGAGTGAAGTGAAGAATACGGATAGTGTGAAGAAAATATTTGAGAGATAGAGAGCAGACAACAGTAATTCGTAAAAAGTGAATGAAAGTGAAATATTCAGCCCGCTAAATAGGAGAGAGAAGACACGTGTCTTTATCTCGATGACTGATAATTAAAGAATTCAAAATAAACGGACAGGATGAAAGAGAGATAAGGCGGTTAAAATAGCGATCAGTCCGGGCTATTTTAAATAATTACTTTACTTAAAGATTTGTTGACCAGACAGATCATTGGATAACATCAAATTTGACATAGATTGGTCTGAAAGTTAGGACCGGTCTGTGTCGTTCTGATCATTGTATTATCGATCTGTGCCAGCATTCAATCTTTAAAAACTAAAAGAAAGATACTTCTAAGATATCAAGATAAGTCTATTAAACCAAGAATTTGACGAAAATAATTAAACTCAGCCTCAGGAAGTGGTTTGGTGAAGATATCTGCTGCTTGCTGTTCTGTTGAAATATGCTCGATCCGAATTTCCTTTTTGCCAACATGATCTCGAATAAAATGATGTCTGATAACAATATGCTTGGTGCGAGAGTGCAAAACTGGATTATACGTTATAGCAATTGCACTTGTGTTGTCACAAAATATCGGAGATTCAACAGCTTGAATGCCATAGTCTTTGAGCTGGTGTTGAATCCAGAGCATTTGAGCGCAACATCTCCCAGCGGCAAGATATTCTGCTTCAGCTGTAGATGTGGCAATAGATGTTTGCTTCTTGCTAAACCAAGAGATCAATCTTTCACCTAAGAATTGACATGTTCCACTGGTGCTTTTGCGATCAATCTTACATCCAGCATAGTCAGCGTCTGAATATCCGATTAAGCTGAAATTTGAATCTTTGGAATACCAAAGACCAACGTTCTGAGATCCTTTTAGGTATTTCAGAATACGCTTAGCAGCAATAAAGTGTGATTGCTTTGGTTCTGACTGAAATCTAGCGCACATACAGACTGAGAACATTATATCAGGCCGGCTCGCTGTAAGATATAAGAACGATCCGATCAGTCCTCGATACATGGATACTTCAACTGTTGTTCCCCCTTCGTCTTTATCTAACTTGATTGAAGGACTCATTGGAGTTGATGCAGTTGAACACGTCTCCATTCCGAATTTCTTGAGAAGTTCTTTGGTATACTTGGTTTGATTTATGAAGATGCCATTGCTGAGCTGTTTGACTTGGAGACCCAGAAAGAATGAAAGTTCTCCCATCATACTCATCTCAAACTGTCCCTGCATTAACTTAGAGAATTTCTCGCATAATTTGGGGTTAGTTGACCCAAAAATGATATCGTCAACATAGATTTGAACTAACAAAGTATGTTCCCCTTAATAAATTTAAACAGAGGTTTATCCACTGAGCCGATCTGAAAATCATGGTTCAGCAGAAAATTGAGACAGGGTATCATACCAGGCTCTTGGAGCTTGTTTCAGTCCATATACTGCTTTATTCAGTAGATATACATGATCTGTAAATGAGTGGTTCTGAAATCCAGGAGGTTGCTCAATGTAGACTTCCTCCTGAAGCTTACCATTAAGAAAGGCACTCTTGACGTCCATTTGATATACCTTGAAGTCTTTAAAAGCAGCATGAGCAAGAAATATTCGGATTGCTTCAAGTCTGGCGACTGGTACAAAAGATTCATCGAAGTCAATTCCTTCTTCTTGTCGAAATCCTTGCGCCACCAATCTGGCTTTGTTTCTAACCACAACTCCATCTGCGTCCAGCTTGTTTCTGAAAACCCATCTGGTTCCAATAACAGGCAGATCGCTTGGTCTGGGGGTTAGACTCCAAACTTGATTTTTTTCAAATTGATTAAGCTCTTCTTGCATGGCTTTAATCCAGTTGTAATCAGTCAAAGCTTCATCAATCTTTTTAGGTTCCAGATTTGATATGAAAGCGGCATGAGTGAATTCGTCCATCATCTGTCCTCTGGTTCTAATAGGTGCAGAAGGACTTCCAATCACTAGATCAGGTGGATGCCTCTTTGTCCATCGATAGCTTGATTCCGGATTATCTGGTCCAAAAGGGTGAGTAGCAGCAGTACTATCAGCATCTGCTTTAACATTAGAGTTAGGACCATCCGAATCGGCTCGATCTAAAGAAGCTTCATTGTCTTGATCCGGTCTGTCTGGTACTTCAGGTTCCGGTGGATTGTCTCTTGACCTGTTAGCTACAATCTCATCATCACTGTTAGCTTCGAGATGGATATTTTTCATCTGATTTTGAATTGATTCCTTGTTACCCTCAATACATAAAGATTCATCAAAAACGACATGAACTGATTCTTCTACAGTTAAAGTGCGATTATTGAAAACTCGAAAAACTTTGCTATTAGATGAATATCCTAAGAATATATCATTATCTGATTTAGCTTTAATTGTTGTAAGATGATTCTTACCATTATTGTGAACGAAGCATTTGCACCCAAATACATGAAGGTGAGAGATAGACAGTCTGTTACCAGTCCATATTTCATATGGAGTAAGATTCAACTTCTTGTTAATCATAGACCGATTTTGAGTGTAGCATGCAGTATTTACAGCTTCTGCCCAGAACTTTTGCGAAATACCAGAATCAGCAAGCATTGTAATTGCTGCCTCTTTAAGCGTTCTGTTCCTTCGTTCTGCAACTCCATTTTGTTGAGGAGTTCGAGCGGCTGAATTCATGCTTAATACCATGATCTTCTAGAAAGGATTCAAGATTCTGATTTGAAAATTCAGTGCCTTTGTCACTTCGAATCCTGTCTATGCTTGATGATTTCTCATTCTGAGTGCGTTTCAGCAGCTTGATCAATTTTAGACCGGTCTGATATTTACTGCTCAAAAATATAGTCCAAGTGAAACGTGAGTAATCATCAATAACAACAAGAGTATACCGCATTCCTCCTAAACTTGTTATTGGTATAGGATCAAACATGTCCATGTGTAATAGTTCTAAGCAGCGTGAGGAGGATTTGACATTCTTGTTTTTGAAGGATGATCTGATCTGTTTGTCCATTTGGCAAGCTTCACAGATCTTATCCTTAGCGAAGTCGATCTTGGGCAGACCGAAAACTAGATCATGTTTACACAGGCTAGAAATAGTCTTAAAGTTGAGGTGATTCAAGCGTTTATGCCATAGCCAGTGTTTATTATCATTATTCGCGATGAAGCGAGTAGGATTATCAGGTTGAGCAAAATTCCAGTTAATCTTATATGTATTTCCATTTCTGACTCCTACAAGCATGGTCATACCGTCGACGATTTAACAGTGCAAGTGTGTTTGTGAAATTCTACAGCATAACCATTATCACATAGTTGACTTATACTGATCAAATTATAGCACAGATTTTCAACTAACAGCACATCATAGATAATAATGTTACCATGGACAATCTTACCCTTGCCCACGGTCTTACCCTTTGAGTTATCCCCGAAGATGATCTTGGGTCCAGTACATTCTGTGACTTCAGACAGCAGCTCGACGTTTCCAGTCATGTGACGAGAACACCTACTGTCTAAGTACCAGTCTTATAAAAGATTCTTCGGTACCTATCACCAAACATAATTATTGTTGGTACCCAATCCTACTTGGGTCCAGAACGGATTAGCCCTTTGGGAACCCACACATGTATCAGCTTTAATGGCTTGTGTGTGTCTGGTGTGCTGTGAGCTGATCTATTTCGACGTTGTGTGTGATAATATGTGCGATATGGAAACCTTTGATTCTTATGAGGTAGTCTATATCTTCGTTGAACTGATTTTGAGTTATAGTAATTGTATTGTCTTCCTTGCCTTAGATCTTGCACCTTTAGATTTGGTCTGAAAGACACAAAGCTTGCTGGTGCCTTTTCTTTGGTTTGGTTAACATATCCAATCCCTTTTCTCAAACCTTGATTCACGAAGGAGACTCCCGTTTGAATTGTAGGTGCTTCAGTTTCATACTGTGCTGGATTTACAAATGTCATTTGTTTGATTTTGTTCTTTACCAGCAACAGTTCAGATTCATCTTTGGTGCAGTCTTTGATATCAAAGCCTATGCCGGTGACATCACCGACAATTCTTTGTACCTCTTGCAATTCTTCCAATGATGCTCTTGATTTTGTCCATGTTTTGAAAATATGAGAAAGCTTAGCATTTTGTGTGCTAATTCTCTTGTTTTCTTCATGGAGCTGATCATAGGAGATTTTCAGCTTGTTCAGCTCGATCTGTAGATTATTGCACTCACCTTGCTCAGAGTAGCTTGGTTTGTTGTGCTCATCCAATTGATCATTGGCTTTAGCTTTATTTTTCTCAAATGATTCAGCTAGGATTCTATAATCATTAGCCATGTCTTGCAGTGCGGACATAAGCTCTTCACGTGTAAATTCATTTGAGTCAAGATCGAATACCTCGTCTATTTGACTCATTTCTTCGTCTGCCATTAGACATTGAATATCTTCTTCGCTTTCGCTGGAAGAATATTAGGAGCTTTCTGAATCTGAATCAGTCTAGCCCACTTGTTGTTTCCTTCCTCTGCTACTAGGACTTTTTGGGACTTCCCATGATGACTTTTACGATCTTTGTAGTGCTTCTTTTTCTTGTCATCACGATGCTTTTCTTTACGCTCTTCTTTCTTCGGTCTGGTGCAATCTGCAATAAAATGTCCGGTCTTACTACAATTGTAGCAAGCCTGATCATTAACAGCATCGTCCTTTCTTGATTTATAATGACGAGAAGGTTTAAAATTCCTTTTATTCTTAGACATAAATTTACCAAATTTCTTGATAAATAATGACATAGCATCATTACTTATCTGTTCGATAGATCGATCTGTTGTGGGGGCGGTCTGGTCTGGAATGGTTGCCAGGGCTTTGTTTGGTTGAGAGATGAATGGCTCTGCTTCACCTCTTGTGATCAGTTCGAACTCATAAGCCTTAAGATCTGCGAATAGATCATGAAGTTCAACTTTGTTCAGATCTTTAGATTCCCTCATTGCGATGGTCTTTACATCCCATTCTTTTGACAGGACTCTCATTACTTTCAGAGCGATCTCTCTGTTTGAGTATTCCTTGCCCACACCATTCAGTTCATTGATGATACCAGTAACTCTTTCATCAAACTCATTTAGAGTTTCTCCAATCTTCATTTTTATGCTCTCAAATCTTTGAAGAGCAACAGTCAGCTTGTTTTCCTTGGTCTGGTCGTTCCCTTCACATAACTGTGCTATCTTCTCCCAAATTTCTTTGGCAGTAGAGCACATTTTGATTTTACTGAGCATATTCTTGTCCAACGTCTTGAACAAGATGTCTTTAGCAACGTTGTCTAGATTTGCTTTCTTTCTTTCTTCATTCGTCCAGAGGGATCTGTCATTTTCGACCATTTGGGGTTCACCATCAGTAATGGAGGCTGCTGTATTGACTTTCAGAATCTTCATTGGTCCATCAGTGATGACGAACCACATATCGTCATCATGTGCTGCCAGATGAGCTTGCATTCTGATTCTCCAATCATCATAGTCTTCTTTTGAGAACATAGGAATTTTGTTGAATGATGTCATCAGCTCAAGTGTCTTTGTGATGATTAAGACGACCTGCTCTGATACCACTTGTTAGGATCGGTCCGGAGTGTTTAGAGGGGGGTGAATGAACACTCATATTAAAAATTAATCCCTTGTGATTTCTTTCGGATTAGTGAAGGAAATCTGTTTCTTAATCAACTCTTCTGCAGAACAGACCACTGAATATTTTAGTGCGGAACGGTCTGTTCTTAGATTAGTAAGAACGGCTCGATGGCTTGAATAGTATAGCGAATGCAGAATGATAAAACACGGAATATGTTTCTGGAAGTTCGAAGGTGGTGTAATCCTTCTACGTCTCCCCTTCTTCCAATTAAGGAAGGATTCCACTAGAAGACTTTGATTTATACAATCCTGTTGTACAAACCCGATTCAGCTGGATTTACCTCACTACCAGACTGAAACTCCTAGTCTCTCGATCTGTTCAGACACACTCTGTCTGACAGTTACAATTGATTCTCACTTCTATATCTGAGTACCGAATACACAAGATAGACTTAATTAGTTTATGCACACAATGATCCTAATGTGATCAAATATTACAATATGCTTGTGCTTATGAAGATTTTCAGCTCGAGAAAGTCTGAGCTTGTAAGCTTGTGCTGTTTTTCTTTCTTTTGCGTTTTTCGATTGATCAGACTCTCTTCTTGAGCTCTTCTGTTGCATCCTTATATAGTTGTATGTACCAACGACATTATTTCCCTTAATGTGCAACTCTTGACTCTGCTTAAACTCTGAGTAAGCTGCAGTCTTCTTCTTTAGGGTAGTTGCCGTTCTCGTTAATGCTTTCGGCGACTGTCAGGTAAGCTCTTCTTTGTCTTCTTACCTTTTATGATAATCTTCAGTCTTTGGTCTTTTTCAACATTAATTGCAACATTAAATGCTTCAATAAATAGCCGTTAATGATTCGGACTGAAGATCAAATCTTATTCAGCCTTGACTGCTCTGATCTGATGAAGGTTGATATTGATCTGAAGCTTCGATCTGGTCAGGCTGATATCCATTGATCCGATCTGATTTGAGATATATCATTTCAGCTTGATCTGTTTTGAGCGATCGATCTGGTCAGTCTGATTTCACTCGATCCGGTCTGATATGTTTTGTCATCGTTAAAATCCGAAACTAACACTGGATTTTCCTTGAGATACCTTAGGATCCTTCTTACAGCCTCCAAATGTTCCATGCATGGTGAATGCATAAATTGACTAACCACACTTACAGCAAAGGCAATATCTGGTCTCGTATGAGATAAATAGATCAATTTCCCCACCAATCTTTGATAGCTTTCTCGATCAACACTGTCTTTCTTGTCACCGATTCCAAGCTTCAAATTTTGCTCCATAGGTGTGTCAACTGGTTTACATCCCAACATGCCAGTTTCCTTTAGTAGATCGAGTGTATATTTTCTTTGAGATATGGATATTCCCAATTTGCTTCGTGCTATCTCCATTCCCAAGAAGTATTTCAGAGGACCAAGATCTTTTATTTCAAACTCAGTAGCTAAAAATTTCTTCAATTCAGCTGTATCCTCAAGATCATTTCCTGTCACAATAATATCATCCACATATACTATTAGAATGGTAATTTTTTCATCTTTAGAGTGTCGGAAAAATAGAGTGTGATCGGTTTGAGCTTGAGTGTATCCTTGACTTTTAATGGCATTGCTAAACCTCTCGAACCATGCCCTTGGGGATTGTTTCAAACCATAAAGAGCCTATTTTAGTTTGCAAACTCTATTATCCCCTTCTTCAAATCCTGGAGGAAAGTCCATGTATACCTCTTCATTAAGGTCACCATTCAAGAATGCATTCTTCACATCTAGTTGATGTAGCAGCTAAAGATATTGTTGGAATCGAAGAGGGGGGGGGGGGGGGGGGGGGGAGGGTGAATGAGATTCCTTGGCTACTTTAGCGTTTTAAAATGAGTTTGCAAAACTAAAAGAGTTTGCGCTTGCGGAAGGCTTAAGTCAATCGATAAATAAAATAAAATAAGAAGTAAACAAATAAATAAATACGTAAAGAAATAAAGCGGTAAATGACAAGGATATTTGTTATAGAAGTTCGGCAATGAATCGCCTACGTCTCCTCTTCCCGGTTAGATAACCTCCAACCGAGGTTCCACTAGAATAAATGATCTTGGCCTTGAGGGCTCCAAGTTAGCCACAACCCAACTCTTCCAAAGTTTACAAAGCTCTTCCCGAGCACAATACTCCTCACGAGTACACAAAGCTCTTCACGAGCTACCAACACTCTTCACGAGTCTTCTTGGCCTTAAGGGCTCCAAGGATAGCCACGACACATGCACCAACTTTACTTGTTGATGACTTTACAATTTCCAACTTTCTTTGGTGTTGGAGGACCTTACAATAACTCAACACACACCTTCACGGTGTACCAACATGAAGAAAACAAGACTCTATCAAAATAAAAGAATTACAAGCTCCAATACAACAACAATGTATGGAGATTGCAAAGCTATTTGAAATTTGAATTGGCGAAGCTTTGATGAAGTTTGTAGGCTTGTTTCTTGTCTTCAAAAAGCTCCAAAAGATCCATATTTATAGTGTAGGAGGCCCCCAAAGCTCCCACTAGCCGTTGCTACACATAAGGCTTGAATCACTCGGACATCGCCTCGGAAATCGCCTCGGGCGATCACCCATCGCCACCCTTTAACGGTAAAATCTGGCCCAGATCGCCTCGGGCGATCTCCCCATCGCCTGGGGCGATCATCAATGATAAACAAGCCATAGGTAAAGTTCTGGATCGCCTCGGGCGTTCCGTGCATCGCCTGGGGCGATCGCCCTCAAACAAATGGCCTAGGAAGCATTCTGGATCGCCTGGGGCGAGCTTGACCATCGCCTGGGGCGATCTGATCGCCAGCGTGCACACCGTGCCATCGCTTCAGTCGATGGTGCGCAACATGGCTCGGATCGCCTCAAACTATGGCTCGGATCGCCTCATACTATCTCCCAGATTTCAACACTCTCAAACTTTGTATTTTTCGACCATCTTAAGCTCGTTTCTGGGACAAGTGGTAAACATGAAAGTTGTAGCTCTTCCTCTTATCTAGGTGTGAACAAAATTGCATTGCAGTTCATTAATTTATGAAGAAGTTATGCCCAAAATGCTACAGTCGCTCAAACCTTGCTACAATCTGCACTTGTTATGACTTCCATGGCATTTTGCTCCATGATGCGATCCGAATTGGACTGAGATTTTTGAATATGAAATCTAGAATATTGAGTTGGATTTCCAACCTCTTTAGATTCACATTGTTCGGAGCATCGAGCCAAGAGATATAATCAAAACATTGCACTGCGCTCCAATTGGCTTCTAAACGAATTTTCCCACCAACGGACCATTGGTTTGTGGGTCTTCATCCCATCATAAGAAATTGTTCCAACATCATTCCACACATGTTGAACACTTAAATTGGTTGTTCATAGATGTCATTCCTTCTTGTCCAAGCTCAATAGATTCCTTGATAAAAATCACCGCTTGTCATATGAACTCGCATATGTTATTGTATAACTTGGGATCTCTTCCATTGGTCTTCCCAACCAATTTATCAATATAGCCATGTACACTAAGTAGACATATTAGTACAACAAATGCAAGTTTTGTTGATCATCAAAACCCATAAATAATTCGGAGATAAATTAAGCATTAAACACAACCATGTGTTTAAGGCTCAACAATCTCCCCCTTTTTGATGATCACAAAACTTGATAAACTTGAATATGTAATATGCATGAAATGTGAGTAAACAAGACTCCCCCTTAACAATTGCATAGCACATACAAGATTAAACCAAGTAATGCATAAAACAAACAACTCTCCCCCTCAAACCATGCATACAAAAGCTCTCCCCCTCAAACAATGCACGTATAAAGCTTCAAGTTTATCACAAAATTCTCCCCCTTTTTGTGATAATCAAAAGCACAAATTCAAATAATCACAAGTATATGTTGACACAAAGTCATATTTTAACACTTTACACATGTTCCTCATCAAGAATGTAATAGCCATAACAAGCATAAGATAAGATCATTTAGAGAAAGACAAACATGCGTTTAAGGCAATCAACAATGAATTCTAAATTTTGCAAAGTGTTCATATGTTCTATCAAGAGTTCATGCACCTATGCCAAAAAAGATAATTCTCAAGCATCATTAGATAAGTTTGTTAAAACATATAATAGCACATTTCCACATAGCAAATTCAAATTTGAATACATGGCATGTCAAGTTACTTACTATAAAAAGATAAGCATACATCATGCATTAAACAATTATGCTAAGGGGTTATGCATTTTACTCCAATGAATATTGAGCTTCATAATTTATTGGTCACAATTAATTTGTGCCAATTAAATTTTGAATTGCTCTTATAACATGTAAAAATAAATTTTACCCTCGATGACAAGAGTTCGTTCTTGTCATTGGTCCAATGCCTCTTGCTTCTTCTATGGTGGTGAACAAGATAAACTCCTCCTTTGAGTTGCTTGGCCCTTCATCCTCCTTCTCATGGTTGTTCCTACAAAATAAATTTCCAATAGGAGGATCTTTGGTACCCATTTGATTTTTGGGTCCTAGAGGGTTAGCTTCCTTTGGCACCTTTGGAATCCATTTCCACCTTTTGTTAGGTTGGTATTGGATTCTAGCAAATCTACATTTGTTCTTGGTATGACCCTTTTTACAACAATAGTTACAAGTAGGAGAATCATGCTTAGCATTGGCAAACAAGCTTGAAAATGTTTTTGATTTGCTTGAGAAGCCTAAACCGGCTTTATCAAAGCTACAACGTTGCAAGCCAAGCAATTCATTCATTTTTAAACTACTTTCACTAAATTTTCAAAATGATACCTTTAAAGAATTTAATTCATTTTTCAATGAATTATTTTCTTCATCTTTCTTAGCAATCTCAAGTTTGAGTAATTTGTTACTCATCTTGGATTTGCCAAGAGCATTTATAAGTTCATGGTAGGAATCTAATAATTCATTAAATGGAGGTACCTCATCGTCGCTTTCATCTCCTTCATCTCCAAGAGCCATTAAACAAAGATTTGTGGCTTCTTCTTCATCGGAGTCGCTATCACTCCATGTGGCTATAAACGCCTTCTTCTTCCCTTTGTCCTCATTCTTCTTCCTAGGACATTTGTTAGCATAATGGCCTTTATCTTGACAATTATAACAAGTTACCTCATTTTTGGATTCTTGTTTGGTAGCATTGGAGGTCTATGACTTGCTATGTTTGTTGAAGAACTTCTTGAACTTCTTTGTGAACAAGATCATCTCTTCATCATCATCGTCTGCTTCATCATCGGAATGGTCTTTCCTTCCAACCAAGGCAATTCCATTTCTTTTGGATCTATCCTCCTCCTTTACTTCTCTCCTTGTTGCAACTTCAAGTTCATGAGTCACCAATGTGACATGGAGCTCATCAAGGTCATAATAGGCATTTTCTCCTTTGTTGGACTCGATGATGGCCGTCCTCTTTGCGTCCCATTCTTTAGGCAAGGCTCTTAGTGCTCTCCGCCATATTTGCTTTGGAGGGTACTTCTCTCCAAGTTGAGCAAGCTCGTTGATAATTAGAGTGAGCCTCCTAAACATAGAATCCACCTCTTCTCCGGACTCCATCTCAAATGTCTCATATTTGAGTTATAGAAGATCAATCTTGGTCTCCTTCACTTGATTTGTTCCTTCATGACAAATTTGTAATTTGTCCCATATCTCCTTTGCCGTTGAGCACATCGAGATCCGGTTGTACTCCTTCATATCTAAAGCACAATGTAAAATATTAATAGCTTTAGCATTTTGAGAAATTAAAATCATATCCGCTCTAGTGAAATCGTCCATTTCTTTGGGAACACTAATTCCCCCAACTTCCTTTAAAGGAATATGTGGACCTTTCACTATCTTCTTCCAAAGGTCATAATCCACGGATTGGATGTATAGAGAAATTCTATTTTTCCAATAGCCGTAATTATCAACCTTGAAGAGCGGAGGGCGATTTGTCGATTGACCTTGAGCAAACCCATTTGCTAGATTAGCCATAAAAATATTTTGATTTAAAAACAAAAATCAAATGGCTCTGATACCACTTGTTGGAATCGAAGAGGGGGGTGAATGAGATTCATTGGCTACTTTAGCGTTTTAAAAGGAGTTTGCAAAACTAAAAGAGTTTGCGCTTGCGGAAGGCTTAAGTCAATCGATAAATAAAATAAAATAATAAGTAAACAATTAAATAAATACGTACAGAAATAAAGCGGTAAATGACAAGGATATTTGTTATAGAAGTTCGGCAATGAATCGCCTACGTCTCCTCTTCCCGGTTAGATAACCTCCAACCGAGGTTCCACTAGAATAAATGATCTTGGCCTTGAGGGCTCCAAGTTAGCCACAACCCAACTCTTCCCGAGTTTAAAAAGCTCTTCCCGAGCACAATACTCCTCACGAGTACACAAAGCTCTTCACGAGCTACCAACACTCTTCACGAGTCTTCTTGGCCTTAAGGGCTCCAAGGATAGCCACGACACATGCACCAACTTTACTTGTTGATGACTTTACAATTTCCAACTTGCTTTGGTATTGGAGGACCTTACAATAACTCAACACACACCTTCACGGTGTACCAACATGAAGAAAACAAGACTCTATCAAAATAAAAGAATTACAAGCTCCAATACAACAACAATGTATGGAGATTGCAAAGCTATTTGAAATTTGAATTGGCGAAGCTTTGATGAAGTTTGTAGGCTTGTTTCTTGTCTTCAAAAAGCTCCAAAAGATCCATATTTATAGTGTATGAGGCCCCCAAAGCTCCTACTAGCCATTGCTACACATAAGGCTTGAATCACTAGGACATCGCCTCGGAAATCGCCTCGGGCGATCACCCATCGCCACCCTTTAACGGTCAAATCTGGCCCAGATCGCCTCGGGCGATCTCCCCATCGCATGGGGCGATCATCAATGATAAACAAGGCCGTAGGTAAAGTTCTGGATCGCCTCGGGCGTTCCGTGCATCGCCTGGGGCGAGCTTGACCATCGCCTGGGGCGATCTGATCGCCAGCGTGCACACCGTGCCATCGCTTCAGTCGATGGTGCGCAACATGGCTCGGATCGCCTCAAACTATGGCTCGGATCGCCTCATACTATCTCCCAGATTTCAACACTCTCAAACTTTGTACTTTTCATCCATCTTAAACTCGTTTCTGGGAAAAGTGGTAAACATGAAAGTTGTAGACCTTCCTCTTATCTAGGTGTGGACAAAATTGCATTGAATTTAATTAATGTATGAAGAAGTTATGCCCAAAATGCTACAGTCGCTCAAACCTTGCTACAATCTGCACTTGTTATGACTTCCATGACATTTTGCTCCATGATGCAATCCGAATTGGACTGAGATGTTGAATATGAAATCTAGAATATTGAGTTGGCTTTCTAACCTCTTTGGATTCACATTGTTCGGAGCATCAAGCCAAGAGATATAATCAAAACATTGCACCGCGCTCCAATTGGCTTCTAAACGAATTTGCCCACCAACAGACCATTGGTTTGTGGGTCTTCATCCCATCATAAGAAATTGTTCCAACATCATTCCACACATGTTGAACACTTAAATTGGTTGTTCATAGATGTCATTCCTTCTTGTCAAAGCTCAATAGATTCCTTGATAAAAATCACCGCTTGTCCTATGAACTCGCATATGTTATTGTATAACTTGGGTTCTCTTCCATTGGTCTTCCCAACCAATTTATCAATATAACCCTGTACACTAAGTAGACATATTAGTACAACAAATGCAAGTTTTGTTGATCATCAAAACCCATAAATAATTCGGAGATAAATTAAGCATTAAACACAACCATGTGTTTAAGGCTCAACAGATATTAAAATTCTTACCGTGTTCATCTTCGCTACAGGAGCAAATGTCTCCTGGTAGTCTATCCCAGCAGTTTGAGTAAATCCCTTGGCTACCAATCTTGCTTTATACCTTTCAATACTCCCCTCAGCCTTGTACTTGATAGCAAATACCCATTTACATCCACAGTTTTTTTATCCCTTGGTAGTGTTGTAATTTCCCAAGTACCATTTTTCTTCAGCGCATTTATCTCTTCAAACGCAGCTTTTCCCCAATCTAGATGTGTTAGAGCAACATGGATATTTGCAGGAATTTCAATTTTTTGACAACTCACATGTGAAGGCTCGAAACTTGGGAGAAAGCTTATTGTATGAAATAAACTGTACAATAGGATGAGCAGTACATGTTCTTACATCTTTTCGAAGTGCAATAGGTATATCAAGATCAGAAGATGTTACCTCGGGTTCGACATGTTGTGGAGTTGAGTTCTGGAAACTTGTTTGGTTCTGCGGAGCTTTAGTCGGGACTGTGGTACTGTCCTTCTCTTTGAATAAACCAGCAATTCATGTCTTGCATCATCTCCTCCTACTTCCAATTCTGCAGATTCTGTAATTGGCATATTAGACTCGGAATCATTTTGGTTAGGGAGAATTTTAGCTAACAGAACAGTGTGAGGTGACACATGATGTGGGCCGTGAGGTATGGGGCTAACGGAATGATCAAACGACTGATTTCTAATAGGTATAATCTCCCCCTGAAGATCAGTCGTGGAGAATAAGGATTTAGTCTCGAAGAAGGTGACGTCCATAGTGATAAAGGATTTCCTTAGAGTGGGAGAGTAACACTTATAGCCTCGTTGAGTAGGAGAATATCCTATGAAGAGACATTTAATGGCACGAGGATCAAGCTTGGAGATACCCGGGTCATGGTTATGAATGAAAACAATACAGCCGAAGGTTTTAAGAGGTATGAATGAGGTGGTCTGATATGCAGGGTGCAATTTTAGTAGTTGAGATAACGGGGTATGGAACTTTAGGACATGGTTAGGCATTCGATTAGTCAAGTATGTAGCTTTAAGCTAAGCCTCACCCCACAGGTATTTAGGAACATTCATAGTGAACATTAATGTGTGGGCGACCTCTAACAGGTGACGATTTTTTCTCTCGGCAACACCGTTTTGTTGAGGGGTGTATGGGCAAGAACTAAGGTGAATGATTCCTTGGCTAGTGAGATAATCCCCTAGGATGGTGTGAAAATATTCTCTACCATTATCAGTTAGTAATGTTTGAATATTAGTGTGAAATTGAGTCTTGATCATAGAGTGGAATGCTTGAAAGACTTTGTGAGTTTCAGATTTTTCTTTTAACAAGTAGACCCAACAAACTCGTGTATGATCATCAATAAACGTAATGAATCAACGAGCACCAGAATAGTTATTTACACAGGATGGTCCCCATAAATCACTATGGATTAAGCCGCAAATACTGAAAGTTTAAATGTCCTAATCTACGATGCCATAATAAATCCCTCCATCAACTCTAGCATTGCCAATCATCTTCCCATAACCCTGCTCCTGAAAAGTGCAATAGGACTCAGAAAAGGTAACAACACAATTGTTGTTTCTTGTTAGCTGACTATAGATAACAAGTTGCAAGCCAAATTTGGCACATATAAAACTGAGTGAACTGTTAATGTGTCTGAGATCCGAATCGAACCCTTTCCCGCTACAGTGGACAGGGGCCCATCAGCAATTTTGACCTTAAGGTTGCCTAGGCAAGGTGTATAAGAGAGAAATAACACAGAACTACCTGTCATATGATCGGATGCACCCGAATCGAGAATCCAAGGTCGTTTTTCTTCAGTAGCAGCACTGTAAGCGGTTGGAAAATTACCTTGTTGGGCTAGAGTGCATGAGTCTGGCATCGATTTGTCAATTGATAAGGAGATCAGCTTCTGAAGCTGTTCGAGATGTTCTTTAGGAAGGGTGATGGTGACGAGCTCTGAGGGAACGCTCGGCTTTGCTTGAGTTTCAGATATTGCTTGAAACCCCCTGCCATCTTTATTCCGAGGTCGTTGTTTCCAGTTGGTTGGTTTCCCATGCAACTTCCAGCAGTTTTCTTGCGTGTGATATGGCCGATGACAAATTTCACACTCAACCTTCTCGTCCTTGTTATTCGGTTTGAATCTGCCAGCGTTTTTTCCAGCCCATTCACCGATCCCTTTGGACACTAAGGCTGAGGATTCCGAGATAGTAGGGGAGGAAATTTCTTTAGGTTCGCAAAGCATCACACGACATCGATTCTCCTCGCGACGTACCCCAGCAAAAACTTTGCGGATGGTTGGTAATTTACCACGCCCAAGGATACGGCCACGAACTTTGTCCAAACCCTTGTTAAGGCTAGTCAAGAAATCGTATATATGTTCCTTCTCAATAAATTTCCAGAATTTTGCTGTCAAATCCGCTTCACCCCAATCTGCTTCATAAAAAAGATCCAACTCCTGCCATAAGTTATTCACAAGGGTGAAATAATCTGTAATATCAAGAGTGCCCTGCTTGGTCTCCCTCAACCGTGTCTTTAACTCGAACACTTGAGAGCAATTTCCAAGATCTGAATAGGTGTCGGCTACTGCATCCCAAATAGCCTTCGCTGTGCGAAGGAAGAGATAGTTTTGGCTGATTCGAGGTTCCATCGAATTTATTAGCCATGCCATGACAATAGAATTGTCAAGTTCCCACTGGGAGCGGCCGCGATCATCATCGGCTGCTTTTGTGAAATCACCATTCACGAAACCCATCTTTCCACATCCATGAATCACGATTAAGACTGATTGAGACCATTGTAGGTAGTTTCGGGAATTCAATTTGTGATTGGTTATTTGTAGAGAGAAATTTTCAGATGGAGGGATGGATGAATGCAAATCAGAATTTTTTTCTGGTGGTGGGTCGGACGAAGGGTCCTTCGAGTCCCTGGATCCAGACATGGTGATTTTCACGGTGACAATAAGGGTTGGCTTTGATACCATGTTAAAATATAAAACTGATTGGGAAGGAGAACAATTTCTTCTTCTTTTTTTTTATTAATTATACCAACTGCATATTTATATACAAAGAGAGAGAAAAATCTAGTCTAGAAATCCATGTTTAAATTATGGATGATATCTTTGACTCTATCTTCTAATCCTATGAAATATTGATAAATATTATCAAGATAGAAAATATAAAAGATAAAACTACAATCTAATCTCCAACAGAACACAAAATATTTGATTTTCCCATAAAACATAGAATTTTTTTATTTAAATGGAATAGTAAAACCTTTTTCTAAAAATTTTAGAAGATAAGATGAAGCACATTTCAATTGTTTTTTAAAGAAAAGTCCTTCCAAAACTTTTGTATCCAAATATACTCAATAAATGCAAATCGGTCAGATCGTGAAAGTGTTGACACTGGGACTTGGGACGGAATGACAATTTAGATGGTAGAATTCCAATTTATTTAATTATATATATTTAAATTTGAAATTCTAAAGTACATTGTTTTCCAAAATAATTTATACGTTACAATAACTTCTTAATTTATAGAAAAATAAAAATGCTTTAAATTAGTTCCTAATTCTTTCATTTTCATATACCAACCCCTTAATAAATCATGATAATTCTAATTCAACCCATATATAAGCTTACCAAGAGGGATTCTTGTACATGATATTAATTGGTTTGGGCCAACAAAATCGAAGGCAGCCTCCGTCCAAATAAAAAATAAAAAATCAAAGGCAGCTTAGTTAAAAAGAGCCAATTTTATTTTAAAAGAACTGAAATAGTTTTAACATTTTAAAATTTAACTGGGATCCTAGTGCCCCGATGAAATTCCTCTTGCCCTTTGCCATGAGATGGGTTACGAGTGGTATGAAAGTGTTACCACCCTGGCACTAATTTAGATTGCAGGTGTTGAGCAATGGAAAATATTGAAGTGTGGAGCACAGAGTGTTGGTTAAGGCATCGAAGGAGAGGGTGCCGTTGGTTTTTTTCTACAATCATAGAGATGACACACCCATCAACCCAGCTGAACCGCAGAGGCGGAGCCACCGCTCTATCCAGCCATGACTTTTGATGCAACTAAGTTATCAGAGGTTAATATATGCCCATGCACTTCAAGTAATAGATAAATCTCTATTATTTTACGGTGACCCTTACATTGGTAATTCCAATCACTAACTTAGCTATATCATTCATTCATTAGTTCCATTAATTTAGTAATCACATAAATAAAGCTTGACCAAGTACTACAATGATGCATCAAGAAAACATGGCATGTAGATGCTATCACATTATTTGGATTTTGGATGAATCAAAGAATCCTATAAAAAAGCTACAACAAATTTTGAGCAAAGTATTTTAAATGTTTCGCTTGAAGCTACACCCTCTACTATTAATCAGATGTACGCCTCATGTTCGGCATCTAAATAATACAGCAGAAGATACAATACCAAGTATTGCTGAATATTTGCATAGAAAGTGATACACCTACCATGGAAGAAGACCGTCCTTACTCCTTCCACAAATTTACTATAATAAACATCACAAAGTAGTCTACAATATATGAAAGACTGTTGCTGCACTAACTTGTTCGCACACCCCCTATTGACTCAATCAAAGGGGACACTATTGCCTACCACGCTTCATGCAGGATGGACATTTATATTGCTTGATGTTCTCGGCTTTTGCAGGAGTTATCTTCACGCACTTCCCATGAAACCACCGCTCACAGATGTCGCAGCCGATCCAGAACTCATCTGCACTGTAATTTCCACCACAGCTTCCACATAGAGTTTCACTATGTTCATCTTCATCTTCTTCATAACTTTCGTCTGCAAGCTTCAGATTACCTTTAGCCTGGCCATCAATGGCCCTCTGTATATAGATACATACTTAAAGGTCTATTAATATCATAATCAAAATAAAAAAGACTCCAGAACAAAATCCTATGGAGAAGTTGAGGTCAAAAATATCTTGATTTCACTTCGTTATCTAAAGTTTTTAGTGAAAAGGAACGCTATTTTCAGATCTTTGATGGCATTTTTTGTTCACAAGAAAGAAGCGTGAATCCAAAATGAAAAGACCAATTATAACTAGCACTCTAGCAGTTATGTTTAAGCAATTCTACCTTTGTGCCGCCACCAGATCTGCTTCCACTGTCCACATTGGGCTTGTCTTTTTCAGGCTTTCTTTCTGTCACAAGTTCATAGACTGTAGGCAGATCATTGATCAAGCTAAACATGCGTTTTCTGCAAGTACAGAAACAATTTTATACCTATAAACAATCCATGTCGAATCAAATATAGAACTGCATCCGCCGCCTCAAGCATACATGTCCAGAAGGAAAGCATGGTCTACAACAAATTTGAAAAACAGTAAATGCTTGTGATTGACTAAGATAAGTAAGTCATCAAGGATGACATTCTTGTTTGTTAATAAAACCTTGTAGCTTTGGTGGAGAACAACCATGTACTTGAGTTTTGGAGATGCTAAAGTAATATTGACTTCAAAGACCATTTATAATAAAAATGAAAAATTAATTTAAAATGCTGAAAATGAACCAGCTCGGTCTCATCAGTAATACTGCTTAGCTTATGCTCAGAAAACTGGAACACAAAACAAGGATATCATCACAAAAAGCTCTTATCTCTAAGCAAACAAATCAATGTCAAAATGTAGTTTTACAAGCAATTTAATATAGTATGTAACTCGACTAGTGAATCATTTAACAATTGACTCTTATCAAATGAATATTCAAACAAAATGAACTTCAGAGCTATGTCAACTGGGACAATTGCGAAGAGTAAGCTTTTGCCATGGTGGTTAAATAGGGGAAGTGTCATTTCAAAATCTTTATCTGTTTTATGGATGAAGAATTACTAAAAGGTGTAAAACATTAGCAATTAAAACAACCGTGAGTAATTTTCAAGGCGATTTCTGGTTCACATATATATAAGAATGTCACAGGAAGAAGAGCCCATACTCAGCCACTTCAAGAAACTTGTAGCAAGACGTATGATGTATACCTTTCATTTCTGTTGAGCCTTGCTCCAAGATAAAAAGCGACAGAGAGCAACCAGCAATCACTGTGCACAGCAACTAGGGAAAGCCAATCTCTTTGGTCCATACCATCCCGGGCAAAATTGATCCCAAGTGCTGGCTCCGGAAGTTCTGGTGGAACTTCCTCAGCTGGTAGATTCACTTCCCACGATTCATTTGGATGTCCATACAGACACAAATTCTCCTTCTCTATAAATAAGTGATGCAAGAAACAGAACATTAACATATAAGACACAGAAATATAAAATGAATGTAAATTCTATATATCATGAAACAATGATGATACATATTTGGCCATACACACTAATCACAGGTATCTTGCCTCTTTCAAAGGCCCTTGGTGGATTAAAAAAGTCAGGACTTTGCACACCAGTCCATTAAAAAAATATTCAATTCAAGAAAGCAGCATTTATATTCGCAAATTTATTTTCCAACTGCCAACATGAAAGAGTCAACTAAAACTGAGGTGGAGGTTTTCATGTGAAAACATTCCTGATAAGCCAAATCATGAACAATGACAAACATAAGTCGCATATTGTGTCCAAAAACAAATTAAAAATGAATCTGCATACAGTATATTTCATTCCAAAAATGTAGGCAACCACCGTGACCCACTTTCAAGAAGTGGCAGATGAAAAATGCAGGTCTTCTTCGCTTTTGACTATTAGCGTTAACAGAAAAGAAGCAGAAGACAGCTCCTTTCAACAAAAATCTACGATTAGCAACAGAACAACGAAAAAGAAGAGAAAAATGAATAAGGAAAACAGTAACATTTCCGGCTAATCGCTTCAGAAAAAGGCAAAAGCAGAAAACTCATATACTTTCTTAAAAGGAGCTAATTAACCCTTTACGCATATCAACAATTTTAAACTTCAACAAAATGACAGAAACATTAAGATCCAATTTCCTCAGTCAATTGGACAAAATTCCGAGTAACCAAGATCAAAATATTTTGTCATATAGTAGATTAAACTAAAACGGAGCTAAAAAAATTACCTGGATTACAAAGCCCGTAAAATTCATCCGCATCTGAGAAAAAAAAAAACAAACTTACACACACAGATTACACAGCACAAAGAAAAAACCGGTAAACCCTATCAACTACTGTATATGGACATGTAGTGCATACAAAGTACCATAAGTTAAAGCGCGAATAATTCCAGTACGGCGAGCACTGTAATCTTTGAAGATCTCCTCTACCGTTCGGGGGCTTGAAGAAACTGCAGCCATTTCTGTATCTAATTTAAGATCTGAATTCAACTAGTAAGATTACATCTAGGGTCTAGGGATTGAAAGAACTGTATGAATCAGAACTGCAGACATGAAAAGTGATGAGAGTTGAGTGTGCATGTAACCTGAGAATCTACACACACAAAAGAAAAGGTCAAGAAGCGGACGATGTCGTTTTGTTTCATGTAAGCCGATAAGAGCGGCATGGTCTTATTTTGGTTAATTAGAATACCAATTAACAAATTATATAAAATTTATTTTTTAAATAAATTTTAAAAATGATGTCATATAATATTAACTTTTCTAATACTAATCTTGAAGTTAGAAACTAATCAAATATAATTCACAGAAATTATTTTTAATCAAAACTAGTCCAACATAAATAATTTAACAAATTTAGTCTTACGTAAATTATTTTTTAATAGAAATAGTCTTATAATTGAATATGCAACATTAAAAATAAAAGTTTAAGACCAGTATTTGACTAAAAACAAAAGTTTTGGACTATTTTTTATTTGTACAATTTTCATGAAATTATATTTGATTAGTACTAAAAGATAAAGATTGATGTTATAAAAACCCTGTTATATGGGACCATTTTTTTTTTAAATTTACCCTATTTTTTAGAAATATAATAGTATTCATGTGAACAAGTTTGTTATTTGGAAAACAATTCAAGAATTTTGAAACTAGAAGAGCTTTGTCCAGTCACTCCTGTGTGTTAAATATCCCAATTTTTATTTAAAATTTCCAACTTTTCGTACATTGTATGATTAGATCAACTGATCGAGCTCATTTAACTTTTAAAAAACATGAAGAAAGCGTTCGATGACTCGAATTTTTTAGTATTTTTTTAATTAAAAAAAACAATCACATATTGATAAAATAATTATTATCTTACTATATTATAATGCATAAACCCCTTATAATAACTACCTTGGTATGACAAATTTGAATTTACCAAACTACCCCCTCTAATGGTTTGTTGTGGTTTTTGTGTATCTTTTGAATTGTAATATTAACCAATGTATATGTCTTATTTATTTATTACACGAATCAATTCATATACATTATATATTACGTTACACACGCAACACGTGTGCGTCGTCTACTAGTTATTATAAGCTTTGAGCTTACATTTTGAGAATGGAGGACAAATATTAACGGATCTGAGTCCAATACGACTTTCCAACCCGACCCGAAAAATAAAAAGATTAAAAAAATAGCAAACATAACCCATTTTGTGTTTAGTTGGTCCTCGTAGTTTACTATTTCTTATGTCAGCGATTTCAAACTTTTATCTTATAATACCTGCAATTTTACTCGTTTATTTGTTATCACGCTACAGATATTAGTCATTTAATAATTTTTATATTAAAATTAATAATTTCAATATTAAAATTTTTTAAGAAATATTAATTATTAATAACATATAATAAATGACTAAAATTGTAGAGTGATAAAACATAAATGATTAAAATTTCAGGTGATAAAACATAAAGGACTAAATTGTAGGTGAAAATAAATGACTGAAATTGCCGACACAAGAAACATAGAGGACCAAAATCACTAGCATTAGAAACATACAGGACTAAAATGCATTTTCCCCTTTATGTTCATTTTCTTCACTAAGATTTACCATTAGTAAAAACTGCATATGATCACATCTCCATCATGACTAATCCTGTATGCACAACCTTTAAATTTTTAAACTCAATAGATTGGGATAACCAATCCAGGATATAAAAAAAAAAAATTTAACAATTCATAAGGTTGGCAAAAAAAAGGGAAAAAAAAAAAACTGGGGTTTATAAATTGGCTTGCATGTGTTTATGCTTACAGTGGCGTCATAACACCGCATTTAGACAGACAATGGAGGGAAATCATCTTCATCTTTAAGTGAGTATGAAGACCTCATTGCAATCCTACATTTTCAGGACAGAAAAACGCTCAAACAAAATACCAGCGAATTTAGTAATCAGTGTATCCCAGGATTCTTTTACCTATCATGTTCCTTGCTGAATCCAGATTGTGGCCTTTGGGTCCCTGGGAAACTTCGAGGAGAAGAAGAGACGGGTCTCTGTCGCCTGCTTATTTCAGGCATGGATGTGCCAAATGCATGTCCAACCCCAAATTCAACTGTTCTCTCGGGTTCTGGTTCGGTGGCCAAGCCATTGGAGTAAGGAGGAGAAGATGGTTGGCGGCTATCATAAGATAGTGCTTGCTCGTGCAGGCTTCTGTTGAGCATACTTGACTCAATAAATATTGGGTTCTGGCCGTTATTATGCTGAGTCCTAGGTGGAACCTGATTCCTTCCTTTCAAAGCCGAAGGTCGATATCCTTGTGGGGGTTGGTTCTGCACAAAAATGCGTTCAAATATTCATCCAAGCTCAGAGCCTTTTTTCCACAAATTTAATAAGGGAAAGAGTGAATTAATATACCGTATTGGGAAAGTACGTTCCCGTGCCTCGGGGCGTTGGCATTTCTTCCCATCCAAAGGCCACACCTGGCAGCAGTGCATGTGGTATGGCATACACAAGAGAACTTGACTGGAAGCTATTGGGATGCCGGTACGAAAAACCATTCATCGGCAATTGCAATGGAGATTGGACATCTACCTGCGGATTCTTGATGTGAAACAAAGGGGGACCTGGAGAGGAAGGCACGGGCGAAATAGGTACAACTGATGTGTATTCATACCACCGCCGACCATATTCTAAGCCATATAAGTAACTTTCATAATCCCCAGTAAGATCTACCGAAAAATTCAATAATTCAGGTGTCCCACCCCTACTAGCAAAACCCTGATCCCATTTCGTATTATTTGAGTCACTAGAAAAAGTTGATGGCTTTGCATCATCCAAGAGATTGTCATTTGACTTAACGGAAGAAAAACTCTCTTCCGGATCATCGCAGTGGCCTGAATCTGATATTCCGTTCCTTGTACCCCCCGCTACACATTCTTGACTTGTGGAAAAAGAGGTGAGGCGCAAAAACGGGTTTAACAGCTGCATGGCCACTCTCCTCAATAATTGGAACCGTAGTGTCAGGTGAGTCACTGGAAATTCTAAGGCCTTGAATACCTGAAGTGGCATGATCCGTTGCATCTCCTCTAGCTAGGTGGGAATTATTAAGACGTGTTTCAAAGGACAAGATGTCGCCTTTTCGCAACTTCGCCATGGAAACAGGTAAATCGGTGATGATCCCATTGCAAGTCGGTGGTGGGTCAAAATCTTGAGCATCAAGCCTTTGTCCACATCCATGCCTAGCCATAGAGTTTGAAAAGAACGTGTGAAGCTCATTAGGAATAACATGTTCAGGCTGCAAAAGTATTCGGTCAAGTCTCTGAGCCCCGTAATTGAAGGCACTGCGTATCCGGCAGAAATTTCCTGTAAAAGACAATGAACGAACCATGATGCAAAATTAGCAAAGAAATTAATGGGTTTTCTTTCATGTGAAAATATAGAGAAACGGAAAAGGTTTTTATATTTAATGGAAAAAAAACAATTGAATCCAACTATTTTAATCCATGATACCTTTATTGACACTACGGCCCAGATTGTTCGTCTCCTTCAATGGATCAATTATGTTGAGATGCTTCTGCTGAAATCCACGGGAATTTGTGGAAGGGATCGAGAATGCTTTTGTACAAAAACTTAAAAAATCACTTGTCAGCAGTAAGTCATGACAATAGTTTTCCAGTATCTCAGCTGCAATTAAGAGAACGAATAATTGATTTAATTTTAATATCAAACATCTCAGTTAAATGTGATTCAAGGTGTTACTTACGCACAACATCTGGCAATGAGGAAAGGCGAACAGGTCCTTTTAAGCTTACGCAGTAGGTTTCCCAGTCAAATTTGCTGAAGTAGTCCAAAAATTTATGTAAAACCTATTTCCAGAAATTTCAATTATTAGGTTCTTTTTGTGAGCACAATCTAAAGAGAGTGGCTTTACTAGGAAGCACTAACAGATAACGGTCCGTTTATTGTCGTGTGGAAGAGATGGAAGATGTACAAAACCATCGTCTCCAGAGCATATGTAGAAATCAATCCATGATGAGCACCAAGAATGCGACTTTCGTAATAGCACCATGCTTTGGTCAGTATAATACTGCGCTTAAACAGATGATCTTTGCCAATGAAGCGATCAACCTGAAATATAAGAATAGTAAAACAGTCATGATAAGTTATAGGGGTCTACCCTTAATACATGATTAGAAAGTAATGTAATAAATTAATAATATACCGAAAAACATGAAACGTCATTTTATAATATCTGAAGATTGGTGAAATAATTAAGAACCTATCATTGCTAAACATATGTTATACTTCACTGGACTACATTAATCAACAAATATGAGAATATTAAAAACATCAATCTTAATGATGGTTCTCGACCAGCTGAGTGGGATGTACATATCTTAACTACTTGGACCATATAGGTTCCTTTACCTGCTCAAGAAAGCTTAAAGTATACAGGCCACCAATTTGATTGAGGGAGATGTCGACAACAATATCCTGACAAATGCATTTCACAATCTTAACCTGCACCAGAACAGTTCGAGATCAAGAATTTAGAAGAAGAAAAAACATCGTAATGGTGAATTCATGGAACACCTGCACAAATAATCCACTGAATATAATTGGGAACTCGAAAGCATTTTCGAATCTTGATTAAAAAGTGTACTAAAAACGAATGGCACTAGGGACATTTAAAGGTGGACAAGTTAATATCAATTTAGCACTTGATATTCTCTAAAAGAATTTATTATCTCGCTCTACAGCATTCTGACTTAACAGAGATAGGATGATAATCATAACCTGTTTTAAAAGAAAACATGCAAATTAAATCAAGTGCTGATTAAGTTCTCATATTCTGCAAGTGGAAACTTGTATACTGTTTATTTTGGGTTATCTACCCATTTGTCCTAATTTTAGAACATTGTCATATACCAAGTCGCTGTAATATCCACATGCGTTGCAAATGGAAGTTTTATTCTCATTCACATGCAGCCAGCTGCTAGGTAACCTCTCTTCCACTCAGCAGCCTGTCACGGTCATCTGTACCACCAAATCTATAGCACTAAAACATGCCATTTTGATCAATACCATTGTTCCAAGTAGCAAAGAGCTTGATTCTCATCAGACATGGTTGAGTTCGAGTCTCATGAATTAAGAGACAATTGTTGGTAGAGCTTCTCACAACGAGTCCAACCCAGCTCAACCCCAAATTAATTTGGGCCTAATATGGCTCCAGGGGTTGAGATGGGTGGGAATGTCTAGGCCAAAAAAACATGCTAATAAGTCTACCTTTTACACATGATTTTCGACATAACATGCCCTCTTGGTTAACCTTCACTCCATTACCTCAACAGCTCTCAAGCAGCCTTATTTACATGTAATCCGATTATAATAAAGTGTTAAACAAAAAGCTAACTTTTCTCTGAAAAATATTTGTCTTTAACCAAAATAAGTTTTGCCCTATTCTTAGATTACCCTCATATTGTTTGACCAAATGCATCAGACTATTGCATCACATTTACATGCATTTTGTTAAGGTTTCATTTCATATGATGCCTCGATTTTCAAGGAGAAAATGGTGCACCGACCAACCAATTATGCTGAACCATTAGATCCCAAAATTACAAAATGAAGAGTCGAAGCAACAGAAAAAAGATATTGGGAAAACTGTGTCAGGTATGCTGACCAGCCACGAATTTAAACTAAAAGTTAGAGAGAGAGAAACCTCAGCATGAATTAGATGGACATCCTTTACAACAAACTCAGCTTTCTTATTTTTTGCTTCCTCTTCCAGAGCAAATTTTATTTCATCAGCCAACTTATCTTCACTATTTGCAACACCAAAGGTAGTCAAATCGATGTCTCCATCAGGTAGATAAGTTTTTAATGGTACAGATCCGTAAGGAAATACCTGAAAAAAGTCCGAATCTTTAATGTTACATGGAGAGAGAATTGACTGACCAGAAAATTTGCATGAATCAGTTACCCAAGAATTTGAATGAGTGATACAGGCAAAACACAGAAGGAAGGAAATTTGGTCCAAGCAGACAAGTAGGAAATACACCCACCCCCCAAACAAAAGGGCACATGAAATATTACAAGTGCAATTCAACAAGGATAGTAAAGAATTTAGTAACAATCCGCTTTCTTGCATGTTTCTGTCCATTCAGACCTGATGGACCACACATTCCACCATAATAAATGATACTATTGCTACTTTAAAAGTAAGCAGCAAGGTATTACCTGTTCTCACCGGTGTTCTGTTTTTCAAAGGGAACTTTGATTTTTCTTACATACAATCTTATGGCGTTCAATTTATCAAGAAATATATTTTTTTTTCTGAGGCCCAAGTTAATGATCATTGTTAGTTAATTGACATGTTAAAACCTTCCTTTAATCGTTAATCCGACGAAGTTAAAAAGTTGGAAAAGATGCTTTAATGAATTTTACAGCAGGAGGCAGCATGCTGCTACACATGATTGTAGCATTTTTTTCCTCCCATATACCAATGATAACAAACAATTCGAGAACATCATCCACGATCGATGGAAAATTTTCAGAAATTGGATTCACCTTGATAAAGGGCTTCCTATATACGAATCACTCTCTGGTACATGGCATGTTCATAATCTCTTAAAAATCAATCGTGAAAGCTACTTCTTACGTTCTGCAATAATTGATAGCATTCTGCTACACATGATCATAATGCCATTTCCAAACCAGCATATGTAGAGAATTGATGGAAAAGTCCCATAAATCTTGGATTCACCTCGATAAAGAAATCCATTCCTAGATACATTATCTTACTTGGCATGTCCATAACCTCTTAAAAATAAATCGCAAAAGCTACTTCAATAAATTTCACAACAACAGACAGCATTTCACTACACATGATCGTGCGGATAACAACAACAAATTTCAGGCCAGCACGTGTAGAGAATTAATGGACCGTTCTCACAAATCCAAGATATCAAGCACTCCCTATTACTTGGCATGTTCATAAACTTTTAAAGTCAACTTTTTATATCCTCAAGTTGTCTGCATTCTTAAATTCGAACACGTGAATTTATGACAACTTAATTTACCACAAAAGCTATCCTTGCACACCAATTTCTCAGTGTGTCCAATGAACCATAATAGATTACTACTGATCAGCTCCATAGGTCAAAATCCAAACTAAAACAAAAGATAAGGTTAAGAACATAAAAAATAATTAGAAGGCTGTGCACTTCAATCTCTATATCAAAAACTTCTCAAATCACTGAAAAAACATCAGCCCAAATATCTACACCCACAAATGTTGCAAACAAAACATGCTTTCAAATGTATCTAACAGCATGCATCAAACAAGATAGACTTGTCCAATCAAACTTTATACCTCAGCACCAAGACGATTCCTAATTAATCTCTGAACATAATCTATAACTTTCCCTCTCCTCTCTTCTGATGCGGAAGTAAGCTGGACCTTCTGGATTATCTTATGTGCAGCCGGTTCCGCCTCGGCCCAACGCTCCGGTCCAATTTCAAACTGATGTGAACCAAAGATCGATGATGAAGATGAAGTCACCTGGGCCGCTGCGCCGACCGGAAGATCAACCATTAAATCTTTCTATAAAAGAGACAAAATTATATATATGCACTTCAATTATTTCTATACACAACTGATATCGTATCACAAATCACCGAGCCCTTTTGGTTAGGATATACAATCAAAAACCAAGTTCCCTGTAGGAAACCAAGAAATCAAAAATACCCAGTCCACATGGATCAATAAAAGTGGGAGGGAAAATCAGACAAAGATTATATCTTTTTCCTCCGTGCGCTGTCTGAAATGGGTTCCGGTGTGACGGTAAAAGCTTCGCGTAGATTAATGATTAGATGGTGGGGAGGGTTTAAAGATCGAAAGAATGAGATTTAGGGGTCAGTACGTATAATTACGGTCATTCCTATGTAATTTCAGCTGGATTGTGAAATAATGCAAATCCATACTTTTGTGGTTTATTGACCGCCGATTCCCTGGCTTTCAAAATTCCCTTTCATCCGTGCACGCCATAATAATTTTATATAATTTTTTTAAAAATTTATATGATATAAAATTACATTATAAATATTTAATTACAAGTAATATTTAATTACAAGTATTATTTACTCATTTCTGTTATTGTTTCTCTAAAAATATCATATAAAAACAGAAGTAGAAAAACAAATAATGAGATGTATTTGGTTGTTTTTAATTTATGTGGTAGCAACTTTATAATAAATTAAAGTTTATTAAGCTGTTTTGTAAACACACTCTAAGAAGCTAGTTTTTATCCCTTCATTTTTCCGAAATTAAAGATGTCATTTTTTATTACCATAGAGTTTTGATTTGTTTGGTGATTGAATATTCGTTTTATTCATTTTCATATATATATACTTAATTACATACATATATACCTTCTGTACCACATCTTGTTAGAAAAGGTATATAAAATTGGCGTATTGCACCTTAGGTATGTATGGAATTTTGTCATTCATAAATTAATTTCGATGGAACGCTTGGAGAAGACTGACACACGTGTCCGAAGCGATTTGATTATCTCTATTGTTCATATAGCCTATCATAATTAACTGAGATTAATGGTTTAGTACTTGCTGTTGTATAAATTAATTTATACGGTTATATGCTTTATTCTAACAAATAAAAATAAAAATTGTGTTGCCAAGCTAGCCTATTGAAGATCAAATAAGAAGCGCAATTTAGCATATTTTCATGCAAAAGTGGAGTCAGGATTTCAATATTAGAGGGCAACAAATTCAATTAAATCACAAGTTAAACATAACAATTGTCTTTCGTGGTTTGTATGCTTGTAATATAAGTTTTTTAAAAAAATTATAAAAAAAATGTAAATTTAATTCAATTGAGCTAAGAGGATAGGGCTTCCTGTTTTAAACCAACTGGGCCTTATTCATAATCCTAAAGTCAAGATTCTGGAATAATCTCAGAAGGGGCCAACCCACAAAGGCGGCCCATATGTATGTATAAATACGACACATATATTACAAAAAATTGTATTTTTTAAATATGTTTTTTACGACTTTAGAAAGGCGTTTGGGCTGTTTTTGGAAAATGAATACAATATTTGTGGAAGAACTTTTGATCGGGATAGAGTTGTCTGTAAAACAATATAGTAGTTGCAATTTTTTTTAGTAGGGAGGGGTTAAATCAATTTTTTGCACCAAACGCGACTCGAACTCGAATCTGTCCAAAGTGGACATGAACTTTTATCCATTAGTTGCAACTTTGAATCGTGTAGGATTAGTTCAGAGTCAAGACAATAGTTTTGCGCACAAGATACTTGTTATTTATCTCTTATTTATGATTTTTGAGTGACTATTCCAAATCTATGATGCCTTATTTAGTGTTGTCAATATTGTTGTTTGGATGGCACAACTCACAATGAATTGGATTAGTAGATATTAGAGTAAATGTAATACCATTACTCTAACATCTATTTTCCCAACCAATTCCCACCTCTGCAAAACTACTTTAATGGTTCCATCAAAATTAAATACAGAGATTGTGTACCACAGGGATAAGTTACTGTATTCATTTAGAAAAATGAAACACATAATTGAATCCCGCGTCGCAAATTGAATAAAATAATACATAATTCACTGATTGAATTTAATATTGTAGGCACCCTTGCCACCAGTAATTAAGTGAATACATGTTATGTAAGTAATATTAATTTAAAGTCCCTTCTCAACTTTTTTATTCATTTATTTGGAGAACAAAGCAATTCAAAAATAACTACTAAATCTAAAAAAAATTTATCATTATTCCCTTTTTCTTTTGCTTTTTTTTTGTAAAAAACCGACTTAGATTGGATGTGTTTGCAATTGCTTATTCAAATCACTTCTATGTTGCTTTTGCTTAAAGTTGAAAAAAATTGATTTTAAGCAAAAGGATTGAGTGTTTGCTATTTAAATAAAAAAACAGCTTAATAAACTTCAATTAATTACAAAATTGCAACAAAACAACTTAAAGCAGTCAAAAGTATGTCATGACCTGCTTCTCAGCTTCTGCTTATTTTTAGAGACTCAATAGTAGAAGCAAGGAAATAAAAAGCTCGAATTCTATTTTTTTTTTATCTGAAAAGCTGATAAGCAGTTTGCAAAAGCATTTGCAAACACCCACTAAAACACAGAAGGGCTGACGCAGTAATGGGAGTAAAAAAATTTTGAAAAAACATTAGTGCAAATTTTTTTTCTTCAAATGTGTCAAACTACAATTTTTTGTGCGTAAAATACAATTTTTAAGGGTAAACACAGGCTCTAAATTTAATTAGATCAAAGACTTGTGAGAATGCGTTTGTGATTGGACAAAGCCTCTCAAGTTATTCATGTAATTTGCCCTTCAATTTTCATTATTTCGAAATTTTTAATTAAAAAACGATAAATGATATATGTACTTACCCCACGACACTATAATTTTCAATTTTCATTACAGAGTCTGCATGTGCCACTTTTAAATGAGATCCACTGGCTCTCTAAAACTGGCAGACAATATTTAATGAGCACTAAATATTATAACTACCACCAAATAATCAAGTGCTATATATAAACATATATCCTGAAAAGCATATAGATAACAAAAAATTACATACAAGTTCAATTTGCTTGGTGTATTTTCAATAATAATAATGGGAATTAGCTCTGGTTTCGTGCTTAAAGCTACATGCCTGGTTCTAGTTGCTTTGGTAGTGGGCACACCGACGGCGGAAGGGCAGCTCTCCTGCGGCATGGTGACGAGTGCCTTAGCTCCTTGCTTCGACTATGTGTTAGGCGGCGGCCACAGTGTGCCTTATAATTGCTGCAAAGGTGTTCAGTCGCTGTATAGGCAGGCGGCCACAACCGCCTCTCGACAGGCTGTTTGCTATTGTTTGAAATCCGTCACCAACTCCGCCTCTACTTCAGTCATCGCCAATGCCGCTAGCCTCCCCAAGAAATGTGGAGTCAACATTCCATACACCATCTCCCCCTCCATTGATTGCACCAAGTACGCTAAACTATATAAAAAAAAAAACTATTCAATTCTATACGTACGTATAAGCGGAGGCACCATTAGACAAAGGTGGACTCCATTCAATATTTCGAAAAAAATTTAGTGTTGGTTTTGAGAAATTGCCTTACCTAATTCAGTTATTGATTCTTGGCTCCACCCAATGTACATAGGTATGTATAGTCTATCTTCCATGAACTGTTATGATTATAATTTCTTGTTGCAGGGTGCGTTGAAAAGAAGGATTGCGTGTGATGTACGAGGGATGGGGATCGACGCCAGGAATAATAGTAGAATCATTAGTATGAATTTTGAGCTTTTAGAGTGTCCCGAGGAAAAAATTAAGATTTAGGGAATGCTTGAAGTTTTATTAGTTATTTATTAAGTATTTGGTATTAATATGCATGGAGTGCTTTTTTGCTTTGTTTAATGTATTCGTTTTCAGAGTAAACAATATTAGTAATGTCTTCTTCTTTGATTATATTTGAAAATGGCAGAAATAGAAGCAAATTTAACGAAAAGAATGTATATATATTTATATACGGGGCGGTCGCATGATGCAAAAAAATTATTAACATAAAAATTGATGTCAAAAAATTTTTATGGGTGAAAAATATAATTAGTTGGGACAAAATGTAATTTTAGAAGGTAAAATGTAATTTTTAGATGGTTAAAGTGTACTTTTTTTTAAAAAAAAAATTAGGTACTAAAAAAATGGTTTTTTTTTTTAATGGGGAGCAAGTGCCCCTTGCCCGTAGGTCCGCTTCAAGAATATAATACTACATCATAAAAGAAAAAGGAAAAAAAATTACATCCTCTCAAGCTCAACAAAGGCTAAAGTGTCATGCCCCGAACTCAAAGAGTGGCATCAAGGTGCTTACAATTCGAAAAAAATTATTAAAAACATCGAGTTTTGAAGTACGGAAAATATCAGAAATTATTCTACATTATTATCTATAAACAGATCGAGGTGTTTCTTATAATAATAATCTAAGTACATGTGTATATTGGACAAGAAAATCCAGCATTGGAATTTAATAATATAATAGCAACAACAACGTGTCACGTTCCGTGATTTTCTAAAAGATTCCGACGAATCTGAAGGCTTCTACACGTTCTAGAATCTTGTAGAACATACTAGAGCACCACGGAAGCTTCTAAGTCTTACTTGTTATTTATATTGTAATGTAGAGTATTCTAGAATATTTTATACTATGACTTTCTAGAATGCTCATTGTTGTAAATATCTTAGAATATTGTGGAGACTTAATTCCACCGTAGGATATATTTGATCTTAGCCATTCATTTGGGAGGAGGATTAGTTAAATAGCTTTGCCCTCATCATTTGTAAAGACACCAAGTTTTCAAGCATTCTAGCAATACACATTCTTTTAAGCTTTCTTTCAAAGTTCTTAGCTTCCTTGTTGTGTTTTAGGCTACTTTGCATCTTCGTAGGCCAAGATCGCTCAAGTGCCGCATGGTGTTTCGGTCTGAAGAATCGACATGTGACAAATGGTATCATAGCCAGGTTAGAGGCTCAAATTCAAGTCAAGGAAGCATCAACACTAGCACCATGTCAGAAGTCACTGATCAATCAAAAAGCCGCAGGGAAAAGTCGAGGAACATTGTGAGTGCCTTCAACGCTCATCTTGCAAAATCGGAACTTGCCTTTGCCGACTTCGAGGAGAAGGAGCATATGAGGATGAAAGCCAGGAAAGAATTCGAGGGGAATTTCAAGGAGCTCTCAATGCTTTGGCATAGTCATTCCAGACAAAGAACGATGAGTTGGAAGCCATGGTCGGAACGCTACAAGCCGAGGTGAAAGAGCTCAAAGGGAAGGTAGAAAACATGGGATGGGGAGGACCCATTGCTCATACACCATTGAGGGTGGACATGCCAAAACCGCAGGCTTATGTGATAAAGTGAGTGACTAAGAACATCGACAAACAAATTAGTAAAATTACCAAAAATTAAAATAGCCAGGACTAAGACCCAATTTTGATAACATCAAAATTCGCATATTAGTCACTTCTACCAGTGCGCTTCGTCGCAACCACCTGTGCTTTGCCGCTCTCCCTTGTGCTCCACCGCTCGTTCCTTTTGGCTGTTGATCCTGCCGCTTTGCCTCCTTTTTTGTTGGTCTGTGTTCTTGTCGTGGGTTTCTTCCTTCTTGGTGTGGTCGGTGCTATTTTTTTTGGGTGGTGGATCTGTCCAGATTTGACTAGCCTCTCCCTACTGTATTGCTTTGGAGCTTGCCCGAATTTTTGGTACTGATGTTGGAGACTGTGGGCGGATATTATTTTTTCAACTGATCGGGTTGGCAAGGGACATACTGTCCGGAAACATCCTCTGATCGGCTTTGTTGGTTGCGACCATTCTGGGACGCTTGGCACTGTTTTTGTGGAACTTGGCAGTCGATGATTGCTTTCGACGGTGGTTGCATAACAATCCCACCACCCTCCATGATTTGTTTTTTGTGGAATGCTTGACATTTGGGAGACTACCGAGCATTCCGTTGCCCACAAATCTGGTTTCGTGAGCTTTCGACGGTGGTTACTTATATTATATCATATCTATCTCACTCACGTCTGTTTTTATGTATGTTATTTTGGTGTTATGTCTATGGAACTCTCAGCTTTCATGCATTTTTGTTTCGCACTTACCTTGTATGGCTTTATCATGGTTTGAGTTCTAGTTTGTGTGCTTTGGCCGGACCCAAATTTTGGCTTTTTGGAGGTGGTTCCCTTGAGTACTACTGTTGGTGTTCGTTGTTTGGACATATTCTCTGGGCATTTTGGTGGTGGATTAGTTGTGTTAGTGTTTTATTGTTTTGGATTTTAGACGGGTTTTGACTACTGGAGTTATGGGTTTCGTGCCCTCTGCAATGCTTTCATTTGGATCGTTAATAATGATTGTGGATTTCGTATACGAGAGCTTGTGTGTATTGTGTCTGTCATCGGTTTGTGTCTCCAGCTTATCATTTTATGTACCTTCTGACATCCAGGAAGGCAACTTCTTCATTCGACCTTATAGTTACCTGCTTTGGTTGAAGGGACCCGAACAACTCTAGTGGTCTCTGACTACTCTTGAATGCAGTCATGCATCTATGTTGCTTTGGCACTGCATTACGGGGCTTTTTACAATTACTTTTCTGGTGTTTGTATTGGTCATGCTTGACACTTGTATCGCTCATAAATTTGTATTTTATTGTGTTTTGGATTCTGGTTTTAGCTGGACTTCCTTTGTAATTATTATCACTTGTGACTTAATATTAATTCTGATTATGCTAAAAAAAAGAATTTAAAGGTATTTAAAAATCAATTTCTTATGTTATCAACCCAACACAATAAGTTTCCCAATTTTGTATTCCCCTCAATATTGAAAATCTTGTAACTGTATACTGCTTGCGATGTTAATTTTATTTATTTCTGTCAAAAAAATAAAATAATAAGTTTCCCAATTTAATTTGTCAAAAAATCAGATGTAAAGGCCGAAGCAAAATAAATTACTTGTTTCGGAAGCTTTATTGGTTGCCAATTGATGTCTTGCACCCCTTTCCTAGTTCCGATGCAAATTATATATAGCGTTATATGAATTCGGATGGCATCAGTGCGAAAATGACACGCACTATGCTTTTATATTTAAATTCTTCTTTTTTAAAAAAGATCGATGATAGATCGGAGGAAGAGACACTTCACCATAGGGGCGGAGGCAACCCGCACCACCCCAAAAAATTATTTAATGTTAAAAAAAAATTTATTGTTTAACCATTATTTAAAAAAAAAAAAATTCGTCCCCGAAATTTTTTGGCTGGCTCCCCCTTATGCTTCACCACGTCAGATACAATACCATTCAACTAGCATGCAGCATTATTCACCATTAAATATATCAGCTATGTATATATACACACAATCATTTGATGCGGAAGAGAAGCCATTAATATCTTCATATCCTTATTTCATTCGGCATTTGATTCGAGTTTTACAATAATTTTTAGATATATATCATTACGATATTCTTATCATTCAATTTATTATCCATATATATGTGGATCCAAAAAAAAAAAATCTTGGGGATATAATTTTTTTTTATAATATTTAAGTGTTAAAAAATTTTTGGGGCTGCAAAGAAAATTTGTTTTAAAAAATAAGAAAATTTGTTTTAAAAAATAAGGGTAAATTTTTTTTTTTAAATAAAATTTTGGGGTTTGACGCACCCTCCCCCACCACCTTGGTCCGCCCCTGCATATACACATCTTTTATCATCAAATCTCATGAACCAAACAGCACATACACTTTTATATATCTCATGATTATAAACTTTAAAAAAAAATTAATTTTTGTCTATTATATTATCAAAATTTAGTCTTACTCCAACATTTTTTTTATTTTTTTGGCAATTTTGGTCAATTGTTTTATGACCAAATTTCAGTTTTAGTTCGTTATTTTTTTAAAAAAAAAAATTTAGTCATTTTTTTCCATGTGAGACTGATATGACGTCGACGTATTCAAAACAATTGACCAAAATTGCCAAGCAAAATTTAGTCCTATAGATCTTAGGTTGGTGCGCCATTTCAATCTCACATGAAAAAAAAATGACTAAAATTGTAAAAAAGAAATAAAGATAACGGATTAAAATTGAAATTTGACAAATAAAATATCAAAAGTTTAAAGACAAATATGACCAAAAATGCAATTTTCCCACACTTGTATATATAAGTCCTCAATTTAAAAATTATTTTATCAGGCATAATTTTTTTTAAAAAAAATGGTTTTTTTAATTCAACTTTTATATCGGAAATTATTCAACTTTTATATCGGAAATCTAATTCCAAATCAGCCATGCCCTCGTATATGACTCCGCGCCTAAACACACATGAAATGTCACCAATAAAGCAATGAATTAATTAAAAGCCAACTTCCCACCAACCAAATGTTGACCAAATTCATTAATTTCTCCAAAAGCTAGTTCTAGCCATCTATATATATTAAGTTACAGAGAAAACCTATTCAAACTTGTATCTTTTCAAGTAAAAACTCCTTTCCCCCTCTCATAATTTATCATCTCAATGGCAAGCCTTTTTACGAGGACAACGTCGTTGAAGCCAATGTGGGTTGCACTTGCACTGGCTGTGATCCTGGTGGTGTTAGTTCCACCCCCTACGGCGGAGGCAGTGATTTCATGCAACTCTGTGCTGACTACACTGTCTCCGTGCCTCAACTTTGTGGTGGTCGGAGGTAATGTGCCGCCGACGGAGTGCTGCTACGGTATAAAGTCTGTATACAACTCGGCGGCCACCAAAGAGGACCGCCAGGCCGTCTGCTCGTGCTTGAAATCTGTTGCTGGCTCCGCCACCCCTGCCATGATTAACAACGCCGCAGAGCTCCCCGGAAAATGTGGCGTCTCTATTCCCTATGTCATCAGCCCATCCACCGACTGCTCCAGGTACATATACATACATATGTATACGCATTACACGCAGTAATTCGTATTATATTTCTTTATGCATTCTAATATATCTATTGTTATTGTTGCAGGGTGAGCTAAACAATGTTAATGGGCTAGAATGAAGATTTTCCCTTAATGAGCACAAAAAATTAAGGAGTCTTAGTTATTATTATGTAGTAATTTTAGGTATGATTAAGTAGGTTAACTATGCAAATTAAGGGTAACCTACCAATGTAATGAACGTGTTATCAGCTTTAAAGTGCCCAGATCTCATTTTGCAAATTATTTTACTTTAAATGCATGCATGATATTATTATATACCAATGTAGCACGCTCTATGTCTAACATAAGCTGAGCTTTAATTAATAACAATATGTCGAGTGCCCGCCCATGCACGTGATTCAGGCGAAAAATGGTGATGCATACAGAAGTTCTCTAAATAAGTGAAAATGCATGGCATGGTTTAAGGTGGTAACGTAACAAACATGGTAAATTTAAAAAATGGTCTCGTAGAATACGGGTTTCAAACTTCTAAAACTAATCAATATAGTCTTATAGAAATTATTTTTAGTCAAAAATAATCTAATGTAAATGTGTTTACCAATTTAGTACTTCAGAAATTAGTTTTTAACGAAAGTGTTAGATATATTTGAGACCTTTTGATTCAAAATAAAAGTTTGAGACTAGTATTGAATAAAAAAAAATTTGAGACTATTTTGATTAAAAATAATTCTCATGAGATTATATTTGATTAATCCTAAAAGTTTGAGACTTGTTTGCAAAAACCTCAGTTATGTGGGATCATTTTTTAAATTTATCCAACACTCTATTATAATTTTTTTATTATCGAAATAGTAAAAAATAAAGGCTTTATTAAAGTGACATCAATATAATTGTTAATAGAAATGGCCTTAAAATATTTATTTTCAAAAAATGCAAGGTTGCAACTTCATGTATATTTCAAACAGTGGAAATATTTTATTCTTTATACTGTTTTATTTCAATAATAAAATAAGTGGCATTACATCACCTTAAAAATAGGGGGCAAATAAAATTGTATATATATTTAAAAAAATTATCTTTTGATGGTGTCATTTGCCACTATGATATATGTAGTATTGCCCCTGTGTACCCGTCGGGTCATAACTTAAGGATTTACTGATAAAACAAGTACATCACTATGCCACACTTTCCTCTAATGGTGACAACCTTCGTAACGTGTATTCTCCTAACTACACCTAAAAAAAGACAAATGTATGCAAAATAAGAGAACTGAATCAACTGATCACTGGATTATGTTGTTATTGGAACAGGGTTTGAACTTTGAAGGGATTTCGATTAGGGGTGCTTATCGGGCAGGGTCAATCCAGACCCAGCTCGGAACCGGACCGGATAGTCCGGTCCGAAATCGAAACCGGACTAACCGGTTCCGGTTCGCCCCGGAACCGGTAACAAACAGGTCCGGGGCGGTTCCCGAGAACCAAACCAATAGCACCGCCGGTTCCGGTGCTACCGGTTCCAAAACCGGAACCGGTTTAATTGATTTAATAATAATAATAATAATAATAAAAAGTGTGGTTTGTCAGCATGGCAACGGTTTTATAGCCGTTGCCATGCTGAACGTTGGCAACGGCTAAGAGTCGTTGCCAACGTTCATTTTTTTTTTTTAGATTTTTGTTTTTTTTAATAAAAAAAAATCTATAAATATGTTTGCTTTTTTTATAACCTCACAATTCATTCTTGCAAAATTGTATACTTCAATTTCATATTTTCCTTCCAATTGTGATATCTACAATTTACTTATATAATAATGACATCTTCATCTAGCAGCGGCGCTGATCGTAGCCGAGGTCGCAGTCGGGGTCTCGTCCCGATTCGTCTATCAATGAGTTCATTTTCGGCAATGAATTAGCATGTGCCAATACATGAGTTAAATGAAAGTTATGATTTTTTTGCTGACATCAATGTTGGTGGTTCCTCTATGAATGTCGAACCGCAACAACCCGAACAATCTGCCGAACCTCCTGCTGCCCAAGCCCAAGAGAGACAACAAGTGGAATCATCCGGAGCCACTACAGCAGCAAGTAGACAACCGACTCGTGCCAAAAGAAGTAAGATATGAGAACACTTTGAACTCGCTCAAAAATAAGGTACTAATGAATCTGTTGCAATATGTATTATGTAAAATACAATATTCATATAAAGCTGGTGGTTCCAGTGGAGGCACCGGAACATTTAAAAAAACACTTAGTAAAAAAACATAATTTTGATGAGAAAACATTACAACCATTAGGTCGAGAAGCAACACAAGCACAAATTAATATTCTCACTGGCACGAATTTTATTTTAACTGCTGAAATTAACCGTATGTCACTTGTTAGATATGTGATTAGATGTGAACTACCTTTTATACAAGCTGAACATGATGATTTTATGGAATTTGCTTCGTCTATACAACCCATGTTTAAACATATTTCCAGGCACACACTAAAAGAAATCGTATGGACGTATTTGTTGAATATAAAAATACATTGTTTCAACATCTTTCTAGTTTGCCTTTTAGGGTTAGCTTAACAACCGATATTTGGACAAATGTAAATTCGGATTCATATCTTGTTGTCACTTGTCATTGGATTGACGATAATTGGTGTATGCAAAAACGGATTTTGTCTTTAGATGAGTTAGATTGTGCACATACTGGTTATGTAATTGCTAAATATGTATTCAACACTTGTAGACATTATGGAATTCAGGATAAGGTATTTTCAATCACATTAGACAACGCTGCAAATAACAATGCTGCGATGCGTGATTTAAAGACCTATCTGAAATCAATGCTTGATGGTGTTTTTTTCATGTTAGATGTGCATGTCATGTGATTAATTTGGTTGTTAAAGTTGGTTATGAGGACAATCACTCAGCATGTATTGAAAAAATGAAATACTGCGCTAAATGGTTACGCACGAGCCGTGTTAAGCGCGATTGGAAACAATTATGTTTATCTAATGGTTTAAAGCAATTTCTTTTTCCATCACCAATAGAAACTAGGTGGAATTTGTTGTACAATATGTTGAATGATATGTTACCTTACAAAGATATTTTAACTCCATTTTATAATTCATATCAAATGCCTGATAGCGATGAAAGTATTTATTTGACTAATGAGGATTGGGAATTTGTTGAAAATTGTGTATCATTGTTAGGTACTTTCAAAGAAGCGACGGAAAGCTTCTTCGGTGTTACGTATCCAACTTTCGTTTATTTTCTTCCTTAAGTATTTAATATGTTTGATAAGTTTATAGAATTTAGAGATGACTATAACTTGCATGCTTTTGTTAGTGCAATGTAAACTAAATTTATAAAGTATTGGGAACAAATCTCACACGTGTACTGCATCACAACATTACTAGATCCTAGTCAATGTTTATCTTCATTTGAGATATTTTTTGAATATTATGCTAAATTTTTGGGGAAGGTTGTTGACGATCAAAAGACTTCTACAATGCAATCTCTCCAAAATATGTTTCAAATGTATTATAATCAACAGGCAAGTGAATCATTGGAACAAAGGCCTGCTGAAGAACAACCCCAAGCTCAAACTAAAGGTCCCCGACATCAATTTGCTTAGGATGCTGGGCATGAAAAAACTTAAGGGAAAATGACATTCTACTAGCACGTCGACTGAGTTGCAAATTTATCTGAATTGTCAATTTGTAACGGAAGACAACTTCGACGTCTTACAATGGTGGAAGTTAAATGCAGCACAATTCCCTATCTTAACCAAAATGGCTAGAGACGTGTATGCGGTACAAGCTTCAAGCGTCGCTTCTGAATCGGCATTCTCAACATGTGGCCGAATTATTGGAGAATACAGAAGTAGTCTATCTGTTAATTCGTTATGCATGCTCACGTTACTTAAAGATTGGTTTGAAGCAGAATGTAAGAATAGAAGAGATGGGACGGTTGGCGAATTCGTAAATCATTACGACGAGCAAGAAGAAGAGATCGCAAAAACAATACTTATCAATTATGAAGAGTGTTAAATAGTAATATTTTTTTATTTAGATTTTCAATTGCCATCTCTTTACAATTATTTGTATGCATCTATATTATGAAATGAAGAAGAAATATATTGAATTCGTGATGAATATTGGGGAAACATTTACAACATTTAAAAAAAAGTAAATTTTTTTTTTTAAAAAAAAAGTTCGAAAAAAAAAATATAAATCCGATCCGCACCAGATCAACCCGGAATCGGTTGGAACCGAAACTGGGTCCGATCCGATTTAGTGCTTAACGGATCCGGAACCGGTCGGTTCTGGACCGGTCCGATCCGTTAAGCACCCCTAGTTTCGATGATGACTTGCTACGTTTTGAAGCTTAATAATTTGGAGCCAAGGAGTCGCGTGAGTTTAGTTTCTTTTACTGATAATTAATTATGAAATGGTGGTCGTGAACTGTGTTCTGAATTTTAATTGTTCTATTATATTTTTTGCAGGGGCGGCTCAAACTTTCTGGAGGCCTTGGACAAGTTATAAAGATAAGACTTATCAACATGTATCATCTCATGAATTCTTATTGATCCACCCAATAAATACGTGTACAAGAGCTTGAAATTTAAAATAAGAATTGTAATAACTTCACATTATCATCTTAAGTTATAAGACTTTATTCTCATGTCAAAGACTTAATTTTCAGCATCCAATTTTGGATGCCAGAACCTGTTTTGTATTCGCTAGAAAGAAATCAACTCCAAATTATTGAAATTCATGTACAATATAATTTATTGAAATTCATGTAAAATAGAACTTGAATTTATCTATTGGTTTATATCATGATTTGATTAGCCCTAAAAAGTTAGGGCTACTATTATAAAACCCCATATTTTATGAGACTATTTTGTAATTTACCCTTTCTTTTTGTAACCCCATATCGGATAACCAATTTGGTTTCATGCCAGGACGGTCAACCACTGAAGCTATCCATTTACTTTGTCAACTTGTCGAGCGCTCTCGCGAGAGGAGTAAAGATTGCATATGATATTTATAGACTTGGAGAAGGCCTACGATAAAATACCAAGGGATATATTATGGTGGGTAGTGATGAAGAAAAAAGTTCACATCAAGTATGTCAATATAGTCAATGACATGTACGACGAAGTAGCATCCAATGTGAGAACGTGCAGTGGGGTGACAAGTGAGTTTCGATCACTATTGGATTGCATCAAGGATCTGCGTTGAGTCCTTTCCTGTTCGTCCTAGTGATGGATGAGATAACAAAAGACATACAAACTGAATTACCTTGGAACATACGTTTTGCTGACGATGTTGTGTTAATCGACGAGACAATTGCAGGGGTAAATGCCAAATTGGAGTTATGGAGAGAAACTTTGGAATCCAAGGGTTTTAGATTAAGTAGGTCTAAAACGGAATATATGGAGTGCATATTTAGTGGTCGTTCCTTTCGGGATTCCGATGTTGTAGCGCTCGGTGGTCAAGAGGTATCGATGAGTAGTAAGTTTCGATACCTAGGTTCAGTTATCCAAAAAGATGGAGAGATTGACAGCGACGTTAACCACAGGATTCAAGCTGGCTGGTTGAAATGGAGAAACGCCACCGGAATTCTATATGATCGTAATATCCCGCTGAAACTGAAGGGAAAGTTTTATAGAACCCCCGTTGGACCCGCAATGTTGTATGGACGGCATGTTGGGCACCCAAGAGGAATCACATCCAAAAGATGAGTGTGGTAGAGATGTGTATGCTTCGTTTGATGTGCGGTAAAGTCAGAAAAGATAAAATAAGGAATGAAGATATTCGAGCTGAAGTAGGTGTATCTTGTATAGAAGAGAAGATGCAAGAAAGCCGCTTACGCTGGTTTGGTCATGTTCGACGTAGGCCCAGCAGTGCACCTGTGCGTCGAGTGGAGTCCATAGATTTCAGCCAGTTCACGAGAGCGAGATGACGATTGAAGAAGACGTGGCTCGAAGTTATACGCAAATATTTGGAGTGCAAATGGATTACATAAGATATGTTGACTGATAGAAGCGTTTGGAGAAGACTGACGCTTGTGTCCGACCCAACTTGATTCTCTCTATTATTCATGTAGCCTACCCCAATTCTTTGGGATTAAATGCTTAGTTGTTGTTGTACCCTTTTCTTTTTCCTTTTTTTTACCGGAGAAACTTAAAATAGTTTAGAAAATTTAGTTATTAAGTTTTAGAAAGCACAAAATGTATAATATATTTTAGAAAATATTATATATGTTTTTCAAAAAAAACATATTTCAACAATTAATATCTTCTTTCTTGCCTAATTTTGTATTATAGTGTTCTACTATTATTTTTAAGGCATTAATGTTCTTTTTATAATAATCAAATGTTAAATTTTTTAAGAAATTTGTTTATGTCGTTACGTTTTATGGAGCTAAAATATATCATATTTATTCTATATGCACATCATTTAATTGTGTGTTAGAAAACCGGACTCATGATTTCTATTTGTCCAATTTTTTTGATAAAAATCATACAACCTCCCAAAATCGTCGAAAGCGCATAACGATTTTTATTTCAAAATTATTAATCTTATTTTTTAAATAAATTTGTATAAAAATTTAACATTTGATTATTATAAGAAAACATTACATGCTTAAAAAATATAGTAGAACACTGTGATTATAAAATTAGGCAAGAAATAAAAGATTAATTGTTGAAGTAATTTTGTAAAAAATATTTCAACCAATTGTTATAAAAAAAAATTTAAAACCTACAATATGGTTTATTTAAAAAAAACCAGAATTTGTTTTTTTAATTTTTGTACTTTTATTGTTTAAGCTTATTTTTAAGAACCGGCGGTTTTAATATTTATATTTTAAAAGCACAGGGGTTTCTTGCTTATTTTAAAAAAAACACGGGGATATAAACGCTAATTAATATTATATATGTGTTTAAACGCCTATTAATATTACACAAGGGTTTAAACATTTTTTTTTAAAAAAATACAGGGATTAAAATGATAATTTATTTAACACATGGATATTTGTGCCCATTTCTGATTTCACAGGATAGTTGGATGCAATTTGCCCTATATTTTATATATGAACTTGTCCTTTCGACCACGAGCTATTATAAGTAGCGACTTCATCTTTTTACTTTTTTGCAACTGCTCTTGTACATTTCCCCCTCAATATTTTCGACATCAAATAATTATCAATCATTACTAGTTTTTTTTCTAGAAGTGTTTCTAGTAGATGATTCAACATTTGGTGTGTTTTCTTCTTCATTTTGATATGAATCAATTTTATCATCATAACCAACCACGGGCGGAACCAGAAAAATAAATTAGGGGGGAAGGAAAAAAATTTTGAATTACACCTCGCACGGGTTTCACCGACCTCCGCCTTAGCACCCGACTTCAAAGACATCATTTCAATGAACCAAAAAGCTACACCAAAAAAGGAAAACCATCGTGTATAACATCATCCAATAAAACAACCCCCTTGCTTTTCTTTGGATACGAATGAATGGGAGTACTGATTTGTGTCGAAATACATACTGTCAAATTTAATTTCATGATTTTATCTAAAGACTATATAGAAACGGATGAATGGTAACACTGATTTTTTGAACACTAGATTTAAGTAGCAAACAAATATTAACTTCTGCTCATTTATTTATGATCGTACTATTGTTATTAAATGACCTAAAAATGAAGAAAAAATCACGTTATAGTTGCTTCTCTACTTTCAAGTCATTTCAGTTCTAAAGGTGGGAATCCAATATATTAACCAATATAATAAGTGCCAAACTCGATGAACAGTAAACTGAGTCTGGTTTCATAAAGTTATGACAGTTCTTGCTTTGTTGGGCTTTTCCTTAATCAATTATTTGTTTTGCTTAGTTGGGCCACTCACCGAGCATGGGCTCCTGGAAAGAAATGGGGCCCTTTTGTTGATTGGGCTGCGGGAGCAATTGCCCATCTTGGCTTCAAAATTGTTAGGGCTCTTCTCGTGTGCTCAGCGCCTCACTCTCATCGCCGCCGCCAGGAGAGAGCGCTGCCGTCACTCGTTGGAGCCTGCCACTCGCCGCCTCTGCCGGATGGACGTCTTGTCGTAGGTTTATCACGTTGTGTTAGTAGGTGGTGGTTGTGGGCTTGTAGCGCCGCGTCCTATCCTTCTTTCTTGTGGACAAGCGCAGCCTCTGTGTTTTACCCGCTGGTCAATGTCGGTAACCGGGCTTTCCTTCTTTTCCTACCTTATCTCTTTTCATTGCAGGTTTTCGCATGATGGGGCGTTCCATCATTTCGTCTCGCCGCCATCTGCTGGTTTCCTGGTTAGAGGGCCATTTTCCCCCTTCTATAAGTTAGCTTGTGGGTTGTCGCTTTTTGTCTTCATCTTCTGGTTAGTTTTTTTGCTGGTTATTGTTCGGTTTTCCTCCTCAGGTCAGTTGTGATTAACAGGTTTTTCCCCTGATTTACATTGTTCTGGTTTTCTTTATATTTCGTCTTCTTCTTCTGCACATCACCTTGCCGTGTTCTTCGCATTGTGACATTATGGTTGGCCGACGCTTTTTGTCATCTCGGGTTCATTATTTGTACAGTCTGACATTCTTATTGGTTAGCATGAATGTGCTCGATTCTTTCATCCATGATTATGCATAGATGCTGGTAGCAAAGTTAACTGGTTCCATGATACAAAATATACTGAATGCTAAAAAGTCTGTTCTTTTTTTGTTTTTTGCTGGATCCTCAGCCTAATGCTGTTGGCTTTTCTTCTTTGGGTGTTGTGTTTTTTAGGGTTGGCCGTGAGGGTTGGTCTTTCTTCTTTGGCTTTACAATTAATTTGAGTCTTTGAGTCATGCTCGGTGAACATCTACACAATCTGTGTAGACTAAATGGCCATAGTCGAGCTTCACCTTTTCTCGAACCTCATTCAAACACACTGGACATTCGAAATTTTTTGATGTTTCTGGTTCATCTTTTGTGGAAATGTCTTTGTTGGCCAGAGAATTGGTTTTTCTCATTCACATGTGTCTTTTGCTTTACTGTGTTAATGTTTTTGTGAGCTTGTCATTGGTTTTACCTTCTTTAAGTTACCGTTGCTTATCTTGCCATGTTTGCCAGCATGTGTAGTTTTCTATGAATAAACACATCTCACAAGTCACAACCAACCCAACCAAATTCCCATGAATGCCAAATATAAAACACCATAGAAAGTTGGAGACTGTTTGTTTGAAAAAGTTGACAATTTAGGCTGAGAAAACTGCATTAGTTACTGAAAATTCACAAAAATCTATCCTATAAATGTAATAGATGAGGCAAAGAGACTTGTGAAATGATCAGGTCAGGCAAACCTCTTTATTTTAACACGACAATCAAGTGATCGACATATGAGAGGGACTCGGATTTAATTTGTGACGATTCTTTCCCCGATACAGTTTGCCATCAGAAATTTGGAATTCAGATTTATGGCTGGTTGTATTCTGTTTTTATCTTATTCTTTAAAAAAAAATGGCTTTTACGGTAATGTGGCGCCTGAGGGCAGCTCAGATCATGTGCATGATTGAATCGATTCGGGAATGCTCTTATTGCAACCTCGTTCAGACCTCGATTCTCGTCCAAGGGCAATAAACCGTCAAAGGGTCTAAGACCCGGCCTCTTCTACAGGATGCAGAGGTGGGGTTTCATTGAGGAACAAGTTTAGAAAGACTGAAATCTGGATCAATTTAAGAACATTGTGTCTTTAATAGTAATGAATAATGGATGAGGGAAATTAAGCTTGTCTCCAAGGCTGGAGAAGTTGAGAAAGCCCATATTGAATTTAAAAGAGGTACTATGAGGGGCTTTTAGTTATGGAACATGGTAAATGCTCAAACAAAGAGCATGGTAAGCGGAGAAGCAAGCTTGGGGGGAGGGACCAATTTGAGCAACTTTAGGTGGGATTTGGGTGTGAATATATATAGTATGGTATATTCTGCTCCATAATTTAACTGTTCCAAGTTGATAAACGAGGGTTTGGGTATAAAATTCACGAGAAATCACGAGGGTTCAGTATTCGCTAACAATATGAATACTTAATATTAATGCACGTATTTGCTTACGTTATATGGGGACGGTGCTATGTTCATTAAAATATTTTGATATCATTTTTGCACGGTCGCACCACTAATTTGCAGGCCCTGGGCGACCTCTTGGCTTTCGGCAGCTTGTCCCAAGTCTGCACAATTTACCTGCTTCACACACCTTCTACAGGTAATTCCAGCTTAAATTAATTCACATGTCTTCCGATGATTAATGATTGGCCCTTCAGTTTTGTCTAAATATCATGCATTCGTTGATAGGCGGAAGACTGAGTGGGCTAGCATTTTCATGTTATGTCAAAATTAATGTTGTTGGTTTCCCGTCTTTGGTTTTATTTTCCCTCGCGCAACCAATTTTCTCCTTTTTTGCCTTACTAAATTTATGTGTTGGGTTTCTGAAGCTTGTTGAACAATCGATTATCTTAATTTAGTTTACTATTTTTTTAAAAAAAACTATGTCCTTTTGCTTGGGAAAAATTAACTTGGCTATTTAAGATTATGTTCTGATAGTCGTTGGACTAGGCCAATCAACTTTAGCAGGATGTTTAGTTTCATATGGGGTGGATCAAATGTGACTTATCATGGGGATTCAAAAAAACCCAATAAAAACAGGAACACGGGGGGAAAACCCCCTCCCCGTGTCTTCAAAGGCATCGGGAGACAACCTTTTAAAAAGAAAAAAAACTCAAACTTGATTCATGTCATGCTTAACTCCGCCTACATGCATTCTTCTACGCTGTCTTACATGGGCTTCCTACTTGTTTTTCCCGTTTTACGTTCACTCGCTCTTTCATCATGTGTTTATTCTGGTGTTTGCCCACTGCCCATACTCCTTTGCCAACCTCCCTCATAAGTTGTTCTCCAATAATGTCCTCATCTTATCCCCCCAAACATGTCTCTTTATGCCCCGCAGGGACCATTCCTTCCGATCTTGGTTGTTGGCCGGAGATGTCTGATGTGGGCCCAAACGACATCTATAACCCTCAGCCAGCTTGTGCTAACTCAACCCCCCGCACGGCCCATCCTCCGCCTCTGCTAGGTATATTTCTCTCTTGCCTGGTTGATTTTATCAAACCTCCCACATTTTTCTTCATCTCGCTCTTGCAGGCTCGTCCACTTCAACCCGGAACACGGCCCGGAACCGACGCAGGCAAGTTGCGCCGTACCCATCAGGTGTTGGCTCCTACAGATCGCGACGTATCCCTGTTGCAGGTTGGTCTACACGGCATTCTGCGTTGACTCTTACTCTTTAAACTTTCACCGCGCATCTACTTTCTTGATTTTCATGCTTCTTTCTCTCGTTTACTTGTTTTTTTCCTGACTGGTTTGTCAACCCTTGAACAGCCCGCACCAACAACATGGTTCTGGCTAGACGGCAGAGGGTTCTTAGGTATCTCGATAGGATTGGCCTTGTCCCGGTTAAAGCGTGGGTCCTGCCTTCAGCTGCTGATTGCGAGTATTGCGGCGCTCGCCGTTTCTTCAGGGAATCACCAGGGTTTTGTTGCGCAAGCGGGAGTGTCGACCTTAGCCCCACGAGAATGCCGTTGTCCTTGTGGCAACTCTACACTAGGACTTCGTCACATCTTGCCGATCATTTTCGACAACGTTGCCGTACATACAACAACTCTTCTGCCTTTACTTCCATAGGAATATATTACGATCATGAACTGTGCCGCGGGTCCAAAGGAATTTACACTTTCAAAGTCCAGGGCGGCATTTACCATTTCATGAGGGACCTGATTCCTACCGAGGGGTGTGGTCGGCAACTTCAACTTTACTTTTACGGCACGGAAAATGAGATCGATAATAGGCTGTCCCAGTCCGGCGATTTGGATGCTGAGCTGATATCATTTATCATTGACACCATGAAACTCAACCCATATGCAAATTTCTTTAGGAGTTTGAGGGATATGGCTGACTTGCCCTCATACAAAATTGTGATGCGTGCCGATCCTTCTTTAGATCATAGGGTGTACAATTTGCCTGTTGTTGACCACATTGGGGCAATTTGGAATGAGTTAACTGATGCTCCTTCAGAGCGTCCACATGACGTACGTGTGTACACAAAATCAGATAGCACACAATTAATTCACTATTATTACGGCTGTTACGACCCTCTTCAATATCCGTTGTTGTTTCCTTACGGGGAGCCTGGTTGGCACACCGGGATCCTAAAAGGACGCTCCGTTGACCATGCATTCGATCCAGAGCTACTCGCGCTAGAAGCTGACCTAACTTCGGTTCTCCCAACCCACCACATTTCTGGTGCGTCCCTACTGGGTGCTGAACAAGCAAGTAAGCCTTTCTTTATTTACTGATTCCCCTTCGCCTTACTTTTTTACCTTCATGTTTAACTTTGTTATTTTAGTTGTTCTGACCATATTGCATATTCCTCTTTCAGATTTAGAGCGCAATCGAGATAATCGAAGGAATGTCGCCGCTCGAGAATTCTACTGTTACAGATTCCAACTCCGCCGTAATGACATTACCAATATACTGCTTACGGGTCGCCTCATTCAGCAATATCAAATCGACATGTACGTGAAAATTGAGACCCAACGTTTAGATTACTTTCGTAAAGCCCAGGCACAAAGCGAAATCCGATCAGAGTCTTTTCAAGGTGTTGTAGATAGTATGGCATGTGATGGGATTTCCTACGGCTAGTCCATAGGCCTACGCACAGTCCTACCAGCTTCGTTCTTAGGCGGGCCCAGGGACCTCCGGCGGCGCTACATGAACGCGCTTGCCTTAGTCATAACGTTCGGTCGTCCTGACTTTTTTATAACAATGACGTGCAACCCAAATTGGCTTGAGATTCAAGATGAGCTCTTGCCTGGGGAACATGCACATAATCGAGCTGATTTACTTGCTAGGGTTTTCCGAGCAAAGAACGAAGAATTGAAGGACGAGATTGTGGATAAACAAATCTTTGGGAAAGTAGCTGCCTACTTGTATGTTGTCGAATTTCAAAAAAGAGGTCTACCTCACGTACATTGGCTCGTTATTTTGAAAAACAAATACAAAGTTACTTCCGTTGATGCCTATGATCGATTCGTATCCGCCGAAATTCCTGACCCTTCAACTGATCCTCACCTACACTCCTGCGTTTCCAAGCACATGTTACACGGTCCTTGTGGGGAGTTGAACCCAACGAACGTCTGCATGAGGGGGGGCTCTTGCAAAAATCACTATCCACGAGATTTCGTCCAATCCACTTCACATCGCACTGATTCTTATCCTGCCTCCGTCCTTGCCCGGAGAAAGCTATTGGACAATCGATGGGTTATTCCATACAATCCTTATCTTCTTGCGAAATTTGACAGCCACATTAATGTCGAGATCTGTGCAGATGTCAAGGTCGTTAAGTACCTGTATAAATATGTGTGCAAAGGGAATGACAAGGTCGCTTACAATGTAATCGCCACTCCTGCGCAAGACAACATGGATGAGATCCGCGACTTCCAAACTGCGCGCTGGCTCTGCGCTCCTGAGGCCATGTGGCGAATTTACGGTTACACACTTTACGAGATGAGCCCCGCTGTTGTTCAGCTGCATGTTCATCTTCCAAATTCTCATTATATCTTTTTCCATGCCGCCCGCTCCTTAGAGAGCATCTTATCGAACCCAAACAATTCGAAAACCCAATTGACGCAGTTCTTCACCATGAACGCTGCTCATTCGGACGTCCGCGCCTTGAATCTGCTTTATCGTGAATTTCCTCAGCACTTTGTCTGGAAGTCTACACACAAGGAATGGTCTTACCGTAATCGAGGTACTGCCATTGGGCGGCTTGTGACGGTGAGCCCCGTCGAGACCGAACGGTACTATTTGAGGCTGTTGTTGAGCCATGTTAGGGCACCAACTTCATTCGAATATTTGAGGACCCACAACGGCGTCCTGCTCCCAAACTTCCGGGAAGCTGCAATGCAACGTGGCCTACTTGATGCAGATAACGACATTTGTGCTTCCATAGAGGAAGCCTCGACTTATCAGGTCCCATATACCTTGCGAAGGTTATTTGCTACTATCCTTGTTTACAACCTTCCTTCTGACCCTGCCACCCTCTGGGAAGATTTTAAACTCCATCTGTCTGAGGATTTCTTATCGACTTGCGACCAACAGGAAAATGTTGCATTCGATCGTGCTCTACGCTCAATTGATATCTTCCTCCAATCGATGGGTAAAAACGTTGATGATTTCAATCTCGTGCCGTTTAAGACTTGGGTTAGTGAGCTCGAGATGCGGAACAAAGATTACGAGAACGAGCTTAATATCTCCGTGACTGAGGAGGAATTGAACGCTGTCCACAAGCTAAATTCAAGACAACAAGAGGCTTTTGATTCTATAATGGCGTGTGTCGATGACCCAAATGGGGGCGCTTTTTTATCGATGGCCCTGGGGGTTTAGGGAAAACTTTCCTATACCGAACACTACTGGCTGTTGTGAGGAAGACCCGTGGCGTTGCCCTCGCTGTTGCATCTTCAGGAGTCGCAGCCTCACTACTGCCTGGGGGTCGTACAACTCATTCACGCTTCAAACTTCCAACCATAGTTGACCAATCAATCTCTTGCGCAATAAAAAAACAGAGCGTCCATGCGCAACTTATCTTATCGGCGAAGCTGATAATTTGGGACGAGGCTTCAATGGCCAACCGAAGATGTGTTGAAGCTTTGGATGTTTTCTTGCGCGATCTTACGGATAATCCACTATTATTTGGAGGCAAGACAATTGTTTTTGGTGGGGATTTCAGGCAGACAATACCAGTTGTAGTTGGTGGGTCCCGTGAAGATGCGGTAGATTCATGTCTGGTCAATTCCCCTTTGTGGCCTAAGGTGAAGAAATTCCACCTACTCCAGAATATGCGAACCCGAGAAGAATCATTTTTACTGAGCTCTTATTGCGCATTGGCGATGGAGCGGAACCACTAAATCTCAGAGACGAAATAACCTTGCCAACAAATATGTGCTTGCCATACGTCGATTGCGACGAGCCATTAGACTATCTGATCAACGCAGTGTTTCCTTCTTTCGATGAATTTTTCAGGGATCCTTTCTCGGTTATCGACAGGGCTATACTGACACCCAAGAATGATTGCATGGAGAGCATAAACAATGCAATGATTGACAAATTTCCCGGAGAACTTGTCGAATACATCAGTGTTGACATAACAAAGAACGTACACCAACAATGCCAATACCAAGATTTCTTAAATGGGGTCTCTGCACCAGGTCTGCCTCCTCATGCGCTTCGATAAAAAAAAATAGCCCGATCATGCTACTACGCAATATTAATCCATCTGAGGGCCTATGCAATGTCACACGTCTCATCTGCCGTGATTTAGGCAAAAAAGTCATTGGCGCTGTCATAGCGTCTGGCGAGTACACTGGAAAATTCGTCTTTATCCCGAGGATACCATTGGAACCTTCTGATAGTCTTAAATGTCCCATCCCTTTTAAGAGGCATCAATTCCCTATACGACTTTGTTTCGCAATGAGTATTAACAAGGCCCAAGGCCAAACACTTGATAAAGTTGGGCTTTACTTGCCCCAACCTGTTTTCTCACATGGTCAACTATATGTAGCACTTTCTAGGGTCAGAAGTAGCAACTCCGTCAAAGTCTTGATAAAGCCACCGACTGCAATCTTTACAACACACTGTCAAACTAAGAATGTTGTTTACAAAGAGATTCTAAATGCCGCCATGTGAAGACGGGTAACTTACGCGTACAAAAAAAATTCGGTACATGCATGTTTTTTTTTTTTACATTATTGCACTACCCACCCACGATTAATCCAGTCTTATTTACGTGCAGGTAGGGAAAAATGGGTGAAAATCTAATGCCTATTGGATCAATAACTACTGAGACAAATGGATGGTCAGCGAAGGTGCGCGTCGTAAGCAAGCTTGGAGTGAAAACCGCGATCTTCTCGCCAACGAAATACCAAAAAATGATTCTTGCTGACGAAACGGTAATCCTTTCAAGTAATTCATGTCGCTCTTCATGCTTATTGCTTATTATCATATATTTATTGCTTTAATTGATGTTTTGTGATAGGGTGACACGGTGGAGGCCATAATTTTCAAGACTGATATTGACCTATACAGAAATTCTCTTGAAGAATCGAAGACATATACGATCTCAAATGCTCAAGTGACCAAAGTGAAAGATATTTACAAGAATGCACTGGTTAGTAGTGCATACCAATGGACTATCACCTCGAATACTTTGGTCGTGCCTGTTCTTGATGGCGCCATTTCTTCATCCCCATTTCGCCCAAGTTTCATCGGTTCTGAAAAATTTGTTGAGTACTTGGAGTCAAAGAAATTGATTAGTAAGTAGTTGACGTGCTTTCGCATGTCCCTTCGGTCAACGCAATAATTAATTGTCATCTCCTCAATCCCTTCAACAACTGACCTCTTCTGCTTAGGTACCATTTGCGTGGTCATTGGGAAAAGGGCCCCCAGGAAAATCAATACGCACAATCAAACCCAAGTTCTACATGAATACGCGGCGATCGACAAACAGTAAGTTGTTCTTTTATTATACATCCCACGCTCAATTTTAGCCTCCTCTCATGCATGTTAACCTCGCTGGCTTTATATCCTACTAGATTTACCCCATTTGTTGTGACCCTATGGGGTGACGCTGTTCCTCCGCACCTGTTTGCCATTTTTGATGCCTACTTCCAACGGCCGGTCCTAGCCCTCCTCAACTTTTTGGTGAAGGGATACTACGGTTAACTACCTTATATTTGATTTTTAGACTTATAATTTATGTTGCGCCTTACAATTGTTATTTCATTCCTTTACATAGTCAATTAACTATCATTTGTAGGTTTATCTCTTAGCTCGACTTCATCTTCAGTTGTTCTTGAACAAATGGACAATCAAAGCTTTTCTGACCTACAGACATGGTGATGATCCTATCACCAATTTCTTACATATTTACATAACAATAATACACTTCTTGTGGTTATACTATATTAATTTCCCATGGCTCCTTTTTCCTGTCACAGGCGGACCAAAAAACAACTTCTCATTGACGATGTCGTGGAAAGGGGTGGTTTTTTCGAGGAAAAGTTAAATGTCAAAGGAGGGCAAGCATTACCGATCAACACTGTCTCCGAAGTCCTTAATCTTGAAAAGGTTTTAGAAAAGCATCAAAAATCTACGCCTATTTCCTTTTTTAGATACTCCATGGATATTATTCTCTTACGGTTCCCATTTCTCAGCCTGGCAGATATAATAGCAGGGTCAGAGGTTGCTTGGACAACGCAACCCAAAGCTTTGTTTACATGGGCTGTGAAGAATGCCACTGTGGGATTAACGCTGATTACAATTCTGTTTTCACTTGTAAAACATGCAACACAAAAAAAATAGCAAAACCCAGGTACTACTTGCCTACAAGTTTTTGGCTTAATTTTTTTTTATTATATCATTGTTCGTCGGTGTTTTACATGGATTATGTTTTTCGCTTGTAGATTTCGATTCTGCCTCAAAGTTTCCGATTGCACTGGCTCACTCGAAGTTACGGTGTTCGGAAAAGAAGGAGACCTAATCATTGGGATGTCTGCGCAAGATTTCTACTGCAGGACTTTGCAGGTAATTTAAACAAAGCTTTATGATCCATTTCTTTATCGAAGCTTTCTGCAGATTATCGCATTCCACAACCTGTTCTTCGCTCCTCAGGACGGCACACCTCCAATTGCTCTTGTTAACCAGGGGTTGAAAGATCGCGAGGCATTCATGAAGATACGCTCAAGCCTATTTGCCGGGCGCAATGCGAAAGAAATCATCGTATATACCTTGCTAGCTATGGAATATGTTGATAGTCTTGCTTGTTCTGTCCCACCGCCAACACCAAGCCCCAATAAATATGTGTCTTCTCTTATGGAATCCACCCAAAAATTAGAAGGTACATTGGTCTTATTTGCCATCTTTACCATTCATATTGGTGTCGTCCTATTCCACACACAAGGTATCGGATGTTTTTTCCAGGGATCGCTAAGCCAACAAAAAGGAAGCTCGATTTTGGATTGGTGACCATGACACCAGCCAATGCCCTTGCTAACGTTGCCCCGGGGAAACCAGTGGACGTTTGTGAGATAGGTTGCCTTTTTAAACCCCCAAAAAATATATACAATAGCATTCCAATATGTGACCATCGGATTTATTAAGTTAGACTTGAATGTGATGCATAGGGGATGCCTCGATTCGGAGGCGCCTGATCAAGATGGGGAAAAGCAAGGTTGGGGATGAAAGCCTGGCATATGAGCAAAGTTAGTGGTTGCTACCAAATTGTCTTTATTTTAATTATAGCGCCACTTCTTAGTAGGACAAGTGGCTACAAATTACTCATGGCAACAACATAGTGTGCTGCATAAATTACAGGTGTTGTGTCGTCTGAGGAATCTGAGCTGCCAACCATCGATTTACATGACATTGACTCTTCTGATGACGGTATGCCTCTTTTAGGTTTCAAACTTTCAAATATATGTCTGCATTTAAAATTCATACATACACAATGCTTGTCACATATTGTAGGGAAACATATTACATATTTCTATATGTGTATCTGTAGATCTTGCCCAGGCAGACAATGCTCGTGTACTATTAAAAAGTTCCCATGCTCGTCACACAACCGAAGAAAATATAATAGATCGAGCAAAAGTTGACATCCCCCTACTCGTGAAGTCAGAAAAAGGTAATCCTCATCAATAATTCGGCTGCTTTATTTTAAATGTTGATTTCGCATGAAAACCTATTACGATGAAAAATTTCCCTGTAACCCAAGAAAAAACTTATGCAGTTGCTAGCGCTAACCAAAAAAAAGCACGAAAGAGGTTCTTGCATCGAGCCATCATTGACGACGACGACTCAGAGGACGACCTCAAAGCTGGCGATCCACTCAACCAAGCTGGAAGCCCCATCGAAGGTGATTTTGTCCCTGTCCACCTATCCAACATCATCTTGACATTTTTCTGCAATTTTTCCTATAAACACTAAAGAAATTGAATGTTTTGGACAATGCAGATGCTGCCGACGAAGTGACGAAAACGAAAACGTCTACAAGGGGAAGAATCATTAAAGCCAAGAAATTTGACTAGCTATGCGATGTCATCTCCTACCATGACATACCGAACGCATATTTGGTCTATGATTAAACATTATCGTTTTGAAAACTCTTGAAGCTGACTTTTGTTTAGTTTTGTGGTCTGTTAGAGTTGACATTTATTGTTCTATCGGATGTCGTCTACTGCGATGATGTCCTTTTTGCTAATGACTGCTATTTTGGGATACCCTTGCCCCTGCTAGGGCCTAACAATCTTATGGCTGGATCCACTTGCTTGTTTGTAGTTACGGTCATTGCTATCGTTCTTTAATATATGATCTATAGTAATTTTAATATTTAACTTGCATGAGCAACTTCTAGGCCACTAATTTTGGTACAAGATCTGAAACAGCTGAAGATAGATAACCCATTTGGATATACCATGAGTGAGGCGAATGCGTTGATTGGATTGTTGTCTAAACTGGAGAAGAACCATCAGCTTCAACCTACTGCTAGGTGAGCATAATCATTCTCGATTCTTAATTATTGCTGTCGAGTGTTTTTTATTTTTTTTTGGTTTTACCGTAGAACCTGCGCTTGCCATTACCTTGTTAACATTTGTCTCTTTGTTCATTCTCTTTCAAAATTAATACGCAAATCTTATTTAGTAAAATATCTTTATTTGCCCAGTATAATTGTCCCTGCCACCTAACACCTGGCACCGTGCCTTGCACGGTGCCAAGAACCACTAGTATATATATATAGGAGATAATTTGCAAACAATTTGAGGAGATAATTTGGCCGACAACATATAGCTGCAACAATCGATGCTTTCTATGCAATTTCTGAATGAGGAGCAGAGTTGGGCCCTTCTTCCTTATCCTAAATAAAAATGCACAAATTGTTACAGGAGGGGATGGAACTGGGGCCTCTCATTTGCAAACTGGAGAATTTACCACTGCCCCACAATGTATGTTTATGTGTGTGTATATATATATATATAAACACTTTTGCTGTGGGGGTGCAACTACGCCCGCGCACCCCAGGATCAACCACGCTGTGGGGGTGCAACTACGCCCGCGCACCCCAGGATCAACCACTGTAACCAACATTATAAGACAATCGATCATTGTGTAAGATTATCTAATAAAACAACAAAATAAATGTTACCAAATATTTTGCATTATGTCTTGTATTACCAAATATTAAGAATCGAACTTCTTTCTTCTTACTTACAAATTGATAATTGAGATCTTAGAGAATTGAGAGCTTAAAGAATAGAGATTAAGAAAACAAATTGTGAGAATAAAATTACCAACAAATAGTCATTTTTATGCATGCATTGTCGATCGATTGATAAAGCTCTCATTTTTATCCCAACTGTAGCTAAACCGGTTGTGGTGTGGCGTGAGGTGTCGGGTACCCAATTTTTTGCAAGATTCCAGCTGTTTTTTTATGCCCAAATTCCAGTATTCTGCACAGCAAAAAGTCTACCAAATTCCAGTAGCTTGCTCAACGAAAATTCCAGTAGCAAGAATTTATAAAAATCCACCAAAAATTCTTGTATAAACACCAAATCTGTCAAAAAAAACATGTAAAACCAACAAGAGACTAACACTCATTTGTCCTTACCTTACGATGAGTTGAGGCTCGAGACTGCGGATTACGGTGGTTGGCGGACGATGAGGCGACTAGGCGAGGCTGTGAGGGTGGGGCGGTGGGCTGCGTCTGTGTGAGTGAGCAGCTTGAGTGAAAGTCGACTTGAGTGCCTGAGAGGGGGAGACGCGGCGAGTGAGAAGCGACTAGCCAGAAGCCGAGAACGTAACATGATTACGTGAGTGCCTGAGAGTCTGAGACTCGAGAGGTTGAGACTTGAGAGTGAGAAGCGAGAATGAGAATTGGGATTAAGTATTTAATTTGATTGGGTTCAAATTCGTATGGGTTTCGGATATTTAATGGGCTGTGAAATTTTAAACCTCCATAAGAACACAAATATCTTTCTTGGGTTCGGATATCCACAATATTTTTCGATTTCTGAGAAAGAACCTGATATCAACCCAAAATTAATTTGTCGGGTTTCGGATAATCCGAACCGAAACTAATTTGCCACTCCTAATCTCTATGATACGATATACCAATCATTTTCTTCATTTACCTTCTCTGCCATCTACCGGCATCTCATCAGATTCCTACTTTGGGATTGCACCATGCCCTAATTTCGATCCTCTCCTGCATTAATCAGGTCAGATTCTCTCTCTCCATGGCGTTGTATTTTCTTAGTTGGACCATATCTGAGTCCTCTCCTTGTGAATCTCCTTTTTTTCGAACTCCAGACATGGTAATTGGATCTTTTTCAATCTAGTAACCATCACATCCCTCACTCACTTGAATCTTTTAAATATTTAATGCTGTTCAATTTTATTTTATTGTTTTGTAAAATATGATATTGTGGACTTTTTATTAGGATTTGTGGAATCCCTTCCCTTTTATCTGTCATTCTATTATTTCTTGGGTAGCATTGGTTGGGTGGCAACATTCATGTAAAGTTATTGCATGAACATATAACAGAAATATAACCCTTCTGCTAATTATACGATGTACGTGTTTTTTTTAGGTTATTGTATGAGTAGTTTCAGTTTAACTATGGATGCAAGTGTTTTGGAGGAATCTTCTCGAGTATCAGCACCGAACGACAATTATGATGTTTTGGCAATGAACAACTCGGCCCTGCATCTCCTTTCGACCACATGTGCTGTATGCCAGAGAATCTTACCCTCTGTTAATGAATCGGGCGGCCTAGAAGCCTTGACGGGTGTCTGTGGAGATTGCAGATTCTTGTTGGAGGACATCGAAACCACTTCACCTGATGTATATCCACGAAGAATGCAAGGGTCAAGAAGGAGAATTTATGGGAGTTCGGAGTCAATCGAGAACTTGTTTTCTCAACAATTTTCCGAATTGATTGCTTTGGAAAGACAAACCCAGTCGGTGGTTTTGGAGCATGATAACCAATTTGTCAATGGTTATGGTGTTGGAAGTTTAGTTCGGCGCGCTAGTTCTTATACTACTCCAAGCGGGTCTAGAAGACGGAGGAGAGTGTTTTCTGACACTGAGAGTGATGTTTTTGATTCTCTATATGGGGAGAGTGAATCAAATGCCAGCATCATGAGATATAGGGTTTCCCATGGTGAGGGTGATACCTTGTCTTCTAGTGCCTATGGAGGAGATTCTGACGTGTCGGCAGACGGGCAGAGTAATCTGGAGATAGGAAATTTTGGACATCCGGATGGAGGAAGTGACCTAGATAGTGATACTGATATCGATCCGATGAATGCTGGTGACTACCAATGGAATTCGGAAGGTCAGGAGGAAGAATATGGAGAAGAAGACGGCAATGGTACTGAATGGGAGGTAGCTAATACTGAGGATATGGTCGAGTCATTGAGAACTGGAGGCCATCTTCATGGTTCATTAGGATTCAACAGGAACAATGTGTACATTGATTGGCGCAGACAATCACGGTCCCCTCGTGTTAATGGTACAATTTCACTTGGAGCTAGGAATAGGACTCGTGCCAGTTACACTGAATTGTTATCCAATTTTGAAGAGTCAGAGGCACAAAACTATGCTGGAGCTCTTGGAGATTACCTAGATGCCAGAGTTTTAGAAAATTCACCGGAACATCTTGCTGAAACTGATATTTCAATGATGGGAGTGCCTCGTGCCGCAGTGTCCTGTGTAAATAGTTTACCCCAAATTAGGATTGGACAGTATGACAACCTGGATAATTCGTCGTGCGCAATCTGCAAGGAAGGTTTAACTGCAGACACTATTGTAAACCAACTCCCTTGTTTTCACCTCTATCACCCCTCCTGCATCTTGCCATGGTTAAGCACACGAAATACATGCCCTCTATGCAGATACGAGCTTCCAACTGATGACATTGATTATGAAGAAAGGAGAAGGAACAGGGACAATGGTGTTGAAATGCTTAGCATGAATCTACTTAATGTTGACGATGATGATTCCTCACGCGACGCGGATAATGCTGTGGCAGATGAACTTTCTCAATTTCATCATGGTGGAGGTGAGCAGGGGGAACCAATTAATGTATATCCCGATACAGAGAACGGTGGCTGGAAGATTCCAAGAAATAGATGGTTCTTTGCCGCTGCAGTTGCTCCTATTGCCAGTATCATCGGCATTTCTCTCATGTTATGGTTAGGCAAGCCGTCGGTGAATGTAGTATGCTCAGCCGGCCATATTCCCTGTCGCAAAGAGAATTGCCAGAGAAGGTGGTGGTCGTTTTTATAACTAGTTAACTAATCGTCTAGAAGGTTTTTTTTCACGCTTGTCTAATGGTCGAGTTGTGGGACTATGGATTTCAGCCAAAGTGACAAACTGTTACAACCCCAAATTCTCAACAACAATGTTTAAGCATAAAACTGGTAAATATCACTACTCTTTGCAATTTCTGGAATAAAACTGGAATGGAATTATACTGATATGAAATTGAAAGTGAGATACAATATAAGAGAAGCACACTCAACACACACACTCAAGGAGGAGAACCCCTTGCCCCAAGCCACGGCTTGTAGTCACTCTCAATACAAAAATCTCCCTGCCTCTTCTCCCTCCCCCCCATATTTATTCTGATTTTTTCCCTCTCTTGTTCTTACAAACTAACCTTTCCCCGTGTAAATCACGTGTTACTCTTTTTGGCCCTGGCAGTTGGCTCATCTTCTTGGATTGGGCTGAATATATTTTGGTCTATAACACAAACCTTTTACGTTTTTGTTTGAAAATTCTGAAATATAGCATCGTGGTTACAATTTGGGACACATTTGTTGTCAATTCGATTGAATGCAATGATTAATTTGTGTATGTGTGTCTTTGAGGGCACGGTTATTTTTCGTGATCGTTGGCTACAAGGCATTTGTTATAACTTAGGAAGATCCTGAATTAATAGACAAGAAATGAAAATTGAGATAGCGAGGAACTCCATTTTATTTATTTGATATGATAACTAACTAACAAAGAAAACTTTTACATAATAAACCTTTGCTAACAATGTGAACTAAGCCTTAACCATCCATTCTCTCAGTAAACACCAGGAGCCTTGCAGCACCTTCTACAGTATTAAATACTGATCGAGATTGATCCATCCTAATTTCAAACTACTGCCAATGCCATCTTAATGTGATAAAAAAAAAATTAAAAGAGCAAGTGGAGATAAAGAATAATCCATCCAGCCATTGAGAAAATAGCAAATATATGAACCCAGAATAATACACCAGCTGCCTCCTTCCCACATCCTCTCAGATTGGCGACAGCACCTGTGAATGTGTGGAGTGGTAACATCATAATTAACCATACTGGTATGATCACAAATCAAATTTTCAACTAGTCAAATATGACAGTTTAGGCCACCAACGAAAAGTAAATTTGTATATGTATAATATGCTGTCTTCACAACATTTACCTGCAAGCACAGAAGAGGGCATTGTGTGCTGGAGGAGGAGGACAAATCTGAACATTTTATCATCCGGCGGAAGAAAACCGAGCATGTCAGCTAGCATGACAATTCCAAGTCCAATTGGAGGAACCAAGACCAGTCGCCCAAAAACTATAGCAGCAGTAGTTCGCAAACCAAGTTTTGAACTACCCGGTCCTCAAAGGCAAATCATATCCATGAGTGACTTGATTTGATCAGGCACCAAGAATGAACTACTAACAATAGGTTATTGAAGGATTTTTGCTACAATAAGTCATTTTGTATTGTTTTTTTAAGCGCCAATTTAGACACAGTATACATACCATCCACTAGGTTGCCTCCTAAAGCCAGTAGTATACATGGAATCATCGCCTTCCTGATAATCAAATATATTATTAAAACCAATCATGCGTTTGCAGAGTTGGTATAAACCGAGGGTGCAGCCAGACACCAGGCCAATTTTTGTAGTATGAGCATATTAACAAGGATAATGAACACATCAAATGAAACACTGCATCAGTAATTAATGATTAATTTACCTATACAAGAATTCATCCATAATGTCACATGGAATAGCATTTCTTTAAACATTACCCGGTGCTTGAAACTCAATCTAAAAGATGTTCAATGCAAAAAATGATACATCGTCCGTATTATCACTGTTAAATATAATTAATGATCTAAATGCTAAGAAATTTATACAGGTTGAGACTATTGCATGCACAAATATTAAGGCAAGAACTGGACTAAAACCTATTCAGAGGAAAAAATCATATCTTATAAATAAGTCCAGCACACCCAAATTTAAACAAATGCTTCCAGCCAACAAGTCCATCACTTAAGAATGTCTTTAGTGTGTATTGGTAGACAAATAAGTTACCAGAATCAATGCTTTTCTATTTTTGTGCATTTATCTTCATGCTTCACAAAGTTAATGATCTCAGAAACACAGCTAAAGTTTTACTCAGGTCATGAAACAATTAGTTCATGATGTAAAAAGATAAAGGCGATATGGTCGAAAGCAGGGGCGAAACATGATAGAGGCTAGACTGGTTGCCTCTGTCCTAATAGTCTCAGATAGCCAATATCCAACTTAAAATTATTATAGAGCCCACCCAAAAAATCTTTTGTGAAGAAACAAAAAAATAAAGAGTTAACCCAAGAAGGAGAGAGAAGAGGCAAGTGGATATAGTGAGCCAACTCCATCTTACGTGTTTTTTTTAAGTGAATTTATATATTTTTATAGTAATTATAACATAAAAATAATTATTGGCTCGTCTAAGCTATAAATTATGTTCCATTTTTAATTTCAATCCACAATAGAAAACAAGTAAACTATCAGAAATAACTAATCAACTTACATATACAAATTTAGTAATCAATATCATGAAAGTTTTTTTTATTATATTAATGATTATTTTTATATTATAATTTAAGTTATTTATGTATCCAATAAAATTATGACTAGGTTCATGGAAACATTTGTTACCATGTATTGTGCCTGCTGTTTAAAAGTAATTTTTTTTTTCATAAATTTTACTTGGTGATATTTATTAACATCTTGATTCTAAATTATTAAAAGAAGAGACTAACAAGATTTAATTAAATTTTAGCTTTTATTGCTATCTATAATATATGAAGGGGAAGGCCTACCCACGTAGCTGAAATGTAACCATTTTGATCTATGTCAAACATTTTGAATGAGTGTGACGAGAAATTTCGTACAATAAAATATAGCATCATTGAAATCATTTGGTTATATTGCATTGTCTTATATATTTCATATATTTTAACTTATTGTCTGTTTAATTTATTGAAATATTGTCCATTATTGTAAATATTCTTGTTGTATCTTGACGCATTAATTTTTTATCATTATTTTTTCACATTAAAAATTTATGATTTGTATTTAGTTTAGCTCGCCTACATTCAAAATTCTGATTTCACCCCTTGGTCGAAAGGTAAAGAAACAACTAGATAGACTCACAATGGGAAGAAAAAGCATACCCAAGAATCATACAGCTGTCCGTGAAAAAGTAGAAAGGAGCATCCGAAGTAAGTATTAATTTCTTCAGAGAAGGAACACATCCTATAAATATGGCAAAGACCTGCAAAAAAATATATAATTTCATGAGGAAAGCAATCAGATCAATACAAATTTCATGGGAACAACAGTCGAGTAAACAATGGGATAGCCAGATTCTTTTACGAAAATACTTAAAAAGAGGAATGATGAATTACTTTCTTCAGTATAGACTTATGTCAATTCACTGATGAATTAAAAATAACATGTTTGCGCATGTAAACTATCCACAAACAAGGTGTAAAAGTTTAATAAAAATATTTTAGTTGGAGAAAATTTCTCGTTAAATTCCATTTTGGAAACTTGTTTTTTGAAATTAAACGTCTTAGTAGGTGTAGGCTAGGACAAAGTAAGAATATTACAAGAAGGAAAGAATATTTATAATTCAACATCTAGAAAGTGCTGGCAGAACATGATAATTCTACTAATGCAAATGTTAAAATTTGAACTGGCATTAAATGATTGACAATGATAATTGATAACTAGCTTCCCAGTCAATTGTCGCAAACCATGTAAAAAGTACTATCATCAAAATTAGCAGACACCAAGCGATAGGGTAATAAGAAAGCTAACAAAAGGCATTAAGAGAAACTGATCTTACAGAAGCAATAATTGGAGGTTGAAAGATTTGCTTGAGCTTCAATTTATCATATATAAATTTTAGAAATTGTTGAACCTGCATGGCAAGGCAGCAGAAGGCAAAATAAAATTAATGGCATCACTTATACCACTAAATCCAGTCATCAACGTGAACTTCAATGCATGGCTCAGGTTTGCATTGGGAGCCCAATGGGAAGCACCAAGGTCAACAGGATAGACTTGTACGTATATTTTAATGCTACGGCTTTATTGCGGGCATCGCTCATTACAAACCCATAAACAGACTAGTATTTGCAATCTGTTCAAAATGACAAAAAATCCAAGAACTGCTAGATATCAGATTCATAGCTTAGCATAAGCATAAGCATAAAAAGGTGGCTTTCTTACTTTGTGACTTAAACAGCCTTACTGCTAATGAGTACAGATCAGCATACAAATATTCATACAACTTTAACACTAGAAAATGAAGTCCCAAACATGGAAAACTCAGTGTTTTACTGTTAAATAGAGGCAAAATTACATCTGCATTATATCTTAAATAAGAATATGAAACTGACATAGGTTCTTCTCACCTTATCTTTTTTCGTAGAGCTAGAATCAATTGATATAGCCTCCTCGGTAAGTAGGGGAACATGCTCAGGAGAACTATCTCTTGCAGGGATGCTAGAACTTATCCTCGTAGGATTCTTAACAGGAAGATTTGCATCTTCAACATCAAATGTACCGCCAGGTGGCGGTGCGAGCATATGAAACACATATGTATATACAACAATTGCACCAACCTATGGGTAAAAGACTGTGTGGTTACCATGTGCAAATGGCCAAATTATGCAGAAAGATTTGTTGAAAAGGCTAAAGCCATATTGGCTTCTGTTTGATCGGTGTGGACTTTTTCAGTTTTGATGCTAACGAAAGCAACAACTTACCCATTGGCCAAATGAGATGTAAGCATTTCCATCTCGAGAACATTTATCACTGTCTCCAAAAGGATTTGACTTATCTTGACACAATGCAGCAATCAAGACAAGGGGCACATTTCCAATATTCCCTGAGAGCAAAGAAATTCCACTATTCAACTTCTAGATTTCCTTCCTAAAGTAGTAATTTTAAGCTCATTCCCAAATCAAACTTCAAAATTTGACAGTGCATGCTCATTATAAGGCACGCCAATAAGTCTGAAATATGTATCATATAGATATGACAGTGCTAATTCGCAGCATCATTTATCATGTTACCTCTAGTGTCCTATTATCTTTGAATCACGGTGGTAACTCGCAACAAACAACTATAGCAGCGACCTTTGTGAATCAATGAACAAGAGTCTAGTTCTACTCACAAAAAAAAAAATGGAAATGATATTGATGAAAGATAGATGACAGCAAAATTTAAATAAAGGAGGGAAAAATTGAATTATCTCCACGCAAAAAAAAAATCCATAATAAATTTGTGATGAAAAATTGATGTCATGTCAGCTCGTTCGTGCTGTTTGCAATATCTCAAGAACAAGTTATTACTCGTGATAATAAATAGAAGGTCACATTCCAAAACACTTTCAATGAATGTCACACTGTTACAGGAATGTAATTAACCGTTACCGATTCCAACTTGAATTACGGTAAACTTGAAGAACGGGTAAGGAGCGGGAGCAGTGACTGCAACAATTATACCTACAATAGAGCCTGCTATGGTGGCTAGAACAACATTAACAGGAATAAACCACCTGCAAGACAAGAAGATAGATTGAGCACTTAAATCAGTTATTGCTAATTAAAAAGAGTGAATAACTAACGCCAAATCCTTACCATTCAATCAATTTTTGAAAAGTAATGGCTTGTCCGAGTTGAGAGAATATCAAACGTGGAAGCAGAAGTGAGAAAACGAGCTGCATCAAGTCATACAAACAATAACACTGATGATATACCAGACATAAGATTTAAATCTGGAGGAAAATTCATGGTGCCCGCTTACCCCATTTAAAAGTTTTCTTCCATTATAAGGTAAGATGTTCACATACTTTGTTGCCATAAGAAAGCCAAGGAAACACATGGTAAAAACTTTTGCTATGGGCAGAACAGCAATCTTGATGCTTCCAAGTAATGACTCTCCGCCCCTTGGTGGATCTCTTAGGACCTGGACCAGTAACCTTTGCACTCTATCCATTATCTCCTCTCCTTTAAAAAATTTTAAGCTTCAAATCCGCAGCAAGAAATAATTGATCGAGAAGCTCTCGGTTGATATGTCGGTTTACCGTAGCTTTCTATATAATTCAAAAGAAAAATAAAGTGAACAAAAAGCAGGGAAAAACATGTCAAAAAGAAATTATGTATGGAAAGCATCTTTTTTTCCTAATACACCCACACGTATTCTAATAAAAATCCAGTCTTTAGGAGGAGGTTAAAAGAATAAAATCCAGTAAAGAGTAATAAAAAAACTAGAACAAAATTCATGGATACATAACAATACGATCGGAAGAAACAATCAATAACTGATACAAAAATTATCAGAATCTGATACGGACGAACGAAAAAAAAGAAGAAGAAGAAGAAAACAAAAGGGACACAACACACCGATAAAAATTGCAAATAATGATAAAGATGACGAATAAGGAATAGTGAGGAAAATAGAAATCTGAAGGTACCCAAGCACTACAAGGCAAGCAGGCAGGCGGGCGCAGATATTCCCGAATGCAGGCACACAACATAAAACACCTGTTCTTTTTCTTTTGGTTCAAAATATCAGTAATAATAATAACATAAAACGAAACACTATTTCCGCCTGGGAAACGCAATGGAGGTAACGAAAACAGATTCGCACTTGGCAGATATATAGGATTCGGTTAAATGTATGATTCAACAAGAATTATAACGACCATGTTATCTTAAACCTGCTTTAACGGTTCCTTCTCCCACACAAACTCTTCCAATTCCAGAACATAATCATCCAACTTCAAAATCAATCGTCGCTGCTGCTTCCTTTTCTTGTATCGAAGTTTCTCGAAAGCGGGACTCACCAAACTCTACCATGTGCCGTGTTTTCGTAACGTGGGGACTGTGGGTTTGAAGCCGCCTTATAGGCACAAACTTGGAGGGGAATATGTTGCTAGTTGCTACCCTGGTTAGCAACCACTCCAGCCGGACCTGGGTTCAACCCAAACGATATCATAGATTTAATTGTTAATTACTGATGACGACGTTGTCTACTTCCTTGATCTATATATTTTTTTTTGAACTGCCTGCATTTACTCGTGTTCTCCCGGTCCTGACCCTCTATATCTCCAAAAGACACCACGACATCACAAAACAATAGAATATATACATTTATTTTAACCGTGAGAGTTATTTCAAGTTGAAAAAAAGTTGGCTCACGTGTTACTTCGTAACTACTAATTGGATTTGAGTTGAAATCTAATATATTATTAACATGATACCAGAGCAGATTTTTCATATGATTTGACTTATATAATGTCACATGTAAGAGAGCATGTAGAGAGTTATCATATATTGAGAATTTACAAGTTATATTAACTTCTTATAAAATACATGAGTTATTCTACTCGTTACCAACTAGTTTTGAGTTGGAACCAATATATTTTAAATAAGAACCCTAAACTACTACATTTTGAGTATGCACTTGGTAGACATCTGGGCTGACAAAATAATCTGCAAACTACGCTAATCAACTAAGCCGCACTAAATAATCCTGGTGTGATAGACTCGACGTATAGACCTCATGACATATTAATTAAGATAATTGAATTTAACACCAGGTTATGTATTTCTCGCTTATATTGAAGCGAGTGCATGCTTCATTTGAAGGTCATACTTTCTAAATTAAGAAAATTTATTAGAATTTTAAAGTTGGATTGATAATTGAAATATTAAACTATCAAATTTTTATATACATATCTACCGACCTCTAGGGGGAATACTTATATGTATCCGCTTTTAACTTAAATTTATACATTTACTCAATATTAAAATACAATAATTTTTAAATGAAAAATACATAAATTAACATATCAATCATTTTAAATCAATTATATTAAGTTGGTCTATAGAATAACTCCAGACCAGACCCATAATTATTTTCCCATTGTCTAATCCGCCGGATGGACAACAATAATTGGACAGGTTTGTTATATCAAATCATTAATAAACTTTGTGGGATACATCTGGCATTATTTTGTTTCCTAGTTTATTTTGTTAACCAAGTTTCGAAAACATATGAAAAACACTTTTATATATAGGATGAATAGCGGACACCCCTAATATTTTTAACACTTTAATTCCTAATCTTTAAAAATATGCACTTAATCCATGAACAATTTTAAGTATTGCACTTAACCTCTAAACAACAATTTTTTCGAATATTATTGTGTTTTCATATATTTTCTGTAGAAATTTTATGAGTATACCCATCAGAAAATGCATAAAAAGACACACATATCCTTGATCATGGCATATACAACGCAAGTGAGTGGATTTACAGACAGAATATTAGGGAAAATTGTTCCCGGATATTGTTTAGGGGGTTAAGTACACAACTTAAAATTGTTCAGGGGTTAACTGCATATTTTAAAAGATTAGGAGTGAAACTCTAAATAAGTTAAACTTTAAGGGGTGTCCGCTTTTTAACTTTATATATATATATATATATATATATATATATATATATATATAATTTAATTATATTGATCTCTCATATCATACTAAATTATCTTCCCATAATACTTATTATATTATTATTTTAAATAAAACATAACATAATAAGTTATAATTTAAACATTAGTTAACTTTAAATAAAAATACTTCAATTTATTAAATTTTAAAAAAAATATATTATATATAAAATTATATTTTATATTATATTTACATCGCTTTTAAAGATTTAATAGTATATATATATATATATATATATATACCAAAAAATACTTCCCTACACCCGGTGTGGAGGGCCACCCCCTACATCGGGTAACCCAAATGCATTGTGGGGCCCACACATGTGTGGGCCTCACGCTCAATGTTGTGAGACACCCAATGTAAGAGTGAGCTCACACTATATATGCCGAGTTTTGAAAAGACTACTTATATATGCCTCGTTGTCGTCTCTCTTTTGTTACCCTTCATTGCTTACTGCATTACTGCACTGGGACATCTGCTCATCCATCCCCGAAATCTTTATTCACCTGCTTACGACCCATTAAGTGAATTCGTCGTCAAAGCACTCGTCTTCTGTTCGTTCTGCTTCAATTGAGCCCTCTTATTTACTCGTTTTGATGTTTTGTTTTACATCAGAGGTTTTGAGCTTGAAATTTGTGGAAATCCAGTTGAATTTTGGATGAAATCGAATACTATATTGTTTTCCCCCAATTTCTCATCCAACTCCCTTTTTTTCTCGGCGTGGAAGATTTGCCGTTTCACTGGTTTGACAAATATTGTTGCTTGGAGAGTATTATTTCTAGCATTCCCCTTGGAGTAGGGTGCTTATTCGCTTGATCCGGTCCGGTCCGGTCCGGACCGAAACCGGTCGGTTTTGGGTCCGTTAAGGACGGAACCGGTCCGATCCGGTAAGGGGAATGCTACTCCAAGGGGAATGCTAGAAATAATACTCTCCAACCCGGAACCGGATTTTGCTTTTTTTTTAAAAAAAAGGAAAAAAACGAAGGGATTTATCGGGATTTTTTTTTTTTTTTTAAACGGATCCGGATCCGGTTCAATCCGGAATCGGATCCGTTTGGTCCGGAACCGGTAAGATACCGGATTCAGAAAGGTAGAATCGATCCGGTCCGGTTCGGGACCGGTTCCAGTTTCGGACCGGACTACGGTTTTGGGCCGGGTCCGGATTGACCCGGCCCGTTAAGCACCCCTACCTTGGAGACATGGTTTCTGAACTATGTAAAAACGGTTTTGAAATGGAAGGTACATATCTTATAATTTCGTGTCCTCTTGCGTTATGCCTAATGGAAACCGTCCCATTCATGGTCTGCAATAGGGGTGCTTATAGGACCGGGTCGATCCGGACCCGGACCGAAACTAGACCGGTTAGTCCGGTCCGAAACCGGAACCGGACTAACCGGTCCGGAACCGGTTTGATACATCACCGGATCGGGTCTACCGTTCCGGATCCGGTATCTTAACGGTTCCGGACCAAATGGATCCGGTTCCGGATTGAACCGGAACCGGATCCATTTTTTTTTTAAAAAAAGCTTTTTTCGATTAATCCTTTCCTTTTTTCCTTTTTTTAAAAAAAAAAAAAAGAAAGAAAAATTCCGATTCCGGGTTGGAACCGGTCCAACCCGGAACCGGTGGAACCGGAACCGGATCCGATCTGGTTCCTTACCGGATCGGACCGGTTCCGCCCATAACGGGCCTGGAACCGGCCGGTTCCGCTCCGGACCTGACCGGTTCGAACCAGTAACCACCCCTAGTCTGCAAAAACGAGAACGGAACGGGCGGAACAAAATGGGAGCGCTCTTTCCATTGCAGATTTTCAGGCTAAAATGGATATGTATTTATGTCGATGGTTTTATGGCATTCGCAGAAGCAGAACTGAATGAGGATTTTGCGGAGTGAAATCATTCACTGTCGAAACTGAATTTTTTTAATTTTTTTCAGTAAATTTTTAAATACTTTTATTTAATTATTTTTATTTTTAATTTTAAAAATACTGCTACAATGACCATTGCCGTTCAGTTAAATATCGTTGGAACTGACCGGGACGGCGGATCATTGTCCCATTGTGTACGCAAAGAATGTCTGTAGGTTCTCTCAATCATCAAATTTGACATTTGATCAGAGACCCAATTCTATTGGGCATGTAGCTCCCGGTTCCAACAAAGAGAGTGCAGAACAAATCCTTGATTTGCTATGTCAAGTCATTTTTATTTCTCCTCTTTAGTGTACCTTGCTTCGATTTAAATGACAACTGCTCACAAACCCCTAAAGATTCCATCTTTGATCCATTTGCTTTGGCTCATGACAAGGTCATGCTAGCTACTCGTAAAAAAGGCTGGGGAGAATTGAGAAACAACGTTGTGAGGGGGCTCAACTTCTAGAGCACCACAAATTTGGTTTTTATTTTGGATTAGACCAAGGAATTTGCTTCCAAATCCCTGGACCAGGTTTCCGATTCAGATGGATTCTGCACCCCCTAAATTTGTGGTACGCTTGGGGGGAATCGCTGAAACATGTCCCGAAGCTCCAACAGGTAAAATATCTATTTTCAAACTTGTTTTTTCAAATTATGCAGAAAACTTGAATATTGACTACTGCTGTTCTTTGCGGGAATAGGAAAACTTGACAGAGCTTAGTAGAAATCTAGCTCATAGTGATTTAGATCCATGTACTTGTACCTTGATATCTTTATCTTCTTCTAATCACATTAACATCATATTATGATGTGAAACTTTTTTGTTGGACTTCTCCATTTGTACTCTTTACTCTGTATCATCGTCGCATTAATGGCAACTAAATTTGATTAAATTCACTTGCTGCTGTTGGTATGAGAAGAATTGTATGTAATGAATCTTCATTTGACATTTTGTTTCTATTTTCCTGCCGGAGCATAGGATGTGTGGTCTTCCCGTTTCCCCTAATGTTCACATCTTAAAAAGAATGCCTGGTACAATTTTCCTGTTTCTGTTAGGATTAGTAAGTAGTCAAAGGGGCTTGTGGCTCGATGGTGACTAAGTCATTGCCATTGAAAGAGAATCGCAAAGACAGGTTTTCGATATATATCTTTGTGTTTTTGAAACAAAATATGCTACAATGAGGCAAATATGTTGGTTAAACAAAGGTTAGATATTAAGAAATGTAAATCTGATGCGTTTTTACCGAGTGACATGTGCTTATTGATGTGTGTGATTGAGAAGGTTTTATACTTTAATGGCTGATTTTAGGCAGATGTATTATGAATGGAACGCCAACAGGGAGAAACTCCAAATTAATTAATCTATGGATAAACACATATCTATAATAAAACACAGTAAGGCAGGAGAAAACTTGCAGAATGATGTGATTTATCTGATTGGATTGCAACCTGAAATGAAACCAGTAGCACCAAGTGCCAGATTTGATCAGGCACTGAAAACAACACGTGACGACAATGCATACCTATGGTACATCCCCTCCCAATATAATTTTTACATCAGTGAAGCTTTCACTCTTCCCACAAAATCCTGATATCTGGAAATTACAGTTGCAATTTCATGATTGAAATTACACCAGAACTTGTTTGCTGATGAACCATTCCGAGAAGGCAATCTCACCAGGAATTCTGATATTAGATTGAATCACTGAGCTGCCCGGCCGGAATCTCATTGAACAACTGGAGCATATATAGTTGATCAAAAATGGCATTCAATTTATGGAATGATGATGGTGTTTTTGCGCTTAACATGCCTAAATCTGGTACGACTTGGATTCTCTCCATGATTTTTAGAGCTGGGCCTTGAAAGTGTCTCTCATGTATTGAGGATTAAAGAACCAGGTTTATCTAAGTAACATGGGGAGAAACACTCTAGGAGTAGCATAGACAAATCATATCCTTCCTATGTTTTTCTGTCATTGTATCTGATACATACAAGATTTGATGACCCCTCAAGAACAAGAACATTGTATACTTCTAATTATATGTAAAGGTTGAAGTAACGAGCTTACATTAATTTTCTTGAACAGGTCTCAGGCTCGGTTCCTGTCTGTTACATTTTGTCCACAAATAGTGGGAGGAATGATGTTTTTGTTGCTGTTTATTATTTTCATGTTTGGTGCAGAATTTTTTTTTGTTTTCTGAAAAAAAAACTAAATAAATATGCTTGGGTGAGACTTGCAAGCATTTATGGTTGGAAACAGAAACAGAAACAGATTTATATAGTTTCTATTTTTGTTTATCATTTCACGGTGTTAGATAATGTCAAACAGAATCATTGACTTATTTCTTACTCTTGGAGAAAACCCCACGTCGTGGTGAATGGTAGTTTTGGTTATTTGGATTCGGAGTATTTCAGACGGCAGCAACCGACTGTTCGTCGAATAAAGTATATGGATTTCGGCCCTTTTACAGAGAAATTGCACGACCGAAAAAGACATGACTCAAAGTTATATACAAAGATTTGGAGTCCAAATAAGCTTTGGAGAAGACTCACACAAGTGTGCGATCCAGACTCACACAAGTGCACGACCCAACTTACGTCTATTGTTCATGTAGTATACCTCAATCCAATGAAATTAAATGCTTAGTTGTTGTTGTTGTATACTCTTACGGAGTTGTAACAAGTTATCTTGGTTGAGTGGGCGCCAGAATTGTCATAAGAATGGCATATTTGGCAAAATCATTGATCCTCATCTCAAGGGGAAGACAGCGGAATGCTTTAAAAAAGTAGCCGAGACAGCAGCGAAGTGTGTGGATGCTATCATATATTGGTATAGTATATCTTCTCTATCTTAGAAAAAGAAAAAGGGAAGGTTAAACAGATTTCACGTTCTAGAATCCCTTTCATCTAAACTCTCAAATGGTTCGTACAACCCAAAACTAAATTAAGCGAAGAGTTCTTTGGAAGTTCAATCAAAAGTATTAATCAGCTATGTTGAAGAGCACATTTACAATTTATTTTCGGTAAACTGGAAAAGATACATTCGAAAAGTAAATGCATTATTATTGTCCAAATGAAGCACCTCCTTCTACAAGCCTACCATTTGACTAATTCCCAATCCATCTCCAAAATTTGACTAAGAAGACCAACCAAGTAACTTAACCCCCTACGGCAACATTTTAAGGCACATACTCCAAAGCTTAAGTTACAAAATTGCGCTGTCATTAAGTTTGAATATCTTAAGTACTGACACGATGTCAATCTTCTTCAAACGCCTTCAAGACCTTTTGTACATTGATAAGACCACATAAGGAGAATATCACAGAGAAAGTTACGTCAACGACGATACCGATAGCGTTTGAAGTTGAAGTACACGTGTAAGATTCCCCTCTCAAATGTACATTTGAACCCCTTTTTGTGTGAGTACTCCCATTCTTTATTGACAATTCGGAATGCCTGTAAAAAATAGGATTTTTCAGCCAGTCGTTGTATCAAAAACAGAACTAGTAAAGAGAGAGGGGGTTGGAGAGAGAGAGATCACGTACAATATCTTCGTAAGGGGGGCCAGCATGAAACCTAATGATACAAGTCTCGCTACTATCTCCATCTTTGTCAATTGTGTAAGTCGGAGCTCTTATTTTATCAACAAGATCTGGGTAAAAAATATTGAACTTGTATCCATGCACTATCTTGGGGGGCGGGTTGTCATGATCATAATGAGTCTGGTTGTATTTATTCCACTCGTAGCCAGTGTGAACGCGATTAAAATATTTTGGCTTTCTTGGCCGGTATTTATCATGCCACCAGTACACCTGTGTTCCCGTTCATATCAAACTACAAGCATGGAAATGATAAATGAAGAAATTTTCTAGATTACCACTTAATCAGAGGAACGAAATGCACAAGAAAGGCCAATACCTGGGAATCAAGGTTAATTTCATTGTTCGAGCCAAATACAGCATCACCTTCCTCAGTGACTCCCATGGCTCTCATCGCAGTCCTCTCAAAGTTATTCTCAGGTGGAGCTGGCCTTAAAGAAAGTTCGCGGATACGCTTCTCTTCCTTTACAGCAATACGTTTCCTTTCCTGTACATAAATGTGCTCATGAATGGTTAGCTCATCTATCTAAAAGTACACCTACCTCACTTGTTTCTCGCATGAAACATAATCATATCCCAATAATGACTCCATTAGATACTGTGATTAGTGATGAAAAGAAAATAGAATGTTTTATTAAGAAAAACAAACAAATCAAATATATCATGCCAGAAAATCTGCCAACCACTGCGAAAAAAGGCAGCAACTGAAGATTCTCAGCCGTAGCAAAAATGCAAAAATGCAAAAATGCAAAAATGCACACATGTGAGAGAGAGAGAGAGTATTTATAAGGGATGGACACATGTAGGTCTGAGTCCTGGCAATACTCTCTTTACTGTTCTCTCGTCCTTATCCTTGAGAAGTAAAAGGTGGCAAGAAACAAGTGCAACCAAAGAACAAGGAGTTGTTTTTCTCAGTTACTTCTGATTACATATCCAACCAAAAAAACATAGCAGTGAATATTTTAAGGCCCGATAATGACATTACCAGAATCATCTTGTCCTCTTCAGGGTCAATTACATCTTCAGTTTCATCACCTTGCATCAATTGCGGTGAATATGATCCTGCTGCTTCTTCCTCTTGGATCTCAGCATCCATTAAGGGTGTTGGAGAAAGAATTTCAGAATCTATAAATGTAGAAATAATCAGTTGAGAAGCGAACGCCTAGAAATCTTGTAAGGCAGCTGCAGAGAGTGCAATGATGCGTACCCTGCATATCTTGATGGAAATCCTGCTCCTCCTGCCGTGGACTTCTGTCTGTTTCTTCGTTTTTAATCTTTGGTGGTGTTTCAAGTCGCTCCAAATGCTTGTGCAGCATCTTGACATGAATTTCTTTCAGACAAGCCTGCACTCGCGCACAGACTGTAAAGTTATCTCAGTTCTGCAAATCATAGACTCAGATGTGGATGTGAGTATTACCTTTGCTTTGTAAATATGGAGACGTTTAAGAATGGCTTCCCAATACTCTACCACCTTGGCAGTCCCAGATCGCATTTGAGACTCAATCTGAGTTTGAAGGACTTCTAGTTCACCATAGTTTTTTCCTTGTAAAAGATTCTTAACATCTGCTTCAATGCTCGCATGCAAACCCCTTTCTTCACCCGTAACCTCTGGTGGTAGTCGCTCTCCTCGCACTCTGGCACGTTCGAGTGCATCCCTTTTACTAGCTTCAGCTAGTTCCCATTCACAAACAACCAGAAGCGCCTGTTCATGCAATAAATTGGGAGGATAAACACATGCATCAACAACACTTACAAAACAATACTTTATAATTCGATATTATTACAAAATTAATATATTGATCTCAAACAATAAGACATTATGAAAAACTCAAATTGCCATTTTCGATAGCTCCAAATTTCATTTCCTCTATTGTTTAAATAATTCAGAAAAAAATCATTAACTTTTAAAAATTGCAAAATGACCCCTGAAGTATCGTGAAAATTGCAAAATGGTCCCTATCTTATCGACGGATATCCACTTTTTTTTTTCTACATTTAATTTCATGATGCTCATATAACCGTATCAAAGATTCATTTATGACCAATTTTAAGAGTATCCATACATGATAACTATGAAATGATTGTTAAAATTCCGAAGAAAAATTGTAGAAGTCCTCTGGAAATTTTGCCCCACAATCAGTAAGTTCATTTCTTACAACTGAAATGCCTGATGTAAGGCCACTACTCATTGTATTTTACCACAAATTTGATGTGGACACAGAAAGACTATAATGGAAAATCTAACAAAAAAGGGTTTCTTTGAAGGACCTTTCAACCCAAAATAGGCCCTAGAAATATGACTTCGAGTACTCATAAATAATAAATATTTTTTAATCGTTCAAGCCTGGGGGTTTTAGTAAGATGAGGTGCATTTTTAGCTCATCAATGAATAACTAACAGTTCTGATGTTACATTTTGTCCAAAAAAAGAAAGAAGGTTCTGATGTTACATAAGTTTTATGACTAGGTAGATTCTAGTAACTTGCATCTACAAATCCCTTTCTCTTAGTTTCATATTATCTCCATCGTTTCACACCTATTTTCCCTTTGCAATCATAAATCCCACTCAGCTATAACATCATACTCCATTACCCAATCCACTGAGAGATTCATTTCTTGAAAGTCAATTGAAAGAATTATGTTTGGGGTGTTTTATAAGTCTTTTCATACCATTGTTAATACATTTGTAATTCACTATAAACGAAGTTCTAAAGGAAATATAAAAGGCCAGAGGAACATAAACATGCATAAAGTCCTTCAATGGGATTGAATTTACGATATCATTTGATTGAGCATATGGAATTTAATTATATTCCCAGTCTGTGAGTGGCACACCCAGAACTAAGTCAGACATTGACACCTATTTATTGGGTTTCATATTAGTCTATCAGCTGAAGAAGTCTGATGTCCCCATTTCTATGTATATCAAAGAAAGAAAGTTGTGATGACGAATTTGCGAGTCAACCCAAATACTTCCTTTGGACTAAGGAGTTTCTGGTTGAAGATAATACATGGAATTTTGTATTTTTGAGAAGCTTGCTTCTGGCCGCTGGATGGCACAAGGATGAGACGAGCAAACCAAGAATTGAAACAAATGTAAGCACTCAAGTTGCAAGCATACATAAAACGACCAAATACTACAACAACGCTAATGCAAGCAGAGAAAACTGCAATATGTACAAGTAAACAGAGAAAACTATCTCCCACTATCGCATTAATCCTTATTTACAAGCAACAAAAAATGAAAGTATTAATACCTCCCAATATCGAATATGTGTAGGAGTTGCTCGGTCCAAATCAAGGTGCATCTTAATGTCTTCATGAAGCTCTTCCATTTCTTTTACAGTCAAACCCTGGATATTACACAACTCAAACAAAATACCAATTTACAGTTTTGAGAATATCATCAGGAACCCATAGGCTCTTAAATGATGTTCCAAAAACATAGGAGCAGAAAAGCAATACATAAAATAAATCCCACCTTGAAAACCATGTATGGTTCATTTAACTCTATCTCAAAATCATCCGAAGGATCAACATGTTTAGTAAGTATATCAATTGGTTTATTACGACCTTCACGTATCCGAATCTCTGACCGAAATTTACTTTGCTCAAAATTAAACTGCAATTCAGACGTGTTAACATATCAACAAAGTAAATTTTGAAGAATCATATGACAAAGGTACCCAACAAGAAAATCACGAAGGCAATGAAAAAATTGCAGTTATATCAGTAGATGTGTACCTCTTCTTCTTTCTTCTCCCAGTCTTGAAACTCAGCTCGAGCACGCTCTCTTGCCAACAATGCCTGCAGAGGGGATTTTATTCCATGCAAAATATATAAGAATATTTCATACACATGCACAATTATGAGAATTCAAAGCAAAGCTGCCAATATACCCACATAAACCAAATAACAGGAAAGTCCCTTTCAAAATTTAATGAAGAATCCTACCATCTCTTCCTCATGTTGTGCTTTCTCAACTGCCCTTTCCTCCCTCCTTTTTTTCACCTTTTCAATCTCGGCCTACAATAAAAAAAAAATCATAAATATACGATGTCTTCCTAAAGAATGAACCACCTCATCAAGAGTAAAAACCAGCACAGTTGTCGGGGAGAAATAAACTAAATTTCAAAAGGAGAAAACAGGGGAAGCTAGCAGTAAAGATGAATGATTTAACTCTTGTTTATACTTTTTAGACCACTCAAATCAGCAATTCGTTACAGAATTCGACATGCAAAAGCTTGAGAGAAGACATACAACAAAACTGACATTGATTAAACTACCATTCTTTCTCTCTGCCTTTTCTTCTCTGCTTTGATGGAGAACTCGTCCAAAGGCATTCCTTCAGTTATGTCACGCTCAATCTTCTTTCGCCATAAAAATCTAAAATAAAAACATCCCAAATTTACAGGGATGCAGAGGGTAAAAAAATATTCATCTTTCTAATGTTTATTGCACTGAATCTAGACCTCAAATTTTTTTAAGGGAAAGACCTCGACTTTTGAAAATTAAAGTAAAAGGTTGAAAGAGTTGGTCCTCCTCCTTAAATGCTGATTTTGAAATTTTCACCAGAATAATTGAAGTGTTTGATTCTGTTATTGATCAATAAAGAATTGAGATCTCAAGTGTGATACAGCTGCGCCTGTGCAGGTAACAGAGAGAAAATGTATAGAAAGGGAGAAATGAACTCACTTTTCATTAAGATTTGAATCACCAAAAGGATTTGAATCATTGGAATACCCAAAGACGGTCTCAGACTTCAATTTTTTAGCAACTTTCATAGCCTATCAATCAGATGACAAGATATGAGAACGGCAAGTAGGACTACAAATATAAAGAAGTTAGGTAAATAAGAAGAAAAACAATATAAATAAGAATTCAATCACGTGAGGATGAGGGACATCTTGATATGCATGGATTCCAAAGAATGCTATTTGAAGTACAAACTTTTTAGAATGTCTCTGTTGGTTCATACATATTAAAATTACAGTCACGCTGCTATATGGACAATGAAAACATTCAAAAACTCCATCAGTGCTTTCTATCAATAAACTTAACCTTGTGGCAGTCACATTGATGAGATTGGAAGCAACCGATTAATTTATTGATTGCTGGTGTACCTAGGATTTTTAATTTGGGGGGCTGTGCATAAAAATATAAACGTTATTAAACATGTATAATCTATCTTATTTAACATGTATAATTTTTATTAAAAGAGATAAATTTTCACAATATATTATTTTTCATAATTATTTTATATAAGCACTTCATTTTTAAAAAAATAAAAAAGTAAACATTTAAAAAGATGTTAATTTGGACAAATAAGTTTGCAACTATTTACAAAAGTTGTACACAATTAAAATAAAAAACATTTAACTAAAAATAATATATATCTAGATATTTTTAAAAAAATACATTTAAAAAGATGTTAATTGGGACAAATAAGTTTGCAACTATTTTTACTTAATTTTTAAAAACAAAAATTGGGACAAATAAGTTTGCAACTATTTTTACTTAATTTTTAAAAACAAAAATTCTTTAGACAAATACATATATCCAAAAATATTATGGGGTGATATTTAAATTAAATATTTTGCGGGGCATATACAAAAAATTTATACTTTAAAAAAAAAATTTAAAAATCCAAAAAAATTAAGTTTGTATGAAATGTCATGAGCAAGATTCGAATACATGCCCAAAGGCATTGAACTTTCGCTTCTACCGTCTGCACCACTACTTTCATTCGGCTAATCCTAAGCAAATAATTTATATATAAACGATGGGCTGGGGGGCTGAAGCCCACCCCAGCCTCTACTGTAGATCCGCCCCTGACTGTAATGTTCAAAATTTTATAATGGTGTTAAAAGGTGGTATAAAATAACAAAGATCAACACAGATTCTCTTAAACGATATTGCAGTATGCTAGAATCCATAAAAGTAACCAGGTCAAAGGACACTAATAACAAATCTAAATGTATCCAGAAAACTGCTAAAAATCCAAAACTATCTTAGATAAAAATATCCTTTCTTTCAAGATTTGGAGCGAGCTTGAATGATCTCTAACCTTTTAATTTGGTGTAGTTTTGTTGCCATTTAACACCTATTTCATGACAATAGAACTTTTAAACGGTGTCTAAAAACGAATAGATAAAAGGTGAACTTTCAATCTCCTAAACTTAGCAGCCCCCACCCTGATGCGTAGTAAATTAAAGCCCACACATTTGAGGACAATTCAGTAGTTTTCATCAGCAAAGAACCAATACGACGACCACCAATCCAAGCCTTGTGAATACTCATAGCAAACGTATTTTTTTTTATCAAAATGTTTTTTCTTTTCCAATCCTAAAAAACAATAAAATTTATAACACAGAAAGTACCTTCTTCTGCGCCTTCTTAGCTAGGTATTTGGCAATGTCCTCCTCTGAAATCTTCCTCTTGCCCTTTCTCTTCTCGACAGAGACATGGTCTTCACAGTCATCCGAGTCTCCATGTCGGTGGCTTCGCGACCGGCTCTTGCGATGAGAAACTGAATCGGATTCATCATCCGATGCGGAGACGGAACGCTCCCGCCGACGTCTCCTTGAAGACTGCATCCGCTTCTCTCTTCTGCCGCGCCAAAACCCTAAATGCAACACTGCTAGTTTTTTTCTCAAAATATACAATAAATATGGCTGATGCCTGTTGGCCAGCAAATTCTACTATTAACGCAGCGAGAGCTACTTCAGTTCTTCTGTTGGAATCGCGTCTGTGCTCTGTCGAAGTAACTGTTTTCTGCTTGAGTCATAATAATATTTGCATTTTTTATTTGGTGAACGAATATATTATTTCAAACTGCATATGGTTGTATAGCTGTCAAAATGGGCCAGGCTCGTGGGCCTAGCCTAACCCAACTCACCCAATAGACGGGTTGGGACAGCATTTTTAAGGCCCGCCAATAGGCGAGCCTATATGGGCTGGCCAAAACAGGCCGTGGGTTTTGGCGGGCCAACCCGCGGGTTGGCCCTTCTCTTTTTTTTTTTTAAATTTTTTTTCCTTTTTTAGGCTCGATTCATAAATAAAAACTCAATATCACATTGAAGCATTCGATCTACTATATATTTTTCACTTGGTATTGCTTGAAAGTTGCAACATGTATTTCATGATTGAGTAAAATATTGATTCTCTAATCAAGTTTTTTTAGTAGCAGTGTTAATATCTACATAAAACCTGAAGTAAGTTTCAGTATTTTTCTAGCATCAGTTCCAGGTTCGGCAAGTTTAGTTGGAAATATTTTTTTGAAGCTTTTAAAAAAAAAAAAAATTCGGCGGGCCAGCCCTCCCCAACCCGCGGCCCGCCTTAAGTCGGATTGGGTTGGGGTTTTCCCAACCCGCCTGTAGGCCGCGAGTTGGGCGGGCTGGCCCGTTTTGACAGCTCTATATGGTTGGTTGATGTCAACTCCAATGGATTTAATAGCTTTGTAATGATTTTAAATCAATTGAGGTAATACACTATTTGATCCCTAATATCTTGGGTAATATTCGATTTAGTTCTTATTATTTGTGTTGACATGATTTGGTTCTTAATATTTCCAAAACTAATCCAACTTAGTCCAACCGTTAAAGTTGACGTTAATTTCATAGACGAAACTCTTCAAAAATCTGATATTTTCCCAAAACTCTCCAATTTCAACAGCTTTCGATTTATTCATGTGATTTCCCCCAAAATCGATTTCCACAAAATCGATTGTTTCAACGTATCGACCATTTGGATTGACCGCAGCAGCTATTCAAACGAATTTGTAAGCCATAGTTTTTCTGTGTTTTGTAAGAAACCTTCGAATTTGAAGCATTTATTTGTTATTGTTCATAATTTCTGGTGATTTTTCGAGTGTTAGTGTTTGGATTTTTTGCAAAAAACCAATTTTTGCCAATTTGTTATTGTTCCAATCATATTTGTTTTTTGGATTTTTGCCAAAATCGATTTTTTGAATTTACATCGTTGGAACGTATTTGAAACCCCAAAATCGAAATTGGCATTTCTGCAACATATGTGATGTGTTTGAACAAAATTGTAACCCCAAAATTGAATTTTGGATTTTCACTAGTGTTATGTTCTCTCTCTTTGCAGCATATGGATTTGAGTGGTTACGATGATGTTGATGGAAGTCCAAATCCTAATGTTGGTGGTGAGGATGATTGTGGTTCTGATGATAGTGGTTCAGATGTTGTTGGAAGTCGAAATCCTAATGTTGGCGGTGAGGATGATAGTGGTTTTGTTGATGAGGAGGAAGATGATGATGAATTCTATGACAGCGACAATGACTTTGATGAAGATGATATGTTATTTGATGATTTTGTTGATCATGAAGTTGAATTTTCAAAGGGAAAAGTAGTTGTGGATGATATTCATAGTGATGTCTTATCTAAGATGCAGAATGAAGAAGGTGATGATGATTGTGTCGACGACGATGATATGTGTAGTCCGGGGAATTGGATAAAGACGACTGCATAAGATATCCATAGTTCGATACCGTTAAGGATTCAAAGAACCTTGATTTGGAGGTTGGAATGACTTTCAACACAAAAAAAAGCCTAGATTTGCCATTGAAAGTCATTGTATTAGAAGATGAATGACTGTGAGATTTGTGAAAAACGATAAATTGAGGCTTAGAGGTAAATGCAAAAAAGAGGGTTGTGGGTGGTTAATTCATGTGTCAACCATGAGTACATATAGTTGTTGGCAGATTAAAACATTTCAATCCGAAAACAGCAACTGTTACTGGAACTATAGGAACAAAACTGTCAATGCAACGTGGTTGGGTAAGACTTTTGTCAAGAAATTCATGTCAAATCCCAAGTTAGGTACAACTGAATTTCGACATGAAATTTGCACGTCACTAAAATCAATGTTTCGAGGAGGCAAGTGTGCCTAGCCAAGAGAAAGGTTGTTGAGATTGTGGAAAGCAAAGTCTTGGAGCAATCAGTGGAATTAGAAACTATTGTGCAGAGTTGAAACGGGATGATCCAGAAACAACAGTGATTCTAAAGTTGAGTGAGGAGAATGATTGTCCAAGGTTTCAACGCATGTACCTCTGTTTTTCTGCATGTAGAGAAGAATTTAAGGTATGCAGATCATAGACTGGTATGGACGGATGCTTTTTGAAGGGTAAGCATGGTGGCCAGTTGTTGGTTGCGGTTGGGCTGGATCCGAATAACAATATCTTTCATATTGCCTATGAGAGTGACCAATGATAGTTGGATATGGTTTTTGCAGTTGTTGGACTCTGATATTGGTTTTGACAATCAATACAAATGGACCTTCATGTCAGATAAACAAAGTTGATGGTTTCAGAGGTGAAGCTGTAAAAAAATGCACTATGGACAGCTGCAAAAGCAACGACGGTTTGAGATTTTAGTAGAAAAATGGAGGAGATGAAGCAGATAGACGAGAAGGCATGTGAGTGGTTGGCTAAAAAATCGGAGCAACATTGGTCTAGGTCACATTTCACTACAACTCCCAAGTGTGGCGTACTTTAAAATAACATGTGTGAATGCTTCAACAGTTATATTTTAGATGCAAGATAGAAGTCCATAATTCCGATGTTTGAATCAATAAGAAATTTGGTCATGGTTCAATTTCAGCTGAACCAAGAGAAGGCCGAGAGATGGGGCGATGAGATATGTCCCAAGATAAAAAAAAAAAAAAAAAGGCTTTGGCAAAGATTTACCTAGATGCAGCTCAGAATATACCGATGAAATCTGATAACACTTATTACCAGATCATGGGACATGATGAACAACATGTTGTGGATCTAGGAAGTAGGTCTTGTAGCTGTCGAAAATGGGATTTAAGTGGTATACATTGTAAGCATGCAGTATGTGCCATTCGGTGTAACAATGCGTGCATCATTATTACGGGACTGAGGCATATAGAAATGTTACAGCAAATCGATTTTGCCAATTAATGGTCCAGACATGTGGCCTGATTGCCAATTATCATCTCATTTACCACCTTTGTAAGTTGGTAAACCACCAAAATTGAGGAGAAGAGAAAGAGATGAACTGTCTGCTTCTTCGCAAACAAAATTGAGGGTGTTCGTAGAATCACCAAATGCAACAAATGTGGTGAAGTTGGCAATAATCAGAGGACGTGCAAAGGAGCTAGTCAGACCCACAAGAACCAAACTGAAGGGAAAAACTACCGGTGAACAATCTTTGTTTCATCTAATTATATAAATACACATACATGCCAATTTATTTTTAGTATATGTCAATCTGTTAAATATTGTTAATGTGGGTCAGAAAATCAGTCTCACAGGTTGCTGTGCAAAATGAAGGAAACTCAAACACGATAAATGTACAGGTTAATCACCTATGTTCGTGAAAGGTGGAGTAAACTATGTTACGGTTTCGAGGCTGAAAGAGAGATATTAAGTCGTGAAAAAAAGGGATTAAACTATGCTGCATGAGAGTTTTTAGTTTATGTTTACTAGCATTTGGAATTATGTATTAATTGTGTTTTGGAACTGAAGAATCGACGTGATGCTTTTGTTTTTGGGTTGGATTATTATAGTGTTATTGTCTTTTGGATTGGATTGATATAATGCTACAGTGTTGGAATTGATTATTATGGGGTGTTGTATGTTACTTGTGTTATCATGGGATGTCATAGAAACAGAGGAGATGCTGCCGAATCTTTTAAAACTATCTAGTTATGTCTACTTTGTGTCAAGAACTATAATCATTAATAAATTATCTACTTGAATAAAATGTAATAAACTGTCTACTTTGTGTCGAGAACTATAATAAGCACAATAAAAATCAACTACTAAATCATCTTCACTTGCATACATCACTAATAAAATGTCTTCAGTTGCATACATCACAAAAATACTAACAAAACATCTTGATTTGCATACACCACTTAAATTAAAAGCAATGCATTCAACCCACTGCATCAGTTCTTCCAAATAAAGACTAACATCACAACAAAAATAATCACAAACATGTTCTTCTTCAACCTCCTAGCTGCTTCATCTTTTGCTCTTAAACTTTTATTTACTTTATCTTTTTTTTCTTCTGCATTTCATCTTCAACATCTTTCAGTCGTTGCACAAGCATCGTGTTATCATCCTTCAACTCAGTAATTTTCTGTCTTAGTCCAGAAATTATTTGTTTCGATCTGCTACACATCTCAGGATCCCACCATTGAAAAGCACCACAATATGCACGTGTCTGCATGAATTTTTTTATTAATTCCACACATCATACCGAATTAATAATAAATTATTATTGAAATATGACACTTACTCCATAATTATGGCAGGCACGAAACCTCATTCTTGGGTTGTTTGCCGTCCAGGACGTCTTCAAAGGGAGTTCCACATCACATGTACAAAACATTGGGTTTCTTGGCTTAAACCTCCCAGTGTCATCAAAATTTGGGACACTTGATTCATACCAACTCATTTCGCTGTCCAGCATCAAAAAATGATGGCATTATTTAGCAGAAGATAAAAATGTTGAACCTATATCTTCCTCTATCCATAATCGAATTTTTCGAATTCGAAAAATTGCAGCATTTAGGATTATAATTTCATTAAGAAAAGCTTCAAATTTCTTCAAACATATACATATCGACAAAAAAATCACCAGAATGTGGGGTTTTCGCCCCAAAAATAATATGAAATATGTGGAACACTAACACTCGAAAATCATCAGAAATCATGAACACTAACAAATTAAGGCTTCAAATTCGAAGATTTATTGCCAAAATTAAATCATATATCTAAAACCCATTTACAAAACGCAAAAAAACTAGGGCTTACAGATTCGTTTGAGTCGCTGTTGCGTTCAATCCAAATGGTCGATACGTTAAAGACAATCGATTTTGTCGAAATCGATTTTGGGGGAAATCGCATTAAGAAATCGAAAGCCGTTGAAAATAGGAGAGTTTTGGGGAGATATCAGATTTTTGGAGAGTTTCGTCTATGAAATTAACGCCAACTTAACAGTTGGATTAATTTTGGAAGCACTAAGGACCAAATCATGTCAATGCAAACAATATGGACTAAATCGGGTATTACCCCAAACATTAGGAACCAAGTAGTGTATTACCTTACCCCTCAATGAAAACATATATAATAATGTCATTAAAAGAAATTTGTGGACTTAAAAAAAAGATTTATGCTCTTTTTTGGTTCACCACTAATCATATATTGCTCATCAAATTTACGTTAATTACTAATATGTAAAGCACTAAAATAAATATTAATGATTTTTCATGTATCCTCGACGGAGTAGCAAAACCAAAAATTGGTCTCGTGTGAAAAAATTACAATTTCAAAAAAAAAAAAATTAATAAACATATCACGAATTAAATTAAAAATATATATACACATAATGATAGGACATTTTAAAATTATAAATAGCGATAGGCACTAGTTTGTTGAAGTGTGCATCTACTTTTTCCTTTTTTTAATGGGGAGGAGAGTTTTGTAGTGGTCGAATTCCCAATTATAAGAATGTGACAACCATTTGGGCAAACCCCTGATGTAAGTGCCCATATACTTCTGGATTGGCTAAGTTGGGGCTCTCAATTCGACCAACGGATGGAATTGTTTACATACCATTTATCAAGAAACAAAACCAACGTAAAAATACAATTACAATACACCAAATATTACCCTATAGACATCATAAATTCCCTACTACCAAGTCCTGTCCCTGGAATAATTTTCAAGATTCAATAATAAAGAAAGAAAGAACAAGCTGATTCCTCGAGACCACATATCTTTAGTGTTCTTCGATCACAGCAACTGAGGCGACTGCTATAATTTCGTCTGTGATGATCTACATGTCGGAGGTACATGTGAAATAAATCATTGCTAGAACTAGACTAGCCCTCCCACCAAATTCCCTTCGGGCACGAGGAGCATTCTCTTCGGTACCTCACAAAAGGGTATTTTCCTGCTTCGTGAATTATTCACATCACCTCCATTTTTAAAGTAAACGACAATATGACTTCTATTGATTCACATTACAGCCATTCAAGAACGGATTTTGTTGGTTTAGGAACTTTCTCCAAAAACTTTTGTACTTGGGAATGCCAAGTTCAAGCCATGGTTTCATGTTTCCATCAAAATGCAAAATTGCGGAGGTATTGACAGCCTCCAAATCAATGCCATAGTTACGTCCTAGACCAGATAACATCCAACTATCGTCAAGAGCATAAACTAGACCTTGAAAGGTGAGCAAACTAGCGCTTAATGCAGCAGTTTCAGATGTTCCATCTTCTCTGCTCATCTGCACTTGTCAATATAAAAAAGAGAGGATCAGCCAGACATTTATGTGGGCTCGTAACACTTGTGTCCATGTTTTGCTAAATTGCCCAATTTTTTAAAAATGATCGATTTATGACATGATAAATCATAAAAGTGGTCGACAATAAATTCGCTCAATTAAAACTCAAAAGACTTTGTTTTTATTCTTGAATCGTACTATACAAATCAGCAAGCACATCTTGGAAGGGAATGCACCAGTGCAATTTTTTTTATAAGGTCTACAATATGTAAGCATTCTGATAAGTGTTTTCTCGAATTTGATTTGATTGTTAATATTCCTATTATGAAATGGATGCGTGTTATTATGGCCCAATTCACTTCAGTCATTCTGCAAGTTACCTTTATCCTACTATCATATGAATCGGATGGTAATTTGTACTGTACTCATTAAGTTGGCATTTGGCAACGCATCTAAGTACAAAGTGTAGGGGGAGCAGAATACAGGAAACAAGTGATACGATGTGAATAAAGGCGGTCAAGGTTGCATTCCATGGAACGTGGACGAAAACAATTTGGCCAGTGATGGCGAAATAAAGAAGTTTGAATCATCATGGCACTTTACACATTCCTGATTTTACGCACTTCAACTGCTTCAGTCAGCAATTTCTATAGTCCCCTCCTCTGGGATTGGGAATGAGGAAATATTCACTTTTAATTCAAGAACACCCTAAAATTTCCTATGAGCATAACGTCAATACTATGTTATTAGGTGGAAAATGTACCAACTAACCTTGGTGTCATGATCCGCCAAGTTTTTAAATACCCAATATACCTCTACTATAATGATTATTCCAACCCATGATAATTTATAAAATAGTTACACACTCAAGTAATCAAAATAACCCTACTAAAAGCCATTCTAACTAATTATAAACAATCTTATCAAAAATCACCCATAAAATAGACACTGTCAAAAATAAAATGGTTGTGCATAGGGCCACTGGTTTTTATTAAAAGTCAAGGAGAATTATAAAATCTTAACCTAAAAGTTGACCGCCGTCGCAATACTGGAAAAAGTCCATGATGCCCCATACACACTATTCATTTGTCAGGATCCTATGACAAATGGGCCTATGAGAGATTAGCATGTCACGTCTTTCACTTTTCTACAGTTGTATCCATACATGCACACAATTTCAGTTGCATAAAGTTAAATGATCAAAAAGTTAAGAAAAGAATAATATCAAAAGAAAACTTCAGACATAAAAAAGTTGTTACTCACCTCTTGCACCAACCTCTGAAATGTTTCTGAAATATTATGCGCCCTCCACCTAGATAAATCAATAATATTTACCCCAGATGTCCAAGCACAAGAATTTTCATCAATATTTTTTCCGGACAAATAATTTCTCAGCTGAACCAATTTCACTGCACAGAACTGCACGGCACCATTCACTTTTTCCCCCATGTTAATGTTCCAGAGGGCTGACAAGTCTCTCTGAACAACCAGGTCATCTTCCAAAATTACAACTTTCTCCAGCGTTTGAAATATTTTAGGAAGGAGATAGTGGGAATGTGAAAACATAGATATGTATTCCGTTCTGGATAGCGAGAAAGATAGTTCATCAACCCTACGAAAGGAAACACGAAATTCTTCAGGCAATGAAAGATGCGATGGTGGCACCTTATGATGGTCAAACAACTTAATGTCTTCAATGTTCAGCACTTGAACTGAGGCTTCTTTATACTTGTTTCTGAAATACCAAAACTTCATAGCAAAATAATTTTCCCTGTCAGTGAGCAGATGAAAAACCTGTTTCTCACTTTCCTGAAAAGATAAAAACCATATCGTTAACAAAACTGAATAAATGAAAAACAAAGTTCGGAGTAAAAAAGGATATGAGGAAGTAAATGAAGAAATATAAACAGGCCATACTTTTGCATGCATCACAGTTGAGTTGATTGCAACAGATGATGCAAGTATATTCGTAGAGAACACGACATAGTGATACAAATCCGGGTTTAAAAATTTCTCAACCAGTGCCGGCTCATTATCAATTGAAGATCTAAAACACTCAACAGTTAATCGCATTGACAGACAATGGAGACTCTTTGGGATGGTTTGAGCCGCAAGCTGGTAGAGAAAGGCACTTTGCTTCGTGTGAAAATTAGATTCATCCTCTGTCATATCAACTAGCTGTCTAAATTTCTTATCAACATTGTTACAATCCACAGTGCATGATTTTGCTTTTGCAATTACAGCCTCCATTTTAGATATCTTCTTCTCATTCCTGGCAAAATAAGCAAAGTCATGGTTCTTCCAGGTGTTTCTCATGCAATTGTGTACAATTAAAGAGAAAAACATGCAAGACTAATCAATTAGCACAATTTTGTAAATCTAAGAGATAGTACGAACTTCCTGGTAAAGCATAGCAACTACAGACATGAAACATGGCACCGATCCTTTATGAATGTAGTCCACAATGACCCACTAGGCAAAGAAAATGTCAATTCATTCCTATTTTGTCTCGCTATGACATTATACCACAATACTTCGACTTTCAAACATTTAAAGGAGGCACGTTTTCACACATAAATCAAGAGAGATAATTGAGATTACACCCTCAACCACATAAGCTTTTTAACTAGATAAAAGAAACGTTGATAGCCACTCAAGTGAAATATGAATCGGTTCAATGCATATTCATAGAAAAATCGGTATCTGCTAAGTTAAAGAGAATAAAATATGATAACTGGAAAGCCAGCACCAAAATTAACTTCTCATTTCTCGAACGAGATACGTGATAAAAATATATTAAGAACACTCCAGAAAAAATTAACGTAGAAACGATACGAGTCCAGCCAAGTGGTGCAAAATAATCGAGCCAAATACTAGGTAATAGTTGAAGCTCGAGCATGTTCAAGCTCGATCCAAACCTCAAAACGTAAATATTTGAGCTCCCACACCACTTACTATTCAAGCTCAAGCTCGAATCAATATAACTAGCACAAATCAGGCTTTTGCGAGCTCTATTTTTCCTTGCAAGCCATGCCCTAGCAACATCGCCAGGAGGTGAAGGCTAGCATTGTTTCTGTAGTATTAATTTTTAAAAACTACATGACCAAACAAATTGCTGTAATTACATTCAGACTATACACAAAAAGAATAAAATACTTTCATCTTCGGGCATGAACACATTTTTCTACCCAAATTACAAAAAAAAAATTGACATTAATTAAGGAAATATATCCACTGCAATGGACGAAAGGACATCAGTATAAGGCTGCTGAGTTTGCTCCACCATCATGATTCGTTTTATTATTGCAGCACCAAACAACTAGGAACAATACAAATCGAAATCCACAAAACATCCGAACAAAAAAATTCTCAAGCCAAACGATAAAATGCACAAAGTTGTTTTAAAATATGAGAAATCGAGAGAAAATACAGATGGGTTATGTAGGATATGACATGATGTTGGATATTACAAAGCAGCGGAGCTGGTGGATTTGAGGAGTTAGAAGAGAGAGAATTTGCTGATGTTGGATATGAAGTGGAGCTGGTGGATTTGAGGAGTTAGAAGAGAGAGAATTTGCTACCAGGATTAGTGATTTTTTATATGTGAATTACTTATCATGTATACATATAAACATATAGATAAAGATAGTGGAGGTTTTTTTAAATCTAACAATTACATATTTATTGAAATTTCAAAATATTATAAAAATGATAGGGCTCGTGAGGGTGAACAAAATAAATTAAGCTCGAGTTTGAGTCCGAACCGAATTTAGATTGGTGAGGTGAACGAAGCTTATGGAAGTAAGAACTCCCCTTAACTCCTTTCAGATGCAAACAGATATTATCATGAGTTTGTAATGGTGATAACATTAGTGAAAGCCCTTCAGATTTAACATTTAATCCTTGATCTTCACAGTAAAAAGATACGAGAATGTAAGATTAACTTATATATAGTCACCTCAAATAATATTCTTGTGCTTTGTCCAGCCTGAGAGAGAAAAAGGCAAATAGTACAGCTTGCAAATGGCTAATAATAAGTGAAGAATGTGCTATCAAAGACAGATTGATCAATCAATAAATCTAAAGCTAAAGTTATGACCAAATGATAATAACGCAAATCCATGACAAGAAGAAGCAAGAGAGTAGAATGCTCCTAAACATGCACTTAATGTAGTTTAAATCGATAAGCAAAATTTGAACCTACCCAGGGGGAAGATCTTTATCTGTTGTAGTTTCACTAAGAACACGTTCAAAATCCTGAATATTTTGCTTCATTTCATGAGACAATTTTTCAAATGATGGAAGTTTCGCAATACTTGGATAGTAAGCACGAGCAACAAAAAGTAGGTCCTTCATCCTCTTCACTACAGTATCTTCCATTTTTTCCTTATGTTCTCGACGCCATAAACAATAACTCCCAAATGTATATTCACAGATCAGGTCGCTTTCATCAGCACTTCTTCTATGCTCCCCAGTATAGTTTTTCACAGCAAGTCCAATATTCTGCAGCACATTAGAAACATTTGTGTTTGACAATTCAAAACGTATTTTGAATTCCATGATTGGTATTAGGAAGTTTCAACGACATATCATACAATTACCTTCTGTGTTTGTTTTGGAAAATCAACTGACATGGAAAAACCTGCTTAGATTTTCAAGAAAGAAGGATAAAAGAGGAAACCTTATCGTGTAAGGTTGTATCAAATTTTAAGAGAGAGAAAAAATTTCAACTTATTTACCATCTGTTCCATTGGCACCTCTCTTGAAGTTGTTCCCAAATTCCTGAAAAAGAGGGTAAGAAATTGATATATTTGTATTAAGTGCCAAAAGGTGTCTTCACCAGCCAATCTTAGTTTTTAGTGTAGAGGTTTTAAAGTCGAGTTTGGATACAAAACAAACATATTAATGCTGTTCCCAAAGGGAAAATGAAATAAGCAGCATGTAACAATCATTTAGTTCAGGCTTAACCATCAAAGCACATGCGACAGACCTTGGGAAGAGTAAGGGTCAATCTTTCTATAAGGTCATCCACATGTGTAGATTGTTGAACCTACAGGCAGAAACCAAAACAAATAAGAGGAATGAACTTAGGATATGTCCCAGGAAGGATCATATAGAGGCAAATGAATAAAAATATAGTAGCAAATATTTTAGCCCACTCTGTTCAGTCTCTGCATGAATAAAATACAATTATTTAATAAACGTGCACGAGCGTGTGCCATGCTAGGAAGGTTGCCAAAATAAGTAAACGCTACTGAAGCAAACAGTCAGTAATTCCAAGTAATCAGATCAAAGACATTCTTACATACCTCTGATTTTTCCCTTTTACCAGCATCATTGTGTTGATCAATAGCTCTTAGTGGATTCTAATTGCATCAGGGAAGCATCCAAAGATTAAAAAGAACAAACAAAAGAAGAGCATCAATTTCTATTATTGGGATTTAACGAAGACAAACACAGACGCAAAAAATCTCTAAAACTATCGCTGATATAGAAATGTCGAAATATTCTTACAGGATGTGAATTCCGCTGTTGAGTGGAATCTCCTGAAATGGTCGGAAGAAATTAGTTCACTATTTTGGTGCCCACACGGATGAAACAATAAATGCACATCCACTCATGAGCGGACACATATAGACGGAATCGCTCATATTCAGAACAGATCTAATCGCTACGATAGTCGGAAATTCGAAATAAAATAGAAAACAGATGATAGAGCACACCGGTGGAGTGCGAACCGTTGTGGAGGCCGAGCAAGAAGACAAGTGGCACGAGCATTGATAGGACGACGAGGCCAACCACCGGAATCACCAGACTTTTCCATCTTCTCTTCGCTGGACCTCCAACCACGCCCTTCATCTCTCAAACTCCTCTTCCTCCACCTTTTCTTCTCTTCAAACGAACAATCTCAACAGTAAATTCTTATTCAATGTCAGCAATCACTTCATCCTCGAAGGAAAATCTCAGCGATTAACAAACTTCCGCCAATCCCACTCCTGTTTGGAGATGCGATCCTTTTTGTGTGTTTTGGATGCACCAATATACATAGGCTAGTTCATTTTTGTCCCTTTTCAAAATTATTATACATTGATGCTCAAAAATTTTTTATTATATATTGTATTCTTCCTTCCTATATGCAAACACTCACTATTAACATATTATCACATTTATTAATTATATTATCTATATATATATATATATATATATATATATATTATAGATTTGTCCAAGTTACCGAGGTTGTGTTTACAATTGTTTATTCAAAGTACTTTTATCTTATTTTTACTTACAGTTGAAAAAAAAAACATTGAGTTTACTATTAAAATTTTAAAAAACAGCTTAATGAACTTTAAATTATTATAAAGTATCAACACACAAATAAGCAGTGAAAAATATCTCATGGCTTGTTTTTTTCTGCTTCTGTTTTTACCTACTTCTTTTTAAAGAAGCAATAACCGAAGCAATTAAATAAACACTCAAAAGCTTCTTTGTTTTATCTCAAAAGCAGATAAACAGTTTTTTAAAACACAATCGTAAATAATTACTAAAAAAATCTCCACGTATTAGATATAATTTTAATAAAAAGTAATTAAAATTACGATTACTAATTAAAATCATTTATTTAGAATTATTGTAAAACCATACTAAAATTGATTGCGTATGTTGTCTCAACAAATTTAGACTAAATTAATTACCTTGGTTGTATTAATATAAATAGAAGTATTGATCTTTACTAATATTGTGATTAAAAGCATTTCACCAACAAAATTCATTTCTAATAAACTGTTTAATAATTCGTTTTTTAATAATAGAAAGAGTTATACAAATAATAACAAAATAGATTATATTATAGGGATACGGAATAATCACCATCTGATTTTTAGGGGTATTTTTCACAAATTTTCTAAATATTGTTTTTGCCTTTTATTATCTTGCTATCTTTATCGAGCTAGATTTGTAAAATAACTGTCATAAAACCTCATAGTTATTCTATGAATTTCATAAATTACATATATTTTTTTAAATTATCATTACAGGACATTAAAGTTTAAATTTAAATCCACAAATTCATGCACGTAATACATCTGACAAATGTGATCCCTAAACACAGAGATTGCATTTGGCTTGATGGATTTGGAGTTTAGGATCCATAATAAAAAATGCATCAAATTTGCTTGGGTACTCTTGGAATCCATATATTTGAAATACATCCATCACTTATTTATTAGCAAGTGTAATGGATTTTAAATTCTCACAAAATGGAATTATTTGAAATCATTCATCCAAATCATTTATCAAATCCAAATCATTCAATCTAAATACAACAAGACGTAATGCATGTTTAATACAAGATCCAATGAAATTGATTTTATTTATGATTTAAATAAAAAAACGAAAGGATACAGTTGATGGTGCAATTTACACGAGACCGGCAAAAAGCAACAGATGTTAAGGCATGGAATAACAATATAAACACTCATAGTTTCCCGTCGGTTAAGCCACTATCATTCCTCTCGCTTTCAGCGGACACCGATCCGTGAGTACGTGTGACACCTACTTTACCCGGCAAATTACATTGCTTGGTTTCAGTGAGTTCAAGAGACGAGGATGATAGAAGCTAAGAAAGTATAGTGCTATAGGTTTTTTTTCAAAAAGAACATATCGAAGTGATAGCCCTAGTTTTTTAGTAGACTCAATGTGACTTCTAACCAGGAGTTCCTCAGAGCATCTTCACGGAGAATTCAACTTCATTGGTCCATGTCAGCGACAGCGGGAGAGTCACGTGAAACTCATAACTACCTCGTAAGGGTGTTGAGATCATAGCATGTTACAAGAAAAGAGTCATTTTTCCCTGTAGTTCCCGAAGTCGAATTCCAAAACTAGCAAGAAGTCACATCGAACTTGTGGTACAAAATTTTATGGGTGTGTATCTTAGGAAAGTAGCAAGCAAAAACAACAAATGGCTTTGTATTAGAAATGTCGAGGCGAGATTTGAAATCTTTGTCCTTAAGACAATATTGCCCCGCTACGGTGTTAACAGTTCAATTGGCAATTTGTCTCCCAAGATACAACGACTATGATTTGTGATAGGAGCACTCCAAATCACAAATCCTTTAAACCACAAAGGTCTAAAAACGCTCAACCATAGCAATGATGAAGACTCGCAAAATTACTCAAATTTTGATCTTCAAATATGATGTGAATGTCTAAATTCCATATCTAATTCATTCAAGGGTTGTTTCTTATATAGTATACCAAGTTGTGTCATCAAGAGACACCATTTGGAAGCATCCAATCATGAAAAATTGCACCCCAACATGAATGAACACACCATTTAATTTGAAAGCATCCAATCATGAAAAAATGCACCCCAACATGAATGGACACACCATTTAATTCAATTCAAATTTCCAACAATCCCCCACATGAATTAAATCAATGCATGTATGTAATTGAGCGCTTTTAACGAACTATTATGGCATCTGAAGAGATAGCTTGTGGCTTTGAATCTTCCGTAGTAGTATTCAATCGGATTTACTTGACTTAATAGTGAACTTATAGTCTTGAACTATTTAGTCGTTGGTGTAAACCGAGACAATTGAACCCACACCATAATATTCTAACATTCGTATTGGTTTCTTACGGTTGTGTCCGTTTCGGCCATGGACCACGCTTGGTTTCATAAGTGCTTTTCATTCTTTGAAGCGGCCACACTTCGCACTTACGTAGGTGATCTCCTAGAAGAGTATCCCGCTATACTCCAACATATTCTTATATGTCTTAGGAATCATTAAAGGCCTTTTGCCTATCCTCGTACATTTTTTACATGCTACACCCCTTATCATAGGAATGGGTCGGGGATTAATTCTCCAAGGTGTTTATACAATCTTGTAGTTTGGTTGTCCCTTTTGAACTAGATATTGGGATCTCCAGTCACATAGGTTGGGAATCCACCACAAGATTTTGATTATAAGGTTTTAATCTCATTCCCCTCGATAAACTTTCACATGATCTCTCGGTTAACCATTTCATATGATGATCTGCGTTTTCACATAATCACTCACGATTATGCCATTAGAGATCATTTTGTCATATAGCATTATCGCAACACATTTTAGTTGCATGCACATGATTTTTCTCTAACAACTTATAAAGCCACTCGGCCGAAGAAGCTTTATATGTTTTGCATAGAGAATTTTCCACAACAATATATCTTCAGTTTTGGTAATCACATTACCTCTTTTGCATCATTTTATCCTTTTAGGATATTTCCATCATAGAATTGTAAGCGTTGTTAACGCGTTATTTCAAAATTCGAGACCAGAGGAAATACTCAACTTTAATTCACAACTCAAAATTTTTAAGCGCATAAAAATTTTGAGTTGTGAATTTGTTTCTTGCAAACTTGAAATTTTAAACACAAAGCTTAAAATTTGAAACTCGAATTAATCCTTGAGATTTCATTCTTCAAGTGTCTTGGAAACTTCATTCCAAGCATTATTCTTGATGCACACATGTCAAAATGTGTCGTCAACATTTTTCATTTGTTACTTGATGATTTCTAAATTGCTTCTCCAATGAGCATATCATCAATACACAAGCATACATATGCTTAGGTGTGTGCACATTTATCACACTCGTTAATCTATTTGACAACATGATTTGTCAAACTCTTCATGTGTCACGCCCCGAGACCGGGGTCAATAACACCGTCATTGATTTCCAATAACAATTAAAAATCAATAAGCCTCGTAATATCTTAATAACCAAAAGACAGTCTATATTCCATAAAAGTGAAAACATCGTCTTTACAACTGAATTAAAAACGCGAAATTAAAACTTAACAACTTAAATAGTAAAATCGTACTTAAATAAAGTCTTGGAATCTTAATTCTTAGAAATACGCAGCGGATATATCACCAACCCCAAAATTGGTGATCTTCTTCGGCTTCAACTTCTTCCTCAGCTTTATCTGGGGATGTAGAGTAAGGGGTGAGTGTTTTGGAAAACACTCAGCAAGCGGGGGCCAATCGATATGACAGTAATATATATTTCATAATTTTCCAAAAACATATATCTTAATCAAACATATATTGATATGAATGCATCTTAACATAATTGCTCCATCGAGCCATAATCATAACATATCAATCGTTCATAATTTTCATATACTTAAGCACAATAAATCATCTAGTTTCCTCTTGGTACTGATATCAGTATCTAGAATTATCCCTCCTAGAGAAGAGGTCATGCATCGGCTTACCCACGAATAAAGGGTCTGGACATTCCAGAAACAACGGTTAACCACCGTATAAAGTCATGTAAACGGTTATATCCCACCGCATCAGGGTCATAAAGGAATCCACTTCCAATCAGATTTCAAAGTTTAAAGTGCTTAAAAATTACTACTTGCATAATTTCAAAATAAATTCATATCGATTGAGATTTAAAAACATACATACAATCATTTTTAGAAAACGAAACGAATACTAGCAAAAACCCACTTACAGCGATTATAGATGTTTGAACGGTTTAGGGTGCGAAAACGACACAAAATCCTTCATTCCTAAGCCTTGAAGTGGTCGAATTTTTTTGTAGAATTTGGGGTATTATTTTCGGCTTTTGATGAAGATTTCGAAACAAGAATATGGTGGAGAGGAAAGGTTGGTGCTAGATACACTATTTAAAGGTATAATCCTAAATATAGCTTGGTTCAAACTTAGCAAAAATAAAGGTGAAAATCTTCAAAATTTTGGAATACAATTTGAGCAGATTTTAATGACAAAAATGATGCATATTTTCGAAATAAAGAGTTTGAATTAATGGTATAAAATATGTGCAGATTTTCGAAAACAAAGAGGCTGAGATTCTTGAATTTATGGTATAAAAATCTTTCCAAAATTCTTGATTCAATAATGGAATTTTCGATTTTTAGGTGTTAATAAAATATGATGGAAATCTTTGAATTATTTGGCTTAAATCATGATATTTATGGATTGAGTAACTTGAGTTAATAGGTGAAGATCCTATGAGTATTAAATCCTACAAGGAAACTAATTAATAAAGTTTAAGTCATGCTATATCATTTAATGATAGTTATTTAATAATTAGAGTTTTAATACCTTAATTTCCGGGTCTTTACATAATGTCTTTTATTTGGTTTTTGTTATGACCTTACTTTGACCTTCATTTCTAGTTTAGCCAAGTACCCCCCACATTTCAAATATTGTAGGAAACTCTATTTTCCTTCAATCACAAGGTTTCGTCCTTGCCTAAATGTGGTAGGTGATTGAATCCTAGAATTGCAACCCCCACAACTTCGGGTAGTAACGAAGTGCACTGACGTTCAAATTTTCGTGTTTCAAGTTCTATGCTTTATCGTCTTACAAATCCAAATTCAAGTTTTTATTTCTTGAAAATTTCGGATTTAAGAGTACTTGCTTACAAAAGTTGAAACTTGGATAATATTCTCAAACTCGGTTCACAATTTGCAATTTAAGCGCACTAACTTAGAAAACTTGAATTCAAGATTTTAAATCTTGCAAATTCATGTTATAAGCGTACTAGCTTAGAAATTCAAAATGAACCAATTTGAGATATTACAACGCCTAATCACAATATGTGGCTTCGATTTATCACTTGTGTTTTAAGCGTACAAAGCTTAGAAACTCGAATTCAAGATTTTATAGTCTTGCAGATTCAAGCTTAAGCGTCAAATTCTTAGACAACACAAGTATAATCTACTCACAATTTCCCATAGCAAAATTCATTTGCTAAATTTTATTGCAATCTCATTTTTGAAGCGTTTTAAACATCTCACTGGCCTCGTTTTTGCTTCATAGCAAAAAAGTCACAACAATATCATGTGCAAATTTGATAAAGTAACAAATTACTTTTCTCACATCTCTAGTTTGCACAATTTTTCCATCACAAACATCATTGTGAGTAAACTCTAGAGACGTTACGATTCTTTTAACAAATGAATGACGATTTTGTTAACTTAGTGCCCATATAAGCAATAAATTTAACATTACAATTTGTGCTGTGAACTATGGTTTGAATGATCCTAACAATCATGCCACAAACCATAAGATTCACTACAAGAAGTAATACATAAATTTTATTGCTTTCAACAAATATCGTCATTACATTTATTTAGAATCACTCCATTCTTGGAGTTTACAACTTTCAAAGATACACAATCTAATTTAAGCGGTAAGCGCTAGATCATCAATTGAGAGACGATATTCTTCGGTCACATTCACTTGATCCATAGCCTTCCCACGATTGTCTTTATTGCAACAATCCTTCGCCACGTGATTGGGTTTTCCACATTTGTAGCACTTGCCTTTGAACTTCTTCGCCTTTCCAGATTTGGAGGCCATGCCGTCAAACTTCCGCTTTGTTCCCGCGTGTTTTTCCACTAAGTTCACCCGTGCTTCATGTTGGTGCCAATTTTCCTTCCTTTCGGAAATTTTGTTGTCCTCTTCGATTCTCAAGCGAACCACAAGGTCTTCAAGATTCATCTCTTTTCGTTTATGCTTGAGATAATTCTTGAAGTCCTTCCATGACGGAGTCAACTTTTCAATCATGGCGGCCACTTGGAATGAGTCATTTAGAACCATTCCCTCCGCATGAATTTCGTGCATGATTACTTGCAAGTCTTGCGCTTGTGCTATCACAGGCTTTGTATCAACCATTTTAAAATCCAGGAATCACCCAACGATGAATTTCTTCATGTCGTCATCCTCGGAACTATATTTTTTTCTCCAAGGATTGCCACAATTCCTTGGCCGTCTTTACTAGACAATACACATTGTATAATGTGTTGTCCAGTCCATTGAGAATATAATTCTTGCACACGAAATCGCTTTGATTCCACGCATCAACCGCAACCATCTTTTGGTTTTCGGTTTCACTCTCCATAATAGTAGGGGCATCCTCATTGAGGAACCTTGCCAACCCCAAGGTTGTCAAATAAAACAACATCTTTTATTGCCATCGCTTGAAATCGTTCCCATTGAACTTTTCAGGCCTTTCACCATGTTGAACTGGAGTCGTTGTTGCACTCAACGAAGCCATTTATTGTTAATATTGTCTTAAGATTGTGATACAAAATTTTATGGGTGTGTATCTTAGGAAAGTAGCAAGCAAAAACAACAAATGACTTTGTATTAGAAATGTCGAGGTGAGATTTGGAATCTCTGTCCTTAAGACAATATTGCCCCGCTACGGTGCTAACAGTTCAATTGGCAATTTGTCTCCCAAGATACAACGACTATGATTTGTGATAGGAGCACTCCAAATCACAAATCCTTTAAACCACAAAGGTCTAAAAACGCTCAACCATAACAATGATGAAGACTCACAAAATTACTCAAATTTTGATCTTCAAATATGATGTGAATTTCTAAATTCCATGTCTAATTCATTCCAGGGTTGTTTCTTATATAGTATACCAAGTTGTGTCATCAAGAGACACCATTTGGAAGCATCCAATCATGAAAAATTGCACCCCAACATGAATGAACACACCATTTAATTTGGAAGCATCCAATCATGAAAAAATGCACCCCAACATGAATGGACACACCATTTAATTCAATTCAAATTTCCAACAGAACTTTCAATGACGAGTCCCAATCAAGACTTCGTCGAATTCGGCATCAAATTCCAGACTTTGGTGATTTTGAAGGAAAAAAAGAGAGTTTTCTACAAGTTGTGTTGACTTTTGAAAGGAAGTTGGAGACACAGATGGGAATGACGGGATGATCAATAGGTGTTTTTGTTTTATACATATGTTCGACTAATGGATGAATTGAGTCCACCTTATAACACAGCACCATCACATGAGATTAACCAAGTAAAACATTAAAAATGTTGGTTGCAGTACCTCATAAGTGGAGGAATAATTGAGAGAGCCTAATGCACAAATATATTCCAAAAGGAAATTGAACTTATTAGCTACGATGTACAGACACTGATACGGCGACAATGACACTACACGGACACGACGGCACATTTTTTTTAAAATTTTCTGGATAATATACGGCTGTGACACGCATATATATATTTATTATATTGCAAATACTAGAAATTCACATTTATTAAATTCTAAAACCATGTAAAATTAACAAAAAATATTCTTACCAAATTCAAGAAATATATAAATAAATGCATGACACTATAATCATCATAATATCACACATACTAACACCAAATATGAGAGTAATTTGAAGCGAAAGAGATGGAAAGTAAGAGGATTGTATTCTATACTGAATTTTACGATCCACCAGAGAAACATGCTATTGTCAAATACTCGTGATAGCTTCTGGGTTTTTAGAGTTTTTATTATTCGCAGGAGTAAGACCAGCATCCATAGTTGTGCAGTCTCCCAATGTTGCACAAGTCAATTATTAAGAGACAGGCTAGAGGAGTTTCCCATAACCACAGGCGTTGAAGTTGCAACTATTGATAGCTTTCAAGGCCGTGAAGCAGATGCTGTTATCATATCATCTCATACAGGATCTAAAGACTGATCATAACATGCTTGATTCGCCCTTGACCGTTTTTCTTGCATCTGTCCTGGTTCGCTCAAACAATTTGGGAGCTGTCGGGTTTTTAGGTGACAGTAGACGAATGAATGTGGCATAACACGTGCACATAAACATGTTGCGATTGTGTTTGATAGCTCAACGATATGCCATAACACCTTTTTGGCGCGGTTGGCACGACATATACAATATCATGGTCTGGTGAAGCATGCAGATCCAGGTGGTTATGGGGGAACTGGACTTAGTATGACCCCAATGTTACCTTCATTGAGTCAGTGTTGTATAGGTAAATTTAAAATTGTTGTATTTTCGAATAGCAAATGTGGGCGGGGAGATGGGATACATGGGAACCAAATATTTTAGCAATTCATCAAGGAAGTGTATTTGAAAGTATATCAAGATTTCCAAATTGTTTGGATACAAAAGTTTTTGAAGCAAACCTTTTTTCAAGCTTTTGCTGCGATTTGTTTTTGGTTGCTTGAATAAAGATTGTTATGGTGGCTATTCTTATAAAAATAACACTTAAAAAAAATCAAAAACCTCAAAATAGTGGTTTTTGGGTTTCAATTTATCTTTTTAAAAGTAAAATAAAAATTATTCAAATACAAAACCATTTCTAATTTGCTTCGAAAAAAACAATTATATTGAGCACATTGTCGGGATAGATAGGAGCTTGTGCTCACTTTGGGTAGACTCGAGTTCGAGTCGCACTTGCCGTATAAAAATTGATTTAGCATATCCCTCACTAAAAAAAAAAACACTTGTATCCAAAAATATGTTTTGAAATTCTTCAATATTCTAAGTGATATAAATTAAAATTAAAATTTTATTGACATAGTTTTGCTTTAGGAATATTTAATGAATGATAAGTAATTTTATCGTGTAGGTTGAGAAATAACATAGGATATTTAATATAATGTTTGGTTTGCTGGATTATTAAAACATAAGCTACATTTTTTTATTTAAAACGACTACTTTATCCTTATTTGATCAACCTTTCACACTTTTTACATGTCATGATCTGTCTTATATTTAATTATTATTAAATTCACACGTTTCCTTTATATTTCCCTACAGATTTTATCTTCCTTCCCTTATTTTTCCAATTATTGTTGCCCCTCTCTTCTTACTATAAATACGTGGTTCATCTCCCAATCTCCCGATAGAAAAAACATCTCATACAGAACAACACATAATATATATCTTCTGTTTTCGTAACACGATTCGTTCTTTTTTTTTGGAACATCAACGATTCTAAAGAGTTAAAGTGTGGATTGAAAAATATTATGCTTTAGGAATAATCTACCAAATACCAACAATAATTCATGATAAAAGAAGACTTGTAGATGAGCTCAACGATTACGGAAAAATCAAACTTCTGCTGCAAACAGATATATCGAAAATCGATTCGATACTTGATTTTATGTCAAGTTTTCCAACATTAAGAAGAGGGCATTTGGTCCTTTTTTTTTTTTTTTCTTTAAATGAGTTGGTGTGATACCACAATCCACATTAAGTGAAGGTCGAGTTATAATTCAAAAATAATGCTTGTGAATTGGCCACAAGATATCATAGGGGCCAAGAAAATTAGTACCGAACGTTGGATAATTGAGTTTAAGCAAATAATCATTTTCCGTAAATATTGAACATAGCCTTGATTGACATCACATATAAAATTGTACTATATCTACATCACATGTATTTAAAGGTGTCAAACGGATCGGGCGATACAAGGCCACAACATGGGTACGACACACCACAGGTATTGCTGGCACGCCATGGGTAGTGCCGCTACAGTGACGGTTGTGCCGGGCCATGGGTCCGGCACTTTTATTTATTTATTTTTCAATGCTACCAATCGATCAGTAACTTATGTGATGATCAATTGGTAGTATTCGAAGCAATATATTCTTTATATTTCAATGTTTTGCTTTACCGAACGATCGATATTATTGTGTCGATCGATCGGTAAAGCCAAAAAATTGAAATGGGTGGGCACAACCCATATTTTTCGTGGAAACGGATCTTGGCGGCACACTCAATTTCCAAACTGTGCCGGCACGACCTATTTGATATCTCTAAATGTATTGATAAACTTTAATCATTATTTTCTTAAAAAAAAGATTTGTTTTAGTCGGTGTATAATATTAAAAAAAAATTTGAGTTGAGGAAGAGCTAAATCAATTTTTTTGGGCTAATCGTTACTCGAACTTGAGTCTGCTCAAAATGATGATTTTTTATTCTAAATAATATTGCACCGAAATTAAAAAAATCAGACCCACTAAGTTTGGCCCTGGTTGATTATTGCCTACTGAGTAATTTAATGGAGACGAGAGGTGCTTGGAACTGTATTTTCAGACACACTTATATGATATATATATTTATGTAAATGTTCAATTGCAGGTCAATGTTGTGATTCATTGAAATTAATTGGAGAACTGGTGGTTGATTGATCAGCGGCTAGTTGCCTATGAGTAAGCCTAAGGAACGCACTCTCCAAGACATCTGTCATATCTCTTCCACTCTTCCTAAGCCCCAGGTATGTCAATTAGGGTTCCTTTTCGTTGCATGTTCAGTTTTCTGGAATATCGAGGCAAAACTTGATTTTTGTCTGCATTTTCTACATGCAATATTTGGGTCGCAGACACTTTGTCCTGCTCCTTGGTTATTTGCTATTTGTTTTAAACTATTATTAGTAATTGTAAATGTGATCAATTTGGTGAATACCCACTTTTTTTTCCATGAGTGTGTGGTTGAACAAAGAGTTTATAAAGCTGAGTTAATTGTATCGCTATCTGTATGTAAAAGAGAGCTTTAGCTGATGCACAACAGCACAAATATTCCCCTATCTAACCAGCGTAAGGTTTGGGAGGTTCTCTTGATTGATTGTACTTCAGGCGCTTTTCCCTATCTTAAGTACATTGGAGTCTGCAAGACTAGATATGGTATCAGTCCTATCACCGCTGTTCAATGATTTCATCTTCTCCTCTGACTGCTGCCTCGGGTCACCCTTTTTTTTATTAAATCCACTGAAACCTATGGAAGAATTCAAACTGATTGCTCAAATGACTTGGTTTGTTCTGAGGTTTGCGAAATTAACCAGGATATTGTTGTCTCTACTCTAATTTATTAATTGATTAATGTAAGACTTTTAGGAACTCTGTCCGCATTTCTATGTCATTGTTTCTTGGTACTGTTTAAGCATGCTCTACACTGTTCAGAATTGATTTCCTCTCTCTAAACTCGTATCAATTTTGATCATTATGATGAAGTTATGCTTGATTCATCAAAGAATTAGCTTTTTTCCTGTCATTGGATAAACTTACGTTTTTCGAAGCTTTTGAAGGAGAATAGCAGCAAAACAGCAACGGAGTCGATCTGTGCAAGAACTGATTGTTTTTTTGCTTAAATGCATTGTTCTGTAGCATGCAATATGAATAGTGTTTTGTGGTGACAAAGCATGTGTGTTGAGTAAGTTATTCTCTTTTGAAGATTTGAATGACAGGATTACAGTTATTCAGTTGTCAATTTGATGACTGTTTTCCTGGCGCATGCCCACCTTCCTGTTGCTACAACCTGTTGGCTCAAGTTGAATGGCTAACTAGAAGAGAGAGAGATCACCAAATAGTTGGGGTTTGTCCTAATAATAATTGAATGATGTTGAAGAAATAGGTTTACCTATGAACATATTGATTCACATTTACTAGAGATTAATGAGTCTTTCCATTATTGTGCTGAGATCACAGGCTCATAATTTAGTAAAAATGTGGAAAAAGGCAAATGGATTAGCAGGCCCATATCAACTTGGAATTTTCTTGATAGTTCTCATGGTTTTTCTTATTGGAGATTGTGCAGATTTTAAGTGTGCCATACACATTTCTATTTGATTTTCCGTTCTTTTTGGGAGAAATCAAAGGAGTTTCTTTTGGCTAAGAGCTCAAACTGTAATTATTTGCGTGCCTCGGCTGTTGCCAGTGTATTGTGGTACAACTTTGGATAACTTTTTAATCCTTGTTTCACTTGATGGAAATGGGTTGATTTAGCCGCTTATAATTGAAGCTTGCATGGGCTTAAATGTCTGTATTAAATAGCCTCATCCTAACCTTTCTTTTACCATCGTATCCCAATCAACCTTACTCTAGGTTGTAATTAATCTTTCCGCCTCATCCGAGCTACTCACCTGTTTCCAATGATGATAGATTTATTGCATTACTGTCAGTCCCAACTAATCCTCTTGATGTATTCAACACTCTATTACATGTATTTTTTATTGTCCAGGCGACATCTCAAATTCAGAAAGGATTTGAAAGTTGTTCAGATAGAAGTTAAAATGTTGACTACAGGGGGAAATCCGGGAAGTGCAACATGTGCTATGCCCCTTGCTCATCTTGCTTTCATATGAATCAAGTTCTTCTGAAGTCAACGGAAGAGTCTGCTGGAGAAACCTGTGCTGACAACATTGTAATCGACCACGAAAGGAGCACTGTAGACTCTATGATATCAGCTTCTGATTCCTCTGAAAATGCTGTATGTAAAGCATTCTCAAGGACTTCTGATGCTTCTGCATCCAATGAAATGGTGGTGCATTCAAAATTTGAGGCTCAAAAAGTTCCAGATGATTGTTTGTCATGTGACAGCGGCGCTAATGAAGCGGCCAAACCGTTCACTTTCCACAACAGAAAAGTGGACGATACAAATCTACCCTGCTCTTCCATGTTCGCCGGTCATGCATTTGGTCAAGGGGACGGATATACCATTGACTGTTCTACCCTCTCTGAAAATAATAAATCTGAGGTCGAACATTCTAGGGCGAATTATAGTAGGCTGACCAAAATAATTGGAGAATTTTATCATAAGCTTCCCTCTAGTTGCTTGCCAATTGGATTATCTCCACGACGTCCAGGTTTTTCTGAGACCCTAGATTCAAAAGGCACTGGTCATGGCACTGACTTACTGATGGTAAAGGATACTTCCACTTCGAAATATTTATCATGTGACAGAAACTTGAGGAACATGGATGAAGATAAGTGTTCTGCTCCACATGGATCACATTCAGAGGTCGCAAGCGAGCACCTGAATTCATTACTGAGTGGAGATGCGGTAACTGATATTTGTGGTGATCTGCCTGCTACTGCTCTTAATTTTGCTGAGAACAATGTGAATGCGGAGGTAGAAATCCATCTCATTGATGATACAGACGACTTCAATATGATGGAGCAGGATGTAAGAATGTATTATTGCTTGTTTAATGGGGGTTTATGCTATCATAGTTTGATAAATCTATGAAAAGTTACTTTATATGCCGCTTTCCCATTTAATCAGACTCCAATGTTTCAAGATTTCTGATTTCAATATGTTTAAAGGTGTAGAAAGGTATATTGAATGAAGAATGATTTATTCTCATTAATTTAGAAAAAGGTTACAATACTAGTTATATAGAAAAATAAATAATGCTATAAGGAAATAAATCAATATCCTACTGATATGATTCTAAGTACACAAAATATGGTGATTTCTATAAGGAAGAAAATCGTTCATTTCTAACACTCCCCCTCAAGTTGGTGCATAGATATTGATCATGCCCAGCTTGTTGATCAAATGCTCATAATGAGGTCTTGAGAGGCCTTTTGTCAGGATATCAGCTGTTTGTTGATTTGATGGTACGAATGGTAGGCATATCATTCTAGCTTCAATTTTCTCCTTTATAAAATGGCGATCAATCTCTATGTGCTTTGTCCTGTCATGTTGACAGGATTGTGAGCAATACTTATAGCTGCTTTGTTATCACAATATAATCTCAATGGTTTCTCCACTGTCCTTTTCAATTCTTCTAGAACACGCTGCAACCAGAGAATTTCACAGACTCCGTGGGCCATTGCCCTGAATTCAGCTTCTGCAGTGCTTCTAGCCACAACACTTTGCTTCTTGATCCTCCAAGTTACCAAATTTCCCCAAACAAACGTGCAATATCCTGAAGTAGATCGTCTATCAGATAGAGAACCAGCCCAATTTGCATCGGTGAATACTTCCACACACCTTTGATTATTTTTCTTGAAGTATAGACCCTTCCCAGGAGTAGCCTTTAAATATCTCAAGATGCGGTAGACGGCCTCAAGATGTTCTTCACGAGGGGTATGCATAAACTGGCTAACAACACTTACAGAGAATGCAATATCTGGACGTGTATGAGACAAGTAGATTAATTTACCAACTAGTCTTTGATACCTGCCAGTGTCCACGGGAGCTCCCTGGCTGTCATCCCACAATTTCATATTAGGATCCATAGGAGTTTCGGATGGTCTGCACCCACTCATGCCTGTTTCCTCCAAGAGATCCAATCTATATTTCCGTTGGGTAACAACTATGCCTTGTTTTGATCGAGCAACTTCCATTCCTAAAAAATATCTTAGTGCTCCAAGATCCTTTATTTCAAACTCAGTTGCCAGGTTTTTCTTCAATCTGTTCATTTCCACCATATCATCTCCTGTAAGGATAATATCATCAACATACACAATTAATATAGTAATCTTTCCATTGGATGAAAATTTGAAGAGTAAGGTATGGTCGGTCTGTCCCTGTTGGGTACCCTTGCTTCTTCACAGAATTAGTGAATTTTTCGAACCAGGCTCTCGGGGATTGTTTGAGCCCATATAAAGATTTTTTTAACTTACATATTTTTGAACCAAACTTTTTCTCAAACCCTGGTGGACTATCCATATACACTTCTTCTTCTAAATCACCATTGAGAAATGCATTCTTTACATCCAGCTGTTGGAGGGGCCAGTCAAGATTAGTTGCAACAGACAAGAGGACTCGAACTGTATTTAGCTTTGCAACTGGAGCAAATGTTTCAGAATAGTCTACTCCATATGTTTGTGTGTAGCCTTTAGCTACAAGTCTTGCCTTGTACCTCTCCAATGATCCATCTGAATTGTACTTGATTGTGAACACCCATTTACACCCCACGGTCTTCTTCCCTACTGGCAAGGTTGCCACATTCCAGGTGTTGTTTCGCTCAAGAGCTCTCATCTCTTCAAGTACTGCCTCCTTCCACTTTGGAATTTTTAGAGCCTCCTGTACATTCTGAGGAATTTCTGCATTGGATAGTTGTGAAGTGAATGCAGCAAGAGAACGAGATAATTTTTCGTAGGAAACAAATTTTGATATGGGGTGTTTTGTACAAGACCTAGCACTTTTCCTAAGAGCAATAGGAATTTCAAGGTCATTTGGTTCATGGTTAGCAATTTCGGATGACAGAGAATTACCTGATATATGGTCCAACTGTTGATCTGATTTCGGTTCGGAGTCTTGGTCGTGTAGTAGGGTGGAGGCTTCTTTTCTTTTTGGATGGTTCTGCTTTGAGTAAACAATTCCTTTCCATTTGTTACCTCCCATGCTTCCTTTGTTTGTTTCTTTTGATTGTGATGTTTCCAATGTAGGCCTGGGATCTGGAGAGACATCAACCACTTTTTGGTGTCGAGTCTCATGATCGATCGTCAGGTCATTTGATGTGGGTCCAGACACAGTGGGATAGGGATCACAGTTTGTTTTAATGAAATTAAAGGAGACATCATTTTCTTGTAATGTCTCCCCCTGAAGATGTTTGTACATAAAATAAGGTTGTTTTTCAAAAAAGGTGACATCCATGGTGACAAACATCTTCCTACTTTGAGGGTCAAAGCACTTGTAGCCCTTTTGAGATGGAGAGAATCCAACGAAGACACATTTAATAGCCCGAGGTTCCAGTTTGTCTTTGTTCCAATGATTATGGACAAAGGCAGTTCAACCGAAAACCTTTGGAGGCAGCTCGACTGAGATTCGATTTGTTGGAAAAATATTTTTGAAGGTTTGGAGAGGAGTTTGAAAATTCAAAATTTTCGATGGCAGTCTATTGATGAGATATGCCGCTGTTAAAATAGCTTCCCCCCATAAGTATTGAGGAACTTTTGCTGAAAATAACAATGATCTGGTTACCTCCAACAAATGTTTATTTTTTCTCTCAGCTACTCCGTTCTGTTGTGGGGTATAAATACAAGAACTTTGATGTATTATTTTCCATTATCACTTCGGAAAATCTGTATTTGAGTTTGGAACTGTGTCTGTACCATTTGGTAAAAATCTTTAAAAACTTTGCTTGTTTCAGATTTGTCTCTAAGTAAATAAACATAGCATAGTCTAGTGTGATCATCTATGAATGTAACAAACCACTTTTTATTTGACAGTGTACTTGTCTGATTGGGACCCCATATATCACTGTGTATAATTAAGAAGGGTTTTGAGGGTTTATAAGGTTGTGAAGGAAAACAAGTACGGTGGTGTTTGGCATATTCACACACTTCACATTGAAGAGAAGACACATCTTTATTTAAAAACAACTTTGGAAACAAACGTTTTAAATACGTAAAACTAGGATGTCCAAGTCTAAAATGCCATAACATAACATCATTATCTAACGAAACAACCAAAGATTCAAGACAAGTACTAAAAGGTTGGGAATGTTGCCTCAAACCGGACCCATCTTCAAAAAAGTATAATCCTCCACTCTGCCTAGCACTGCCAATCTTCCCCGTCATCAAATCCTGAAAGATGCATTGAGAAGAGGAAAACTTAGCTTGACAGTTTAGATCACCAGTTAGTTTACTAACTGATATTAGATTACAAGACAAGTTTGGAACGTGAAGGACATCATGAAGGGTTAATGATGATGATATGATGATAGACCCTTTTCCCGCGATTGTTGAGAAAGAGCCATCAGCGATTTTCACTTTTTGGTTTCCTGCACATGGACTATAGGTCGAAAAAAATTTGATAACCCTGTCATGTGATCAGTTGCACCTGAATCGATAATCCAAGTACTGTTAGAATTATTTTGGACGAGAGTAACAGGTATGGTGGTACCTCTGGCCGTAGAGCATGAATGGTTTGTTTGGGATTCGAGAAGTTTGTACAGTTGGTCTATCTGTTCCTTGGTGAAAGGAAAAGAACCTGATGAAGACTGCTTCTCTTGATTCGATCCTTCAGCCTGAAATGCACGTCCTTCACCCTGGTGGAACAAGCGTCTTTCTCCCGGATTAAATGTACGATCTTCACCCTTAGGCTTCTTCCTCCAGTTAGGTGGTTTGCCATGTATTTTCCAGCAGGTTTCCCGATTGTGGGTTTTACTTTTGCATACATCACACCACAAGTTTCTTCCTTCCTTCCTGTTTGGCTCTTGGTATTTTTTTGTTGCAAGGGCAGAACTTTCTGTTTCTAGTGCGGACATATTTCCGAGCATCACCCTTCTCCTACCTTCTTCTCTTCGTATTTCAGAGAACACTTCACGCAATGATGGAAGTGGTTTCTTTCCTAAAATTCGACCCCTAACTTCATCCAATTCTTTGTTGAGGCCTGCCAGAAATATGAAAACTCGATCATTCTCTTCTCTTTTTAAATGTCGAACACTGTCATTTGGACATTCCCATACATCTTCATAGCATAAATCAAGTTCTTGCCATAGAGACATCATTTCATTGTAGAATGTTGTGACATCTCGATCGCCTTGTTTTGCCTGCCATAATTTAGATTTCAGGCCAAATATTTGCGATGAACTCTCAATGTCTGAATATGTTTCTCGGACAGCTTCCCAAACTTCCTTTGCTGTTGGTATGAACATGAAAGGTTTCCCTATTCCTGGTTCCATTGAATTGACTAACCAGGCAATCATCAAAGAGTTTTCTGCCTTCCAAGTGGTCTCAGATGAATCACCACTTGCAGTAGGTTGTTTGATTTCACCTGTTAAATAACCAAACTTTCCTTTACCACAGAGAATTAACCGGACAGATTGGGCCCACTCAACATAATTTCTTCCATTCAAACGGTTGATGGTTACTTGTAGAAAATTATTATTTTCATAGTTTCCCACAAGCATTGTAGGATTTGGTCTGGTGTCTCCAGTCCTTATCTCACTAGTCCGTCCTTCATCACCATCTTCAACAGAATTTGGGGTTCCTGTGAGAGCTGTTTTCCATGTTTGTATGGGTTTGTTGGCCATAGTAAGAGAGCTTTTGTTTGGGTTTTAAAATAAAGTGGCACAATTGGGTTTTAATCAGAAATAAAATGGCACAACAATAACAGTGGGTTTATGCTGCAAAAAAAAAAAGAGGCAGAAAAAAAATTCATGAACAGCGCGTGATGAGAAATTCGCGATGAACAAAGTGCGACAGCACCGCTTTAATGTGGAAGCGGCGGCGGCGATATCTGGTGGCTTGGCGGTAGCGGATTAGTTAGGCAGTTGTGGGTGCTACCAAAAAAACCCTAGTAGGTTTGCTCTGATACCATGTAGAAAGGTATATTGAATGAAGAATGATTTATTCTCATTAATTTAGAAAAAGGTTACAATACTAGTTATATAGAAAAATAAATAATGCTATAAGGAAATAAATCAATATCCTACTGATATGATTCTAAGTACACAAAATATGGTGATTTCTATAAGGAAGAAAATCTTTCATTTCTAACAAAAGGCCTGTGCCATCTTGAGCATAACCTCTATGTTATGATAGGTGGGATACCCCTACCCCCTTAATCATTATTGAATACAAAAATATATTCATTCGTGTTGAAGATTAGATTAAGATTAGATTTAATGTTCTCTCTAGTGACTAGATTAGATTTTATTTATATTTTTGATTTATCGGATAAGGTAGAAGATAGACCTAGGAATCTTTATATAGTTGTATTTGCATCAACATTTATTATTAAAATGAGAATTCTGAACTTCTAAAAACCCTAAGTACCCTAAAACTACATGGTATCAGAGCCATCATAACCCATGACAAAATACAGCGGCATGGCTTCTTCTTCCAAACCCGAAGTTCCCAGGTTGCTGTGGATTCTTCTGCCCCAATCACTTGCCACAAATTAAACGGCTATAATTTTCTTCAATGGTCACAATCCATAAAAATGTTCATCTCTGGTAAGGGGAAGGAAGACTTCCTTTTAGGCGTTTCCAAATGCCCAGACGAGGCAGATGCTAAATTCCGCCTTTGGAAGACCGAGAATAATATGGTCGTGTCATGGCTAATTTCATCCATGTTGCCAGATTTTGGCGAAAATTTCCTCCTATACTCATCATTGCACGACATCTGGGATGCGGGGCGTGATACTTACTCCTCCAGCGATAATACATCTGAATTATATGCTGCTGAATGTGTTCTTAAGGACGTGCGCCAAGGGATCTCTCTGTCACTGATTATTATACATACCTCACGCGACAGTGGCAACGACTGGATTTGTTTGAAATCCATGAATGGAAATGAACGGATGACAATTAACGATTTCGGGCAATTGTTGAACGTAAGCGAATCTTCAAATTTTTATCTGGTCTCAATCTCTCTCTGGATGTAGTTCGCAGTCGAATTTTGGGAACAAACCATTGCCCGCCCTTCGTGGTGTTTTTTTCACAGGTGCGCCACGAAGAGAGTCGGAGGAAAGTCATGCTAGGTCCGCCTCCCTCATGTGTTATTGGTGAGGGATCTGCACTCAAATCATCTTCTGCCATTATCAATGAATCATGTTCATTTCCTCAACCTGTTGCCTCCACTGGTAGACCTCCTAAGAGTCGCTTGTGGTGTGAACGGTGCAAAAAACCAACTCACAACATTGATATCTGCTGGAAAATCCATGGCAAACCAGCAGATTAGAAGCCAGCCCGCGAACGCGGAGCCTATACTACATCCACTGAAAGCTCTTCTCCAGTCAAACCACATCCATTCAGCCCTGCCCAACTCAGGTTGTTCATGGGCCGGATCGGACCGGATCCAACCCATCCCAGATTGGACAGGGATGGAACCGGACCAATCCGGTTCCCAAACGGATCGGTGCGGCTCCGGTTCCATGGCCCAAACCATGGAACCAGTCCGATTCGGTAACCCGGATCCAATAGTCTTGATTGGGTCCGGATTATACCGGTTCCAAGCCTATTTTTTTATTTTACATTTTTTATTTTATTTTATTTTTTTTTCAGATTTTGCGTTCAAACAATTCCATTCCATGGTCCTTGCACAATTCTCTACAAAGATACAAATTTTGCGTACGGACCTAGCCCCTAGCCCCTGATTATTTCAATTCAATTCTGGGAGATTATCTGCAATCACATGGGATTGTTCAGTAGAGCTCATGTGTCGATACTCCTCAACAAATTGGAGTCTCCGAGCGAAAAAAACCGTCATCTCCTTGAGGTGGCCCGTTCACTCATTTTTCAATCAAATGTTTCGAGTTCTCACTGGGGTGATGCTATCCTCACAGCAGCCTACCTCATCAATAAAATGCTGTCTAGAATCCTTAATTTCAGAACCCCGATCCAAGCCTTTCTAGACATATACTCAAACACACACCTACTCCATAATATCCCTCTCAAAGTCTTTGGATGCTCTTGCTTTTGTCCACGTCCACCAATCACACAATCGTGGGAAACTCACGGGCTATCAAGTGAATCTTTCTTGGCTATACTCCAAACCAAAAAGGATACAAATGTTATTCCCTGCTCACCAAACATTTTTACACATCCATGGATGTCACTTTCTTTGAGAATGAGCCATATTATCCTAAGTCTTCGCTTCAGGGGGAGACTTCAACAACATAGAAGCTCCAACTCATTCCTCATTCATCATTCCTCGTTCTTACCATTTTTCAGCCAATCCATTGATCCTGAACTACAATCTGTTCAACCTCCCGAGATACAAACTGAACCATGCCCGATACCATATACTGAACCATACCCGATACTATATACCAGCCGATACCCAATAAATCGAGTCGCCTTCTTCAAGTATTCAATCGCAAAGAACAGCCAGTGTACAAGCTCAACCTGCCCAAGATGTTTCCCCGCTGCCAGATTCAGTTGACATTAATCAAGGCCCGACTGATATTAATGGTACTGCTTTGGAAACTCTTCACGATAATCTTGATGAAAGACCGATTGCTTTACGAAAAGGGGTGGATCATGCACACAACATCCTATCTGTAATTTTGTGTCACTTGATCGTTTCTCTCCTGCATATCGTGTGTTCGTTTCACAGTTAGATCCGGTTCAGATACCATCGACCATTCATGAAGCCCTTGGTGGATCCTAAGTGGAAGTTGTTGCATTCGATGAAATAGAAGCACTTGAAAAGAATAACACATGGCAAATAACTGATCTTCCACCAGGGAAGAAAACAGTTGGATGCAAATTGCTCTTCACAGTTAAACATAAGTCTGATCATAAAAAGGTTCAAAGCTCGTGTTGTGGCCAAAGGATACACACAATCATATGGTATTGACTACCAAGAAACATTTGCACCAGCGGCAAGACTCGTTATAGTTCTCTTATCTATCGCTGCAAATTTAGACTGGCTTCTATATCAACTCAATGTGACAAACGCATTCTTGAATGGAAAACTTGAAGAAGAGGTGTATATGGATATCCAACCTGGCTTTAAATCAAAGAAAACCTCCAACAAGGTATGTAAATTGAAGAAATCTCTTTATGGACTCAAACAATCACCTAAAGCATTGTTCTACCGGTTTACTAATGTCTTAAAGGGAAATGGCTACGTTCAATGGCAATATGATAACACCTTGTTTGTGAATCACTCTGAAAGTGGAAAAATCATGATCCTCATAGTAATAGATGATATTGTGTTAACAGGAAATTGGGAAGAATAAATCAGCTGTGCAAAATCTCTACTCTCAAAGGAGTTTGAAACGAAAGACCTTGGACATCTAAGGTATTTTTTGGGAATGTAGCAAGATCATCTCGTGGCTTCTCAATCACACAACGGAATATGTCTTAGATCTCCTAAAAGAAACCGGCATGTTGGGATGCAAGCCGATAGATACTCCAATGGATCCAAATATCAAGATGGGAATACAGATGGATAGTCCACCAGTACAAAGGGAGATATCAAAGACTTGTTGGCAAACTCATCTACATCGCTCATACAAGACCGGATCTTGGATTTGTGGTAAGTGTCATCAGTCAGTTCATGAATAATCCAACTGAAGACCACATGGATGTTGTGTATCGAGTATTGCGATATCTAAAACGGACTCCTGGAAATGGATTACTCTCCAGAAAAACTTCAATCAGAGGAATCAAAGTCTACAGTGATGCTGATTGGGCTGGATCTCCTACAGATAGACGCTCCACATCAGGGTATTGTTCTTATGTATGGGGAAATCTAGTGACTTGGAGAAGCAAGAAACAATCAGTCGGTCCTTGGCCCATGGAATCTGTGAAGGTATGTGGCTAAAAAGATTACTTGCTGGTTGAAGATCTTCAACCGTTAGAACTCGTGTGACAACCAAGCTGCCATTAGTATATCTAAAAATCCAGTCCATCATGATCTGATGAAACATATTGAAGTCGATCGACATTTCATCAATGAGAATATCGAAAAAGGGATAATTGATCTCAAATACATCCCAACTCGATTGCAAACAGCAGACATCCTGACTAAGGCTTTTTTCAGACCGAACTTCGAAGAACTAAGCCACAAACTGGGCATGATTAATCTCTATGACCCAGTTTGAGGGGAAGTGTTGAAGATTAGATTAAGATTAGATTTAATGTTATCTCTAGTGATTAGATTAGATTAGATTTTATTTATATTTTTTATTTTTGATTTATCGAAGGTAGAAGATAGACCAAGGAATCTTTATATAGTTGTATTTGCTTCAACGTTTATTATTAAAATGAGAATTCTGAACTTCTAAAAACCCTAAGTACCCTAAAACTAATTAGTTATTTTTGAATCTGAATGAAACAGTATATTGATGTTAAATACCCTAGTTACGTTATTGCCAGTTGTGTATATGTTTTCATAAATTTTGTTATCTTTTTCTTGACATTTTCATATTTGACAACGAGAAAAAAGGATTTCTTACATGAAATATTATCACTATCATATTTCTTGAATAATTCCACTATAACAACATGATTTTGCTTGATTCTTTTATTGTTTTAAATTTAAAATTTTATTAGCAATGAAGATACCACGATCCACGATCCATTGGGATTAAATGCTTAGTAGTAGTGGTGGTTGTTGTTGTTGTTGTATTCGCAATGAAGGTTTGATGAACAACACCTGGACCCTGTAAGTGTGACAATGTTTGTGACTGGTGCTCATCAAGTGATGCATGATCCAATTAATACATTTATGGAATTACAATGATGACTACACATATGTAAATATCTGCAATATCAAATACTTGATCTGGATATAATACCTGAAATTGTTATGAGCTAGTTTTATCTTCTATGATTTTCCCGTTAAGATCTCATTTCTTTACCAAATTGAACTCTTATTAAAGTTGCTCTTCTGTTGAAATAGGTTAAAGTCTGTGATATCTGCGGAGATGCAGGTCGGGAGGATTTGCTTGCTATCTGTTGTATGTGTATTGATGGTGCAGAACATACGTAAGCTTCAAAGATCTCTGTAGTCTTTTTTGTCGATGCAACATCACATTTGACTGCATTTAACATAAGAATAACCTATAAATCTTATCTCAGTTATTGCATGCGAGAAATGATGACTAAGGTCCCTGAAGGTGACTGGCTGTGTGACGAATGCAAATCTGAGGAGCGGAGGAGAATTCAGAGACAAGATAAAATTGGAAAGGTGGATGGTGATGAGAAAAATAACTCCTCTGGTCAAGCAATTAGTGAGCATGTAAATAGTGTTGATGTTGAGGGAAATATAAGTAGAAGCCGTGTGAAAATTCCTGGAAAAAGGATAAGAGATGACTGTGATGTTGAAGTTTCTTCTATCGTGAAGAAGCCGGCTGTTGAATCAATGGTTAGATTGCCAAAGTCCTCTTGGCCACACGGAGCAGCTGCCCTTTCTTGTGAGAATTCCTTGAAGAACCTGGACAAGGGAAGAGTGCAGTCTTCACATGGCAGTCCCTCTTCCGATGCTGTTTCAGTTAACGATAATCCAAAATTAGCACGCTCTGCTTCAGATCTACGAGTGCATAATTTTCAAGGTTTTGGTGCTTATTCACATTGTTTCTGATATTGGCATTCGTGAAGTTTCCTTTAATTTCAAGAGTTGTTTTTTTTTTTTTTGTAAAGAATTGAGTTTGGCTTTGACAAAGTAGTTTTAGCTCACATATCACTAACTTTTAGGACTAACCTTTTCAATTATGCAGGTACTTTCTCTAGGTCTAATTCATTGACATCTATAAATTCAAAACCAAAGGTCAAGCTTGTAGATCAAGTTCTTCGGAGGCAGAAATCAGTAAAGGAAGTTGCCCCTCGTCAACTTAAGGAAGGTGGTATCCGATCCATACACAAATCTATGCTGTTCAAAGCAAAAAATTCCAATTGCATTCTGGAAATGAAAAATACAAAACAGCGAAACACATTTGAAAGGCAAAGCTCTTTCAAATCAAAACATGCACCAATTAATTCAATGAGTTATGTCTTGAGAAGTGATAAAAAACAAGCAACTGGGGTTGAACTTTGTCAACTTTCTATTCCGACTAATCACCTTGAGATAAGATCCCTACAACCTGATGGTAAATCAGCAGTATTATCAAGATCATATATCCTTTCATCTCGAAAGAGTTCTGATTTACCCAGTTCTTTAGGTATTGTTTGATCAAATGATGTGAGTTGATACCTCATGCAGGTTTTACCTTCTCAACATTGTTTCTGTTGCTTTCAATCATTTGCATTGGACAGGTGAATTTAAGAGGCCGTTGTTGTATGGGCGCAATACTCCCGGGGTTTTATCTGCCAAGGGAGTTAATAACATTGATAAAAAATTGAATCAATGTAACTCGAAGGCAGATTCATCATCATGCTCAGGCGTTTCTGAAAGATCACCTTTCAATGCTGATGAAGACCAACCTGATGGATTGTCTTGGTCCAGAGAGTCCTCTATTTCTGGTGATCTATCAAGGGAACATTCTGGAAGCTGCTCTAGACCGTCATATGCAAACTCTTCATGGGACAAAAAAAATAACCTGAAAGCTGCTATCCAGGCTGCTAGGCTGAGAAAGCCTGGAGTATACCAAAAGTATAGGTCTGCTGATGCATCAACGTCAAACATGGGTTGTGATGTAGCTTCTAAAGATCATTTATCAAGTTCTGCTGTAAGGAGAATTGAATCTTCTGCTGCAGAGGTTGCCGATAAGTATATATTGTCCCAAAATTCCTCTGCAGACACTCTTAGACAGGAAAATTTCAACAATACGAAGCAGTTTTCATTGGAACCTGTAGAAGCTCCTTCTGTTGGAGATAACATCCAGATATTGTTGGATCGGAAGGCTTCCTCAAGGGACATGTTCAGTAATGCTGCTTCAGCAATGGCATTCTTTTCGAAATCCTTGGCCATCCCTACCCATGAATATATATGGCAGTAAGATCTTAATTTTCTTCAAAAATTTTCTAATTGGCTTTATCTATGCTCTAGTTTTGTGTTCTCTGACATTATCTCCAAATGCAGAGGAAGTTTTGATATTTGTCGAAGTGGTAAAATGTTTGTCTCCTGGGATGGAATCCAAGCCCACTTATCTATACGTACATCACCTAAAGTTCTGGATTCCGTAAAGAAGTTCAAAAACAGAATTGTTCTCTATGAAGTGCCTCGCTTGAGTGTGTGGCCTGTTCAGTTTCAGGAAGGTGGGGTTGTAGAGGATAACATAGCCCTTTTCTTTTTTGCTAAAGATCTTGAAAGGTAATTTCTTGTTTTTTTCTCATTTGATCGCTAGGAATATTTTTGTATTCATGTGATGTTTATCGCAATCAATTTTCTGGCGTATGAAAGTAGCCATGTTTTCCTACAGCTATAACAAGATCTACAAAGTTTGGCTGGAGAATTTAATGAAGAATGATCTTGCTCTCAAAGGGAATGTAAATGGTCTTGAGCTCCTACTATTTCCTTCGAATCAGCTTCCCGAGAATTCGCAGCGTAAGTTGAACTTTGTTTCATCTTGTAATCAGATTAATTTTCCCCTTATTTAGAAAGTGGATAAAACTTGTCTCAATTAATGCTTGCATTGAAGACTTGGTAAAATGACTATTTAAAGTTTCTCATTGTTAATGATCATAAAGGGGACACCTTTCATCTGAGAATTTGGATATTTTGGAACATCTTTACTATGTCATAAGATGAGGTTTTCACTACTTATGTTGACTGCGGGGTGACCCTGATAAATTGTTGGAGCTGTATTGCCACCAATCTGACAGTTCCAAGCTATTCAAAAAGCATGTGCAATGATGTTAATTGAAATCATGCACATCACGTTGATTGGACTTCAAGAAACAAAAGTAGCTTTTCTATGCTCTGATGTATAAGCAAATGAAATTTGATGAGGTTCTGAGTTCCATGATTCTCGCAATCAAGATTGGATTGGATGTAATATTGTTGATATCATCAACCTGCAGGGTGGAATATGCTACTAGTTGAAGCAGTTCTCTACTACTACAGATCTTATCACAGATATTAATTCCTTGCCTGAGAATACAAGTTCACTTAGTCCTCATGCTAGAGATTTGCCTGCATGTGGCGCTGTATCCCCTGAGCCTAAACCTCATGCTTCCGTTTCTTGTAGTTTATTGTCGTATAGAGCTATAAATGGAGATTGTGATGCCAAAGTATCTTCTGTTGATTGTTCGGATGGTAGACTGAATTCCAGTTCCTCTACTGCAGCAAGAAGTTTTGCTGGAAAACATTGTCCAGCACTCAGGGATACTCATCTGGTATTGCCTATTCTGTTAGTGTTCGCTTTGATAGTATAATTGATGGATAGATAATTTGGGTGATAATGAGATGATAATGATTAAATTTCTTGTGTTTGGTACATATGGTTAGTAAGGTGGGGTAATCTATAATGTGTTTGGTGTAGTTGATAATACATAGGATGGATAATTTAACTACTGCTAAAATGCCCATAATAACCTTTACTGGGTAATATCTTTTCTACTGTTTGCTACCCTTGTCTGCTGTTACTTTCTACATTTTTCCTCACATGCATGCAATTGAACCGATCAAACTCCAGAAATTTGTAAGTAAAAACCAGAGGATGCAGAAGAGCTCTGGTTTTCCTCCATATTCTCAAATCTGACGAGTTCTAACAACTTTTCCAACAAACTACGGAAAGACGTGATAGTAGACACAATATTTGATGATTTACCTTCGACAAGAGACGATAATGTATATGGGTATTGTATGGGTATTGCACACCGACGACAATTACGATTTCTTCCCTTTCACCCACATGGAGTCTTTTTGGGTTGTCGGGGAAATGGTGATGTAAGAACTTGGGATATTTTTGGGTTTAGGGCAAAGGGTTTTTTGGATATATGACCAACTTATCATTTGGTACTGTTCACTCTATGGTTGCTAGTAGCAGGGGGGATCGTGGGCTTGTTATCCAGCCTTTAATACATGTTTCACGGGCTGGTGGGTTTTTGTTGGTTTGTTAGAAAACGAGACAAACAGTGGTCAAAGCATTTAATCATTCAACAATCACACATAAGCACACAGACCAAATGTATCCTTAATGTATGCATAAATTTCTTCGTTACATATTTGTTGAATTGCTTGTTATTTTCATAAGCTTTAATGAAGTGAGTATGGGACAATTTTGTGGTTTGCTTTGATAATTTCTTCTTGTTCTGGAATATAGATTTCCCTAGCATCTTGTTATGATGATGTTCTGGTTGACCTCACTGCTGAATTTTTATATAATTTATAGGAAGGCATCAGTTCGAGCAGTAGACCTCTCCAGGGTAGGTTGACTATCGATGATTCTGGAAGGGAACAAATGTCAATGCGACTCGATTCTCCTCTTAGGAGCCAACATTCATCATATCATTTAGATAAATCTCTAGATCAAGTGAATTCCTGTGCGGATGCCAAGAATGATGATCAACTGCATGGAGCACTTGAAAAGGTAAGTACAGGCAAAGTAAATTTTACTGATCTTGTTGAATTCTTGTGATGATAATGGTTCTTGTATTGACCATCTTGCCTCACAGGTGAATCATCATGTTACTTCTGGCTCCCATGAAGTGGAGAATCAACACCATGAAGCTTTTAATGAGACTGTCATCGCCAAGCATCCAGAGAATGCCGAAAGACATCTCTTCCCTATGGAACGATCCAGGCCTAGGGAAGCACGTTCATCAGAGCAAATCTTCCTTAGAGTACCGGATGTGACATCCCCGAAATGGTTAATTGCTATTTGGCTCTAATTGTGTTTACATGATTAATTATGTGGTAATTGATTATGTGTTGGGATCTATTTACCTTAGGGAAATGCATGGTCATGTGGATAGGGTGACCCGGGGTTGCATTTCAGGGTGCATGTGGTGCATGTTGGGTAAATATTATTGGAAACATGATTTATTTGCCATTGGTAGCAATATTGATTAGAAATCATGTGTTTAATTGATATTTGGTGCATTATGAGTAAATGCTTTGAAAAAAATATCATGTTGGGGTGTTTTATACACCATGGAATTACTTTGGTATGCATTTTAATTAAATAAACTCATTTTATAACCCCACACTTCACCTCATCCATCACTTTTTAACTTTACCAAAACAACACCCAAACCCTTCCTTTCCCTTCCCATTTTCGAGCTTGAGCTCAAGGGTGAAAAGAAGTTCTTGCAAAATCTTGTTTTGTGGAGATTATTGGGTGATTTGAGGTCCCCAAGAGGTATGGATACCTCATTGTAAATTTTGTAAGGTTTTGTTTAAGTTTGGGTTGATTTTGAAGGGTTTTAAAATGGGTTTGTGTTGGGTTGTTGTGGTTTTGGTATTATTTTGGTTGGATGTTGCATATTTGAGTTTATGTTGATGTTTATTGTTGGTTTTGAGTTGTTGGATTTGGTTAATGTTGGTGTATGTGGGTATGTATGAGTTGGGGTTGAAGATGGGTGAATAGTGCCCAAACCCCGCATGCCCAGAGCTCGGCGATCGATCGGCGTTTTTCTCGCGATCGATCGCGAGCAGCAGTGCTGAGGCAGAGAGCTTCAGCGATCGATCGCGAGATGGGCGCGATCGATCGGCGAGGCCGCGATCGATCGGCGCTAACTCCGCGATCGATCGCGGATTGTTGGATTTTGTTGCCCGAGACAGTGAGGTCTCGCGATCGATCGGGGCTTGATGGCGATCGATCGCGAGACACCAAAAATGGTGTTTTTGGTTATTTTTGTGGGATTTTTGGTATTGGACTATTATTGGGTTCTAATATTGGTATTTGTGAATATGTAGAACCAACCCAGGTGGCAACGCAGCCAAGGAATTGAAGTCCTACCATATTCCACTTTTTGGAAAGGTACGTAGTGGACGTACGGGCACCCCAACGGTACATGTATCTTATATACTTATTGTTTATGCATTGTGGATGCAAGTATATATGTGGTATTGCATAGTGGATGCAAATACATGTTATGCATGATGTTTATAGATGCATATACTTATTGGTGCACATCCCATGAGTCGTGGTCATCCCTTGATGATTTTAATGCTTGCCGCTATTTGGTTTGGTTCCGCTAAATGTGAAGCGAGGGGTGGGAGCGCCGCATGTCACATTTGAGCGTGGTTATCATATAGGACGAGGAAAGGGTATTTGCCGCTCAATGAGAGGCGAGGGGTGGGAGTCCCGCAGTCCATTGAAGCGAGGTTATCCTATGCCGTCTATATGTAAATAAGCGAGGGGCATTAAAATACATTGTGATGGACAGACTAGGGATTGGTGATCAGTATTTGGTTTTGTTGAAATGGTATATGTTCATGACATGTTTAGACCATTGAAAAATAATCTATTGATTATACTCATGAGTTATGGTACAGGGACAACCAAACGGGAAGCGTTTGAAATGCATGGGGAAACAGGAAGTGTTTTATTATGATTATGCATTTACGCTTTATCTTCATATTGTGTTGAATATGAATGATTATTATTGCTCATATTTGGGGGTTGTCCTTGTAGGTACCTTTTTGGCATGATAGAAGGGGTTGAACGGGTTGAGGTGGTGAGCTTGACGAGCATTCTATTGAGGATGAAAGGACAGGATTATTTTGGATAGTATCTACTCTAGGAGTAGTATAAAACTATAGTTGCACACATTCTTTTGATTGGAATGTAATTAATCCTTTTTGGTAGTCCTTAATTTTTTTGGCATGTAATGCTTAAGCTCATAGACTCAACAAGTTCGTTTAGACTCTGATTTGTTTATATTAGCTCTATTATGCCTTAATTCCGCACTTAAGGATTAGGGTCCTTACATTAGTGGTATCAGAGCAGTGGTTAGAGAACCCGGGAACGAGTGAAGGGTAGCCTTAGCATGATAGGCTACGTGCTTACATTTGAAGCATGTTTATGCATGTGGTGCATATTTTGTAGATCCTGTTATACTAACATGCTTATATCACTCCTGTTATCTAACGGTATATCATGTATTGCTTTGGAATTGTTGTTAACATTTGTGTTACAGCATGGCTGCTAATGAGGAAGTCGGTGATATGGGGAGCATGAATGCTAGTATTGGACAGACAAACCCTCTACCTCCACCGGCTGTGGGAATGGAACCAGTGGTTCAGTTGCTGTTACCGGGTGAGATTAGCTTGACACAATTCCTATCTTACCATCCGCCCCGGTTTGAGGGGACAGAGTCCGGAGAAGAGGCTGAAGAGTGGTTGGAAAGACTGGAGCAGATCTTTGTGTCGGCTCCTTGTGCTGTGACAGCTTGGCTGCGACTGGCGGAGTTTCAATTGGCCAAGAAACCCCTGATGTGGTGGAGGAGCACAGTAATGGAAATGAGAGCACTGGGTGCTGTGATTGACTGGACGCTCTTCAGGACTAGGTTTCTGAACCGATACTTCTCCGCTGCAGCAAGACAGACAAAGGAGGATGAATTTACAAATCTGAGGCAGGGGAACATGACGGTGGCAGACTATGCCACACGGTACTCTTCGTTGTTGAGATACGTTCCCCCCATTGCCACCAGTGAACACGCTAAGATGAGAAACTTCATGAAGGGATTGCGACCGGAGCTCTATGACCGGGTTATCACTAATAACCCAACCTCTTTTGATGACGCTCTTACAAGAGCGGAGCTTGCTGAGCTAGGAGTGGGAGCTTACGCCATGCCACCACCGGTACCGCAACAGAGGCAGACTAGTGACAGTTTGAGGCCTCGGGGTGAGCCATTTAAACCCCGTGGTGCCTCTTCATCTTCAAGGTATGGTGGAAAGAAACACTTTGGACAGAAGCAGGATAACAAGAAGGGTAATTGGTCGGCCAATAGGGGATCTTCACAAGGGGATAGGCCGGGAGAGCCGAGGTGCAATAATTGTGGAGGGCCACATTCTTCAAACAAGTGTCCTGCATGTTATGTCTGTGGCAAGATGGGCCACATTGCTCGGTATTGCCCCACACGGGGAGGACAGTCAGAGTATCAGGGCAGCAGGCCGAGGTTTGAGGATAGGACAGTGCAGCAGAGGCAGCAGTTTGGGCCTCGACCATCGGGAGGTCAGACAGTAGGACCACCCCAGGGGCAGGTGTATGCACTGACCAGGGAGCAGGCCCAGGCAGCCCCAGAGGAGGTGATTGCCGGTACGTGTCATTTATTTACGTACCCTGCTTTTATTTTGATCGATACAGGTGCCTCCCATTCTTTTGTATCGGTGGGTTTTGTGGAAAGACACCATATGCGCACGTCTTCTTTACCCACGCCTCTCCTTGTCTCGACACCCACTGGAAGAAATGTCGTTGCGGATCAGTTTATGGCAGACTGCCTCATTTATTTTGAGGGCAACGAGTTGAGATCAGACTTGATCGTGCTGGGTATGTCAGACTTCGACTGCATCTTGGGTATTGATGTTCTGAACAGATATCAGGCAGTGGTAGATTGCCGACAGAGGACAGTGAAGTTCAGACCTGAGTTGGGCAGTCAGTGGACTTTCTATGGCAACGGTTCTCGTGCGAAGATTCCGTTGATTTCAGCGATCAAGATGACTCAGTTGTTGGAACGTGGACACACGGGTTATCTCATTTATACCGTGGACACGTCTGGGAAGAGTAAAGAACTCAGAGTTGAGGATGTACCAGTAGTGGCAGAGTTCGCTGATGTATTTCCAGAAGAGATCCCAGGATTCCCACCGGCTAGGGAAGTCGAGTTTGGGATCGAGCTGTTGCCAGGGACATCCGCTATCTCTCGTGCACCTTATAGGATGGCACCGGCAGAGTTGAGAGAGTTGAAAGAACAGTTACAGGATCTCTTGGACAAGGGATATATACGCCCGAGCGTGTCGCCATGGGGCGCACCAGTTCTCTTTGTGAAAAAGAAGGACGGTTCGATGCGGTTGTGTATCGATTACCGGCAACTGAATAAGGCTACAGTGAAGAATAAGTATCCTCTTCCAAGGATCGACGATCTGTTTGATCAGTTGCAAGGTACCAGGGTGTATAGCAAGATTGATTTGAAATCCGGGTATCATCAGATTCGGGTCAGAGAGGGAGATGTGCAGAAGACAGCGTTCCGGACCCGATATGGACATTATGAGTTCTTAGTGATGCCGTTCGGCGTGACGAATGCTCCAGCAGTCTTTATAAGTCTGATGAACAGAGTGTTTCAGCAGTATCTTGATCAGTTCGTCATTGTGTTTATTGACGATATTCTTATCTACTCCCGGAGCGAGGAGGAGCATGTGAAACACTTGAGGACAGTGCTTCAGATTCTTAGAGAGCATCAATTATATGCTAAGCTCAGTAAGTGTGAATTTTGGCTGAGCAGTGTAGTGTTTCTGGGGCATGTCATATCGAGCAGCGGGATATCAGTAGATCCCAAGAAGATTGAAGCTGTGATGGAGTGGGCTGCCCCCACTTCTGTGCCTGAGATTCGGAGTTTTCTTGGTTTGGCCGGGTATTATCGACGCTTTGTCGAGGGCTTTTCGAAGATTGCCAAGCCGCTGACTCAGTTGACCCAGAAGGGAGTGCCTTTCTTTTGGTCAGAAGCTTGTGAGGAGAGCTTCCAGGAATTAAAGCACCGGTTGACGACGGCGCCAGTGTTAGTGATCCCTACGGAGAACTCCAGATTTGTTCTGTATACTGATGCATCACTGCAGGGCCTTGGGTGTGTTCTGATGCAAGATAAGCATGTGGTAGCTTATGCATCGAGGCAGTTGAAGCCGCATGAGACCAGATATCCAGTTCATGACTTGGAATTGGCGGCTATCATCTTCGCCCTGAAGATCTGGAGGCATTATTTATATGGTACTTCGTTCACCATATACACGGATCACAAGAGCCTCAAGTTTTTATTCACTCAGGCAGAGCTGAACATGAGGCAGAGGAGATGGATGGACCTACTCAAGGACTATGATTGCGAGATCGAGTACCATCCGGGAAAAGCCAATTTGACAGCAGACGCTTTGAGCCGGAAAGTGAGGAGTTCTGCTGAGGACGTCATTCATTTGTCTGCTATGATGACCTCCTATTGCCATCTGGGCTATGACTTTGACATTGATGCATCGCCTGTATATGTATCGACCTTGTTAGCTGAGCCAGACATCTATGAGGATATCAGGAGAGCTCAGAGGTCAGACGATGAGGTTCAGAGGTGGTTATCTTTAGTACATCTTGGTCAGCCAACGAAGTTCAGAGTGGCCGATGACGGGTCTTTGAGATTGGGTGACCGTTGGGTGGTTCCGAGTACGCCGGAGTTGCGTAAAGGGATCTTGGAGCGAGCTCATAGTAGCAGACTTAGCATCCACCCAGGCGGGAAGAAGATGTACAGAGATTTGCGTGGTCATTTTTGGTGGAAAAGGATGAAATCAGATGTCGTCGCTTTTGTGAAGAGGTGTTTGATCTGCCAGCAGGTTAAGGCAGAGAGACAGAGACCTGGCGGCGAGATGAGAAGCTTGGAGATACCGAAGTGGAAGTGGGAGCACATTTCCATGGACTTCGTGACTCATTTGCCGAGGAGTGCTTCAGGCTTTGATGCTATTTGGGTGATTGTGGACAGATTAACTAAGGTAGCCCACTTTATCCCCTATAGCATGACTTTCACCTTTTTGAGGATGGCGCAGATGTATATTAGAGATATGGTGAGATTGCATGGGATCCCCGTTTCCATTGTGTCAGATCGAGATCCGCGATTCACATCTCATTTTTGGGAAGGTCTTCAGTCAGCTTTGGGGACTGAAGTCAGATTGAGTACTGCTTATCATCCTCAGACGGATGGCCAGACCGAGCGCACTATTCAGACGCTCGAGGACATGTTAAGAGCTTGTGTTTTAGAGTTCGATGCCTCTTGGCAGGATTCAGTGCCTCTGGTAGAGTTTTCGTATAACAATAGCTACCAGGCGAGTATTCAGATTGCTCCGTTTGAAGCTCTTTATGGCAGACGGTGTAGATCACCCTTATGTTGGGATGATTTGGACCGCAAATCGGTCGGAGGACCGGAGCTGATTCGGGAGATGGAAGAGAAGATAAAGACAATAAGGCAGAAAATGAAAGCGGCACAGGACAGGCAGGCTGCTTATGCAAATAAACGGCGGAGACCGTTGGAGTTTCAGTTGGGAGATAAGGTCTTTTTGAAGATCTCGCCTTTCAGATGCGTTGTGCGATTTGGGATGCGCGGGAAACTGTCTCCGAGGTATGTTGGACCGTACGAGATCTTGCAGCGCATCGGCACTTTAGCTTACCGACTGGCTTTGCCGCCTTCTTTATCTGGGATACATGACGTGTTTCATGTGTCTATGTTGCGGAAGTATGAGCCGGATCCGTCGCACGTGTTGCAGCCTTCCGAAGTTCAGTTGGAATCGGATGTATCTTATGTGGAACGGCCTGTCAGAATTCTAGATCGAGCAGACCGTAGACTTCGGAACAAAGTGATACCTATGATCAAGGTTCAGTGGGATCGCAGGGGTGACGAGGAGGCTACGTGGGAGACGGAGCGGCATATGGTGCAGCATTACCCGGAACTATTCTCTGGTATGTGTTTATGTTTAGTTTCCTTGTGGGGTAAGTGCATGTGATTTCGAGGACGAAATCTTATAAGTAGGGGAGTATTGTGACATCCCCGAAATGGTTAATTGCTATTTGGCTCTAATTGTGTTTACATGATTAATTATGTGGTAATTGATTATGTGTTGGGATCTATTTACCTTAGGGAAATGCATGGTCATGTGGATAGGGTGACCCGGGGTTGCATTTCAGGGTGCATGTGGTGCATGTTGGGTAAATATTATTGGAAACATGATTTATTTGCCATTGGTAGCAATATTGATTAGAAATCATGTGTTTAATTGATATTTGGTGCATTATGAGTAAATGCTTTGAAAAAAATATCATGTTGGGGTGTTTTATACACCATGGAATTACTTTGGTATGCATTTTAATTAAATAAACTCATTTTATAACCCCACACTTCACCTCATCCATCACTTTTTAACTTTACCAAAACAACACCCAAACCCTTCCTTTCCCTTCCCATTTTCGAGCTTGAGCTCAAGGGTGAAAAGAAGTTCTTGCAAAATCTTGTTTTGTGGAGATTATTGGGTGATTTGAGGTCCCCAAGAGGTATGGATACCTCATTGTAAATTTTGTAAGGTTTTGTTTAAGTTTGGGTTGATTTTGAAGGGTTTTAAAATGGGTTTGTGTTGGGTTGTTGTGGTTTTGGTATTATTTTGGTTGGATGTTGCATATTTGAGTTTATGTTGATGTTTATTGTTGGTTTTGAGTTGTTGGATTTGGTTAATGTTGGTGTATGTGGGTATGTATGAGTTGGGGTTGAAGATGGGTGAATAGTGCCCAAACCCCGCATGCCCAGAGCTCGGCGATCGATCGGCGTTTTTCTCGCGATCGATCGCGAGCAGCAGTGCTGAGGCAGAGAGCTTCAGCGATCGATCGCGAGATGGGCGCGATCGATCGGCGAGGCCGCGATCGATCGGCGCTAACTCCGCGATCGATCGCGGATTGTTGGATTTTGTTGCCCGAGACAGTGAGGTCTCGCGATCGATCGGGGCTTGATGGCGATCGATCGCGAGACACCAAAAATGGTGTTTTTGGTTATTTTTGTGGGATTTTTGGTATTGGACTATTATTGGGTTCTAATATTGGTATTTGTGAATATGTAGAACCAACCCAGGTGGCAACGCAGCCAAGGAATTGAAGTCCTACCATATTCCACTTTTTGGAAAGGTACGTAGTGGACGTACGGGCACCCCAACGGTACATGTATCTTATATACTTATTGTTTATGCATTGTGGATGCAAGTATATATGTGGTATTGCATAGTGGATGCAAATACATGTTATGCATGATGTTTATAGATGCATATACTTATTGGTGCACATCCCATGAGTCGTGGTCATCCCTTGATGATTTTAATGCTTGCCGCTATTTGGTTTGGTTCCGCTAAATGTGAAGCGAGGGGTGGGAGCGCCGCATGTCACATTTGAGCGTGGTTATCATATAGGACGAGGAAAGGGTATTTGCCGCTCAATGAGAGGCGAGGGGTGGGAGTCCCGCAGTCCATTGAAGCGAGGTTATCCTATGCCGTCTATATGTAAATAAGCGAGGGGCATTAAAATACATTGTGATGGACAGACTAGGGATTGGTGATCAGTATTTGGTTTTGTTGAAATGGTATATGTTCATGACATGTTTAGACCATTGAAAAATAATCTATTGATTATACTCATGAGTTATGGTACAGGGACAACCAAACGGGAAGCGTTTGAAATGCATGGGGAAACAGGAAGTGTTTTATTATGATTATGCATTTACGCTTTATCTTCATATTGTGTTGAATATGAATGATTATTATTGCTCATATTTGGGGGTTGTCCTTGTAGGTACCTTTTTGGCATGATAGAAGGGGTTGAACGGGTTGAGGTGGTGAACTTGACGAGCATTCTATTGAGGATGAAAGGACAGGATTATTTTGGATAGTATCTACTCTAGGAGTAGTATAAAACTATAGTTGCACACATTCTTTTGATTGGAATGTAATTAATCCTTTTTGGTAGTCCTTAATTTTTTTGGCATGTAATGCTTAAGCTCATAGACTCAACAAGTTCGTTTAGACTCTGATTTGTTTATATTAGCTCTATTATGCCTTAATTCCGCACTTAAGGATTAGGGTCCTTACATTAGTGGTATCAGAGCAGTGGTTAGAGAACCCGGGAACGAGTGAAGGGTAGCCTTAGCATGATAGGCTACGTGCTTACATTTGAAGCATGTTTATGCATGTGGTGCATATTTTGTATATCCTGTTATACTAACATGCTTATATCACTCCTGTTATCTAACGGTATATCATGTATTGCTTTGGAATTGTTGTTAACATTTGTGTTACAGCATGGCTGCTAATGAGGAAGTCGGTGATATGGGGAGCATGAATGCTAGTATTGGACAGACAAACCCTCTACCTCCACCGGCTGTGGGAATGGAACCAGTGGTTCAGTTGCTGTTACCCGGGTGAGATTAGCTTGACACAATTCCTATCTTACCATCCGCCCCGGTTTGAGGGGACAGAGTCCGGAGAAGAGGCTGAAGAGTGGTTGGAAAGACTGGAGCAGATCTTTGTGTCGGCTCCTTGTGCTGTGACAGCTTGGCTGCGACTGGCGGAGTTTCAATTGGCCAAGAAACCCCTGATGTGGTGGAGGAGCACAGTAATGGAAATGAGAGCACTGGGTGCTGTGATTGACTGGACGCTCTTCAGGACTAGGTTTCTGAACCGATACTTCTCCGCTGCAGCAAGACAGACAAAGGAGGATGAATTTACAAATCTGAGGCAGGGGAACATGACGGTGGCAGACTATGCCACACGGTACTCTTCGTTGTTGAGATACGTTCCCCCCATTGCCACCAGTGAACACGCTAAGATGAGAAACTTCATGAAGGGATTGCGACCGGAGCTCTATGACCGGGTTATCACTAATAACCCAACCTCTTTTGATGACGCTCTTACAAGAGCGGAGCTTGCTGAGCTAGGAGTGGGAGCTTACGCCATGCCACCACCGGTACCGCAACAGAGGCAGACTAGTGACAGTTTGAGGCCTCGGGGTGAGCCATTTAAACCCCGTGGTGCCTCTTCATCTTCAAGGTATGGTGGAAAGAAACACTTTGGACAGAAGCAGGATAACAAGAAGGGTAATTGGTCGGCCAATAGGGGATCTTCACAAGGGGATAGGCCGGGAGAGCCGAGGTGCAATAATTGTGGAGGGCCACATTCTTCAAACAAGTGTCCTGCATGTTATGTCTGTGGCAAGATGGGCCACATTGCTCGGTATTGCCCCACACGGGGAGGACAGTCAGAGTATCAGGGCAGCAGGCCGAGGTTTGAGGATAGGACAGTGCAGCAGAGGCAGCAGTTTGGGCCTCGACCATCGGGAGGTCAGACAGTAGGACCACCCCAGGGGCAGGTGTATGCACTGACCAGGGAGCAGGCCCAGGCAGCCCCAGAGGAGGTGATTGCCGGTACGTGTCATTTATTTACGTACCCTGCTTTTATTTTGATCGATACAGGTGCCTCCCATTCTTTTGTATCGGTGGGTTTTGTGGAAAGACACCATATGCGCACGTCTTCTTTACCCACGCCTCTCCTTGTCTCGACACCCACTGGAAGAAATGTCGTTGCGGATCAGTTTATGGCAGACTGCCTCATTTATTTTGAGGGCAACGAGTTGAGATCAGACTTGATCGTGCTGGGTATGTCAGACTTCGACTGCATCTTGGGTATTGATGTTCTGAACAGATATCAGGCAGTGGTAGATTGCCGACAGAGGACAGTGAAGTTCAGACCTGAGTTGGGCAGTCAGTGGACTTTCTATGGCAACGGTTCTCGTGCGAAGATTCCGTTGATTTCAGCGATCAAGATGACTCAGTTGTTGGAACGTGGACACACGGGTTATCTCATTTATACCGTGGACACGTCTGGGAAGAGTAAAGAACTCAGAGTTGAGGATGTACCAGTAGTGGCAGAGTTCGCTGATGTTGCTACTTGTATATGTACATATTATTCTCTTTCGGAGATCTTGTGGTAAAATCTTCCATTTTCGTATGTGAAATTATTGGTTGGTGACGGATGACTACATTAGATAAATTAGTTGAAAGTAACTCACGCACACATTTTTCGAGTCCGGCAAATATTTTGGCACATATTTTGATTTACCAAAGGGAGACTTGTGAAAAAATCACTAACTCTTATTTTGTTTTAAAGTTCAGTCCATGTATCATAAAAATTATGTTTGAGTTATCTGATACTGTAATGCCTCGATTTGCTTTATACACGTGTGATGTGATGGTATCGTTATTAGGACTAATTTCGATATAATATGAATTGAGTTCGAGTTGAACCGAGGAGGAATTAATGCATGTATAAAATGATATATGGCAATGAATGAAACATATGGCAATGTATGACTTGAATTATATCAAGTGTAGTGACATGTCAAGTCTCTATAAGTATGTATTTGATTTGGATGTCATGTACAATGTCAATTAAGAGGAAAATTGCATGTGCATTTGAATTTGGATTTCATCTTCATGTATTTGTCAAGTAGCATGTTATTGCAATTAGTATGTCATTATTTCTAAATGACCTATATCAAGTGAATGAGGGGGTGAAATCACATACTACACCACTTTTCACCTAAAATTCTCTACAAAGCTCCTCTCCAACCCTTGAGATTCTTCTTGGTTTGAGCTTGGATTTTATTAGAGAATTAAGCTAGGAAGTTGAGTGAAGTGATTTCCTAACTTCTTGGTAAGGAATTTATGATTTTGAACTTGAATTGTATAGTTGATGTTGAAGTATGTGAAATTGAATGTCAAATATCATGCTTAGAATCATAACATGTTTATATGCCAAGAATTGGATTTTATAATGATAGAAACATGTTTATATAAACTTAGGGATTTCATGAGACATGGTTATATGTGATTTTATGGGTAGGAGAAGATATAACATGTAGATAAGCTCAAAAATCGCCATGGTTTCAGATTTTTGAATCGCAGCGATCGATCGGAAATAAGCTCTCGATCGATAGCCGCGAACAGTGAATTTTAAGGCGGTTTGAGCATGAAGCGATCGATCGGTGCTTGTGGCGATCGATCGGTGATTTTGTGCGATCGATCGGTGAGGAATAAACAATGCGGCGATCGATCGGGAAATGAGGCGGTCGATCGGTGATGGCAGATTGTTGAAAAATGTTAAATTTTGTAGCATTTATTTTTGAAGCCTCTTATAACATGGTATATTGTTCATGTGTTTGTAGCATCATCACAGGGAACGGGGCAAAGAGGCAATTAGCCATCAACGTCTGCTTTATCGCTTTTGTTGTCGTATACCAGGTACGTGTTGACGTACGGAGTATAGATATTATGAGATGATGTTATGAGATTGATATCATATGAATTGTGTTGTGTTGGTATCATATGATTTGTAGTATCATATGCATGTACATTCATGGATATCATGTGTTTGAGATGGATGAGGTATATGCTTTAGCATTAGAGGTATACGCCTGGTTTGGGTATATGCTCGGGTATGCTACGTTAGCATTAGCGGTATACGCCTGGTTTGGGTATATGCTCGGGTATGCTACATATACTTGGTATGAGAGATATACGCCGGTTTTTGGGTATATACTCTGGCTATTATCATGTGAGGACGGTACGATGATATGTGTTGCTAATATGAAGATGTGAGGCGGTTCCACTGACATATTGAGCGGAAATAGACATATCATATTAGTCTTGTGATAATAGGATGTATGATGAGACATGTCATGACATAGTTGCATTTGTTGATGCATAATACAGAGCATTCACAATTAATGATTATTATTGTGCTTTATCATTGATATTGTGTTTTGATATTGCACTGAGATAATGGTTTATCTATACTCACGTTGTGTGAATGTTTCTGTAGGGACTCATAGACGTGGGAAGACGGGATGTGAGTCATTTTTCCGCTGCGAGCTGAACCACTGCTAGGAGTTATCTTGGATTAGGTTGTTGTCTGTACATGTGATGTATAGTTGGTTAAGTTTTTATAACCCTTGTAACAACATAACGAGTCAGAAACTCTAAATCAGTGCATGTGTTTACTTAATTCAGACTCACGTATGTATGCGTAATTGATACATAATGGATTAAGTAACGAGGACCCCACAGATACAATCTTTTCCTTTGTAATCAGTCCCTAAATATCCTATTGACATAAATATCCTTGTTTTCATCTTCTTCCCACAACTTTTGGGACTAAAATTTATTCTGTTTCGGGGACTAAATATTCTATTTTTATGGATCGATCTTGTGCTGTTTTGGGTCAAATTTATGCTGCTAATTTAGGTTTTGATGTTGTTGTATTGGAACAAAAAAATTTGTTATTATGGATCGAAAGTGGCTGCTTTCCTGACCGAAATCTTGCTTTTTGATGAAATTCAGCATCTTTTACGATTACATTATATTGTTGGTTTGGACTGGGTTAAGCTACAATTTCACACTGTTTTGGGGTCGAACCCTTAGTGATGTTGGATGAAAATCATAATACAGTGTTGTTCGAATTTACTATTGTTTTATGGATAAAATGACTGCCGATTCGAATGGCTTGATGCTAAGAATTTTAATTCTTGATTAATTGATTAATACCTCATTTAGTTCATGTTTTAGTTGATTAATGTTATGTTGGAGGGATGTAGAAGTTTCTCAATTTCATTTTGTGACTTATATTGCTATTTGGAGAAGGATATTATGTTGACGTGTTTGCTTATTGATCAATCTAACTCAAAAGCTTGATCAGACAAAAAAAGACTTAACAGAAGCCGTCGAAGAGAGAAACACAATGCTTGCTCTTGCTCGAGAAAGGCATGAGAGTTAATTTTGAGGGAAGCTAGTGGTAATAAACAAAATAAGGAAATGGAAGTTGCGATACAATTCCTAAATGGAAAGTCAAAAAAGCTTGATGATATGTAGGAAAATGGGTCGAGCTGTGTCCGAGGATGAAGGTGGAAAACAAATGTAAATTTAAAGTAATTGATTTGTATTCAAAATGTACTTATTTTAAATTTCATATATACCCAGTTTGTGTTCAAATGGTAGCGTTGTGTGTGTTGAAAATCAATTGTCTCAATTGGGGGCCAAAACAATGAATGATAATTCAAAAGTATTTGGTTCGTATTCAAAATGTACATATCTTACACTTCAAATATACTCATTTTGCGTTCAAAAAGTACACGTTGTGTGTGTTTTCAAAAGAAATTGTCTCAAGTGGGGCCCAATAAGGAATGATAATTTCAAAGTACTTGGTTCCTATTCAACTTGTACCTATTTTGCATATCACATATAATCAGTTTGTGTTGGAACCGTACTCGTTGTATGTGTTGAAAACCAATTGTCCTCATTCGGGTCAAGACAATGAATGATAATTCAAAAGTACCTGACATATTCAAAATGTACCTATTTTACATTCAATATATAATCAGTTTGAGTTTAAAAATTACTCGTCGTGTGTATTGAAAAGCAGTTGTCACAATTCGGGCCAAAACAAGGAATGATAATTCAAAAGTACTTGAAACGTATTCAAATATACCTATTATACATTTCAAATATACTCAGTTTGTTTAAAAAGTTACTTGTTGTGTGTATTGAAAAGCAATTGTTTCAATTCAGGCCAAGACAATGAATGATAATTCAAAAGTACTTGGAACGTATTCATAATGAACCTAATTTACATTTCGAATATTTTCATTTTGCGTTTAAAAAGTACTCGTTGTGTATATTGAAAATCAATTGTCTCACTTCGGGCCAAGTCAAAAAATGATAATTCAATGTATTCAAAATGTACATATTTTACATTTAACATATACTAAGTTTCGCGTTTAAAACTCGTTGTGTGTATTGAAAATCAATTATCTCAATTCGGGCCAAACAAGGAATGGTAATTCAAAAATGCATTGTTCGTATTCAAAATACACGTAGTATACATCATATACTAATCTTGGTTCAAAAGGGATTAATTTTGTGTGTTAAATGGTTGGTTTTCTCAATTATGCAAAACAAGGAATGTTAATTAAGTTATAATTACAAAAAAATTGGTATTTACCATGAAAAGATTTAAATTAGATGCTTGTTGCATCATTTATTAATCGAGTGTGAGTTGACACTTCATAACTAGAACTGTCAACAATTAATGTTGTACTAGTGTATATTTGACATCTTTTTTTTGTCATATTCAATTAAATATTCCAACCATTTTTAAATTTCACATGCACCACTCAACATAATAAGTTGTATAAGGTGTGTGGCCCTTCCAAAATGGGGAATTTCTTTGATTTTTTTGTTACCCAATACGAATTTTAAAAAATACTTGGTTCTTGTTTAAAATGTAACTATGTTACATTTCACATATACTTAGTTGTGTTTCAGAAAGTATTCGTTTGTAAAATCGGTACAAAACGAGTACCTTTTGAACACAAAACGAGTATATATGAAATATAAAATAGGTACATTTTAAATAATAACCAAGTACTTTTAAAATTCTTAATGAGTAATAGAGTAATCCAAGAATTCCTTATTTTGGAAGGGTCATACACCTGATACAACATATTATGTTGAGTGGTGCTTGTGAAATTTAAAAATGGTTGGATCGTTCAATTGAATATGACAAAAATGATGTCAACATATGCATTAATATAACATTAATGATTGACAATTAGTGTCAGAGCACACTCGATTTAAAATAAATGATGCAACAAGCATCTAATTTAAATATTTTCACTGGAAATACCATTCTTTGTAATTATAACCAATTAAACTTAAAAACATTCCTTGTTTTGCCTTATTGAGACAACCAGCCACTTAACACACAAAACGGATAATTTTTGAACCAAAACTTAGTATATGTGAAATGTAAAATATATACATTTTGAATACGGACCGTGTACTTTAGAATTATTATCATTCCTTGTTTGGCCCCAATTGAGACAATTGTTTTCAACACACAAATGTATTTTTTAGACGCAAACCGGATATATTTGAAATGTAAAATATGTACGTTTTTGTAAGGACCCCCGTGCCCTTAACCCGTAATTAGTGTATTAATCCATGCCATTAGTGCATACAATCATACATGTAGGGGAAAAATCACTTATCATCATAGCCATTCATGCATATAATAAAAATTATTTACATTATTCCATATAATGTCCAGTTTTTCCCAACCAATTCCGCATACATCTCATGCACTAATATAATACACTAACATATTCTCAGTTCATTTAGCAATTCAATAAAAATTGTATGCTACTCATAAATGAAGAGAGAAATGACCTTGCCTTTTTATACATGTCATATACACATAGTAGTGCTCACATACGAGCATCAAATAAGTACGTGTGTATCAAATGTATAAGATACGATGCTCAATACCGTCACTGGTATTTTGATCCCTGGTAGCACCTCCAATCCATAGCTCGAGCTCATCTCCAAAGCCATCGATGTACCTAATCACCTGCCCCAACAGAGACAGCCCCCACACGGGGTGAGCATACCAATATCCCAAATCCAATAATCGCAATAATACAATTCTCAATTTACAATAATGTAAATGCTATGAAATACAAAATATACTCCCTGGATGGTATCATCCTCATCCGGGATTCCCTGTACTGTCCCTGTTCTCAAAACAACTGAAACCATCAATTTCTCAAATGCCAGTTAATCATTACATTGATTAACACATCCATTTGCCATATACCGATATCATAATCAAGAATATCAAATCATTAAACAATGATTACAAATGTTCCATATATCTCATTTGTGGTTCCATAGTTCTATTCCATTGCTCGCTCTACAATAACGACATTTCATTCTCGCGCATGCTCAACAGCAGTGGCGTCATAACCGATGTTCGCTCAAAGGCGACCACATCCCAATCATTGCTCGCTCGGAGGCGGTTCATTCATAGTGATTACCATAAACCATGCAAATCAATATACATTTATTGCAATATAGTGTACCATGCACTCAACAATTGCAATTATAATAAAGATACGTACCTTTTGATTCCGTAGCTCGTGTCCAACCTCGCCTGAGTCCCACGACCCGATGAGTTAAGGGCTAACATGTAAATAACTCCCAATTAAACATAGTCATGCAATCGCGTGCCCAAGCACGTTCACAACTTCCAAACCTATCGTCTATCCATGACGATTATCAAAATAAAAGCCCCCCGGCTAAGCATGCATAATACCCAAAATATTCCATTTTAAAAGTTTATTAGATAGCCAAAGACTCAACCGAGAATCTCATTTTATTAAACTTTGGCTCCAAACAATCTATTTTAAATGTATGACATTATCATTGGAATGTAAACATTGCCCTGGAAATGGGTTACTTAAACCTCGATTCCAAAATCCCGACATTTTTTCCAAAATTCCAAAAAAACAAAACCTTATGGGCGGCGATCGATCGCCTCTTTCAGCGTGATCGATCGCCCCTGTCCAGTGGGCAAAATAGCCTTCTCGCGATCGATCGCCAACCCTCGCGATCGATCGCCTAGACCACGCGATTGATCTTCTGCGCTGTTCATCGTCACTGATTATAACAGCTGCACGTCGTGATCGATCGCCCCTCCTCGGCGATCAATCGCCAACTGCGATTTTCCACGAAAATTCGAGCTTCCATGGTGTTTTTGACACCCAAACTCAAAACCAACACCCCATACACCTTCAACACCTCAAATACACCCTAAAAAGTCAATAAAAACTCCATTAACAAATTTTAAGATTTTTACCCAAAATCCACAAATCCAAATCTAACATTAATACTCAACCAAAATCAACAATACTACTACCAAATGGAAGACAATGACGAGGGGAAGACTAATACCTGATTATCTTCGAGAAATCGGCTCCCGAGCCAAGCTACCAACGATTTTGCTTCCAAGAGCAAAAGAGGGAAATGGGGGAAAGGATTTGAGCGTGGAGAGAGGGGAGGGAGAGAAGGGTTCCGTGCCAAATGACGGAATACCGAGTCCACTTGGTATATATAGTACCAAAACTCCAAAATACCAATCCCTTCACAAATACATCATGACTCATTAAAAATCATATGTTTTCAATAGTTACCTCCCAAACTCTATTTCCATTATCTGCCCCAGTACAAGGTACTCCGGACCCCAAAACCCATTAAAGACCAAATTCCAAGGTTATCACCACGATGAGAATACAATCTCATCCCTTGGACTCAACGACTCAAAAAACAGGATTTAAAATCTACGGGAGTCCCAAAACCGCAATTAATACACAATTGCCACAAATAAAATCCATTAAGGATTATTACAACACCGAGATTAACACTAATAATTCACGGGTATCACAGTTTTGAATATGTTCCACATACTTTTGAATTATCACTCATTGTCTTGGCCCGAATCGAGACAATTGATTTCAACACACACAGTGATTTACCATTTCATCACAAACTCAGTATATGTGATATGCAAAATAAATACATTTTGAATACTTTCCAAGTACTTTTGAATTATCATTCCTTGTCTTGCCCGAATTAAAATAATTGCTTTTCAACACACATAATGAGTACTTTTTAAACGCAAACTGAGTATAAATATGTTCCAAGTACTTTTGAATTATCATTCCTTGTCTTGGTCCGAATCGAGACAATTGCTTTTCAACACATACAACGAGTACCATTTCAACACAAACTCAGTATAAATAAGTACATTTTGAATATTTTCCAAGTACTTTTGAATTATCATTCTTTGTCTTGGCCCAAACTAAGATAATTGCTTTTCAACACACATAATGAGTACTTTTTAAACGCAAATTGAGTATATTTGAAATGTAGAATATGTACATTTTGAATATGTTTCAAGTACTTCTAAATTATCATTCCTTGTCTTGGTCCGAATCGAGACAATTGATTTTCAACACATACATACCATTTCAACACAAACTCAGTATATTTGATATGCAAAATAAGTACATTTTGAATCTTTTAAGTACTTTTGAATTATCATTCCTTGTTTTGGCCCAAATTAAAATAATTGGTTTTCAACACACGTACTGAGTATTTTTTAAACGCAAACTGAGTATATTTGAAATGTAAAATATGTACACTTTGAATATGTTCCAAATACTTTTGAATTATCATTCATTGCCTTGACCCAAATCGATGTTTGACCCCAATTATGTTGAATGGTGCATGTGAAACTTTTTAAGTTTGAGTGCTCAATAAAAGATGACAAAAAATGATGTCAACATATACATTAGTACAATATTAATGGTTGAAAATTGAAGTTATTAAGTGTCAAACTGAGTAATGCTTTTCAAAGCACAAACGAGTACCTTTGGAACAAGAAGTGATTATATGTTAACGACAAAATAAGTATATTTAAAGATCAACCAAGTACTTTCCAACTATCATCATTGTTTGGCTCCAACCGAGACAAAGAACAAAACTAGTATTTTTGAACAAAAAGTGATTATATGTTAAATACTACATAAGTACATTTTAAATATGAAATAAGAACTTTTCAACTATCATCCTTACTTGACCCCAACCGAGACTATTAGTACTACCTTTTCAACGTGTAAAACGTGTACTCAAAGTGAGTATATTTTAAACACAATACACATACATGTTAAACACGAACTAAATACTTTCCAATTATCAGACAATTTATAACATCTTATCATACATTTTACGTGCATTCATATGAAACTTCAGTAAAAAACCAACAATCAGAAATCCATCAGGCAAAAACAACCATGTCAAGTCTTCATTGAAACCAACACATTCACTCAATAGCTAAACATCCATTTTTTCACTCATTTCACACCCTACCCAGATATCATCTCTGCTTTGCAATTGTACAGAAATCAAATCTTCAAATAGAATATAAAGAAATCATATTCATGATTAGAATCACTAGCTTCATCAAATATAACCCAACAAAAGAATAGTTATAATAAATAGATCAATCAAACTCCAATTACAAAGCAAATATATTGTGACTCACAATAAATATACACAAAATTCACCGGACACCATAAACTTCGCCATCCCCTCCAATCATTTTATTGGTTGTTTTAAAGGCCACATCCACCACCTTCTTCCTCGCTCAGCTCATTCTGCAGTTTTTATTTTGATTGATCGAAACAGAGTGATCCATAGAGGGTTGTGTTTGTATTGCTTTGTGTTGTATGTAATTGTATCTTCCATCTTTGGCTGCACGATTATTGTAAATTTGTTCATGGAGGAGAGGAATGAGGGAGAAAAAGATGAAAGGAAAGATGTAAACGAGAAGAAAAATGAAATTGTTTATCCATACAAATGCTATTTTCGTAATTTTATGTTGTTAAGGACTTAAAAGTAATAGAATGTTTGAAATAGAAACTGATTTCACAAATAAATACGGACAGGGACTGAAACCCAACTAAAACTTTGGATTATGGATTTTATCCCAATTTGCCGTTTACTAAATCCCATATATTCCTCGATCTGACCGGAGGTTTATTGGTTGCTATCTTGATGTAGTCTTAAGAGCAATAATTTTAAGGATAGCATCAAATAAATCATCAAATAAATCATGATTGGATAAGGCGACGAGAAAATGCAGCCATTTAGTACGCTTCAAACGCGACACCAGAGGCGAATGGCATATTATTTTAAAAACAATATCTCATTATTTATATATTATACAACTAAGAAACAGACAGATTATCTGAAAAAAACATTGAACAACTGTGAGCCGACAGTAGGATGGTGGAGTAAGATACAAGCCGAGTCTCACTCACCAAACACATTGTCAAACTTTTTTAAATTTTATTACAACTAAAAATAATATTAATAATATTTCCTGAAAATGATTGGTTAATGATTTGTTTGGAGGATGAATTTGTCATTTTATTACTTTCTTGTGTGTTAGTTCGCTTGTCGGTTTCCATCCAGGCTACCTAAAGCACTGTGAGTTTGAATAATTATTGTCGGGTAGGTTTTTTTTTAAAAAAATCCCAAATTAATTACTTGAGATCCTATTATTGTCATTTTAATAGAAAATAGACAAATTTTAAATTCCCTTTATTAACGCCTATTTAATTTCATTTTGAACACTCTTTTATTAAATTTTCCAAACAATCTGTTTATAAAAAATTAATTTCATTTTAAATGAATTTATTTTATTAACTATCTTATTTATTTAATAATTTCGAAAATGACGTCATTTTTTTTTAAAAAGCAGAAGATTCACAGGACTCCTGCTACAGCGTTGCTTCCCTTCTCTTTTTCTTTCCTTAAAAAATAAATGATTGAACAGAGATGTTAAGGGTAATTCTGTAATTTCAGTTATAGAAATCATCGTGCTAGAAAGCGGATAACGTCAGCAGTTGGGGGGAGGAGAACGAGTGAGTTTTCTTCTGCAAAAAAATGTTCACTTCAATTCTCTCTCTTCTTCCTGCTTTTTGTATACAGACTAACTCACTGTAAATTAACCACAGATAGATTACATTACATTAGAGGACAATGTCAGCATTTTGGCGAAGACCCATCTTCATTTGAAAGCCGATTTAAGCGCGTGTTTTGTCCAATTTCTTCCACTATATTTATTGAATCAGTCATGTCTTCCAAATCCAAGTAAGTCTCCTTATCTTATTTTTATGTGATGTTATATGCGTGGATCTGACTTGGGTTTGCTTTCTTTGTTCAGTTTATCTAGTCTAAGTAGTGATTAATTGTCGTATCAGATTTAATGTATTTCTCAGGTTTCTTAAATTTGATGACCAAAGTTTAGGGGTCCCTTGGAATTGATGGACAATCTTAGTTTTTTCCTTAGTCTATTGGGAGTGGTTATGTCGTATTGATTCAACAATTTCCTTGATCCTCCGTTTTGGTGGATTGCAATTTTGCTGCAATTTTTTTCCTCATTATTTTGCGAAATACTTCCCCAGAACTCTTCATGTCATCAGTAAATTTCTCTGCAGAAATTCTTTCTCTGGGTTCGCCTGGTTCCATGCCTAAAGTGTTACTGATGCATTTGTAAATTTGGCACCGAATGCTCTAGGTAGCAGATATTTTGGTACATGAACGACACGATTATTAAGGTGGTTTTTTGCTCGTACAGATCTTCTCTCTCTGAAACTCCAAATAGTAAAGCATCACTAGCTTCTTCTCGGATCAACAGGTCAACGAGCAAAGGAGTGGTTAAATCTGATGCCGATTTGGCTTCTCCCCTTCAGAGCGTTCGCCTTTCAGTTGATCGGTCTCCAAGATCTGTCACATCCAAGCCTTTAATAGAACGGAGGTCTCCCAAGCTTGGTGCTGGTGGTAATCCCCCTGATCATGTAAGTTTGTTTTTGTGTATTTGGAATTCTATGTTTTTGTCCTGTTTCACGTGGTGACGAATTTTGGCTCTATATTAATTAAAATAAATGTTGGAGTTGGGATGTGACACTATCTATCAACTCAAACTTGAGTAGCTTATTAGAGTTTATTTGAAGATAAAATTGTTGCTAACTATATGTGAATTACATAAATTTAAATCATTTGTAGAGGTGAGGCATGTGTGTTCTTACATCCGTAGGGTGTTAAAAATGATCTTTTATGTTCATTTTTACTTTCTGAAGAAGACAAGTAGGTTATCGAAGCCATCAGAACTTCAATCAGAATCAAGCCTAGGTCAGGAAGATCTTAAGAAGGCCAAGGAGACGTTAGGTTTACTTGAGAAAGAAAAGGAAAAGTTTCTTGATGAATTGAAAGAAACCCACAAATTGGCCGATGAAGCAAATGAGAAGCTTAGGGAAGCTTTGTTGGCTCAAAAGCGAGCAGAAGAAAATTCTGAGATCGAAAAGTTTCGAGCAGTTGAGATGGAGCAGGTGGGTATTGAAGCAGCTCAGAAGAAGGAAGATGAAAGGCAGAAAGATCTTGAAGCCATTAGAAACCAGCATGCCTTGGAAGTGGCTGCCCTTTTATCTGCAACAGAGGAACTTCACAAAGTGAAGAAAGAACTGGCTATGGCATGTGATGCAAAAAAACAGGCACTTGGGCATGCTGAAGATGCAACAAAAATAGCAGAGATTCACGCCGATAAAGTGGAAGCTCTTTCAGCCGAGTTAGTCCAGTTGAAATCTTTGCTAGACTCAAAGCTCAAAATGGAGGACAGAGAGAATGATAAAATAGTGACAGAACTGAAGCTGGAGATGGATTCTCTTAGACAAGAACTTGAGAAGGCGAAAATCTTTGAGGAGAAATTGGCAGAAAAGGAGGCTGCCTTAGAGCATCTTAATGTTGATCTGGAGGCTGCGAGAATGGCTGAATCTTATGCGCATATTTTAGTGGAGGAGTTGCGCAATAGAGTTGGGGACTTATCCGCTCAGGCAGAGCAAGCAAAGAGATTGGAGAGATCTGCCTCAGAATCTCTGGAATCCATCATGAAACAACTTGAAGTAGGTAATGATTCTCTTCATGATTCTCAATCTGAAATTGCTTCACTTAAAGAGAAGGTGGGCTTACTAGAAATCTCAGTTAGAAGGCAGAAAGTGGATCTTGACGAATCAGAACGTCGGCTTGAACTGATTAAAGAAGAAGCTTCAGTGATGACAAAGAAGGTTGAATTTATTAAATTTGAGCTTGAAACTGTAAAAGAAGAGAAATTCCAGGCTTTGAGCAATGAGAAACTCGCAGCTGACAGTGTACAAAAGCTATTGGAAGAAAAAAACGAGCTCATAAATGAGTTGGAAAATTCCAGAGACGAAGAAGAGAAAAGCAAGAAGGCACTGGAAAGTTTGGCATCGGCTTTACACGAAGTTTCTGCAGAATCCAGAGATGTCAAAGAGAAACTATTGTCTGTTCAAGTCGAGCACGAAAACTATGAAACTCAAATAGAACATCTAAAGCTGTCCCTTAAAGCAGCAAATGAGAAGTATGAAAGCATGCTAGATGATGCAAAACAAGAGATTGATGTTCTCAAAAGTGCCATTGAACAGTCGAAAAATGATCACCACAAATTAATTGCTGAATGGGATCAGAAAGAGCTTCATTTGATGAACAGTGTGAGGAAATCTGTAGAAGACAACTCCTCAATGGAAGGTGAAATCAACAGGCTGGTTAATTTACTAAAAATGGCAGAGGAAGAAGCTTGTGCTGTAAAGGAAGAAGAAGAGCATTGGAAAGATACCTTCAAGGAAGCTGAATCCGAGATAATTTCCCTGAAGGATTTGGTTGGTCAGGAAAAGGATAAGAGCATGAGATTGAAAGAGGTTTTGATGGACAGGGAAAATGAATTACAGAATATTCTGCGGGAGAATGAGGAACTACGAAATAGAGAAGCTGCTTCACTGATAAAGGCTGGGGAGTTATCTAAGTTACTTGAAGAAGCTTTGGCCAAGAAGCAAGTTGTGGAAAATGGCGAGCTGACGGATAGTGAGAAAGATTATGACATGCTTCCGAAAGTGGTGGAATATTTTGAACAAAATGGCACAGGAGATGCGAGGAAGCCAAATAAGAATTCAAACAACGAATCTTCTGCTCAGAAAGCTTCTGTCACACAGAATTTGAACGGGAAACACATGGAAAATGACTTGTCAGCTGATATTAAGATGTGGGAAAGCTGCAAGATTGAAGAAAAAGACCTTTCTCCCGACGAAGAGACCGAACATGAAGCCTTTGAGGATGAACCGGACTCTAAAGCTGATGGATTTGATCAGGTCAATGGTCTATCCTCTTCGACAGAAAATCTTGACAATGGTGGAAGCTCGCCATCAAAGCAGCAGGATCAAAAGAAGAAGAAACCTTTTTTTCAGAAGTTTGGTGGTCTACTGAAGAAGAAGAGTCTTTCCAACCACAATTAATATATAAGGGCCATCCAACCATGACTGGGTCACCACTGGAATGTGTTAACTCAATCTACTTTTTATTACTATTTTTACCATCCCTTGTTCTAGAGATGTTCAAAATATGAAAAGGTTTGAAGACTGCATTATCATAGAAAATATGTTTTGGCCCCAACAGTATATGCATGTACATTATTTTTGTGACCTTGTGTATTCCTGTCATTTTCTTTAAATTTTAGTTTGGTACATGTTTTCCAACACAAATATATTTGATACATGTTTTCATAAATATATTGTTGTGTCATGATATAGATTTAGAGCATTGCTGTCTGTGCTATGGGTGATTACTGTAGCAACAAGCAGGTTTTATAGAAAATTTTGCTTTTTCATAGATCGAACAAAGATTGAGTAAACTCATAATTATTACATTGCAGTTATTGTCGAATATCAATCATCTTTAGGTTTATGCTCCTGTTTGGGACAAGAATAGGACTTGAAGAAATTTTGGGGAGAATAAGAAACAGAGAGATCAGTAATTTAGGGGAATAACCACACGCCTTATTCCTACAATCTACTAATATTTAATACTATATATTCCAACAAAGCAATGGAACCAAGGTACCCAGGTTCACTTAAGCAACTAGTCTGTTACAAATCAACTACCTGGGACCTAATTAGGATATATTGAAAGTAACTCACACGCCTTATTCCTACGATCTATTATATATTTTAGAAGTATCTCAAATAATTATTTTGGGTATAGCTCTTGGGTTTGTAATAACCAATATTTAAATTGGAAAAAAATCAAGTCGGTACATTTTCATGAAACTTAATTCATCCTAGTCAGGAAAAAAATTATTCACCACTTAAGTCCATTTGAAGTTAAAATGACAATAGTACCCTTAATCTCTCTCAGTCATATTTCCTGTTTCAAAATCCAACAGCCACCAAATCGCATGACCTAGATTTCAGACTACCGAAGACGAGATGGGCGGTGGCCAATCTCAAGCGTTCGGCCATGGTGAGGGGAAGCTAACCAGTGTATGGGCTCGGACCAATTAATGGATGGATCGAAGAAATCTAACCCAAGAGCTGAAACCGTAGGTCATGAGGTTTAGCCCTTTCCAGATCAAATTCCGGCTATTCCACGACGACTGGCGGTGGCAATTGAATAGTGAACTTTATCGTATATTGGGCTCGTTGAATGGAAGTCGGACAGCGACGAACGGAACAGTTTTCTGCGCGGTGGTCCAGTGCATGTTTTCGATGTGTGTTCGCGATTTTGTGAAAATTTGAAATCTATAAGTAATGCACGAAAATTAAAAATCATTAACCGATGCTTGAAAACTGAAAATCATTAACTTATGTACGAAAATTAAAATCAATAACTGATGCACGAAACATAGAAAAAGTATGTGTGCACGAACCATAATCGCAAGTGGGTGATGCACGAAACATAAGAAAAGTAGGTGACGCACTAATCATGAAAAAAGGTAGGTGATGCACGAAACTTATAAATTACTTTTTATAAGTTTCGTGCACTATTTACTTTTTATACAAGTACGTGCACCAATTACTTTTATATGATCGTGTATCAATTACTTTTATAAGGTCGTGCACTAGTTAGTTTATATAACTTTTGAGCGCCAGTTACTTTATATAGGTTTTGTGCACCAGTTATAACTTATAAATCAATTCATTTTTTCCTATTTTCGTGCACCAATGTTATGTTTTTCGCTGCCATCACCTTCCCCAAATTACTTTTATAAGTTTCGTGTACCGGTTACATTTTATAAGTTTCGTGCACAAGTTATTTTTTATAATTTTCGTGCACTAATTACTTTTTCTCTGGGCCATTTTCTTCGTTGCAGTATCTTGTTGTCAGGCTGTAAATTTGGAAATGAGCAAACAAGTGCGGACATCAATTAATCACAACTAAAAAATCTCAAAAATCAACTATATATATATATGTTTATACACACACACATAAAGGTTGTGCGGCTGGTGAAGACGTCGGCATCAGGCTGGTGAAGATGGTAGAAGTGGTGGAGGTGGAGAGAAAAAAGAGTGATATGAGATATTTCATGGGTTTGAAACCCTAATTAGGTTAGAGATTAAATCAGAAGTATTTTAGTAAGCAAGGAAGACTTAAATAAAACAAAAGTTCAAAATGTGTACCTATGTGAATAAAGTTTTCACCTCCCTATATTTTGATGCAAACATTTTTTTTCCATATTTATTTACAATATGTTTCTCCACATTTGACATCATTGCAATTCCCCCTATTTAAAATAGTTGCAAATCGGTGCTCCATGCTTAAATACACAGGTGACCCATAAACTAGGCCCACTTAATATCGATTGTGGTTCTATAGAGGTAGGGATGTCAATGGGTGGGTTTGTGACGAGTTTGATTAAACCTGTGACCCACCCCGCTATAAAAAAATTTCTCATATCCGCCCCGCCCGGCTTATATTACCAGCCTCGCTCCGCCCGCGAACCCTTTTGCATAGTTAAAAATCAATGTTTTTTAAGTGTTACAATTTGATCATGCCCTCCCCCCTAATATTTTTTTTAAAATAACAAAACCAAAATAAAGTAAATCCATCAAAACTAAAAAAAATGACAAAACATCAAATTAAAGAGTTAACACTCAGAATACAATCTCACAATATGTAATTAATCTTCAAATTTCACATTTCATAACAAAAGAAAATTAACTATTACCACTTCAATTTCTTAAATAACAAAGAAAAATATAAAACTAAGTAAAGCACATCAGCATATTAATCATGCAAAACCCATGACAGGAGGGACGGAAGACTGTTGACAAAATTATATATGATTAATATGTATAGTGGGGTGAGTTTGGCCAAACTTGAGACCCAACTCGCCCATCTATAAAAAAACAAAACCCTGTTAACCGAATCCATATCGTCATGGGATTTCTTTGACCGGGTACCGGCAGATTTAACATAACCCGGATCCATTGACAGCCCTATATGTAAGCCTGATTTTGATTAATACGAGCTACGTATACCTTAGAAATTAATTTTTGTAACTCAAAATAAACACAATAAAATTCAGATACACGTAATCGTTTTTTTAGGCAAATAAGCTACTACGAAGTTCCACGCAAAGAATCAAGAAAGTCCTCCAAACTTGAAGACAGAAAAAGAAGAAGAGAGACTCAACGTCTAGCGAAACAAAAATGATTTGGGTTGTTCTAATATGCGGTGTAATTCTTTGTTTTTTGTTGAAGCCCTTCTTTTATGAAGAGGATAGTCTCCTGGATCTCGAAACTTCCGATGCCAATGCCCTCTTCGCCGTCGCCAAAAGGTTCACCTTTACTCCCTATTCTTATTTTTTGTTATCTGAAAATAATTCATTATTTATCTGTATTCTTAGGTTGGAAAAGCTGTATCCTGGAAGCAGAGTCTACGTTGGGCTCCAAATTCCAGACCCTGATTCTGGTTCTCGTCAGAATATTGATCTTGTTCTTGTCACCGACGAGTAAAATAGCTTTCCTTTTATCCCTTTTCTCTCACAATTTGAAATCTCATTTCTTCTACTCTTAAATCTTTTTAAACTTTAGCTTGTAGTTTTTATTCGATTTTTGAAAAGTGCTAAACATTTCCCTTTAAAGGGTTTATTGATAATCACGTGTTTATGGGTTTTGTGCTATTTTACTTATAACTATCTGCAGACAGGCTATGGTGATTTCTGTTAAGAATGTATCGGGTTTTGTCTCGATTGATAAGGATGGCAATTGGGTTTGCACTTCTGGCAAACACCATAAAACCGAGCTAATTCAAAACCCTGTAAGTCACTTCTTATGTCATAGTTAAGAAATACTTAGTAGAATCCATTTAGTGGTTGAACCCTTTTGCAAATAAAGTAAAAAATTTCAATTATTATTTTTTGTTTGGGGATGATCAACCCCTCGCCTGTGCCTCCTGCCGCTCAAATGTTAAATATTTTTTCTTTAGTTTGGCAGAATTTTCTCACATGACAGCTAATACAAGGTTTGCCATTATTTTTTATGATTTGCACAAAAGAAGTTTGCTTCATCCGAGATATCTAAACTAGCCCTTAGGATAAATAGATTTGGTATGGAGGTGATTTTATATATTGTGGACTTACAACTCTGGCGCGTTCCTCATCAACCCATTTTTCTTCTCTTCTCTGTGTGCTCCTTGCCATTAAAGTCACAAATCTATAAAATGGTTAAAACTGGTAAAGATGTTATGGATGTTCAGGACATGTTCGACCAATTAACTTGAAGCAAACAGATCTCCGTGATTCTTCTTATGTGTGGAAAAACTTGCACCCATAAAGGGGTTTCTTTTAAGTAATACCATGCCGAAAAGACATGAATAATTTTGTTGCGCTAGAATCACGGTTGATATTATCAAGATATGACAATTATGTGTGCTTAGCTATATTGTGATGTAATTGTAGTGATTTTCTCCGAAGTTTTATGTCTCGGAGATGTTTTTTCATCTACATAAATAGGTGATGATTATAATATTAAATAATAAGAATTTTACCCAATAGAACATGAGTAGCCTAATGGGAAACACATAATTCATCCCTCCCTACTCTCTTCTTACTATTCATATTTTAAGTGTTCAGATATGAATATTTTATTTTTTCAATAAATTTCTATACTGCTATCTTGTCAACACCTATTTACTCTTCTTTTCTGATTTATATTTGAGATCTTACACTGATGCCATAAGTTTCTGCAACTTAGGCAGCTGAGAGCAAACAATTAGTTTCTATGTTAGAAGAATATCTTGAACAAAGGGGAGTTGCTCTTCCTGAAGAATATCTAAGTTTTAAAGTCATATGCCCAAATCCAAATTTCCGGTAAGGATTCTATGTGTTCCTTTTGCTGTGTTTTCAGTATGCTTTAAAGGCCGATGTTTTTACTTTGTTATCCTCTGCCTCCCTGCATAGATTGGAGTTGGTTTATTCTTCGATGTTTGATGTGACATATTTTATATCATGTGTTGTCCAATCATAGTTATGCAATTTCATTTTCAAAAAGATTGTCTAATTGCTATGTTGTATATGTGAATATACAAACTTTTGGATGGTTGTTTGAGGCAAAGTTGTTACAGTGTGTTTGTACGGGGCACCATTTAAAATCTTATAGACAAATATTTTCAGTATCTATGAGCTTCTCTCGGCCAGCCTCAATACAGTAATTGTTGAGAATGCTAAGCTGATCCTGGTTTCACAGTCGAAGTATTTTGTAGGAAATTGAGTTTGTGACTGGTTATTGAGTCGTTGTATTACAGTGTGTGCTTGTGCACATTGTGTTTAGTGGGCCGATGATACACATGTAAAGGCAAGTAAAAATGATGCTGGGCTTTGCATATTTGTAGTATGCCAAAGCAATATATAGTGAAACTTTTTCTACTTATTTTTTTAACTCTATGATTTTATCCTGTGTCATTGATAACTTTCCTTTCTTATCCATGTTAACAAATCCTGCCGCTCTTCTTGCAGTCCCATTCATTCAAACAGTTTAGCACCCGAGATTATTACTTCTAATCAGTGGACGCAATTCAAACCTGAGCAAAAAAATGCGAGTTCTGGATGGCTCAAAGGTTCATTTATGGGAGGAAAGAAGAAAAATCAAGAGTCATTTAGTGAGAAGCTTAATATGGTTCTCAGCACTGCTCCGGTTTTGGATAGGTCTGTGACAGTTTGATCTGTGTTATATGTTACTGTTTAATATCGATTTCACTTCCTAATTATCTACCACAGTGTAAGATAAGGAAGAAGCCTTTACTGGTTCAAGGACAATGCTAGTGACTAACCAATTAATTAGTGGTAAAGCAGTTGATTTCTTGTGTTTAGGTCATGGGTTCAAGTCACGCAGCATGCATTTCATAAAAAAAAAAAAAGAAGAAGCATCAAGGATCATGTTGAGTTGAGTCGTGTGCCTTCTAAATATCCCGAAATAAGATGCTTGGTAATTCGTTAGAGGTTGTCGAGTTTAGCGATAAAGATCACATGAAAATGATTGATAGATGGAATCTATAATAATTTAAGCACGAGGAATGTCTTTTGTGCTATACTACTGAGTTTGCTATTGAATATTTCCAGCACTTTTTAAATGATCCAGTGGTTATTATTCGTGCTGGCAATACACTATGTCCATTTGTGCTTTGTTATAATTTATTATAACAGTCAGTCTAATCAAATTCAGATTAGAGCTTAAAGGCAACAAAAATGTTCTTGGCGAGTTTCTGGAATTCAAAGGAAAACCTGATGATATTCACGCATTAAGAGTGATCAAGAGATCCAAAGTCAGCCGCCTTACTGTCCAGAAGATAAGCATGTTCGGTTTTGGTAAGTAGTGAATGATCAAGTACTTCGTCGCTAGAGTGATCCGGAAAATGTTGTATCATATCTATAATAACATTATTTTGCGTGCTTGTGGTTTAACAACTCACTGTGCAACTGGTGCAGCTCAATCGACGCTCCAACTTTTGTACGAGCCTCGTGATTATCATAGCAAAGGACCATCTTGGTCTTCACAGTGGAAAGAATTAACAGTTCATTCAAGAACAGAAGTTGTATTCCAACCCCAGAACACTACAAAAGTGCGCAAGTTCAAGTTGTCTAAAGTTATTTCCATGTCACTCAGTGCCTGACTATAATTAGTAAACACTTTTAAGCTACAATCACTCTGTGTATAATATACTCTTACTTTGGTAACCATGATAATAATGGGAGAGTTGATATCGGCAGTTGCCACATTGTTAATGTGGTGAGAGGATTAGTTTAATGTCTACCTCGTTTTGTGAATGGACAGAATTTTTATTTTTTCAAAAAAATAATATTAAAAATTGAAAAAATATTCATTCGGTCAACCCAATGCTGTCTCTCGATGAAGTACTTGCTCTAAGGACGGTACACTTGAGGGCATTTACACTATATATGTGTGCACATATATACACACAAGATGTGCATATGCCATCAAAGGCAACGGTAAGGCGGCATGAAAGGGAGCATGAGTCTGACATGCCATTAATTAGAGAGTCGAAGAGTTATTTTAAAAGAATTTGAAAATAATGAATATAATATGTCAATACATCAAGTTCTTAAGAACGGTATCATTGAGGGCATCTACATCATATATGATGTGTATATACATATATCAGATGTGTGTGCATATTATATCATATATATGGTGTAGCTGTCTTTAAAGACAACACTAAGATGGCATCAAAGGGAGTATGAGACTGACATACCATTACTTAGAGAGTTGAAGAGTTATTTTAAAAGAACTTGAAAATAATGAATATAAATGCCAATGCATCAAGTTAATAATTACTATAGATATGATTCTAACTTGTTTACAATAAAGATTAATATAAACTGTTATCAATTATATTGCGGGTTTATAATAAATACAAAATACAATTATCTAGTTAGTATTAATACTAGTATATAAATCAAATATTATTTTTAAATGTATTTTTACATACTTTATTTTGAGTAAATAATCTTAGTTTCCCAGTCAAATATTAATTTGTTATAAAATCAATTATATACCGTTTAACTGATACAGTTTGATATTGTAATAATCTTACTATATTATAATACCTAAGCCCTTATACTAACTACCTTGGTATGGCAAATTTGAATTTACCAAACTACCTCCTCCAATGGTTTGTTGTGGTTCTTTGTTGCATCTTTTGAATTGTAATATTAATCAATGTATATGTCTCATTTATTTCATTACACGTATCAATTCGTATGCATTATATATTACGTTACACACACAACGCGTGTTCGTCACCTTCTAGTATTAATAATGTGCAGATGTGAAATTAGATATTAATTTTATATTATATAATAATAAAAAATTAAAGGATCGTTGATTGTATCACTGTGACGAGAAACGTCTCAGTTCGACAAAACGCAAAGCTCTGTTCAACTCTCTGCGTTGCATCTCTCATCTACCGTTTTGTTGGAAGATCAGAATTTGCCAAAAGCAAGAATTTTCTAGGGTTTTCGCCTCTGGTTTTCTACTTTTTTTTAGTAGTAACGGTTTAAAGCATTTCAGTGTTACGTTGGCGTTTATTGAAAACATGAGTGACAATTTAATGGATAAAGTCAACGCCTTTGGCGATCGCTTAAAGATTGGAGGCAACGATTTGGGGCAAGAGCTTAGTACTGGTATGAGCTCTATGGGTTTCAAGATGAAGGAATTTTTCCAAGGCCCAAACAAGTCCGACAAGCTTGTGGAGGAAGCAACGGCTGAAACTTTTGAAGGGCCTGATTGGGCCACGAATCTTGAACTTTGTGACATGATCAGCCACGACAGAGTTAACAGTATTGAATTGATACGTGGAGTAAAGAAAAGAATCATGTTAAAGATCCCTACGGTTCAGTATTTGGCTCTGGTGTTGCTTGAAACTATTGTGAAGAATTGCGAGAAAGCTTTCTCTGAGGTTGCGGCTGAGAGGGTTCTGGATGAGATGGTGAAGTTGATTGATGACCCTCGGACGGTGGTTAATAACAGGAACAAGGCCCTTATGCTGATTGAGTTATGGGGAGAATCCTCAATGAGCTTCGCTACTTGCCTCTTTATGAAGAGACATACAAGGTAAACCTGCACTTGCATTGGGCCTAACTTCATCGTTTCGTTATTTTGGTTCATTATTTCTTTTTAATGCATTTAGTCATGATCACAGAGCGAGCAATGAAACAAAATCGTTTCTCCCATATTTTTATGAGCGCGAATTTTGCTTTTGCTCGTATTAATTATTTTTAGATTCACTATATATATTCTGTTTGTCCAATATCACAAATATTTAACAACTAACATGAGATAATTTGGCCAAGTCCCTTTTATCTCATTCATGGATTGGATGAATTGTCATTGCCGGAAATTTTGCCATTTCGTTGTTATGTGCAGCTTCTGCTTATAAACCATGCTTAGTTACCTTGTTTATGTCAGTGTACCACTGTAATATAGGAAACAATTACTTGATTATATATCTTGAAATTATGTACTGATATATTAGACTATATTTCTTCCCGTTTCAGAATTTGAAATCAAGAGGAATACGGTTTCCCGGTCGTGATGATGAGAGCCTGGATCCTATATTTACTCCTCCACAATCAGTGTCGGCTTCAGAATCAAATGCTGCTCTCTGACAACATGATGATGTTAACCTGCGGGAAGCTTTTCAGCTGAGCAGAGGAAGGAAGCCTTTGATGTAGCAAGGAATAGTATAGAACTGCTAACCACCGTCTTATCCTCTTCCCCACAACAAGATGCTCTGCAGGTTTGCTTTGGTTTTTTAACGACCAATTTTGCCATTTGAAGTTCTCTTGTTCTAATGGGTATATTTAAGCTCATTAGCATTATGATTTTTCTTACTTTTTTCCTTCCCTTTTTCTTTTACCAAACCTGATATTTGAGAATATTGCCGAAGTAGTTGTTCTTTGATAAATTCTCTACATTCACAATTCATCCTTGAAAAAACAAAAAAACAAAAAATGGAGGAGAAATTCATCCTTGCTTGTTCTGTCACCTTGCTTGTTCTTTCACCTTGCTATTCATTTAGAAAAAAATTGAGGGACAGAAATGGCCATTATTTCCACTTTGAACAAAGTTCACCGACTTTGATAGTTTTTAAAAAGTTCATATTGAACGCCATCGTAGAATTGAGATTCTAAATCATCAGGCTGCTTCTTCTGAGGTTTATAGGATTCGATCTTAATTTTCGTCATGGATAAAAAGGAACCATTTGTTGACCTATTCATTAAAATCTCTCTGGCCATAACTAAGAATTATATTTGTGGAAATAGAAGGTTTATCAATGAAACCAAAGTAAATATGTCAAAATCAGGTATAACGTGAGGTTTACATTCTTCCTTTCCGAAGCTTTTGTTTCCAGTAATTTTAACCGAGCAAGTGATTGCATAATGCATATACATATTTGAAGTTTTTTTCATGTTTGTGAAATTTAAAGGTTTCCAGGTGCAATTGAACGTATCTGCTGTTCTTGTTTTGCAGTAACACAGTACAATTGGATTTGTCTGGTCCATAATAGAAAATGATTAAAAACAATTGTCATGTGAGAGTGGATGTTGGATTTGTCAAGCAGATAAGTAGATAGTACATGAGCTGGCTGAGGCATGGTTAGCGTTTAGTCGTGTCATGCCCAAATTAACCCAACTCAAATCAAATCAAATTAATTAACATGTTATATCGTGAGTAGAGATCGTTCTCATTAGAAGATGCGAATATATTGTGCTAAAATTTAAAATAATAAAAGTAAATATGAGATTTTGCAAAATAAATTATCACTAAGAAAATAAAAACTAAATTATAACAAATAACTAATTAGCATAAGATTAAAAATTCTAAAATAATCAATTAAACACAAGCCTTGGTTTCGGTCGACTCTATCTTTGAAATTTATTAACTTGATCATCAATGCAATAATATCAATTTATATTCTAAAATTCACAATTAAAAATTCAATTCTTATCTTGCCTTGTTATTAGTTACATAGGAAACAAGTGCCTTAATTTTTTTATTTTTTTTTGTTAAGACAAAAAAATATATTAATAGGAGCACTAGGGTGCTCTAACTCCATTGTCACGACCACACTCCTCCTCTCCAACTTCCCATCCCCTTGATTGTGATATTCTTATCATTAGCTATATTATATAATCTTGGAAATTTAGTCGCTAAAGGTTCATTCTCCACCCAGACATCATTCCAAAAACAAGTCATTTCTCCATCTCCCCACCTCCCTCACCAAGCCTCTCTCGAATCAATTATTCCCGCCCAACACACAAGCCTTCAAAACGTTACTTCACCAACCCGAAACTTTGCTCCTCCCCCCACCCCCCCTCTCCCTCTCCTTCTCCCAGAAACCCACTCCACTCCATATTTAGACTCCAGAACCTTAACCCACAACGAGTTCCTCTCCACTAAAGCTCTCCACTTCCACTTGCTCAATAATGCTATATTGCAAGACACCAACTCTCTAACTCCCAGCTCCCTTACTCTTTACTCTTACAAACCACCTCCCATTTGACTCACGCTACCTTCCTACCATCTACCCCATAGAAAATTTTCTGAAGTTTATTAATTGATTTAATAACACTCAAAGGCAATTTGAAGAAGGAAAGGTAGTAGATAGGGAGGGAGCTGATAACGGCTTTGGTAAGAACAACACGGCCACCAAACGACAAATGTTTGCTTTCCCACCTAGACAATCTCTGTTTCACTCTATCAATCAAGGTTGCCAAGTGAGACTTTTCTCGGATTGGCACCCACTGGCAGCCCAAAATATCTGAATGGAAGTGCACTCATTTTACAATTCAGCAAAGTAGCCATACTAACAAGCCTTTCAGGTGACACATTTAAACCCATCATTAACATTTATTCTAGATACCAGTTCAAAATATCTAAGTAAACATTTGATGGCCCAAATATTCTGCTCAGAATCTTCTCCTATCAAAACGAGTTGGCCAATCTAGCAATCAAACAGATAACCATAAATCACGGAAAACTGAAAACAATTGATACTCGAATATAAATCAATTGAAATTAACCTCAAATCTCACAAATATATAAAATTCCAAGGTTTTGACTTCCTCAACCAAGAATTAAAGTTTAGTGATGCAAGGTCATAAAATCAAGAGAATTATTTTCTAGTTGAATCGTCGAGACAAAAAAATTGGAAGAAAGAATTATGTCGCGTGTCGCTGCTGCGAAGGCAACTTTTTCATTTTCCTTCTCGAATTTTTGATAAATTAATCATATTGTAATATTGTAATATTCAAAACATGCTTTTATTTCTATTATAATATATATCTTGATAAATTATTACTTTATATATATATATCAGATCGATCCAAAAATATTATTTAAATAATGTTATTAATTAATCATATATTGAATTATCGAGTTTTACTGTTAGGGAGTGTGATGTATAATATATCGTATTTATTTTGTGTAATCAAAGAAATAAATTAAATATTTATTGATGGAGCAGACATTTTTTGTTTCAAACTCGTATTATCGTTTGCAGATTCAACAATAACAACATATCATGTATGCCAGAACAATAACAATATATCATGTATTCCAGTAATTGATAATCTACTTAAGTAAACACAACAAAAAAAGTTATGACAAGTAAACGATAATAATAAAATAATATATATTTATCACGTGGGAGGGAAATTTGTTATCAACAAGTCTTAAAACCGAGACCAACTCCCAAATTGGGGATCAAGGGTTTTATTGTTGCTGCCCTTAAGGGCACTGCTCTCAGGGGCATCATCCACCATCAATATGGAATCTTTTTTTTTTCTTTTTTAAAAAAAGATTCCAAATGAATGGTGATGATGCCCCTAATGACACTACCTTTAAGGGCATCATCAAACAAACCGGGATCAAGATACCAACTCGATTACGTGCCGTTGGCTACTAATATAAAATTCTAAATAAACTAAAATCATTTTTTTTTTGCTGCTGTTACACTGGTATATAGTGTAAATATATGTGTCTCAGCTCACTTACTGGACTATGGACAATATTAAGTATGGGCTTCCAGAAGAAGGCCCATCTGATGAGTGGACATGATACCAAATCTCTTCAGCCCAACAACCTGTAAAATTGCATACATAAACCCATATCACCTTCAAACCCTAGGAGTAGAGCAGCGGATACACAACTGCCTCACCCCGCCCCCTCAGCGCTAGAGTCGCCACTTTGGCCGTAGTAAGTCGAAAACCTAAGATCTCAACTTTATTGTTTCATTTGTCTATTTTCTGTTATTTCTTGTTTCATGTTGTGCATGGCGTCTAGATTATCTGTATCCGTTTTCTTCTGCGAACAGGAATAGCTTTTAGTTACTGAAAATTGCTATTTTAGGATTTGCGGATTCAGGCATCAATCATTTTAGTGATCGTGCCAGTTAGCTTGTTTGTTCATCTTCAGCATGTCGTTTACTTGATTATAGATTTTTTTCCGGATAAAGTTTTATTGGTGAAGCTATTGGAATTGTTTTATTGTACGTTTGGTGGGTTTGTTTAGTGGTGTTGAATGTGTTTTTAACTGTTCTTTGGTACAAGAAAATGTGAGATGTTAATAGATTCGAGTTTTATGGTGTTTGTATTGAAATCAATTTTGTGTAGATTTTCTACTGAGTTCATTCAACTTATATGTATATGAAGATACGTTCGGGAATGTTAAACAAATCAATGTGTTGTATTTCATTTCCTTTTTTCTCAAACTCTGATTTAATTACCTCATTGCTGGTTTTTGTTTAATCTTTGTACTGTTTACATTAGTAGATTTGAGATTTACCTTGTTTACTTGTTATAGGTAAACAATGGTTAAGCACAACAATGTAGTGCCAAATGGGCATTTTAGGAAGCATTGGCAGAACTATGTTAAAACTTGGTTCAACCAGCCTGCTCGCAAGACCAGGAGAAGAATTGGTAACCATCTGTTTTTACGTTACCTACCACCGTTTTGTCCGAAAAAACGCCATTGCAGTTTTACCCTACAGAATTTATTTTGGGACCAAATATCGGATAATGTGGCGATAATGCTGTTTGGTGTCACTTTATGCATTTAAAAAAAAACAAATTATTCCTCTTGCAACTCACCAATAGTAAGCTTTGCTATAATGTTAACGTGATTAATCTTGTTTGATGCATCTACTTTCAGCAAGGCAGAAGAAAGCTGTGAAAATTTTCCCCAGGCCTACTGCTGGTCCCCTTCGCCCAATTGTTCGTGGACAGACTCTGAAGTATAACATGAAAGTCAGAGCCGGTAGAGGCTTTTCTCTTGAGGAGCTCAAGGTGAGCTACCTTTTGATAATCCAAACTAGTGCTTAGAAATTTTTTATGATCTGGTTGCTATTTGTTGAACAACAATTATATATGAGTTGTAATGCTCTTTTCCATGATATTCCATTACTCTAGTGATGATATCCATTCAGTGTCGTATTTGAAAGTTGTTAATGTTTATTTTTCTATTTTTTGTTTGCATTCTGGTCAATAAGCTTGATTTGTTTGGTATAATTCTAATTGTGTACCCTATGGCACTTACTGTTTGGTTGCTCTTCATCTTGTGACTATGTTATTCAAAATGATGATTTGATCTCTGTTGGATTTGTCTCAACCAGGCTGCTGGAATTCCAAAGAAATTTGCCCCTACTATTGGCATCTCTGTGGATCACCGTCGCCGAAATCGATCCTTGGAGGGTTTTCAGGTTAATGTTCAGAGGCTGAAGACATTCAAGGCCAAGCTTGTTGTCTTCCCAAGACGAGCACGTAAATTTAAGGTATAACATAATGTTCTTTTGAATCAATAAAATTGCATGTTACTTCATATCTCTCAAACGTATTTTTTCCCTCACAGGCTGGTGATTCTTCTCCCGAGGAGTTGGCCAATGCTACACAAGTGGCAGGTCCATACTTGCCAATTGCACGTGAGAAACCCACCGTGGAGCTTGTTAAAGTAACAGAAGATATGAAATCATTCAAGGCATATGACAAGCTGCGCTTGGAGCGTACTAACGAGCGCCATGTTGGTATTAGAGCCAAGAGGGCGGCCGAAGCTGAGAAAGAAGAGAAGAAATAGTAAGTTCTAGTGACCACAAGATTTGGATCTGTTGTGTTTCTCTATTTCTGTCTGAACCAAAAACGTCAGGATTTTGTTTGAATTTACTTTTTTTCCAAAACACTGCCTTTATTACATTTCCAAGGCTCTATTTAGTGAATTGCCTGAATTTGAAAAGTTTCCCCTTTGTGTAGTCTTTTTATTTTCCATTCACTTTACGGCAGGACTTTTGGGGAAGGGGTGGCAACTTAATAGAATAGTTTGCGAAACAATGCTACGTATGCGGTTATTTCTGATAGGATTCGGTGCATTGAGCCAATACAAAGGTAGTTGGACGACATGTGATATTCTTGGTAGATTTTAATAATAATGTTAAATATGGTGATTTCATCAAAGAGAAAGCAAGACTTTTTATCGTGTCACAGTTATCATATGTGGCGAGATGATAGCGAGAACACGTAACGTTGATGCCACTTAGCAAACTCAATTGTTTAACTAACCTTTACACACGCTGTATTCAAGTACATGCTATGGTCCCTTTACGAGTGTGGCCTTCTGTTTTCGAGCACTCGAAGTCTTGGTGAATGTGAAAAATCAATGTCTTTTAACTGTCTCTGAATCAATCATATATGTAAATTAAGTGTGAGTTTATAAATATTTTATCTGTTTTATAGACAAAAAAATTATATTTATGATTTTCTTATTTTTGTTATTTCTTCTTAAAAGAATAGATAATGCATGGTTGTTTTGAGTTGATCGGTGACAAATTTATTATTAATTAAAGTTTATTAAATTTTTTTTTATAAGTAGTAAAAATTCAATGTTTTTGCATATAAGCTTGTTTTTTTTCAATTTTAAACCAAAACTACGTAAAAGTGTTTTCAATAAGCAATTACAAACACGCCTTAAATGATAAGGGACATTTTTAGATTCGATCACTTTTTGTGCATCAATTAGGAGATGATTAGTTACTGTCAGAGAACGTAAAATTAATCATTTTTAATAAATAAAAAAACATTCATCATTCAAATATATTAACGTTGTTTGAATTTTTAATGATTCATTGTAAAACTGTTCATTTTAGCATTATTTGATTTGATATGATTTAGTTCAAATATTCAACAACAACGATAAAAACAAGTAGGAGTACTGTGTACTAATTATAAATCATGTCAATACCTAACAAAACACATGCTGTCCATTACCTTCACGGGCTTCACCATCACGATAAACATGATTATTACTTATGACTTATCTCTTCTCAAAAGAATATTATATATGATTATAGTATTTATTTTTAATTTTATGAATATTCCTCTATAATATATCTAATTAACTTAATATTAATAATTATTATTATTATATTAGGAAAAAATATTTAAATTACAATACTCACGTTGACGAGGATGGAATAAACTGTCAGCCATTTGTTCATTCGTTAATATAATAATAGTAATAAAAAATTATAATATAAGTCTTTATTCAAATTACTCACCCTCATCACTCTCTTATTTCTCGTACGTTCGTTAATCCATGAAACCTGGTTTCAGAAATCACCCATAATGGCTGCAAATTTGGGATCGTTGAGGCAGAGTTTTGCAGACAGAAGCAGAGAGAGATTGCTTTCAAGGAAGTATAACTCCGACGTCGGTTTGGATGTTTCTTATATTCGCCGGGAGGGTTGTTTATATCGGATATATCGAATCACGCGAGAAAGATTTACGACGTGGTGGACTGATGTTAAGGGAACTGCAATCACAGCGTATGAAATGGGTCGTTCTGATCCTAGGAAAGTGGTGTTCGCCGCGAAAATGGGCGCCGCTTTGTCTCTTGTTTCTGTGCTTATTTTTTTTAAGGAGCCCTTGAGTTATATTAGCCAATACTCCATCTGGGCTATCCTCACTGTTGTCGTGGTCTTTGAATTTAGCATTGGTACGTTGTGATTTCCCTTAAATGTCCTGTGTTGGTTGATGATTTGTTTGAAATTCCAGGTTTGGTTTATTAACAAGAAATCTATGTTTGGTGCGATGTAAATTATACACAAAGGATTCAGATTTAGATTGATTTCCTCTGTTTGAAAAGGCGTTCATATATAGTATCTATCTGTAGGAGCTACACTTAACAAAGGATTTAATCGGGCATTGGGAACCTTATCTGCTGGAGCACTATCTCTGTGGATTGCTGAATTATCTGAGATGGCAGGAGAATTTCAAGAAGTAGTAATAGTGGTCAGCATATTTATTGCTGGTATGATTTGTGTGTAGAATTAAACTTGAATTGAGTTATATGTGATTTTGTTTTTCTTGAGATTATATGTAAATGGAAATTGTGATTTTATATCTTTTGGGTTGTAGGATTTGTAGCTAGTTATCTGAAGCAGCACCCTGCTATGAAGCAATACGAGTATGGGTTCCGGGTGTTCTTGCTGACATTTTGTATCGTTCTGGTATCGGGAACTTCTCATTTTGTTCGAACAGCAGTTTCTAGATTGCTTCTAATTGCTGTCGGGGCCGGTGTTTGTTTGCTCATAAATGCCTGCATTTATCCCATCTGGGCTGGTGAGGACTTGCATAAATTGGTCGTCAAAAATTTCAAGGGCGTTGCAAGTTCTTTGGAAGGTGAAGATCTATTCTCTTTGCTTTTGCTGTATTTGCAAGTATTAATTGCTCTTTTTTACGCCTAAATGACATTTTGAACTGATTCATCGATCCCTCTGTTTAGGCTGTATCAATATGTATTTGCAGTGTGTCGAATATACCAGAATACCATCCAAGATTCTTCTCTACCAGGCTTCTGATGATCCTCTGTACAAGGGATATAGAGCTGTAGTAGAGTCCACTAGCCAAGAGGAGTCTCTGGTATAAGGCTATATTTTGCAGCGTTTCATGCTCAGCAAATCATATTTGCCAAAGAGTTTGTTTCCTGTAATAATCTTTCGTTCTGCAGTTGGGTTTTGCTGTATGGGAACCGCCTCATGGCCGCTACAAAATGTTCAATTATCCTTGGAGTGAATATGTCAAAGTTAGTGGTGCTCTGAGACATTGCGCTTTCATGGTTATGGCCATGCATGGAAGCATACTTTCTGAAATACAGGTATTTTAGGACAATATTCTTAACTTTGAACTAGCATTTTAGCTTCAGTATTAGCATTCTTTTACATTACATGCTCAAACAAGAGATTTTTCTTCTCATTGTGAGACCTCGAACTCCACCGTTTTTCAGGCATCATCTGAATTAAGGCAGATCTTCAAGAACGAGATTCAGAGAGTAGGGGCAGAAGGAGCCAAAGTGTTGCGACTGCTCGGTGAAAAGGTAGAAAAGATGGAAAAACTAAATCCTGGAGACATGCTACAGGAAGTTCATGATGCTGCAGAGGATCTTCAGATGATGATCGATCAGAAATCTTATCTTTTGGTCAATGCAGAAGGCTGGGAAAGCGAAAAACGACCCACAAAATTTGTAGATCCAGAACAGCTTCAAGAACTCAAAGATAACGAAAACAAATCACTTGTAATAAATTCCCTCAGCGACTCCACAACAAATCTTAAATCAAATCCAGCTTCACGCCCCTATGATCCCCAGAATCCGAACATGAGTATCAACATCTCTCTTTCACAAGGGGGTTCTGGAGAAGATGTGCTTAAACATCAGGTTATGTGGCCTTCACGCCTCTCACTTGTTGGTGATACTCTTCTAAATGAACGTGAAATAAGGACATACGAAAGCGCCAGTGCTTTGTCACTTTCAACGTTTACTTCATTGTTGATTGAATTTGTTGCCAGACTTCAGAATATCATGAACTCATTTGAAGAACTCAGCGAGAAGGCGAAATTCAGGGAGCCGGTAAAGTCGACTGAAACTAAGGTCGATGTTGGTCTCTGGAGGCGGTTGCAAAAATGCATGTGTTTCGGTGATTAGTGCTCCCGCTCCCTCCCTTCGATTCCACCCGACCATGGTTATAATTTTTCTCTCTTGATGAAAACTTTTTTTTTCTTCTGCTGACTGCTGGACACCCTGTTAAATATGGCATGACCAACTGGTGTGCTGTTACCCTTGCTTTCCAAGTCAGGAATCTTCTCGCAAGTATAGCCTCTGAATCTCAAGGATTATGTAGAGAAACAGGAGATGTTATGGGAGTATATTTGACAAATAAGCTCCCTGAAATATTGAAAAATTTGATGGTTTGTTGGATTTATGCTCATCTGTAAGTTAATCTCTCCATTAATCAGTATTTTGCCATATACAGGCACTAAACCCCATCATACTCAAATCCTACATATAGAGTAAACTGACAAATGATTTGTAAAGGGAACACAATGCTACTTTTTATTCCGAACTTACAATAAAGGATGTTCTAGTATGTTCTATGAATCTTCATTTCTCTTCAAGTTCCACATCGATGATATCTGGTTGAGACTTGGAAGAGGATGTGGTACCTCGCCCACCTCTTTTAGAAGAGCCACCTTGTGGCTGCCAAACAATATTTCGACAGCTCACGCATTGAATAGTTTGGCTCTTATATCCAATAAACTGTTTCCTACAAGCCGGGCATTCTCCCTGCTCAGATATATTAATAGAAACGTGAATAAAATTTGAGTATCATGTCCAAGCTGCATAATGATTCGAGTATGCATCAAATAACAAACAGCTGGATCACAAGACATATGCTTTTTCTTTCTTGCAAAGAAGGGGGAATCTGAGTCGGAGACGAGAAATCCGAAGCAGAATGAAAATAAGAAACCACTGTAGTTTCAGAAATTTCCATTGGAGCCAGAGCCCACATAAGAGCAATTAAATTTCACAAAGTTTTAGCAAAATGCAGTTGCACTGTCAAGGTATTTTCTATTTCTCTTTTTAAAAAAATATAAACAATCTATATCTATATCTATATCTATATCTATATCTATATCTATACTCCTATAAAAGCGTGGATCAAAGGGCAAAGTTTTTCATTGTGATTTAACAACTTTGCCCTTTTTTCCTATACTTTCTTACACAAATAAAAATTCCATAGGGATATAATTGTAAACTCATAATATTAACAAGGGACATAAAAGGAAAATGAATAGTATAGTTATTAACATTCATTTAGTTATTAATTAATAATGTATTAAAATCTATAATATAAATTCTCACCTCTTCATTTTCCACATGAATTTACAAGATTATTTTCTTAATTAGTACATCATAATTACTAATTATTAAAAATATTAATAATAGTAAAAATAATTAAATAAAATATACTAAGTGCTAACAATAATGCATAATAATTAGATATATTAAGTAAGTTAAGACAATCCAAATTGTGCCTCCTAAATAATAATAATAACAACAACAACAGTAGCATTAGTAGTAAAAGAAAGTAAGGGCAAAGTTTTTCATTGTGATTTAACAACTTTGCCCTTTTTTCCTATACTTTCTTACACAAATAAAAATTTCATAGGGATATAATTGTAAACTCATAATATTAACAAGGGACATAAAAGGAAAATAAATAGTATAGTTATTAACATTCATTTAGTTATTAATTAATAATGTATTAAAATCTATAATATAAATTCTCACCTCTTCATTTTTCACATGAATTTACAAGATTATTTTCTTAATTAGTACATCATAATTACTAATTATTAAAAATATTAATAATAGTAAAAATAATTAAATAAAATATACTAAGTGCTAACAATAATGCATAATAATTAGATATATTAAGTAAGTTAAGACAATCCAAATTGTGCCTCCTAAATAATAATAATAATAACAACAACAACAACAGTAGCATTAGTAGTAAAAGAAAGTAAAAATAATAGTAGTAAAAAATATAACAATAAACATAATAATTAAAAAATATTATAATAAAATAATATTAAAACTTAAATATAATTATTATTCTACTTATATAACAAGAAGTATTAGAACAACTATTATAACACAATGAAGAATTAAAACAAGCTAAAAAACGCATAATTTATTGTCATAACTCATTGTACAGTTCTACTAATTAATATATAAATATAATAATTGAATAAGTATTCATGATAAACCAAAACAATGAATATTTAAATTACTAAAAAATTTGAATTTTCCAAAATATTCAATTTTTTATATAATATTTTTGAAATCAATTATTCATTTGATAGTACGATTCACTTGACATGGAAAATTTATACAATAATCATCAAACAAATTCACATAAACAATTATATTATTCAAATAAAATCATACAAATACTATTAAATACAATTTTGTAACTACTGGTATAATTCGCACCATAAATATCTGAATGTCTAAGTAACTTTTAACATACAAAAATGAAAATTGTTTTAGCATCACCACCACTTAAAATAAGAAATAACTAATAATTTCAAATATTAATAATTTCTACGTTTATTTTAATAAATAGAAATATTTAATTAACGTATCAGAAAAATCAATATTATATTTTTATCTTTTGAATTTATAATTATATATAATCTAACGAATATACACGTGCGTCGCACGTGCTTTGTACTAGTTCATTTAAATAGCAGAAATGGCAATGAAAACCTAATACCTGCAGAGAGCAATAGGAAACCACATTACAATCACAAAGATTTGAGAACTATAAGAAAGGAATACTGACTCAAAGCCCTTTAGTGTAGTCAAAGACAAGACATATGGCCACTAAAGCATAGAGATAATCACTAAAAAGAATTCAACAACCAGTTTTACCTTAATAACAAGATTGTTGGCCACAGCCCCAAGTAGAAGAGGAGCGGCAAATGGGAGTACCAATGTAGCAAATATCAAAACACGAAAGAGCCATCCCGAGAGGGCAAACCATACAAAGAAAAATGTCTGCAAACAGAAAAATATTTCCAATTAGATGTCGAAATCCAAGACTAAGATTATACAGATCTAATTGCGACAATATCCTGAAGGAGAACGAAAGAATCGAGCTAATCAGCACGTAGGGTAATGCGCTGCTAGAACAAGGTTGTTGATTTGTTAATATCTTAATCCAGAATCTAATGAAAATAGGGATTACCCTCTCTGAACCACAACTAAGGGAAAAGTAATTTCGGAGTGCCATTAACAAGTAATTCTGATGCTTGATAAATGAAAAATGACAGCAAAGTTTTTAAAATGATGAAAGTCATGGCAGCAAACTATTGTTTACAGCTTCAGATGCAAAATATGGCCACTCCGTAAAAAGATTCACATCTAAATGTGAATAACATTGAAATATATATAAACTTCTATAGGCCAACAAAAATAAAATAATTAATTTCATGCATACTGCGATGCCTCATCTTCTCTATATCATCCCAACCATAAACAATCCAAATCACAGACTTCATAGAAAGTAGAAAGTATTACCTTTTGCAAATTGCAATTGATACGTGAAGTAATAATTCGACAAGAAATTCGCAAAAAATAGCGAGCACAATAGATTACACCAAACAAAAGTTTCAAAGATAACTCACAGCAAAACTCCTTCCTAATGAAGTATCGAGAAATGCATTCAACTGTCTCCTGTACTGTAAGAACACATATGGCAAAAGCAATGATATTAACAAGAAATCAATTTTCGTTTTAGCTACACAAAAAGTTCCATATTGAACTGGAAACTTTAACAGACCCTCGGCCAATTTGTGCGAAAATTGAGCGAAAACTGCCGCCACCGCTGCGTAATCTCCAAATCACGGTCAAGCTCAAGAGCTTTATCGGAAGCAGCCTGCGCAACGGCGGACAGTCTCCGAGAGACCGCGTATCTCCGGTCAATCCGCTCGGCCGTTTTCTTTGTCTCAAAGAATACTAGCTCGAAACCATCGTTAGCCCTCCGCCAAGCGTCCCTCAACGCCTCGCCGGAGGCCACGCGCTTCGTGAATCCGTCGAAATCGCTACGCCTGAAGGCCCGTACGCTTGGCACATGTTGGATAGCAATAATTTTTTTGGCTGGGTTTCTGATGAAAAGACTTTTCTGAGTGTTGGTTGGTAGTAGAGGGTGCCACTTCAGGTGCAGGCTCGAAATCATGACCATCAAAATTGGAGCTCAAGTTAAAAGGGCAACCTGTTGTGGCCTAAACGCCAAATAATGCTTCTTAGGGAAGGAATGTTTAAATAAATCACTCTTTGCCCCTCTAATTAACTTGTATTCGTTTTTGGCCCTTAAAGTTTACTTAAATCCATATTCCGGACTTCCAAGCCAAAAATCACAATCCAACGAAGGAACAGAGTTAAAAGTGAATAATGTTTTGATAAAGAGAAAGGGTCCTTTGTTTTATTTTCATTTGTCTGCGGATATATTTTTTGAAAATATGATTTAGGGTTCTGAATGAAATTAATCTGAGGTAAATATTGTTATTATTTATATCACTTTGCGTGAAATTGTATACTGTTGAGTATATAATTAGTAGTATTAGTTAGTATCAGAATGATTTCTACAATGTTCTGACTCTCATTTACCTGAAATGATGAACATTAGCACTTCTAAGTTGAGCTTCTAATAATTTTGGGCCATTTTCATTTTCATGTTGGGCTTCTATTATTTTTTGGGGTATTTCTTTTGCAGATCCATCCATGGGTAGCAAGAATAAACCTGTTGGGTGATGGTGATTAGGTTCTGTTATGATGTGATGGTGGTAGGTTTGCTTGATGTCTCTTGAAAGCCTCTTGTCTCTTTGTTTCTCGTGGGCAAACGGGAGCGTCGTACGGTTGCATTGAATGCATCCACTGTTTCTCTGTCATTTTCTGAGGTTCTGGTCTGTTAGGGGATGTTCGTGGCTTGTTCTGTACGCTTTTTTCTTAGTCTTGTTCACTGCAGGGATTCCAGTGATAGGTGAGGACATCATTTCTTCTCGGCGTGCATTTCCCTTTTTCCCTATTATTTAATTTGGATTTTGATTTTTTATGGGCAGAAATCCCGTGAATCGTTTGGGTCGTTCTGACCGTACTCGGCGAAGTGATGCTTAACTTAGGTGAACCGACTCTCTTCTTTTATTTTTATTTTTCGTTTTCTCTGGTTTGTTGTCTACTGAAATATGCGTGAATGGTGGGATCGGGATTGTATCACTCTTCTGTTACTCAGAAATTCCTCTCCATCTTGTGCTCAAGAGATAGATTTACCTCATTCCCTTCATGGGTCATGGAAGCAAATCCATCCTACATCTTGTATCGATTCCTCCAATATTGGCAAGTCTCGGGATTGAGCATATAGATGTCGGGACTATTTTTCTTGATCAAGTTCGATTTCCTGCAGAAATTTATGTGCCACCACGGCCAATGGTTCCTAAGAAAGACTTGGTTGTATACTACTATGGTACTATTGCGTGTAAGAAAGAAACCCAAAATTTTGGTCAGCCCGCGGCAGTGAGAAAATAGGGCTCGGCTTACATCGTGATCCATTATATTGCTCTGCCGTCACTTTAAAATTCTGTTTTTTTGTTTCTGTTCAATCCTTTTTACTCGTTGAGAAAATAATTGGGTAATGTTTAAAAACACATTATATCTCTTTTAAATACTAGCAGTATTAGAGTATGTGCTATGTTATTTTATTTCTTAGGACACACTTGTTATCATCGCACTCCTCTTGGAGACAGTCCATATATTTACTTTGTTCTGTTTATGTGTTTCTAATATTCAGAATTTTCATTCGTATAATTTGTTTTTGATGAGGTACTTTGGTGAATGTATTTAAAGGCGCATTATCTCTCTTTTAGATAGTAGGGGTATTAGAGAATGCAAGTTATCTGTTTCAAATTTTTACAGGTTAATAGCTTTAGACAAGAGCTACAACTCTTGGCATCAACTAGATCTGTTACTATTGTAACTGGATATCAAATCAGGTTGATCTTGACGATTTTTACATCAGATATAATAGCAAATTATATTTTGTTAGCTCTTTTTTGTAGTTCAATGCTTGTTCTACTCTGGAAATTGATGTAACCCCATTCTGAAATCTATGTGGTGAAATAAGGATCCCAATGCGGACAAAGTGATAACTTCGTTTAAATTTATTTCATATCTTGACCACTGGAGAGACCAGACTTCTGCATGATTAATCTCAAAATCTTTACTGTTTTCTGCATTTTTTTATTACAGCTGGTGATTGCACAGTAATGTTATTTTGGTTTGAACACGCTTGTGTATTAGTTTAGGCGGTGCTTTAAAAGTTTGGTTCTTAATTCTTTACAGAAACAAAGTTTCTCCTATACAGTGATACGTTAAGCTGTGGAGTGGTATTATTTTTTAAACAAAAGAAAATGACACTGTTGGGTTTTTGATTGGGTGGCATGGATTCCTCAGTAAGTTTCTATATCTGTTTCCGTGCATTATATCTGGTTTTTGTTTGCTATTAATTTAATGGTTCTGTTCCTTTTACTATTTCTACAGAAATTCAGTGGCATGGGAGGAGGTGATGAATTTTATTATAGTGACGACGAAGGTGTAGTATTGGTTACAACTAAAATTAATTGAATTTATGTAACTGGTGTTACAATTTTATTTATTTGATTTGCTTTAATGATTGATGATTCCATGGTTTTGAGATTTTCTTGTTTTGGTCGATTACGTTTTGAATACGATTTCAATGTTAATAGCGGTAGTCTGCATTTACTAGGCTCAAGGGGGCATGAAATCAAGAAATGAAACTTTCTTCACTATCTTCCTTTCTGTTATTAATAATATTAGTTTTTTTGGTGGTAGTGGTATCAGTTTTGTTCTGCCTGTTGATGCATTTTGTTTTTTTATAGAGTATTGGGGGAACGAACATCAAATGTCATTTTCATCAACCCTTTTTTACCTCATTATGGTTCTGGCGATTAAAATGTGTTATTCATTGTGATGTATGTGCTATCGAAAAAGGGTATTGGGATTACTGAAGCATTGCGGCTGCATATGGAGGTCCATAAACGACTTGATGAACAACTCGAAGTATGAATTTGCACTTGAGGCAAAAAAAGAAATTTGTCGTTATGTTATCGCAATTGTGTTTATTTCTTTCAAATCTCGTTCCAGATTTGCGTTTGGAGAAAAGTGCATATGAAGAACTTGCAAGAACATGTGTTATTTAGCGAGCTACCCAAAACGTTCTGAATTTGCAGCTTGAATATTTGGGCTTGTTTCTAGGCTATTTGTGGACTATGGAAGCACTCCACAATAAGCCAAAAGCCTGCATCAGGGTGTGTTTATCATTGTTTTATATGTACCAGATCATGTTGTCACTAATGCTGTGCCAGACAAACTACTTAGGGTGTGTTTGGTACACCTGATTTCATGTGATAATTGAGTGGTTATTTTTTAAACTACCGTTTGGTTCATCTTTTACCAATCTAACAAAATCCTGAAGGCCCGTGACTAAAGCTGATTAAAAGCATGATAATTGTCCCACCACCCAACGTGGGTTTAGGAAACCTATTTTGCAGAGTAGAAATGATTGTGATAGAAATTTACCTACATACCCTTTGCCCTATACCTAAATAACATCACGTGTAACACCATTTCCACACCAACATCGAAATAGAACCCTAATAAAGCTTTGAAGTCGTGTTCGAAGGTGAAAATGGAGGTTGGTGCGTCTCGCTATATTTTACTCTGTTTTGGATCTCTTTTGCACAGCATATAGCATCTTATCAGTCGGTGGATTGTTAATGCTTCGCCTTCATTTGAGATTCTTTTCTCGCGTTTGCTTTCATAATGAAGATGTGTTTTGGTATTAATTTTATCGATTTTGTTTTGGTCCGCTTCTGATTGGACTTCAAACTTGGATGAGCTTTCTTCATTTTTACTCCAATCTTATAGTTTTTCATCATGGTGGTTGCATGCCCGTTCTTTGGCTTGGATTTCTTAGTTTACTGCTTTTATGCATTGTTTCTTAAAATTGATTTTTGTAGTGACTATGAAGACTTGCTTTTTACTTCAATGGCTTAGGGTTTTGGATCATCACTTTGGTAATTATTGATGAATCTTGGTATCTCCTCACAATAATAAACAGATCAATGGTTGATCATGAACATAAACAAAAGAAACACGAAAAAAAAAAAGGAAACTTCTTTGCTATTTTTCATGGTTGCTAAAGAGCCTAACAATTGAAGATTCCAGTTATGAATACTACAATGCTTAATTCCAAATTCCAGAGTTGCAGATTCTAGTATTACAAGTTCATGTATTGCAGATTTGTAGTTGTAGTTACAGATTCTTGGCAACACTATATTCAAGTGATATTTTGATTTATTAGCAGAATCTTGGCTCATCACATGAAATAAAATGCATTTTTTCGCTCCAACAGTCAAGCTGCACAAAAAGAAACTTTTAGACTTTGATCCAATTGATTAATAGGCAAAAACAAATGAGGTGGTTTCTGACGATAAGCCTGAATATGCTACACGCTAGTGAAAAAATTTAATCGGTCTAAAGTATGCCAAATTAACTGAATTAGCAGATGCACAGACTCACTTACACATACAATGAATTAGTTTCCCATCACAAGTGTATAACATCTAATAAACATTTCGATTTGGTTTTAAAAAAATTAGCTGGAATATTTACTTTATTATTTCAATAAATTGAATTAAATAAAAAAATATTTAATCTGTAAATATATTAATAAATTTATAAATAAATATTTGATAGAATACAATATTTATAATAAATAAAATAATGTGGAATATTGTAAGGAATAAGTGAAAAATAATTCAAGGGTATTTTGGTCATTTTAGTACTTATTTACATCTATCCAATGTTTAATTATATCAAACCCATTATTATTTTTACATGTATTACTAATCATACATACCAAACACAAGATTGTTTATACATTCATTTAATAATCATATCTTTATCCACCAAATTATCTATTCATCAATTATCATATCACACCTACCAAACATAGCCTTAGTATATATATACACACATACTAGTACAAAACACGTGTCTCACACGTTAGTAACCATTAGATTGTATATAAATGAGAATATCGAAAGTCAATATCACAGCGTACTTTACAATATGCAAGCAAAGATTCCCACTCAACACTGTCATGAGGTGTATGCATCCAAACTATCAAGTTCTTTGCTTCAATAAGCCGACAAGCATAACCCAGTATATCATCCATGCATGAATTATGGTCTTTCAGAGGTTTCAGACCATAATCTTTGATCATCGAATAAAGGTATTGACGCCTTTCCTCAACCAGTCATGCAGAAGTACAAAAACTCCCATCATACTGACATGATCTGGCTTATGTCCAAATGACATTATTTCCTTCAACAACTCGAGAGCTTCCGTCCATTGCCATTTTGTCGATATCCTGCAATCATTGCATTAAAAGAAACACCATATCTTTTGATTATATTCCTGAACACCCAGTTTTCATCTTCAACCGATCCACATTTCATATACATATCTATAAGAAAGTTACCTACAAAAATATAAGGCTCCATGTTGGAATCGGACTCCCTGCTTTAGAACATGTGTATGAGCTTGCTTTAGGGAGGAAAAAGGACGTCATATAGCATCCATATTGCTCTTAATAATATTAAATATTAAGTAATGTATTTAATTAATTTATTTTTATTATTCTCATCTTAATTACTATATTCTTTTCATCTTCCTAATCAATTTTTGTAGAATTTTTCAAATTACCTTGTTTATCTTTTACTTATCTGACTTGATACATTACATCATGCACGTAATCTATCTAATCAAATGGAGAACTTGGTTTGCAAATACATATTGGATCTAGCAACGCATTGGTCCGAGGATGAAAGAAAAAAAGTGTAGGCATAAAAACCTGAAAGATTTTTTATAAGGGCAGTGAGATTGATTCTTCAAGAATGGCTCGCGCTAACCCTTTCTCTTTTTCCATGGATGATGCTTCTTCATTTCTCCATTGATGGATCGTTGACGGTACTGCTTGCTTGCTAACTATTCAAACGGCTCGAAACATTTATATGTTTACTTTTTTATCCATGACTATTTATCTAGTTTATCTGATTTAAATATATTAGAGGTCCCAGTTATAAATTCACGATCAAAAAACTCACAGTTATCTAGTTTATAGAATTGAAGGGCAAAATTATAAGTTCCCAATCGAAATTTTTTGTCGGGATAGATTGATTGGCATCCTCTAAATACATTGAATATTGTAAGTTACAGTCCAAAAAGAGGGCAATACATACAAAATCTTTAACAAAAAAGCGGATACCGTAAATGAGGATACGAAGAAGAATCAAGCAACCCACCGCATTTTCCAACGTTCATCACCATTTAGCATAGTCACTCAATAGGAAGTCCATCCTGAGTATGATGCTCCAGTTTCCATCTGAGAGAGAAGAAGATTAGCACCCGATCTCGAATGGAACAGACCCAACTTCTGCAAGATTATTTCAACTAATACACCAGCTACGTACGAAACACCCGACACCATAAATCCCAAAACAACAAATGTTACAGCTGATTTTAAGTAAGGCTTGGGTGGTCTTCTGACATAAGCTCTTCCCACGGCTAACGAGACTATGCACAAAAGAGAAGCAGCTGCTACCACAATGAGCTTGACTTCTCTGTTATCACTTTTGCGGAATGAGAAACCGTAAGTAACTGGAGCCACTAAACCGAAAATGAGGTATGATAGTATAGAAACTATTGCATGGAGTACGAAATTTTCCTTTCGGCCAAGAAGTTCTTTGAAACGATCTCTGTGCTCGGTTACCAGACTAACTTGATTGAAAGCTTGCTCTATGCAATTACTCCTTAGTTCCCAAAGCTGTAAAGTTTATGCGTACATGATTGCATGAGATATTTCTAATCTTATCCAAGAAGAGAGAAGGATGTAACATTAGGAAAATAAAAACTAACATGCTGCCTTGTTGGATTTCCTAAATGATCTGATTACTTAACGGAGTTGAAAAGAAAGACTACTTACATTGTGACAAATGACGAAAAGTCCCCCGATCAAACTGGCTATCCCGAGAGCTAAAATGTTCACTGTAGTTTATGACATGAAAAAAGATCAGGCGAAGCTTAATCATGGTTCATGTCAACGCAAAAAGAAGTTAAAAAAACGTAGCAGAATGAGGTATGTTTATCTTCTAGCTGGTTTGAATAAGTGAAGACAGATATCTTTAGGATGATGATAAATAATGTACTTCATGGATAATGTCTACGCTACCATATCAAATCATAAGACAATTGTTCATATTAAGTCCAAATGCTAAAAAAGACAGCAAACAAGAGAACACCTTCACCATTAGCCAATGAAGAAAATTTACAGCATACTTACATGTGGCAGCATCACCACCAGCAGCAGACGCACAACACTTAAGCTAGTAATTGACTCGGCTAATCCACCGTATACTATGCTTTTAATCACTTCAATTTCAAACTCATTTCTCACGTCAGTTCCTTCGGTACCAGCAACTGTAACTTGAGGTGCTGAATGCAATGTACTATTTGTTTCTTGCCCAGTTCGAGCATCTATAGTTATCACAGTATCCTTTCCTGTATCATATTTTTGTGAAAAAAACTTGAAAAATAAGGACGAGAATATAATCTTGATTTGTTTTTGGCATCCACATGATCTATAATTTAAGTAATGTGTTAGCTGGTCTACCTTGTAGAATAGAGGAACCTTTTACAGATGGAATTTCATCAATTTTCAATGGTTCTCCGGAATTGACTTCAAATTTTGTTTTGGTGAAAATATGCTGAGACATTTCAGTGGGATAGACTCGACCTGTCAGTTCAAAGAAAAATATGCAACATTTACACGCATTTCTAAGACCAAGACGATTAAGAAACATGGAACGTAATATATAGCTATTAGAATTTATTAAGTTGACTTTTTAAGCTCATAATTGTGCAATTGATCTTTTCATCAAGTAATTGTGAGCAGAGAAGCGGTTTACGCCAATTCAAGAAATTTTGGAACACTGAGAAAGGATTAGAGTAAAAATAAGTCTCATACCATCGTTGCCACTTTGAAAATTTGGTTTTTTATTTTCAACAACAGACTCAGTAACAATTGTGGCTTCAACATGTTGATCCTCATGAGGAACAGCTAAGGAAATGTCCATTCTGCCATCCACATCTTTAAGTACGGACATATCTTCACCATCTGCAGCTGCACCATGAATGTGCACAAGTTATGGAAGTTGAAACAAAATGTAGCAGTGACTTCATAACTTATTATTATGCTGGAAAAAATATAATGTTAGTAGATGAAACATATGTCTATGCAGAACTGAAAATATTATTAAACTAAAGAGTGGTTGATGAAAGTCAAAATATACTTTATGAACTTAAGAGACAGTGAATTAATACCAATGCAGCATTCCAATTTTTCAATTGCTGGTTTAGTCATGATAGCATAGAAAATAACTTAGTTCGGTGGTGCCATGGGAAATAGATGCCAAATCGAAAGTTAGAATGGCTTTACATAGTTTTTACTGCATTGTAAAAAGTCGCCATGTAAAAAATCTATTTGCCTGTGTTTATCTGTATTTTCTGGTTGGGTATTTGACCTTCCGTTGTTTTCTCAACAGTCATAAATTCTTCATTTGATGAAATTAGCAAATTTAACCCACCTTGTTTTGAAGACAAGATGACATCCTCAGATGATTCTCCATTAGTGATACGTGTCCTTTTAGGAGGTGTTTTTGTTGATAGATGTGTTGCATGATTCATTTGGGCTTCTTTGCCAGACTTTGATTCCTGCAACTGATCACCAGTATATGCTTTGAAGTGTTCTATCGTTGCCTCTGTTGCACCACAGAAAAACAAATACCTCATAGTAGTTATATCATAGGGAGTGGAAAGGCTATTCATACTCCATGCTTTTTTCAGGATAAAATACGTCATCTTTCACAGGACAGCAACAACATAAAAACCGATAACTGTAATGAACAGAATATTGGAATTGAGAAGCTTCCAATATCAAAATTTCCACCTAAAGGTACAAAGATCGATAGAATATGGAAATGAAATGCCATCTGAGGGGAAAATAATGGAAGTGTGACAAAACATCGGAGGAAGTTTGCTGCATAGCTTTAAGGGCTCCAAAAATTGACATTTTATGGATTTTATTCAGACTATTGACATGAGAAGTTGAAATAGAGTAGTAATCTTTACCTATCTTCTCCGCAGTTTTATCTGCAACTGCACCAACAAATATTTTAGTATTTACTGTACGTCCTTTGCTGGGAATAGGCGAAATCTTATTCCCACCATCCATAGTTTTCCCAGCAGCCCCAACAGGTCTATCTGAAGCCTTAGCAGGTGGAGGTGGGGTAGGTTCCTGTATGATCGAGTGTTGGCCATTTTGAGCAATGATGTCGGAAGAAGGCACAAGTCCCATATCACTTTTTCTAACATCTTCGTGAGACCTACTTCCTGGATGTGACTGAAACCATAAGTTCTTTTTCCCCCTTAAGGAGTTTCTTCACAGAAAATGCAAAAATGTAACCAGGCAACCAAACTGAATCTTTTTCAAAACTAAGGGTATTTTCAGTTTGACATGACATGTAACACTAAAGGTACTTATCAAAGAAAACTCAATTGGCACCATACGATCATGAGTTAGAAGGATTATGGGGTACAACAAAGAAGAAAGGACTACCCTGTGCAACTGTTGTTTCCTGCTTATTGAACGCAAGCATGGAGGTAAACCAATTCTTCTTGGTACCAGGAACTTGTTCATCCTGAACATTAACTTTCACCTTTTTCCTTTCAAATATCCGAAACAACTTAAATCCATTCCCTGAACATATAATAGGAGACATCATTGACTTGTATTCTAAAAACTGGTAGTAAAAATGTTTTACAACATAACATGTTCCTTATCAACATGTAAGAACAGAATGATAGTTCCGTTCTTTTGGCAATTATTCCATATCATTGTGTGCATGCACATAGGCGAAACCACTTACATATTTCAATGTCACTGGAACGAATCAAATGAGCATGAACCCTTTGGCACATCTTGATTTCAGATCTTAGCTAGTAGCATTATCGTGGACTCTGATAAAAAAATTCTGTTCGGCTGAAAAATACTTACCAGTTGGAATGAAAAAGCTGAAGCATGACAAGCATCTGAACAAATCAGGCTCTCTGTCACGATCAATGTCACTTGTTGCTAGTAATGGAGCACCATCAACACCAACACAATCCGTTTGATGTACTACAGTACTAGACGCCTGAAATGAGCCGGCACCTAACTTGGAACGCTTAAACTCTTGTTCAGAAAGTCGAATCCTGCGTTTTCTTTTGCGAAAAATAACCTTTCTCGTGATGCAAGAATTACAATTAGGACAGTATAAATCATGTGTCGATTGCTTTTGTACTACTCGCTCAACATCTATTTCCGTTACTTCAAGCTCATCCCCAGGTAGTATGTAAACCTCTTCACTTTCTATCTCTCCAGAAGACTGAAGATCTGAGTTAGACAAGCCATCATCCTCCCGAATTCCCTTGTACTGATGATTTGAATAAGACAAGCTATCATCATCAAGATGTCCTTCAGATCCTCCGTTTATTGCAGAAGTGGAATTATGCAGCATGGCAAATTCTTGAGACGAGATGCCCAGTGTGTCTTGTCCATTGCTTTTTTCAAGTTGCTGTTCTCCAGAAATCGTAGGAGTAAATTCATTACCTGGAAAATATATAAATTAAACATCCTCCAGCTAAACAAAAAATACAGGAAAGCGAAGAAACAAATCATTATAACAAAGCACAATCTAGTAAACTGTAAGCATGGACAATTTGCCCATTAATTTCCAACAAAGACACGTAGAGAGAGAGAGAGAGAGAGAGAGAGAGAGAGAGAGAGAGAGAGAGAGTATTTTCTTCATGAGTCATCAATGAAGGCTTCTTGGAAGGTAGAAAGATGATAATGAAACAACCAAGTCATGAGGTGAAATTATAGAGAATTTACATAATGACCACTTCAAGATTTACGGGATCCCACAGTTTGGGAATGGAATCTTGGAAGTTCAGCTGTTTCCTGTGGTTATATATTTACTTGTCCCATATTGACTCCATAATAAGATATGGGACCTCTCCCACCTCAGAGACTTACCTTTTGGGTTTGGGATCTCTTTCGTATATTATGCAACTTATATAACGACCACTTCAGGATTTACCTACCACCTAAATTTAACTTAAAGTAGAATAAATTTCCTGTGTACGAATGCGATCTTAAAACTCTCAGAAAATTTATCCCGCTTCAATCTAGAGATTCCATTAAAGTGAACCCTCAAAGTTTTCATCTAGAACGGGGTGAATTGACTGTAATAATCTGATTCATTAGTGACACCATTAACTACTCAAGATACAGATGCACTTACAAATCATCTTTTACGCAAAGGATTATAAAGAAACCTTTTCAATTAAAAGTCCATTACCTCTACTATAAACTGGGAAGAGAGCAATATAAGTTCTGCCCCTTCTAGCAGTACATGTTCATCAAGAATATTCGATAGAAAGAACTTATCATAGATATAAAGAATTATGGGAAAGAAGACGGGAGGGGCCATTGATTTATTTTCTACTTCACAGACAGGTAGGGCTGAAAGTGGAGCTGGAGTGGGGCTAAAAAGCCAAGAAATGTTTACGGTACTGTTAACCTTAATCGTTTTTAAATAGACATTATTCATCACTCTATTCAGAAACCAATACAACATACAATCACAGAATCCATGAAGAATAAAAGCATGAAAGATTTAAAAAAAAAAAACACATAAAATACTTTATAGTACTCGTCAATTATTTACCTTTATCTTTGTCAGAGAAAACAAGAGTATCTGATTTTTGCAGCCCATTTGAGATTTCTTCTTCATTTTCAACAACCCCATCAAGTTCATCTTTTTTTCCCTCATTTTCAAAAGTTGACTCGAAATCTTTGGTCCCATTTGCAGTCACGGTTGACTGAATTTCGTGGCCATTACTTTCGGAAGTTCCATTGTTCCCTTCAGTCTCATCAATGGCAATTTCAGTGCTCTTGGTTTCATTCAAAGGTCTTGACTTTCTTACTTGAAGACTAGTCTCCTCTTCTTCTTGTTCTTCCTCCACCTCTTTTTGCTCTTCTTTTTCCATCTCTCACACAAAAAAAGCCAAAAAGAAAGAGCTCTCTCTTTTTGGATGGGATTGGTTATGCCTAATAATGGAAAGAAATGAAATGCTGGGTGAGAGATAACACCAACCAAGATGTATTTTTTATAGTCAAACAAATGCAACAGAGAAAGATGTTAGGCTTATCCGCCGGTCGAAGGTCCCTCTTCTATACATGCTGGAAGCAATAAATGTGAATCTCATCAGCTAAACAAGCCTCCCAACCACCTAAAGTAGTATAATATTATATCTTATCTGAATCACGTTTGCATGTCAAATGTGGCACAGTTGTTTCCCACTATCTACATCTTCACTTTCATTTTTAAATAGGATTGCAGAATAAGTCAATATTGGGGTTTCATGAATTATTACGAATAACTTAGAACAATGGTTTCTTTAGTCAACCAGCCCTCTTATTATTTGTAAATTGAAGTTTGATTAACTGTTTAAATTAGTTATAGTTCGATCTGAATAAATTATTATTAAAAAGAATTAAATGGTTCAGATTGGGCAGAGACTTTTGCTCCAAATGAATAAAATTAAAATAAAATTATAACAAATTTGGTCGATAAAATATATAGAATAAAAGATTGTGCAGGCAATTGAGGGAAAAGATTGTTTGATATCGGCTCTCCATTGTAAACCGGTCCATTTTATTAACCAACAACCCAATTAACCAACCGCTCTAAATTGAAGCTAAAGTCAGGATTTTAACCACATGTTTTATTTATCGTTGACACGTGTTATTCTATTATATACTGCTTAAAGAAGAAGTATAGCAATTAAATTTTGGGGGCCAATCTTCAACGATTGTTAACAATCCTATAGTAAAATATAGTACAGAGGACGAGGTGAGCATAGTAAATGAACATGACGATTAAGTAGACTCGATCAAAGGTCATAATAATCTTTGAACCGATTCTGAATATGTTTTTGATCAATGGGCCGGTTAATCGGTTCGAAGGGAAGTCGTAATCGACCCCCCGGAACTGCCTGTGGTCAACAGGCCGGTTAATCGGGTCAACGACTCGACTAGTCGAACTCCTAATCGACTCGTCTAGGCGGGTCGGTTAATGGTCATATTTTCCTAACCCATGAACCGTCGAATGATCGGTATTGCGGTTCAAAGGTTTCTTTTAAATTTTTTATATTTTAAATTTAAAACATATATTATTGTGTAGATCTGAACGCATGATTTCCAACTTGAATAATTGGCTTCAACCACTATGATATAAGAGCTGTGTTGATCTGAATAGAGTGTTATAATTTATATATATTAATCAAACAAATATATCTTACACATTTTGATTGTTTGAGCTTGAATTTATTTCACGTTATACTATCATTAATCTATGGGAAAAACAAAAAAATACTTTTTATACTTTTTTTTTTCAAATTTTAATTTATTTTTTTTTTTGAAAAACAATGGTCAAGCAGTAGCTATCCATAATCGTTGATTAACCATAACTGGCGGCTCATCAATCGTAACCAAAACCCTCAAGGAATGTTAAGCTTAAGTGTCGAGGTTTTTTGAAACATCGAATTAACGGTTCTAAACTATGGTCAAGTCTAAGATCAAGTGTTGTGAAAGCTAATTAGGTGTGGTTTGGAGTTGATTTTTTAATTAATTATTTTAATCTACAAGTTGTAATGATGGCTTCTCAATTATAAATGGTTGACTTAATAATATTATATTCAAATAAATTCAGAAAATCCTAATTAGTTTTCTTCCCTTGTATGCTTCCATCCAAATCAAACTTTCGATTAAAAAAGAAGACAAGATGTCAAATTCCACTACTTTCATCAACTGATAATTGATATCGATAACATGCTTTTCACTAGAAGTACAATTTAATGCCTATATGATCACAACAAACAATTGAGTACATTTAATTATTTTGTTGAGCCAAAGAATAAATATGGGTCGTTCACTCCCCACATGTAACATAAATTGTCGCGTGGAACCAGAAAAAAATATTTTGGGGGACGAAATTTTTTTTGATAATATTTAAGGGCTAAAAAAATTTTGTGGGCGCAAAAAAAAATTTTTGTTTAACAAATTAATGGTAAAAAAATAATTTTTTTAAAAAAAACTTTTTTTTCATTAAAAAAAACGTTTTCTGAAAAAAAAATTCATTAAGCGACATATAATTGGGACTTAATGAGTTGCATGGGGAACTGGTTATATGCGACCTCGTATATCATCAACTCAATATTAAAAAAATATTATTTTTAAAATAAATACATAAACTTACATTTTAAACTTATTATGTATTTTATTATTTTCTTTTACAAATGGGGGAGATTAGAACGTATATCCTCTTCTATTTTTGGAAGGATGGTCACTTCACCCGTAAATTAATGATATGGAGGTTATCTATTGGATACTTGGTGCACATCACATGAGTCGTTGTTATATTCGAGTGATGATTTAAATGCTTTGACGCTGTCATTTGAAGCGATGAGAGAATACTTGCCGCTGTTATATCATAGCGATGAAAGAATATTTTTCGCTAATATGTTGAAGCGATGGTACATGCCACTGTCACATTAAAGAGAGGTTATTCGATGTTGTTGATATGTCGAAGCGAGGGGTATCAGTGTTGCGGTCATGACAAGCGAGGTGCATTAAAATACACTGTTATAACAAGACTAGGGATTGGTTTGGTATATGGAAATTGGTTCTATGTCATGACATTTATTAACTATGTTATAATCTGATGATTATGAATATGAGTTGGGGTATAGGGACAACCAAGGGAGCGTTTTAAATGCATTGAATACATGAAATGCTTTGTATTTACTGTTTATGCAATTTTACATTATAATCATATTGTGGTGAATATAGATTATTATATGCTCATGGATTGGGGTTGTTCATGTAGGTGAATTTTGGCATGGAGGGCTAAGGCCAGTGTTGATGCAGTGAGCAGTGTGAGGAGTTCTAGTGGTATAAATGAACATTAATTCGTTTGTATAGTTTCTACGCCGGGTAGAGTAAATCTTAGCTTCTCATTCATTTTGTGGGAATGTAATTAATTTTTTTTTAAATTTTATTTTGGCACTATAATCCTTAAGCTCAAGGCATCAACATAAACCCTTATACTCTGATTAATGCATGTCCACACTTAAGGTAGCGAGACCTTACAAAAAAGAACTACAAAATTTTTTACAATTTTTTTTTTTAAAAAAAAAATTTTAAAAATCATTTTCGCGTGTCCTCGGTGTGTCCTGGCGTGTCCGAAACGTGTCGGAATTATTATTATTTTATAACGACACAGACACGCCACGTGGCGTGTCCGACACCGTGTCGCACTCGTGTCCGTGTCCGCGTCCACGGAGTGTCCGACACTGCATGTGGTGATTTTTTGGAGTACCGATGCAACATAGCCGATAGCACTTGTACATAAATGGGATAATTAAGAATGAATTTCTCTATTCCCGCCACATGTTCTGGTATTTTGACAAACCTCAACTCAAATACGACTCAAAATTTATTTAAATGTATTCAAATACAATTCGAGTTCAATAACTTAAAATACTATCAGTGCAAGTTTTTAATAAGACCCAAATCTGGGAATCATTAGCAAATAAACAGACATATATTCAAATACAAATTCGAGTCCAACTCTCTAAAATAATATCAGTGCAAGAATAAGACCCAAATGTTCACCTTTAGAAAACAAATTCACCGCAAGTTCAATTACAATAACAGCTCCACGATGGTTGAGTAATCCTAGACCTAAGTCGAAGGTCTAAATTTAATTTCAACATATGAGATCCACGGAATAAAGTGAGATTTATATAGCCAAATTAATATTTTGGCCTCGTGCTAGCATCTTGCTAACCCTGCATTTGACAAGCAGCAAGCCAAAAGTTATTTTCAGTCAGATGCAATGGAGGTCAAATCCACTTTTACAAATCCTCATCTGCAACAGCACTCGATGAAAATACATTAATCCCACCAACAAAAGTTATCATTTAACCTTCAAACTATTAACACACCAATCCCTCTAAGGCAACACAACGAACAGCTTCGACGCAACACACTAATCATCCGCCTCATACCCTCCGCCCATTTCACAAACTTGTTCCCAAAGCGCCTTTTCTACCGGCACAACCGACAACCTGGGCTGCCGGAACAAACTGAACTCCATCCCTTTCAAATCCCTCTTCATCTCCGCCAAACCCACAGCCACCTTCATCTCCCCCACCATCTTCACATCCACCGCGCCGCCTTTATCGTCGTCTTCATACCACTCACGCACCACAGAAACCACACCCACCACGCGACGGGACTTTGCGCCCGAATGGTAGAAGAAACACAGGTCCCCGACCCTCATGCTCTTCATGTTCTTCTGCGCTTGCCTGTTCTTTACTCCGTCCCACTTCGACAAGCCTCCGTTTGTAGTTTGGTCGTCCCACGACCACTCACCCGGCTCTGTTTTCAGCAGCCAGAATTTTTCTGCCTCGCCCATTTCTTGTTTATTGCCCTCAGACTTCGTTGGATTTGGTTGGGTTCAAATCCTCTACTTTTATACCTCTTTTGTTTTAGTATGTTTTTTTTTTTAATCCTCTCTTTTTATTTTTATTTTCTGTTTTTCTTTTGTTTTCGTCTCACAATGAATCTATGCATCTCGGCGTATCTTATGCATCATTATTCCACTTCCAATTTTATACAGTCAATACAAATTAATATATCAATTATAATTACTACTGCATCAACAAATTACAAACTTAGAGTTTTTAAATCGCAGCATTGCAATTGCAATTTCCAATTTTTTATTGTTTTAAAATTTTAAAACGATTTATAAATAATATATATATAATATAAATATTTATTTATTTATAAAAATAAATAATATTGTAGTACATAAACTCTTAATCTTGTCATTAGTGTATTTAACATCGTTATCAGTGCATAGAATTATACATATCAGGGGATTTGCATGACATGCTCTAAATTACGGCATGACTTCTATAAAATTTCGAACAAAATCCCTCTCGGTTCTCGACACAACTCAATTCATATATGTATACACTTATTACTGCACTAATCATATTCTCAATTCACCATGGAATGTTACTCTCAACTAAAGTACATGCAATATTCAAATGAAAAGATAATTATTAAGGACATTTATACTATCCATATACAAATAGCACCCTGCTCACAAACGAGCATCCAATAAATGTGTATATAATTGTACCAATCCATTACCCCATACAATTATGGATACCTCGCTTCTACAAGCATCCTCATCCACTAGCTCGAACTTGTTTCCAAAGCCAACGTTGTACATGTTTTACTCGTTTCAACATAAACAGCCACACACGGGTGAACAAACCAACAACACAATCTCAATATCATCGACTACACAATTCATAATTTACTGAATATTGTGAGGGACCGGTCCTAATCAAGTGTTTAATTAACATACAATGATTATTTTGCGTAAACAGTAGAAGATTTAATTAAAATTTATCAACAAGTGGCACTAATCGCTTTTGCATATATATAATGTGAATAGTAAATAGGTATTACCTGTTCACATATATCACAATATTCATCATTCAACATCAATTAAGTCTCAAAACACGGTAATACTTCAACGTACATAATACTCGGGGCATTTCCCGGTGAAGAACCATAGTTTTAAAATGTTTACTAAGACCTGTGACACAAAACGTAAAACATAAACCTGAGCTTGCTCTCAATGAGCTCTGGTATTCATCCATACTTCCTCTCGAGCATCCGCAGTACGTCAACTTTTACCATGTGTCATGCCCATACAACAAAGACATGACAACCCGCACAAAGGGAGTCAGTAACAACAGTACGAGAAACATGTAAAATCACATGAATGAAAAAATAGCATGCTATGCAGGCCGTTGATCGCAATTATTTAAACAATAAAATTTCAAAGCAGCGCGATTATACCACAAGTGAAAAGTGTCAAGTTTTAGTATAGATACGAAGAATACGGATTGTCGAACCCACAGGGACTAACAATCAATTACCAAATAAGACTTCTTTAAACTATATTTAACCTACGATAATTAATAATAAACTAACTAAATTAAACTACTCTAATCCAACCAAAATAATCGACGATCACGAGAAAAGTCCACAAGAAAGAATTATCAAGACAATGATTCAACTAACAAAATCCTACAATTCTTTCTCTATACATCTCTAAGGTGGCGGGTTTTCCGAATTTATTCAATATTGTAAGGCCCCAATGATAATTAATCCGGATTAACGATGATTAAGCAAACCCGGCTAATTAAAAGTATAGACATTGAATTAAGGTGTTTCGGACCACGATGAGTCAACCAACTAGTAGAATATGTTTTAGTGCATGAGCATGCGCATAATCACATGGCACTTGGAGAACATATGCCACTAATTAATTTAACTCATGTTTAATACATGATTTTGAACCATTAATCTTGCAAGATAGTGATGTATTGACCCATTGATTCCACAATACATCAAATAAATTAAAAATCATGCCAAATGTGCATAGAAACTCACGCACATACCATGTATTTCAGATTGTTTTTTTATAGTAAGGCAAACCCTTTCTCTCTCTTCTTTCACCATCATTTTCTCCTCCCTCTCTCCTCACATTTTCAAAAATTCCAGCCCTTGTTAGCACAAATTTCTCTTGCAATTGCTAATGCATGTTACATGCAATTAGTGATTTAGAAACCCCAAGACAAGATGTTAGTTAGGTACAAGAATTTTCAATTTTGAAGCAAGTTTGGAGGAGTTCAAGCTAGGAAGGAGCCATGGTGGAAAACTTTTGGGTCTTCAAGGGTATGAACTTGTTCTTATTTATTTTAGTTGGATTTTATGGATTTTGGGTCAAAATTATAGGAAGAATCACAAAAATGTTGGTGTCTTTTTATTAAAACAGAATCTGCACAAATTTGATGTTGCATGCAGTAGATGATTTCGAAAATTCGATTTACTTAGACTCGGAATTTGACTTTGAGCCAAATACGAAAGTTGTATATATATGAGTAGTCGTGCTATGGTTAAAACATGAGATCATTTGGATTTGAATGAGTGAAACATGCTCATTTTACTAAATAGTACCTGATTCGACTCTGCATGTACTGTAAATGCACATGCAGTGTAGAATTCGAACTTTTGACAAATAAAGCTTGTCTATATTTTTTAGCGTTTTCGTCATCCATTCCTTCGAAGTAGCCCACTCCAATGAAACATATTTTAAAGAATTTAGCCATCTTTGTCCACGATTTCTTTCAGGGACTCTCCGGCTACAACTTCTGTAAGGACCCTAATCCTTAAGTGCGGAATCAAGGCATAATAGAGCTAAAGTAAATCAATCAGAGCATAAAGAACATGTTGAGTCTATGAGCTTAAGCATTACATGCCAAAAATAAGGACCACAAAAAGGATTAATTACATTCCAATCAATGAATGTTCATCTATAGTTTTATACTACTCCTAGAGTAGATACTATCCAAAATAATCCTGTCCTTTAATCCTCAAAAGAATGCTTCACAAGCTCACCACCTCAACCCGTTCAAGCTTGCTATCATGCCAAAAAGGTACCTACAAGGACAACCCCCAAACATGAGCAATAATAATCAGTCATATTCAACACAATATGAAGATAAAGCGTAAATGCATAATCAATATAAAACACTTCCTGTTTTCCATGCATTTCAAACGCTTCCCGTTTGGTTGTCCCTGTACCACAACTCATGAGTATAATCAACAGATTATTTTTAATGGCCAAAACATGTCATGACATCATATACCATCTCAACTGTACCACATATTGGTCACCATTCCCTAGTCTGTCCATCACAGTGTATTTTAATGCCCCTCGCTTATTTTCATATGGGCGGCATAGGATAACCTCGCTACAATGGACATGCGGCGCTCCCACCCCTCGCTTCACAGAGAGCGGCAAATACCCTTTCCTCGCCCCATATGACAACCACGCTCAAATGTGACATGCGGCGCTCCCACCCCTCGCTTCACATTTAGCGGAACCAATACAAAAAGCGGCAAGCATTAAAATCATCAAAGGATGACCACGACTCATGGGATGTGCATCCAATAATCATAATATGCATCTATCATCAATATGCATAAATTACCATGTATATGCATCCACAATGCAATACCTCATATGGCATAAATCAACATGTATATGCATCCACAATGCAATACCACATATATACCCGCATCCACAATGCATAAACAATGAGTATATAAAATACATGTTACCGTTGGGTGCCCGCACGTCCACTACGTACCTTTCCAAAATGTGGAATGTGGTTGGACCTCAATTCCTTGGCTGCGTTGCCACCTGGGTTGGTTCTACATATTCACAAATACCAATATTAGAACCCAATAATAGTCCAATACCAAAAATCCCACAAAAACACCCAAAAACACCATTTTTGGTGTCTCGCGATCGATCGTCATCAAGCCCCGATCGATCGCGAGAACACACTGCCTCGCCCAACAATTTTCATCAATCCGCGATCGATCGCGGAGCTAGCGCCGATCGATCGCGGCCTCGCGGATCGATCGCGCCAAGCTCGCGATCGATCGCTGAGGCTTACTGCCTCAGCCCTGCTGCTCGCGATCGATCGCGAGAAAAACGCCGATCGATCGCCGAGCTTTGGGCATGCGGGGTTTGGGCACTATTCACCCATCTTCAACCCCCACTCAAAAACACCCACATACACCAATATCAACCAAACCCCACAACTCAAAACCAACTATAAACATCAACATAAACTCAAATATACAACATCCAACCAAAATATTACCAAAACCACAACACCCAACACAAACCCATTTTAAACCCTTCAAAACCAATCCAAACTAAAACAAATCTTTACAAAATTAAACATGAGGTATCCATACCTCTTGGGGACCTTAAATCACCCAACAATCTTCCACAAATCAAAGTTTGCAAGCACTTCTCTTCACCCAAGAGCTCAAAATCGAAAATGTGGAGAGGAGAAGGGTTTGGGTGTTGGAAATGATTTGGTAAAGTAAAAGTGTTGGATGGGGTGGGGTTGGGTATAAAATGAGTTATTAAATCAAATGCATTCCAAAATAATCCCATGGTGTATAAAACACCCCAACATGATATTTTTCAAAGCATTTACTCAAAATGCACCATAATATCAATTAACACATGATTTTCAATAAATTGCTAACCAAGGCAAATAATCATGCTTCCAATAATATTTACCCAACATGCACCACATGCACCCTAAAATGCAATCCCGGGTCACCCCTATCCATATGACCATGCATTTTCCATAAGGTAAATAAATCCCAAAACATAATCAATTACCACATAAGTAATCATGTAAACACAATTAAAGCCAAATAGCAATTAACCATTTCGGGGATGTCACAATACTCCCCTACTTATAAGATTTCGTCCTCGAAATCACATGCACTTACCCCAACAGAAACTAAACATAAACTCATACCAGAGAATAGTTCCGGGTAGTGCTGCACCATATGCTGCTCCGTCTCCCACGTAGCCTCCTCGACACCCCTGCGATCCCACTGAACTTTGATCATCGGTATCACTTTGTTCCGAAGTCTACGGTCTGCTCTGTCCAGAATTCTAACAGGCCGTTCCACATAAGATATATCTGACTCTAACTGAACTTCGGAAGGCTGTAACACGTGAGACGGATCCGGCTCATACTTTCGCAGCATCGATACATGAAACACATCATGTATACCAGATAAAGAAGGCGGCAAAGCCAGTCGGTAAGCTAAGGTGCCAATGCGCTGCAAAATCTCGTACGGTCCCACAAACCTCGGAGACAGTTTCCCGCGCATCCCAAACCGCACAACGCCTCTGAAAGGCGAGATCTTCAAAAAGACCTTATCTCCCAACTGAAACTCTAACGGTCTCCGCCGTTTATTCGCATAAGCTGCCTGTCTGTCTTGGGCCGCTTTCATCTTCTGCCTTATAATCTTTATCTTCTCTTCCATTTCCCGGATCAACTCAGGCCCTCCGACTGCTCTACTGTCCAAATCATCCCAACACAAGGGCGATCTACATCGTCTGCCATAAAGAGCTTCAAACGGAGCCATCTGAATACTTGCCTGGTAGCTATTGTTATAAGAAAACTCTACCAGAGGCACTGAATCCTGCCAAGAAGCATCAAACTCCAAAACACAAGCTCTTAACATGTCCTCGAGCGTCTGAATAGTGCGCTCGGTCTGGCCATCCGTCTGAGGATGATAAGCAGTGCTCAATCTGACCTCAGTTCCCAAAGCTGACTGAAGGCCTTCCCAGAAATGGGATGTGAATCGCGGATCCCGATCTGACACAATGGAAACGGGGATCCCATGCAATCTCACCACATCTCTAATATACAACTGCGCCATCCTCAAAAATGTGAAAGTCATGCTATAGGGGATAAAGTGGGCTACCTTAGTCAATCTGTCCACAATCACCCAAATAGCATCGAAGCCTGAAGCATTCCTCGGCAAATGAGTCACGAAGTCCATGGAAATGTGCTCCCACTTCCACTTCGGTATCTCCAAGCTCCTCAATTCGCCGCCAGGTCTCTGCCTCTCTGCCTTAACCTGCTGGCAGATCAGACACCTCTTCACAAAAGCGACGACATCAGACTTCATTCTCTTCCACCAAAACTGACCACGCAGATCTCTGTACATCTTCTTCCCGCCTGGGTGGATGCTAAGTCTGCTACTGTGAGCTCGTTCCAAGATCCCCTTACGCAACTCCGGCGTACTCGGAACTACCCAGCGGTTACCCAATCTCAAAGATCCGTCGTCTGCCACTCTGAACTTCGTCGGCTGACCAAGATGCACTATAGACAACCATCTCTGAACCTCAGCATCTGATCTCTGAGCCCTCCTGATGTTCTCATAAATATCTGGCTCAGCTAATAAGGTAGAGACATACACTGGTGATGCATCTATATCAAAATCATAGCCGAGATGGCAATAGGAGGTCATCATAGCCGACAAATGGATGACGTCCTCAGCAGAACTTCTCACTTTCCGGCTCAAAGCGTCTGCTGTCAAATTGGCTTTCCCGGGATGGTACTCTATCTCACAGTCATAGTCCTTGAGTAGGTCCATCCATCTCCTCTGCCTCATGTTCAGCTCCGCCTGATTGAATAGAAACTTGAGGCTCTTGTGATCCGTGTATATGGTGAATGAAGTACCATATAAATAATGCCTCCAGATCTTCAGGGCAAAGATGATAGCCGCCAATTCCAAGTCATGAACTGGATATCTGGTCTCATGCGGCTTCAACTGCCTCGATGCATAAGCTACCACATGCTTATCTTGCATCAAAACACATCCAAGGCCCTGAAGCGATGCATCAGTATACAGAACAAATCTGGAGTTCTCCGTCGGGATCACTAACACTGGCGCCGTCGTCAACCGGTGCTTCAACTCCTGGAAGCTCTCCTCACAAGCTTCTGACCAAAAGAAAGGCACACCCTTCTGAGTCAACTGCGTCAGCGGCTTGGCGATCTTCGAAAAGCCCTCAACAAAGCGCCGATAATACCCGGCCAAACCAAGAAAACTCCGGATCTCAGGCACAGAAGTGGGGGCAGCCCACTCCATCACAGCCTCAATCTTCTTGGGGTCCACTGATATCCCGCTGCTCGAAATGACATGCCCCAGAAACACTACTCTGCTCAGCCAAAACTCGCACTTACTGAGCTTAGCATACAACTGATGCTCTCTGAGAATCTGAAGCACTGTCCTCAAGTGTTTCACATGATCTTCTTCACTCCGGGAGTAGATAAGAATGTCGTCAATAAACACGATGACGAACTGATCAAGATACGGCTGAAACACTCTGTTCATCAAACTCATAAAGACGGCCGGGGCGTTCGTCACACCGAACGGCATCACCAAGAACTCATAATGCCCGTATCGAGTCCGGAACGCTGTCTTCTGCACATCTTCCTCTCTGACCCGAATCTGATGATACCCGGATCTCAAATCAATCTTGCTATACACCCTGGTACCTTGCAACTGATCAAACAGATCGTCGATCCTTGGAAGAGGATACTTGTTCTTCACTGTAGCCTTATTCAGTTGCCGGTAATCGATACACAACCGCATCGAACCGTCCTTCTTCTTCACAAAGAGAACTGGTGCGCCCCATGGCGACACGCTCGGGCGTATATAACCCTTGTCAAGGAGATCCTGCAACTGCTCTTTCAACTCTCTCAACTCTGCCGGTGCCATCCTATAAGGTGCACGAGAGATAGCGGATGTCCCTGGCAACAACTCGATCCCAAATTCAACTTCCCTGGCCGGTGGAAATCCTGGGATCTCTTCTGGAAATACATCAGCAAATTCTGCCACAACTGGTACATCCTCAACTCTCAGTTCTTTACTCTTTCCAGACGTGTCCACGGCATAAATAAGATAGCCCGTGTGGCCACGTTCCAACAACTGAGTCATCTTGATCGCTGAAATCAACGGAATCTTCGCACGAGAACCGTTGCCAAAGAAAGTCCACTGACTGCCCAACTCAGGTCTGAACTTCACTGTTCTCTGTCGGCAATCTACCACTGCCTGATATCTGTTCAGAACATCTATACCCAAGATGCAGTCAAAGTCTGACATACCCAGCACAATCAAGTCTGATCTCAATTCGTTGCCCTCAAAATAAATGAGGCAGTCTGCCATAAACTGATCAGCAACAACATTTCTTCCAGTGGGTGTCGAGACAAGGAGAGGCGTGGGTAAAGAAGACGTGCGCATATGGTGTCTTTCCACAAATCCCACAGACACAAAGGAATGGGAGGCACCTGTATCTATCAAAACAAAAGCAGGGTACGTAAATAAATGACACGTACCGGCAATCACCTCCTCTGGAGCTGCCTGAGCCTGCTCCCTGGTCAGTGCATATACTTGCCCCTGGGGTGGTCCCACTGTCTGACCTCCCGATGGACGAGGCCCAAACTGCTGCCTCTGCTGCACTGTCCTGTCCTCAAACCTTGGCCTGTTGCCCTGATACTCTGACTGGCCTCCCCTGGTGGGACAATACCGAGCAATGTGGCCCATCTTGCCACAGACATAACATGCAGGACACTTGTTTGAAGAATGTGGCCCTCCACAATTGTTGCACCTCGGCTCTCCCGGCCTATCCCCTTGTGAAGATCCTCGATTGGCCGACCAATTTCCTTTCTTGCCATCCTGTTTCTGACCAAAGTATTTCTTTCCACCATACCGCGAAGATGAAGAGGCACCACGGGGTTTAAATGGCTCACCCCGAGGCCTCAAACTGTCACTAGTCTGCCTCTGTTGCGGTACCGGTGGTGGCATGGCATAAGCTCCCACTCCTAGCTCAGCAAGCTCCGCTCTTGTGAGAGCATCATCAAAAGAAGTTGGGTTATTGATGATAACCCGGTCATAGAGCTCCGGTCGCAGTCCTTTCATGAAATTTCTCATCTTGGCACGTCCATCAGAGGCAATATGGGGGACATCCCTAAGTAGTGATGAGTACTGTGTGGCATAGTCTGCCACTGTCATGTTCCCCTGCCTCAGACTTGTAAATTCATCCTCCTTTGTCTGTCTTGCTGCTGCGGAGAAGTATCGGTTCAAGAACCTGGTCCTGAAGAGCGTCCAGTCAATCACAGCACCCAGTGCTCTCATTTCCATTACTGTGCTCCTCCACCACATCAGAGGTTTCTTGGCTAATTGAAACTCCGCTAGCCTCAGCCAAGCCGTCACAGCACAAGGAGCCGATACAAAGATCTGCTCAAGTCTTTCTAACCACTCTTCAGCCTCTTCTCCGGACTCTGTCCCCTCAAACCGGGGCGGATGATAAGACAGAAACTGCGTCAAGCTAATCTCACCCGGTAGCAATAACTGAACTATTGGTTCCATCCCGACAGCCGGTGGAGGTAGAGGATTAGCCTGTCCAATACTCGCATTTACACTCCCAACATCTCCGACTTCCTCATTAGCAGCCATGCTGTAACACAAATGTTAACAACAATCCAAAGCAATATATATCATGTCGTTAGATAACAGGAGTGATATAAGCATGTTAGTATAACCAAATATACACCAATATGCACCACATGCATAAACATGCTTCAAATGTAAACACCTAGCCAAACATGCGAAGGCTACCCTTCACTCGTTCCCGGGTTCTCTAACCACTGCTCTGATACCACTAATGTAAGGACCCTAATCCTTAAGTGCGGAATCAAGGCATAATAGAGCTAAAGTAAATCAATCAGAGCATAAAGAACATGTTGAGTCTATGAGCTTAAGCATTACATGCCAAAAATAAGGACCACAAAAAGGATTAATTACATTCCAATCAATGAATGTTCATCTATAGTTTTATACTACTCCTAGAGTAGATACTATCCAAAATAATCCTGTCCTTTAATCCTCAAAAGAATGCTTCACAAGCTCACCACCTCAACCCGTTCAAGCTTGCTATCATGCCAAAAAGGTACCTACAAGGACAACCCCCAAACATGAGCAATAATAATCAGTCATATTCAACACAATATGAAGATAAAGCGTAAATGCATAATCAATTTAAAACACTTCCTGTTTTCCATGCATTTCAAACGCTTCCCGTTTGGTTGTCCCTGTACCACAACTCATGAGTATAATCAACAGATTATTTTTAATGGCCAAAACATGTCATGACATCATATACCATCTCAACTGTACCACATATTGGTCATCATTCCCTAGTCTGTCCATCACAGTGTATTTTAATGCCCCTCGCTTATTTTCATATGGGCGGCATAGGATAACCTCGATACAATGGACATGCGGCGCTCCCACCCCTCGCTTCACAGAGAGCGGCAAATACCCTTTCCTCGCCCCATATGACAACCACGCTCAAATGTGACATGCGGCGCTCCCACCCCTCGCTTCACAAAAAGCGGAACCAATACAAAAAGCGGCAAGCATTAAAATCATCAAAGGATGACCACGACTCATGGGATGTGCATCCAATAATCATAATATGCATCTATCATCAATATGCATAAATTACCATGTATATGCATCCACAATGCAATACCTCATATGGCATAAATCAACATGTATATGCATCCACAATGCAATACCACATATATACCCGCATCCACAATGCATAAACAATGAGTATATAAAATACATGTTACCGTTGGGTGCCCGTACGTCCACTACGTACCTTTCCAAAATGTGGAATGTGGTTGGACCTCAATTCCTTGGCTGCGTTGCCACCTGGGTTGGTTCTACATATTCACAAATACCAATATTAGAACCCAATAATAGTCCAATACCAAAAATCCCACAAAAACACCCAAAAACACCATTTTTGGTGTCTCGCGATCGATCGTCATCAAGCCCCGATCGATCGCGAGAACACACTGCCTCGCCCAACAATTTTCATCAATCCGCGATCGATCGCGAGCTTGGCGCGATCGATCGCCGATCGATCGCGCCAAGCTCGCGATCGATCGCTGAGGCTTACTGCCTCAGCCCTGCTGCTCGCGATCGATCGCGAGAAAAACGCCGATCGATCGCCGAGCTGTGGGCATGCGGGGTTTGGGCACTATTCACCCATCTTCAACCCCCACTCAAAAACACCCACATACACCAATATCAACCAAACCCCACAACTCAAAACCAACTATAAACATCAACATAAACTCAAATATACAACATCCAACCAAAATATTACCAAAACCACAACACCCAACACAAACCCATTTTAAACCCTTCAAAACCAATCCAAACTAAAACAAATCTTTACAAAATTAAACATGAGGTATCCATACCTCTTGGGGACCTTAAATCACCCAACAATCTTCCACAAATCAAAGTTTGCAAGCACTTCTCTTCACCCAAGAGCTCAAAATCGAAAATGTGGAGAGGAGAAGGGTTTGGGTGTTGGAAATGATTGGGTAAAGTAAAAGTGTTGGATGGGGTGGGGTTGGGTATAAAATGAGTTATTAAATCAAATGCATTCCAAAATAATCCCATGGTGTATAAAACACCCCAACATGATATTTTTCAAAGCATTTACTCAAAATGCACCATAATATCAATTAACACATGATTTCCAATAAATTGCTAACCAAGGCAAATAATCATGCTTCCAATAATATTTACCCAACATGCACCACATGCACCCTAAAATGCAATCCCGGGTCACCCCTATCCATATGACCATGCATTTTCCATAAGGTAAATAAATCCCAAAACATAATCAATTACCACATAAGTAATCATGTAAACACAATTAAAGCCAAATAGCAATTAACCATTTCGGGGATGTCACAACTTCTTCTTGGTTCCTGGGTCTTCGAGTTCCCAGACAATTTTGACTGAACCTTTCAGACTCATTTGAAGGAGCAATATGAATCCTTCTTTACCTAGGTCCAACGTTCCTGCTGTTATTCTCATTGTTGAAGCCCATTCATCAATAAGAACTTCTCCATTTTTTAAATCCAAGATATCCATGTTGAAAATAGGCCCATATGGGTGTTAGATATTTAGATCTAAATGAGGTTTCCCGTAAAGCGTTTGATATATGTCTGGCCTGTGGGGACGACCTATCACTCCAACTGGGGAAAAAAGTTTGCTCCGGTAGTAAAATATCCTCGATGTGGCAACTTTGATCTCTTTCGGGTGGTGGATTGTTTTACTCGAAACTCTCTTGTGGTGGGGTTCTGGTTACAACTTCACCTATCTTCAATTCTATGAGATTTAATCCCTCAAACGAATCAGCAAGATCACGTAGATCTTCCAGGTTGATTATTTCCATTACTTTGTGGGTAAGTATTGGATCTCCTCGGATGACAGCAATCAATTTTTCTGTTTCTGTCATGGGTCTTTGGACCTCCTTGGCTTTCCCTTTTTTGGTGTAAAGGGGGCTCTGTTCCGTAGGATGGTGGTAACCATTCCCCGTTCCTTCTTCCTGAAGAATTTTGTCTCGACTCCAATTCCTTAACTATGGTTTGAACATCTCGAAGGTTTTCAAGGATGTCCTCCTGTTGTTTAATCATGATCTCCATCTGATTTTGAATCTGATGAACCTGTGCAGAGACATGGTATTGCAGGTAGCCATAACGCTGCAATGTCTTCTGGATCTCTATAAGATATTGGGATATCTTATAAAGTATCCGGCTCGATTTCTCGAAATGTTGGTTCACCCATCCTTTTCATCTGGTCCGGATCCGGTTAGGTGGTTGGGATCTGGAATCATGTGGTTATGCTCATGATGATCTCTCTATTGGGCATCGGTTAACTCGAATTGTAGCTTGAGGTTCATCCTGTAAAGATTCATAGCCACCTTCTCATGTTCTTGATACTGGTATATGTCAGCAGGGCTAGCACAATTTCCACTAGAATATTCCATTTCTGGTTGAAGTGTTTAGCTTCAGCCAGATATCTTTGATTTAGTTTTTCCAATTTCTGGAAGTACCACCTGTATGAGTTGCACCTCGAACATTCATTCGGATCCACAATTTCTTGAATTGTCTCCTCCGTATAGGTTACAAATTAATATTCAAGATATTACTATAGTATTTCCAGAATAAACCTAGGCTCTGATACCATTTTGTGCCATGAATCGCAAAAAAACCGGGACTTGTAAAAAGAAGAAATTAAATGCAACTTTTTTATAATTATAATGATATAAAAATAATTAAATATTATATAAAGGCCTCTTTGTAAACGTAACAAAAGCCTCGGGAGTAGAATGCAACCTATCAAACCATTGAAGGGTAAAAAAAGTCGAAATAAAATATCAAATTAATTTGACACTTTGAAATTGGACCTATTTGAATAAAAGTTTATCAATCTTGGATTTTGCTACACTTTTGTTTTTTTCTCAAGACTTAAGTGAATTAAATTTCTCAAAAGATACTTCCTTGCAATTTCACCTTGATTATTAAAATCCAAACATTTCAAATGTATTTATTTAGAGAGACAGTCATAAAGTTTAAACAAATAAAATTCTTTATTAAATAATAAATATACTTTAAGAATAACATTTCCATGAGCAAGCGAAAATCACCTCATAAATTAACTGCATTCAGTAAATTTGTTCTATTTTATGTTAAAAAACTATGTTGTAAAACACTCTATTACAAATTTACAGCTAACTCAAACCTAAAAAATTATCATACAATATGAGAATCATCAATACAAGCGCTTGTTCGGAGACAACCATTGACGTAAACAGACACTGTTAAACTCATGAAAAAACACTGCATTCACTTTTAACTTTTGTTTACACTGGAACTCAGTATAGATTGGTAAAGCTGTTGTCTATAGCACATGACTCTAGAATCTTCCAATATGCAGTTAACTGAGAAATTATAGTTACTCCCGAGGACGAGCGAGCCAAAGAGAACTAAGGGCTCGAAGTCTAGAGAAATAGTCGCTTATGGCAAGGAGCGCACGAGCAGATTGGCGAGTTGTCAGTATACGGTGCATTTGTTGGAGTGTCTGCTGTCGCAAATTATCAGCCTGTAATAAAAAGAAAACGCTGTCCTGTGTTTCATCACATAAACTGAAAAATGGAGTGGAGTGGCGACTATCAATTGACATATCTCACACTGCTAGGCCATCAGCCCAAACTTAAATGGCTGTGTATTAAATGGTAGATAAGACAATCCACGATTGCTTTTGATTCTGACGTGGGAGTGCAACAAATATTGCCATATACGCTCGCAAAACAAGAGAAAACAATAACCTGGCGAATGAAGCCCTCGAGTGTTCCCAACTTTCCCATAGCCATTGCCATTTGTCCCATGTAGTTAGCCACGTTGCCAGACGAACCTGAGGGGCCAAGAGAACCGGCTAACGTCTCAGCCAAGGACTGCTGCAATGCATCCATTCCTTGTGACAAGGAATCTTCAGCCTGCTGAGACGACTGTTGCAAGTTGTTGATGGCCAATATCTGCTGCTCAGTCAATGGCTCTAACTGATTTATAAGAAGCTGCAACCAACAACTTCAAATTCGTACTTTTATATAGAGAAATCTCTCTCCAAGTTCCTGCTCGTGTTAACTTGTCGAATGAGTAGCCACTTATATTAGTTTCTATAATTCATCAACAATATTGTTTTAGATAAGGCGTGGATATGATACAAAGTGCATAATGTTTGCATAATTCGGGTGTGAGAAGATATGGGGGTGTGAGAGAAGACATAGGGAAAGGATATGCAAAGAACTCAAACATTACCTTAAGAAGTTCAGATGACCGAAAGCCACCAAGCCAAAGAAAGCATCTTTCCGCTGGCGTTTTCCACATGCCCGACAAGATGTGAAAGACGTCAGCTTTTGCAGCGTCGCCTTTGATCCTGAAAATGTCTTCGTAGTGTGCCACAATGCCCTCCACAATTATGCGAAGTTCACCATCGCCCGCATGTGAATTAACAGCACCTCTTAGCTCATTAATTCGTCGATTGTGCTCCTCGAGCCACCGTGCATATTCAACATCGAAGGCTAAGGCACCTGGTAATATTGAATCTATTTAACGCATATGGGCTCCAAGTAAATCAAACCGACATACATTACAAATCTTTGGTCATTTTTCTGTTCATAACCTTGTACATGAGTTTCAATATTCGAATACTACAGATAACAGAGGAATGCAAACTCTACCATGATCTCTCTTTGATCCTTTACTTAGGAACCAATATTTGTAAAGTCAGCTCCTTCAGACATCTTAAATTTGATTCAGTAAAGGTGTACTAAGTTTTCTTAAACAAGCATATTACTCAGAGAAATTCTCTCTTAGTAGGGAACTCAAAGAAATGTACGTAAGCTAAATGTTCTGATCTACATGGGAAATCATTAACATTTTTTTCCTACTCCGTACTCTTTGTAAAATGCTCATCGAATTTAGTTTCTTCTGCGACACTAATTTAAATATTATTTCCAGCCAGTGGCTTACAGTTTTAATTCTTAAAACCAGAAAGAAAAACAGCTAAATAACAGCTTCGGTCAAAATTGATGATACGAGTCAACAGCAGTTAGGCCAACTCATTGTCTGATTGTTTTTAATAAGAAAAGTGATTACAAGTAATGATGAAGAAGGGCCCCTAGAGCAAGAAACAATCCTAACAACAGAGTATTTGCTCTCTTCCTAGCCTCACTAGCTACCCAAACACAGATTTCTTCATGCTCAACATAACTAACTCTCCTCCATTTTATTCACTTTGTACCCCAAAAACAACCGCCATCTCTCCCCTTTGTAGATCTTCCTAGTCTGATATTTAGTACAGGAGGTTTTGAACTATTAGGGACCTTTTTGTCATCAATGTGTTGACCCAACCCGCGAAAGCCAACCCCAAACCCAAGACAGCAACATATTCAATGATGGCTGGGTCAAGCACTGTCATATACAAGCATGAAGCTCCACAAAAGCAGAAAAACAATGCTCATCATTACACCAACTACAAGTTATGCCAAAAAATAGTTAAAAGAATGAGGGGAAAAAACTTAAAACATGGCACTTGTCTAGCCACTTCCCTTTGGTTCTCGCATTTGCCTTCCCTTCTCTGCCTCATCTACAATGTAATCAAATCCAGTAGCACTTTCCACTCAATAAGATCTAGGCCCGCCTTAAATTCCCTCCTTTGAATTTGTCTCTATCATCAAGTCTTTAAATTTCAATGCTCAATATCCAGAATAATTAAAAATTAAACCAGAAAGTATAACCATCAACAGCATAACCATCACATAGTTTCCTTTGTTTTCTTACTCAGCAAAACATAAATTTTAGAGTAAAAAACACTTTCTGCCAACTTCAAAGGAGAAAAACTATGATACAAGAATCGGAATCAGAAACTCAAATCAAGATTATCATACCATTTCCACCACTTGTTTGAGATTGATCTCCAGAACTTGAAATAAATATCCCCTTCAGCAAAAAAATTAAAACCCCGTTCACTAATATGAAAAACAATGTAGACTTCAACATGAAATGCATTTAGTAAAATTTACACAAAAGTAGCACAAAACCTGCTGCCTAGCCCTTTGGAGTTCTTGCTCGAGTTGTGTCAATTTCATTCTGCTGCTTTCTAGCTGTTGAACATATGCCTATACGCCATATAAAGAATAAGGAACAAATTGATGTAAGACATAATTAAAATGGGACCAGAAAATTAACCCAAAATACTTGAAAATAAACTCCATAGAATCATACAAAAACATGAAAACTAGAACGGTTGAAAAAAAAAAGAAGAAGCAGGATTAGCAATTGCATGCACATCTTGCTGGTGAAGTGTGTCAATTCTTAGAAAGACAATTTTTAATCACCACAAAAGGAGGGTGGCAGCTGCTGCAGTTATTGGCATTTTTGACGAGGAATTGGAGTTGGACAATGTAGTAGCATGTAGTAGAACTTGTGAGTGGCATGCTGGCAGCTATATTTCGTTTCAAAACAAAGGTCTCAGAGAAGTTTCATAAATATTGGCTTAACACAGGTTGGAATGTCAATCCATCTATTTATTGATCAACATAGCACACAACGTCAATGTGTTTAGTACATCGAAACCCATTAAAGTCTTATCAGTCAAACTACCACTACCATAAAAACACACAAAGGATACATATCAGAAAATCAATAATCCATCTGTCACTTCATTTCGTCAAACAAAATACAATAATACTTACATTAACCATGAACTAAATAAAATTTCTAGACATTAAGCATGCTAACTAAGCCACCTTATCACTTTCAACATTCATTAGTAAAACCTGTATAATGACGATACATCAAATGTATGATATACTCCAATTCCAATCACAAAAACAACATTTATAATATATATTAAGCACTCCTAGTAAAAAATGTGCTAATAAAAATACCCTTATCAGATAAATTTTAGTTATGAACTATTTTACTTTATGGCCAAAAATTTTGTAGTGCATTAAATGTCAGAGATTGAATATATTTAATTTTTTCTCACAATAACATTGACTTGATTCATATAAATAATACTAGCATCAGACATAAATTTTATTATATTGCTCCTGATGCATAATCCAATTTCATCATTCCATTATATAAATCAATGCCACTAGAAACTATACTAAGATAATTTTACTTGGTCATAAACTACAACAAATCATTTTGAAATAAGTATATATTATTGCAAAAGAAATAATCGATGTGCGTAAGTGCTTTTTCATTAGTATGTCATATGCCGTATCAAAAATAGAAAACATAAAACTGAGGAAAAACAATGGCAGATAAATAAATGACGCACTAATGAGATACCTACTTTTTTTCTCAAACGGCTTTTTCTTGCAGCTTCACGATTTTGAGCAAGCCTACGTAGAGTCTGCAAAGGGTAATTGAGGTCATGCATCTGGATTAAAATAAATATTCATGAACATGCGGTTAAGGTCTCAAAAACCTTTTGATCTCTGGACTTATCACTGCCATCAGAAGCTACTAGAACCTGTGACGGATTGTGTTGAAACTGCAGAAGAAACAAATACCAACAATTATTTAAAAACAAACCTTTTACGAGGAGAGAGTAGGAAAATTAGCATTTTAAGCACAAATAATCTTGCATATTGATATACACTTCAAACTAATGTATTACATATAAGCTAGAGAGAGTGAGAGAGAGAGAGAGAGAGAGTTTCTTGGTCGCATCATATATATGATCAAGGAAAATAGAAAGAAATGAATTCCTGCATATTATGTTGCCCAAGTAATGAGGACATCACCCTCAAATTCCGATCTTCAGTATCAGCATCAGTTGAGGTATCAGTCCTAGGACTGACATCGGCCATCTGGACAATCTACAATCTCCTAGGTTGATACTTCAAAGTGAGTCAAGTACAGCATTCACTCTTCAGAGAAAGGAGTAGACCAGGACCCAATGTCACAGAATATGAACAAGAACTGCGAAAGTACCCTGTAAAGAACAAAGTATTTAAAAGACTAAATAAGCAAAATAATTAAGTTCACACTTCTAGATGAAGTCGGAGATGTTGAAACATATATGTTTCATGATGAAGCTCTATTTCAAAGGTCATACTGAGTTAAGACCTGTTTTGTAGATATTTAGTCCTTAGCTGTAGGTTTTATTGTTAAATATTTTATTGTGTCAAGACAAAGGAATAACCAATCAAGTAACTCCTCGTAATATTACGCTAAGACAACGGAATAACTGTTTGCATCTGAATTCAACAACTTAAGATCATAAGTTTCTTTAATCAATATAAGAAATAGGAAACATAAAACAGTATCCGAATCAATTGTCATGTGATTCAATGTCAAGCAACCTCATCCTCGTGATCGCACGTCAATCAGTTCATAAATGTAATGAACTTTAGTAAATGCACAGTTTCACAAAAGAAGGGAAAAAGTGATGGTCTTCGCATATAAAATCGAGCATGAACACTCACGTACAACCAATATCAACTCTAGCGATCCCACCTACAGCCTACTAATGTATTTTTCCTCTGCATTGCCTCTTTCATCACCAAGCAATTAGATAGGTTTCTTATATGGTGGTCCAAGTTCTTTCCCACTCGATGATAAAGCTTATCCCCAATAGTCCCACTGACTTACCTTGACCCAAATTATTTTGAGGACATATTGCTTTCTTCAACAGGTCCCTATTCCAAACATTGCACTAATGTCTTAAACACGTATAGACACTTTCGAATCCTTTCAGTTCCACGAAGTTTATATTAGTTCCCATGCAAAGGGCCCTGTGTTTCTTCACCCCTTTGAAGATCATTAGATAAGCTCTGGCTAATTTTTTCTGGTAAATGCATGAAATCTGAAATAAGAAAATAGCACGCCCCAACTAAAACACTTGCTCTTGCAAATTAAGCATCAATCTTAAGACACTTCCAACTTAATATCCAGAAAGCGGAAGAAATTTCATTTATTTTTTTTCAGTCATAGCTTATCCGCTGTATGGTAAGGACTCAATATGTACATCATCACACACAAATTTCTTAAATCGTTGCCCATTTTCTTGATTTTGCAAATACATGGGCACTGAATAATTTCTAAACCAACAAAAACAAAACCGGTTACAGTTTTGCCCCTTCTTGTAACCATCTTTTTACAGTTTCACAACTGTACGTCGATGTTTTTTAAGTAAATACAGCACATAAAAGAATCAAAAAATGAAACTAAAAGATCTCAAGCAATACCGCGATGTGATCACAAAGAAGAGAAGCTTTTTTTTTATCAGGCACAAGTTCAAAGAAGTGAAGCTTAATGTACATTCAGCTCTTTTTCTTACTTCACTAGCGAAAAAATTATCCCCAACCAATAGCGCGGAAAACATCAGAAAAAAAAAGAAACCGATTCGCCGCAATATTTTGATACAAGCAAACATAGAAAAATGACCAGAAAGCTCAAGATTCCAAATTGGCCTATTTTTCCAACATTCCCCTCAGAAATTACCTCTGGGTTCCTCTCCCTGACAAATAATAATAACGACTTGAATGAAAAAGAAACAATCCGCCGATTCTTGACTTGGTCAATTGCTTTATCTCCATTTCTAATTTTACTTTATGCTGGAAGTTCCGATGAGGTACTTTTACTTTAAAAAAAGCCAAAATAATATGAAAACAGTGGCGACTCTTGCTTGAAGGAAGTATATAGAGATTACCTCGTTTTGACTTTTGAGAGCCCGAGAGAGCTTGCGACCACTGAGGAGTAAGCGAGAGCGACACAGATTCGGAAATTGGAAGTAGGAAATATTATTCATTTTCTCTGTAATAATAATGAAATAATAATAATGGTTGCATTAAAGGCGCACTTTGGAAGTGAAGTCTCTTCACTTTTGAAGTGTAACCATATGCAATATTGTCAATTGTTTTTTACTAGTTATAATCTATTTAATTGTTATATACATCAAAAAGTTGAATTCACAAAATTATTTATTCTTATTAAAAAATTTCTATCTGATTATATTGATAGCATAACTAAGAATAATTTAGATCAAATAATGAACAAAACAGGAACATTCAAGGGCAATATTACTTTTTTTTTTTGGCGAGAGAATCAGTCGTTGCTATCTTTTATTTGTTGTATAATTAGAAAATACTCGTATTGACTCAATATCATGTAAATCATGTCAATTAAGTAAACTGTATTAGACAGCTCGACGTGACAGACTCGATTGATAAATGTTGGTATGGAGAATCGAAAACATAATTAACGACAACTCCACGGACTCGACATTAGGAATGTTACTTTCACATATCATTCAATTTTTTTTTTAAAAAATATCATTTCTAACTTTAATGTGTACATGTCACGCGTTCTACCTGTCAGTAAATATTATAATAATAATAAAAATATGTTTTTGTATGAATATTACATACATTTTCTCAATTAGTATTTTATTTTTTGACATCGTTTTGATGTTGACTTACAAGATTTACAAGATGGAGTCCAATCTTTGGGCCGTAAAAATTATTGGATCAGACGGCTTTGGTTCTGGGTGACCAAATTTTTTGGGCTTCAGCTCCCATCTTCCTCGTCATCATCGTCATCGCCGTCGACATCATCTCTTGTGTTTGTGACGGTACAGAACAATGTTTTATTCATACATATTTTGAGCGATGCTTACCCATTTATTTAGTTCGTTTTATTATTGGGAAACTTTGATTCATATAAGCAGTGTTATAAGGAAATCCACCGTTAATTTTTAACTGATATGAATATTTCACATCAATAATGATATTGCGTAAGAGATAACATCAAACTAATCCTATTATTGGGCAAGATTTCAAAGAATCAGACAATGCAAATGCTTTCAAAAGTGAAAAAGGAGAATGATTGACAAATGTATAAGCTGAATATATTAAATATAAAGATCCATGAGCTAGAAGTCTTCAACAAATATCACTTGATTCAAAGCTTTCACTATCACCAATGCCATATTCATTTAGGTTATGTTTGGATGGAATATTTTATTTGGGTTGAAATTTTATTGATTTGGGCATGCATAAATGATTATAGTACTAAAATGATTTCAACAAAGGTGGAATTAGAATCAAACTATCTGGTTTCTTATTTATAGGAACTGAAACCGAACCATAAATTATCAGTTTTCATTCCGATTTTGGGACTAAATGAAAACAATATTGATTTCGATTTCTAGGAGACAATATTAGTAGGCATTGATCTAAAAATCAGAGAATTTCAATGCATGGTTAGTAAAAATCATTCAACGGATTTGAACTCTTATCATTTTAAACAATTTAGTCTGATGTACCTATTCGACCATAAAAGTTGTTCCTTAAAAAAAATCTAAATTTTAGATAATATATATATATATATATATATATATATATATATATATATATATATATATATATATATATGTGTGTCACACCTAACTTTTTCAAAATGGATACAAGACGGTCGATGATTTGTAGTTCATCTGACACCGATTACAATTACAATTCGGAGGTATCGTCTCATCCCTCCTTGTCGTAGTTGTAATAAGTGCTGAACAAAAAATAGAAAAAAAAAAATGAATACAAGACAATATCATATGGCGACGTTCGCCGGTCATAAAAATCTATCTATTGTTTCAAATGAAGTGCGAACTTTGACAAGAAAATTACAACATGCTTTCACATTTCAATTGGTGTTATGTATTACCTCAAAATCTAGACCATTGACCTTCTCTTTTTTTAATACAACACTGAATTAATTAAATTTCTCGAAACCAACTTGATGTGAATTATTAATTGGAGTCCACAAGTTTTAAATTTTGACGTTGTAATTTCAAATTAATGAAATTTTTCTTCGTATATTTAATTACTGTAATTATTACATGGCCGCCAGATAGATATATAAATATTTATTGTTAAATAGAGTTATTTATTGTGATTCAGTTGCGATTTACTCTACCGTTTGTCCAATTAGTATAATTTGTATTAAGTCTATCTTAGTATTTGTCGTTGTTTTATTTGATGTTTTGTCGTGTTTTGTGGGCTTCGGCCAGTACTTCGTTGTACCTTTCGGATTATTAATCTAATTCTTGTTTATGATATTAAAAAAATAGAGTTATTTAAATGTGGTGGTCCATTGTGGAGATAATTTAATAAAACATAATAACAATGAAACCCTAGGTTGCCAACTTATTCAATAACTTTAAGAAAAGGATAGGGAAATATCTTTCTTAGATTAGGTTTATTGCCCACTTTAGTAACCGAAGCATCACTTTTGGACTCATAAAGAAAGTTACAAAAATACCCTTCTTACATATACTTATTATTAAATCCTTCTCTACATTCACAGAATTATTTTAAAAAATTATCTAAAATACACTTTTCACATACAATTATTATAAAAATACAAAAAAATTATATATGCGCAGAATATTTGCATAATCACACTAGCATATTATAATACATATATGTGCAAACGTGAGATAGGAAATATATGTGAAAATAATATTAATTTAAAACAAAAAACAAACAAAATGAAAGGTGTCAAAATTGTGAAATGAGTAGCAAAATCTACCCAAACACAACTGAGATCACAACCCACCATAATTGTCAAAATCAACATTCCATCCAAAATGTTTTCTATATATATTTTTTCTTTTGAACATTTATGAACTTAAGGAGTGAGGAAGACTCAAACAAGAGTCACTATAATAATTAGAGTTAGTGGTAAATAACTCCCTTATGGTTTATCAAATAGACAAATAAGGTAAAATATCTATTTGAAGGGGTAAAATATCTATTTTTAAAACACATGGAAGTAAAATATCTATTTTGTAAACAACAGTGAGTAAAATATCTATTTTGTAAACAACAGTGAGTAAAATCCATGTTTTCAAACCACATGTGATAATCCGTCTATTTGGGAAGCAATATGGGGTAATCTGCCAAAAACCCCAATAGTTATATGAGTGAACCAATTGGCCACGGGCCTTGGTGTCGGACGTGTTTCTTTATACTAGGCATTGATATGATAAACTAAGGTACCGTTTGAAGTGATAGATGTGATAAGTAATGTAAAGATTAAAAAGTTATGAAATGATTATAAAGTGATAAGTTATATGATGTTTGATTGGGAGATAAGATAGTTGATAAGGATTATTTTTTGATATAAAGACTAAAATACCCCCATCAATGCACATAATATATATATATATATATCTATATATATGTATATGTATAATATTTTGATTATTATATCCTATGTAAATAATAAAATATAATAATAATACTATATACATATATATATATTATATATTATATTATTAAGCAATAAATATAGTAAAAAATATATAATCATCATCCAAATATATATATATAAATACGTATATATCATAATAATAATATATAATATATCTACAAATATTGTGTTTAGAAAATAATAATAAATATCATAATAATCATAATATAATATATATAGGTGCGTATAAGATAGTGCATCAATAATAATAATAACTACTGCAGTATTATTATTCATATACTTATTTATATACAGAATATTAAATCACAAATAATAACAATAATAATAATAGTATAGTTAATAATTTATCATATGCATAGTAAATAGAATAATAATGAATTATTATTGATTACATATTAATATATATATATTATATTTATGTATTTCGTTCTACTATATGATTATATAATATATATATATACATATTTATTAATCATAATCATAATATATATATATATATATACGTATTATATAATAATAATAATAATATATATATATATAATAATATATTTATAATAATAATAATTATGTATAGTAATAGTCATAATAATAATAATATATATATACACACGTGTATATATATATACATAAATAATAATAATAATAATTATTATTATTACTACATAATAATATTAATTATAATATATATATATATATATATTATTATTATAGTCATATAATAATAAAATATGATAATAATAATAATAATAATAATAATAATATATAACCAATACAAATATAATAATAAAGTTGTAGGAAATAAATTGTAGTTTTTGGCGGGAATTTCAAATTTTGAGATAGTAATCAAAAGGGGGGAAAGGGTATTTATGTCATTTTGTTACAAAGTGGATTATAATGTGATAAATATGATGGGATAATTTTTAAAAAAAAACAAAAAACAAACATTGGATGATCTTAGTAATCCCGGGATTACTAATATTATCCAATACCCCAAACGGTGCCTAAGTATGTTATATCAAAGGTTGAAATGCCTTCAAAGACACAATCTCTTCAGATACTCACAATATAACCCCAAAATTTTAATCACCACATCTTGAATATATATAAATAAATAGCTTTAATTAAATCAATTGGTTTTGCCTTTCTACTACTTCGTCGTAAATAAATCATTTTTCTTTATTAAATTTACGACTTTGTGGAAAGTTAATTGGGAAAAACTGAATTCTCTCGTTGATTTTATTAATCCAATTTGATTATTGTTTTACATATCTCATACCAATAAATAAATAAACTAATTTTAAAAATATAAGAAAAAAGCAAAAAAAAAATTGAATTCTCTTTTCAGGTGTTATCCACCAAAGGCTTAATTTATACACACATTATTATCCACAATATATGTTTACAATTTTCCAGTTTATAATACACAAACAAGCCAAACAAGACCTATCACGCTTTCCACTCATATTCATCAATCATACCAAATTACCAAATACCAATAGCCTTTCGCCGAATGGCAACACTGTCATTTTGCACCCAACTTGAAGCTCATTGGATCGCTTTCCACTTCCGGCTCGGCTTGATCAGCTGTCACACATTGCTTCATCCGCTTTGGCGAGCCGCTATCCGAGCCAGATGAGACTGTCGATGCCGACGTCTTAGGTGATCGCCGCTTACCTGTCACTCTTACAGGCTCCGGCTCATTCAAGCCGATTTTGTGTGGAAAATTCAGCAAAGCCTTTGAGCCACGCATTCTATACGCCGCTCTATCGTAAGCCGAAGCCGCTTCTTCGGCCGTTTCATATGTTCCAAGCCATACCCTGGCGCCGTTTTTAGCCGGGTCCCTTATCTCTGCCGCAAACTTCCCCCAAGGCCGCCGCCTCACTCCTCGAAAATGCTTCCCTGTCTGCCTCCCCACCACCGGAACCATCATCATCGGCGGAGTACTCGTTGTATATTCTGTTTTCGCTGTGACTATGCTCCGCTCCTCCGGCTCAACTTTAGCGTTGTTAAACGGTGTCCAACCCTCATTAACGGCGTCACGCAATAGGCCGTAAATCACCATATCTTCTGAATCATCAACTTTTAACGGCAAGTCTCCCCAGGTTTCAGTCAAAAGAGGTACCAGACTGCTGAAACTCGAGCTCCGGCAAAATATCGGCGACAAATCTATTGGTAAACTCACCGGTGTGATTAAATCGCTGAAAATTGGCTGGTACATGGGATCTTGATCAATTTTAAGCAGGAGGGTTTCAAAGAATCTTGGATTTTTCTTGAAATTGCCAGAAGCTTTGAACAATTTCTGCGAAAGTGCTTCGAATTCTTGGGTATTTGTTTTTGCAGCTGTGAGAAGCTTCGATCAATTTTAGGAAAAGGGATTCAAAATCATATGCAAAAGTTAAATGGAAGGAAGAGTAGAGATTGAAAATTCTGAATTTTGGGTAACGAGAAGGGATTGGGTATATATAGGTTGAAAGGGGAGAGATTCAATGTACCAAGGTGAAGCCTCTGTAGCTAATTTTATCGAGAAATTATGCGTGAACCATAATATAAGTGTGCGATAAAAATAAATTTTATTTATTTATAATGCTATGAAATATTTTATTCCAAAATATTATTAATAAAAAAATTAAAAAAATTGCGTTTTACGAGATCCAATTATTTAGAGATAATTACATATATCCCCTTATAAATATATGTTTTATAAATTATCTCATCTAGTTTGAACAATTACATCTGTCTTTTTTTATAGAATAATTATATTACAATAATACATCCTCTAATTTGTAAATATATAAGAAAAATTATAATTATCTCTATGATTTGACATACAAAATACTGTATATGAAAAATATGTTATTGTTTAAAATAAATAGGCTAAAACGATAATTATAAAAATTAAAGATGATCTATATGAAATTTACATAACATGCCATTTATATAACTTCTTTAAATTTTATTCCCAGCATAGTAATAAGAGTTATTTTTTTCAATACAAACAAAACCTTGTTATTATCTAGATTGTTTGAAATTTTATACTTCTTGTTTTATTTTAAAAAATAATATTATTATTATTATCTGTTTCCTGTTGTGAATTAATGTACGTAACCTCCAGTGAGCAGTGAGCTCTTCTAGAAGGAGAGAAAGTGGGCAAGTGGGAATTTGGAAAGACTCGATATCACGTGATTAATGAGGCAAGTGGAAAATTTGGAAAGACTCGACGTTGACATCACCCTTTCCAGACACTCCTACGTCATTCAAAATAAATCTCAAAACAAAAAGCATAAAACACCATGTGTTATTGAATCAGTTAATAAAACACTACATTTTTATAAACTCGCCATAAAATCCTAATATATCACAAAAGGCAAAAAAAACTTTTCTGTTTTTTAAAACTTTGCATAAAACCCTTCGTGTTAAATAAATAGGTAAAAAACATTTTATATTCGTAAATCCTACCCAAAACCTATCGATTATCCAATCTGCTCTCCAATTTTTCTTCATCTATATTATTTTTTTCTTTTCTGTAATAATTTATCCTTTGTTGTAAAACGAATAATATTCTGAATTTTAAAGTGAATAATTTTTATGATTTAATTTTAAAATAGATTATAAATAATATTTTGTATCTTTATTTCAATGTATGCTTATTTTTTGACCAATTCAAATTCATTTTTTTTCAAGTTTTCGATATGTTGAGTAAACAACAATTCCACATATAAAAAATATGCATATTTCCAAAAAAATCATAAAATATATTCTCACAATAAAAAGCAGATATAGAAATAAAAAAAAGTTATATATAAACTTATATAATATATATGCTATTTATCCTAAATTTTTTACATTGAATTTCACTATTTTCTAGGATACTAACCTAAGGGTGCTTAACGAGCCGGTTCAATCTATAATCAGACCGATTAGCCCGGTTTGAAACCAGAATCGGAATCTATCTAACCGATCCCCAACATGTAAGTTACCGATCCGGATCGATTTTAATGTGTAGTACCTAAGCGTCTAATCACAAAAATGTATCATTTATGATGTCATTAGTATATGTCAAAATTCATTAGTAAAGACTCTTATTTTATATTTGATATTTACAGTATAATTCTTCTAGAAATTTGATAGAGTTACTCCGTAATTTGGACAACCGAGTAATTCACACACACACATATATATATATATATATATATATATATATATATATATATATATATATATATATATATATATATATATATATATATATATATAGACACACACATAAGGGAAATTCATAGGGCTCATTCTCTTAAAAATTTGAAGCACAATTTAACCACACAAAATGGAAATTTTAAAACGTTTATACAGACCATATACATGTCTTCAAAAACTCACATATCAAACAATGAATAAATAAATGCAAATCGAATTGTTAAAACATTATCCACCGTCATCAACTCTCATACAATGCATCCGGAGTAATTTTGTTGCAAGTATCTGAAGCTTACTTCGAGATGACATCGTACATGCTTACATGTTTCAATAGAAACAACCCACCACAATGGGTGAGCAAACTCTGACATAATAATTAAGATCATATCAATATATAATTCGTAAAGCATCAATTTAAGAGTTCTTAAATCTATAAAAAAAAGTGTACTCCCTGTATATTCCAAATCCAGCATCACCCTTCATGTGATATACATGTTTCATTCTTACACAATTCCATAACATCACATTCAATATCGTTATTCCAAACATAATCCTTGTCAGACTGTTTACGCGTCGGATCAGACCGGATCCAACCGACCCCGGGTTCTATTTGGGTTGAATCGGACCAATCCGGTTCCATAATCCTTGTCGGACTGTTCACGGGTCGGATCAGACCGGATCCAACAGATCCCGGGTTCCATTTGGGTTGAACCGTACCAATTCGGTTCCGAACCGGATTGGTCCGGTTCCGGTTCCGGGGTAAACTGGTTCCAACCGGAACCGGTTTGACGATCGATCGCCATTTTTGACACTGGTTTTTTAACTTACAGGTATTGGCGATCGATCGCCAAGATTCTTGCGAGCGATCGCCACACCTATTTTTTTATTTTTTATTTTTTTTCATATTTTGCGTTCAACCCAAATCGTAAAGGAAAAATACATAATTTATTGAATATGGAAAACAACATAAAAGATACATCATTTGAAATTTATTATAAAAATACATTATTCATCATAATTTTAAGTATAGTCTTGGTCCATTCTTCTTATTCTTCTTCGGAACATTCATTGCCGAACTCGTCGACTCCTCATTGTCTCTTATTTCTTCTCTCAGCATCGAACCAATCTCTTAGCAGCGTAAGCATGCACAATGATTCTGGTTTTAGAGAAACTCTAAAGTCTCCAATGAGTCGAGCACAAGTTGAAAATACCGACTCCGATGCGACACTGGATGTTTGGACTGTAAATACATCTCTATCCATTTTGGCTAAGACTGGATATTGTCTTGCGTTTGCTTTCCACCACTCTAGTACGTCAAAATTTTCACCTGTAATGAACATTTGACCCAGGAAGAACTGCAACTCATTTGAAGAGGTAGATGACACTCCGCTTCCTCTCTACTTCTTTCTTCAAAGGCTCCTCAACACATTAAACCCTCCGCTTCATGAGTGACTAGCATCTTCTTCTTCTCATCCTACTACACATAATGATGAGCTCTGTCAATGTTCACTATGGTATAATCCAAACATATTTTGGAAAGTGCATGATTCACGTCTTTTGATCGTCAACATCCTTATCCAAAAATATACTGTAATATTCAAAGAAAGTATCAAAAGATCCTACACCATGACTTGGGTCTAACAATGTAGATATATAGTGCACGCGTGAAATTTGCTCCCAATATTTTTTAAGCTTCTCCTCCATACGATAAACGAACGACGTCTCAATATCATCTCTAAATTCAATAAATTTACAAAATATTTTAAATACCAGTGGAAGAAAATAATGAGAAGTAGGATTACAAACACCGGAGAAACGATCTGTTGCATCTTTAAAAGTTGATAACAAAGCAGTTAAATTATTAACAAAAAACCAATCCTTATCAGACAATAAATAACGTTCACCACTTTCAGGCATTTGATAAGAGTTATAAAAAGAAGTTAAAGCATCTTGATAAGGTAACATCGATGCTAACATTTTGTGCAAAGAATTCCATCGACTTGCAATGGGCTGTGGAAAAAGAGTAAACCGAAGGTTCTGACGTGCACACGTATGTTTCCAATCACGCTTAATGCGTGATTGTCGTATCCATTGACAACAGTTTCTAAGTTTGTTTATGCTACTACACTCAGCATCTTCATAACCATCTTTTACTGCTAAATTAATTATATGACATGCACATCTAACATGAAAAAAAATATCATTAAACATTGGTCGTAAATATATTTTAAGTTCGCGCATTGTCGTCGTATTATTTGAAGCATTGTCAAGTGTAATCGAACAAATTTTATCTGCAATTCCATAAAATCTACAAACCTTAACAATAAATTTAGCAATTTGGGAACCAGTATGTGCAGATTTTAATTCATCAAGTGACAAAATTCTTTTCTGCAAACACCAGTTATCATCAATCCAATGACAAGTAATAACAAGAAAAGAAAGTAGTGCGGTGTTCGTCCAAATAGCAGTAGTTAAACTTAATTTGCATTTAATAGAAGAAAGATGATCAACTAAAGTATTACGGTAATCAAGAAACACATCCACAATATTTCTTTTCAAAGTATGCCAGGAAATATGTCTAAAACATGGTTGGATACCAGAAGAAAATTCAATAAAGCCATCTTTTTTCAGAAAACAAAAGGGAAGTTCACATCTTACAATAAAACGAACGAATAATCTTTTGTTTTTTTCGGTGTTAAGATAAAATTAGTGCCAGACTGAGGATTAATTTGAATTTGGGTTGGTTCTCTACCTAATAATTGTAAAGTAACATCATCAAAATTATGTTGTTTAACTAGATGTTTCTTAAAAGTTCCGGTACCGCCAGCGGAACCACCTGTTTTATAATTATATGTGGTTTTGCATTTTTTACAAATAACAAGAGATTCGTTTGTACCTGGTTTTGTCTCGACGTCAAAATGATCCAAACCTTGCTTCGTTTGGGACGGTTACTCGTGTGACTCGAAGCGGCAGTAGTTGCGGATGACCCGCCGGGGGCCTGATTGGCGATTCCGATCCACGGGAATCGATCTGATCCGGGTAAAACCTGGATCGGGTTCCGATTTGTAACTGGACCATCCGGTTCTGGTTCCGGTTCCGAATCGGAATCGATCGGTTCGGTTCCAAACCGGTTCCGATTGGTCCGACCTAATAAGCACCCTGATCTTTGTCAACTTGATATTTCTAATACACCAACAGTGTACCATTAAATTATTTACAACAATCATTCATTTTTTGTTATAATAATAATAATAGCGGCAATTTTGTCACGCCCCGAGATCGGAGCGCGTGACACCGGTGTTGATTCCAAACATTAATTCAAAATCAGCAAGCCTCGTGTACAGATCTATGATAAAAACCAGTCTAATTATTCCATTGAAAATAATAATCGTCTTTACAATTGATATTACAAAATACAATTGCCTCGGATTAAATCAAAGATGTGGAAGCGTAAATAAAACTAATAAATTTTCTTGAAGGTTCTTCGTGGATCGTCATCTCCAAAATTGTTCTTGTTATTCTTCCTCGATCTCTTCTTTTCGTCTTGTCTGGGAGGGGAGGTAAGGGGTGAGTGTTTGGGGAAAACACCCAGCAAGTAGGGGGCGATTGAACATAGGAAAACATACATATATTCATAGCAAAAATCTTTTATACATTTCTTTATCAAATCCATAGATCTTGGCATATAAACACATTTCTTACTCATAAACGCATATCTTCCACATATTCACATAACGACTTATTGGATTCAAGAGGTGGCTCCCGTATGCATAGCACTTTGCTCTAAGGATCAAGAGGTGACTCCCATGCATGTGGCACGCCCACATCATGTAGCACTTTGCCCCACCAAATCAAGTGGTGACCCGTACATACGTAGCACTTTACTCCGCAAGGTCCTTTCATTCATGATAATGTCACATACTTGTTAGATTTAAAAACATAATCCTCATGCTTGATGTTCAATCGAGATTTTAATCATCAAAAATGTTTTGAAAACGAAATGGAATTGTAGCAAAAACCCACTTACCATGTTACATAATCGAAGCGTGCTAAGATGATATCCGGGTTGAGAAAATGGTGTGAATCTCCTCCTCTCTTCTTGAAGGTTTCGAAAATGTGTGTGTGTATTGTGTGAGTGCTAATATTTCAAAATGGTGAGTAAGAGTATAGGTTTAAGGCATGAGGTGGTTTATGCAAGCTATGGGGGGAATTAGGGGTGGAAATCCCATGATTTATGTCTTTCAATTGCAAAGATCAAGGTAGGTCAAAAAATGGTGTCTTGGTTGGTTAATCTTTTCTTGGTATGCAATAGTGTGATTTGTGTTGAGCCTTAAACGCATGGTTGCGTTTAATGCGGTAAATTATCTCCGGTCAATCTTTGAGTTTTGATGATCAACAAAACTTGTGTTTGTTATACTAATGCATCTACTTAGTGTGCAGATTAAGTGATGAAATGTGGTTTGGATTGAAGAAAATCAAGTGTGCATATTCTGGCCTGGATCGCCTCAGGCGATGGTGAGCATCGCCCCAGGCGATGGGTGTCAGGCCAGGCATCGCCACGCACATCGATAAAGGCAATGGCTAGGCGAGCATGCGAGGAAGATCGCCTGAGGCGATGGTGAACAACGCCTGAGGCGATGGCAACCTTTTGGACTTCGCCCCCACACATCGACTGGAGCGACGCCGAGGCATGGCGTGGGCATGCGCGCAGGGAGATCGTCCGAGGCGATGGGCTGAACGCCCGAGGCGATGGCATGAACGCCTGAGGCGATCTGGAGTTCGTTTGAGGCGATGCAAGATTTGAAGGAGCTGAGGCTACGGCCTTGATTTTGGCTTTGGATCGCCTGAGGCGATGCGTGATTTTTGGTGACCGTTGGGGCGCGGCGATGGTGATCGCCTGAGGCGATGTCCGAGGCGATCTTGGAGTGATTTCAGCCTTATGAGTAGCAACGGCTAGTAGGAGCCTTGGAGGCCTTCTACACTATAAATATGGATGCTTTGGAGCATTTTGAAGCTAAGGGGAACAAGCCTACAAACTTCCACAAAGTCTTGATAATTATTATTTGAATTTGCATTGCAATCTCCATACATTGTTGTTGTATTGGAGCTTGTAATTCTTATCTTTCTTAGAGTCTTGTTTCTTCGTGTGAGTACACCGTGAAGGTGCTTTTGGTTTGATTTCTTGTAAAGGTCCTCCAACACCAAAGCAAGTTGGAAAATTGTAAAGTCATCAACAAGTCTAGTTGGTGCAAGTGTGTGGCTATCCTTGGAACCCTTAAGGCCAAGAAGACTCGTGAAGAGTGTTGGTAGCTCGGGAAGAGCTTTGTATACTCGTGAAGGGTATTGTGCTCGGGAAGAGCGTTGTGTACTCGGGAAGAGTAGTGTGCTCGGGAAGAGCGTTGTAACTCGGGAAGAGTTGTTGTGTGGCTAACTTGGAGCCCTCAAGGCCAAGACCAATTGTTCTAGTGGAACCTCGGTTGGAGGTTATCTAACCGGGAAGAGGAGACGTAGGCGATTCATCGCCGAACTTCTATAACAAATCCTTTTGTTATTTATTGCTTTATTTTTCATTACGCATTTATTTATTTATTCTTTTTATTTATCGATTGACTAAAGGCTTCCGCAAGCGCAAAACTCTTTTATTTTTCAAACTCATTTTAAAAAGCTAAAGTAGCCAAGGAATCTCATTCACCCCCCCTCTTCGATTTCAACAATTTGATACATCCATTTCTTTAGCCTTTTATTGACAAGATTGGGGTTAAATGATAATGGATGACATTACGATAATTATGATATTATTGAGGTAATTAAATGGGTTAATGAATGGTCATCATTGTCACAATTTAGAAATGAAAAAAATTAGGGTCATCACATCCCTCCCTCCTTATTGGAAGTTTCGTCCTCGAAACTTGAGTCGGCTCGATCTTGATGAGACATTTATATTTCTCTTGCATCTTTTCCATCGGTTCCCAAATGACTTCTCTTTCCGTATAGGTTGACCTTTGGACATTGGCGTAAAGAAATGTACTTCGTCTCAGCACTTGATCCTTTGAGTCCACGTTCCAAATCGATATTTTTTCACACTTCTTCAACTACTAGAAGTTCTGCTTTGAGCATATTGTTTCGGTTCTCAATGTATCTCCTCAGTTGTGGTACGTGGAAGATATTATGAATTTGAGATAGGCTTGGAGTGAGTGCTATTTTGATTCTTTTGGGACCGTCAATGTTGAGAGTAACTCACTTAGGGTAAAAGTTTGCTCCAAATTTCGTACTGAAGTCTGAGGCTGAAACACATAGCATATCCTCGAGGGTATAAGTTCTCCTTTCAGTCTGACCATCGATTTGTGGGTAATATATGGTACTTAGAGTCACATGAGTATTTAACGTTTATCGAAAGCTCTTCCAAAGACGTGATACAAATCGTGAGTCTATATTAGAAGTTGTCTAGACTGACTTCCTACATTCATTAGTTTATAGTTTCAACTGAGCTCTTACCTAATCGAACCAACATTCATATTTACAAGTATTTCTTCTATCGCTTTCGATATGCGCTCTAATGAAAGTATCTTAATCTTAGGAAGGTGAGTGAAATTGTTTTCGAGTTTGAACGGATGTTCTTTGTCAAGAATGATCAACTTTTTGTGAGCTGAACCAATTAACAATGTGATGTAATACTACAAGAATTTGCATACGTTATTCTAGGATACGACTCATGAAAGAAACGAAATGATAATTCCAAGAAAGTGGAAAGAAGGAAAAAGTATGTAGTTTTGTGCATCAAATGCAAGACGATAGTCAAAAAATAATTTTTGATATGAAGAAGATCAAGGTCATATCAAACTCAAGCAGTCATGAACTCTCAAAAATGAATGAATAAACAATTGATGTATCGAACTTTAATGAAGAACGATAACCACATTAACCAAATAATATTTGGGTAATTATGAAGCGAAAACATATTATGAAGATCCGAAGTACTAGAAATGATTGAACGGTTGTTTTACTAGTAAGATATATTTCAAACGGTTCAAACTATTTAAAATAGATGATGAACAATTTCAGGGTGAATCAATAGTTGAATAAGTGTTTGAACAAATGAGAATATTTCAAAATTGACGAATGAAGCTCTATAGTGCAATAAGTAGATTGAATAATTGTCCGGATAAAATCATATGATTCAAGTATTATAGAAGAATTAAAAGTGAGCTTTCACATTGAATACGAGATTATATCAAAAGGGACAAAATAGAGCACAAAAGATATAATTGATGTTTAGGATGAAATAAATCAAGCGGAGAAATGTCCAATGGGCGTGATGACATGCTAACCCATTATTCCAATGAAAGTTGAGTTCAAGGATATCAATAATAAATTTGAAGGAAGACAAATGAATTCGTTGGTCGAATAAATTTTATCGAATTTCAAAAGATTTATTGGACTGCGGAAAGTTGGTTCTAATTTTCTTAATAAATTCTAAGGGAATAGTATATTCTCATTTGAACCAAAATATTATAAGCTTGAGTACGATGTTCCATCACTATATCCAAATTGAGAAATGGATTGCTAATTTCCTTATTAATATTTAGAGACTAATCTACTATCTCTCATTTCAACCATATGATCATACAACTTGAACCCAAAGTATCACAACTTATACTCAAATTATGAGATGCATCTTAAATTATGTCTCCCAAAATTCTAACATGACTTTACTTAGTTCTAAGGATCTCAATAAGAATAAGGAGGACATGTCACCGACTATTCGAGTTAGCCCGAGATTTCACTGAAATTAAGTTTCTTGGAATTTGGTGAAAAATTTCAAAACAATCTCCATGATGAATCTAATAAAATATGAACTCAAATTTATTGAGTGGTTTGAGAACTAAAATTCTCGAAGTTAGCCCAAGAATATAAATTCAAGAAATTGGGCGTAATACGAGTGGATTGAGTTCATAATGATTACAAAGAGGGATATAACTTTTCAAAATAATAATAGCAAGGGTTTAAAGTTGTTGAGTATGAGCGTAACCGAGGAATAACACAATTCAGGATACGCTTGGAGAATAAACTAAAATTTATTAATTAAACTAAGAGGTTCACGACAAAATCCTAAACAAAGAAATTAATTACTAGAATACCAAAGAAATATTTTTATTGTTCTTATCACATCGCATACTACAAAAACTAGTCTATTGATTCTCCGTCTCTTAAATCATACTCAACGTTTTCCACTACTAAAGGATTTTTCTCGAGATTTCCTCTTCCATCAACAAATTGATCACAGATTGCTTGTAGGCGACTTTGTGTGCTAATTCATTCTTCTTGATTAATGGCAAAGGTCTGGACATTAGGTTTGTTCTCCCTTAGCTTGTCTGGAGGGGCGTTGTGGTCTGTTCTAGTCTTCTGTTTGTCTGCTTCCGTACAATCCGCGATTTGGTGAACAAGCTCCGCTCACTTTACGACAGTTACGAGTATGCAATGGTTTACAGATGAGGCACCTCTGGGCATTCTTAACATTCAGATTATACGTGGATTCCTTATGATGATTAATGGAAAGATTTGGCCTTTTGATTGTCTGACCACAGTCGGATGACAGGTTAGGGGAAGGTCGCTTACGCTTCAACTCCTCTTCACCTTGTAGGTTGTCATTGATGTCTTCTTGATTGTTGAAGGCGAACAACGTTCCTATGCTTGTTTCTGTCAGGTGCTTGTTTGTAGTCTCAAGGGCATCAATTTGGGCCCTCAGATTTTCCAACTGTTGTTCCAAGGCCTGATTCCTCGCAACTTCAGCTCTATGAAGTGCGCCAAGCCTCATTATCTCCTCTAAGAGCTCCTCATTTGTGCGGTCATAGTAGTAGGAGGATTGGTGGACATCCTGGTGCAAATGATCCAATATCTTGAGAAGCTCGGTCTTGTTATGTTTTTCACTAGACAATGACTCATTGATCTCTTCCATATCGCTATCCAAATCTTGGATTCTATAGGACGCTGCGCAGGTCGTAATTACCTAATCCAAGAGAGGAGCGGTTAAGCCGACATATTTTTTTTTTACAATTTACTAAATATAGATGATAGAGGATGTGGAGCAAAGAATTTTATTTTATTTTATCTTATTGGGAATTAGGGTTCTATGGGAATGATTTATGCTTCAGAATTTGAACACTCTAGGTTTGGAATTTCAAAATTGTTAAAGGGCTTTTAATAAACATGTTAAGAAAATTCATAACCCAAATTTGGTTTTAGTTTGGTGTTTTGTGTTAAGAGGAATTGAGGCCTAAAATTTCAAGTCATGGGTTTCTTGTGTGAGTTTTCAATTTGTAGTTGACCTTACGTTTATCTGTAAATTTTCAAAATTGACCTGGGGATTTTGGTGGGTATCTTATATGGATCATTATCCCATAATTAATTTGAAAAAGGCTTACGGATTTAAGAGGAACTGGTGGTTCAACTTCGACTAGTTATGGTTCTTTAGGGCGTGAATTGTGGTTCCAAATTGGGTCCTTTCCTTGTCTGTAATCCGACGAAATCATAGGGATTTTACTACTGGCATGATTTCGAGCAAGATCCCAAAATTAATTGGATTTTTGTGTTCGAATTGTCTGTCAAATCGGATGCTGAAATTTCGCAAAAATTAGGGTTCTTGAGCGTGATTTTAGGCTCAAAATCGGAGGCTTTCCCTTGTTGTTTATTTGAATTTTCCAGAGGGCTTTTGATATATAGGTTATGTGGAACATTTACCCGGAACTAATTCAAATTCTATGTTCGGATTGATGGAAAAACGAATTTGGGATGTTTCAAAATTTTAGGGTTCTTGGGGCTAAGTTTTCGGTCCTCAATTGACGCCCTTGCTTTGTTTAGGAGTCGCTAAGAACATAGGGCTTTTAATACTAGAACAATTATGAGTGACATACCGACGTTAATTGGAATTTCGTGTTCGAATGGTCTGACAAATCGGATGCTGATGTTTTGCAAAATTTAGGGTTCTTGAAGCGTAACTCTCGGTCATCAATTGACGACCTTCCTTCGTTTCTGAGTTGGAAAAGGCATAGGGCTTTTATTACCCATGTCATGATGGTGAATTAACCAAATTTAATTCAAAATATATGTTCGGATTGTAGGAGAAGTTGCTGATCAAAAATTATGCCATAGTTAGGGTTTAGGGAGCGATTTTAGGCTCCAAATTGGACGCCTTCCTTCTTTTGTTACTCCGATTTGTTAGAGGGCTTTTATTAGGGATGATAATTGGATCATTAACCCAAATTTAATTTATTTTCTCGTTAGAATCAGGGATAAATCGAAGGTCTAATTTTCGTCTGAATTAGGGTTCATAAGGACGAGAATTTGATCGGCAGTTGTTCATCCAAAAGTGAACGGATTTTGCAATTGACAGGGGGATTTTTCTCGTCTGATGAATACGGTCATGGTGGTTGGTCGAGGAAGTCCACTGGTGGTCGACGGCACAAGATCGCAAAATGGACAGGTTTGGGGTGCGCGACTTCTTCGATGAGGAATTTGGCCGGGAAAACGTTGTCCGAACGACCCGTCGTTTAGTGACGTGGCATCGTCTGGTGGAGCCGATCATGGAGGTAGATCTATTTTCCGGTGAGGGCGGCGGTGGTGCGGCGGCAGAGGCAGCCCTAGATCTAGGGTTTTTGATTTTTTTTTTGATAAATGATATTATTTTCAGATTTTTGGATTACTGATTTTCGATTTTAATCAGTTGTCTATTAGATCCGGGATTCATAATTCGGTTGATTTATATCAACCAAAAATCTTTTCCCATCGGGATCATGAAACTTGGTTTTGCTCTGATACCACTAAAATGTCAGCCCCGAGACCGGAGTGTGTGACACCGGCGTTGATTCCAAACATTAATTCAAAATCAACAAGCCTCGTGTACAGATCTATGATAAAAACCAGTCTATTTATTCCATTGAAAATAATAATCGTCTTTACAATTGATATTACAAAATACAATTGTCTCGGATTAAATCAAAGATGCGGAAGCGTAAATAAAACTAATAAATTTTCTTGAAGGTTCTTCGTGGATCATCATCTCCAAAATTGTTCTTGTTATTCTTCATCGATCTCTTCTTTTTGTCTTGTCTGGGAGGGGAGGTAAGGGGTGAGTATTTGGGAAAAACACCCAGCAAGTAGGGGCCGATTGAACATAGGAAAACATACATATATTCATATCAAAAATCTTTTAAACATTTCTTTATCAAATCCATAGATCTTGGAATATAAACACATTTCTTACTCATAAACACATATCTTCCACGTATTCACATAATGACTTATTGGATTCAAGAGGTGGCTCCTGTTGCGCCTTAAAACGCTACAACTCTCATTCCTCTATTTTAAATAAAATTATCGTTTTTGTTTTGATGATTACAAAACCTATACATTTTGTACTAATGATTTTTATTGAGTATGCAGCATAAATTATGATCAAAGTTGAAGATTGTAATATATTGAAATGCCAAAGAAATTGTCTTTTGGAAGACACGGATCGCCCCAGGCGATGGGTGCCATCGCCCCAGGCGATGGGTGCCAGGCGAGGATCGCCACGCACATCGACAGAGGCGATGGCTAGGCGAGCATGCGGGGCAGATCGCCCCAGGCGATGGTGACCAACGCCTGAGGCGATGGCAGCCACAGGGACTTCGCCCCAGCACATCGACTGAAGCGACGCCGAGCTTGGCGCGGGCATGCGCGCAGGGGAGTTCGCCCGGGGCGATGGCACGAACGCCTGAGGCGATGGTCTGGAACGCCTGAGGCGATGTCGAGTTCGTTTGAGGCGATGCAAATTTTGGACATGCTGAAGCTACGGCCTTGATTTTAGCCACTGATCGCCTGAGGCGATCCAGCGATCGCCTGAGGCGATCTGTGCATTTTTGACCGTTGGAACGCGGCGATGGGTGATCGCCTGAGGCGATGGCTGAGGCGATCCAGGAGTGATTTCAGCCTTTTGAAGTGCAACGGCTAGTAGGAGCCTAAGGGGGCCTCCTACACTATAAATATGGATGCTTTGGAGCATTTTGCAGCTAAGGAACAAGTCTACAACTCATACAAAGTGTTGATCAATTGTTGGTTCAAATTATATCATACTCTCCATACATTGTTGTTGTATTGGAGCTTGTGATTGTTTTCATTTGTTGAGTCTTGTTGTCTTCGTGTGAGTACACCGTGAATGTGTTTTTGTTGGTACAATTCATTGTAAAGGTCCTCCAACACCAAAGCAAGTTGGAATATTGTAAAGACATCAACAAGTCTTGTTGGTGCAATTGTGTGGCTATCCTTGGAGCCCTTAAGGCCAAGAAGACTCGTGAAGAGTGTTGGTTGCTCGGGAAGAGCTTGTGTACTCGGGAAGAGTATTGTGCTCGGGAAGAGCGTTGTAACTCGGGAAGAGTTGTGTTGTGGCTTACTTGGAGCCCTCAAGGCCAAGATCAATTATTCTAGTGGAACCTCGGTTGGAGGTTATCTAACCGGGAAGAGGAGACGTAGGCGATTCATCGCCGAACTTCTATAACAAATCTTTTTGTTATTTACCGCATTATTTCATTTACGCATTTATTTATTTTATTGTTTATTTATCGATTGACTAAAGGCTTCCGCAAGCGCAAAATATTTTTATTTTTACAAACTCATTTTAAAAGGCTAAAGTAGCCAAGGAATCTCATTCACCCCCCTCTTCGATTCCAACAAGTGGTATCAGAGCCATTTGATTTTTGTTTTAAATCAAATTTTTTAAATGGCTAATCTAGCAAATGAGTTTGCTCAAGGTCAATCGACAAATCGCCCTCCGCTTTTCACGGGTGATAACTACGGTTATTGGAAGAATAGAATTTCTCTATACATCCAATCCGTAGATTATGATCTATGGAAAATCATAGTGAAAGGTCCACATATTCCTTTAAAGGAAGTTGGGGGAATTAGTGTTCCCAAAGATATGGACGATTTCACTAGAGCGGATATGATATTAATTTCACAAAATGCTAAAGCGATTAATATTTTGCATTGTGCCTTAGATATGAAGGAGTACAACCGGATCTCGATGTGCTCAACCGCAAAGGAAATTTGGGACAAATTGCAAATTTGTCATGAGGGCACTAATCAAGTAAAGGAGACCAAGATTGATCTATTGCAACTCAAGTATGAAACATTTGAGATGGATTCCGGAGAAGATGTGGATTCCATGTTTAGGAGGCTCACCCAAATCATCAAAGAGCTTGCTCAACTTGGAGAGAAGTATCCTCCAAAGCAAATATGGAGGAGAGCACTAAGGGCCTTACCTAAAGAATGGGATGCAAAGAGGACGGCCATTATCGAGTCCAACAAAGGAGAAAGTGCGTCCTATGATCTTGATGAGCTCCATGGCACATTGGTGACTCATGAGCTTGAAGTTGCCACAAGGAGAGAAGTAAAGGAGGAGGATAGATCCAAGAGAAATGGGATTGCCTTGGTTGGAAGGAAAGACCACTCCGATGATGAAGAAGATGATGATGATGAGGAGATGGCATTGTTCACAAGAAAGTTCAAGAAGTTCTTCAACAAACATGGCAAGTCAAAGACCTCAAGTGCAACCAAACATGAATCCAAAAATGAGGTAACTTGCTATAATTGTCAAGAAAAAGGCCACTATGCTAACAAATGTCCTAGGAAGAAGAATGAGGACAAAGGCAAGAAGAAGGCTTTTATAGCTACATGGAGTGATAGCGACTCCGATGAAGAAGAAGCCACCAATCTTTGTTTAATGGCTCTTGGAGATGAAGGAGATGAAAGCAATAATGAGGTACCTTCTTTTGATGAACTTTTAGAGTCTTATAATGATCTTATTGATGCTCTTGGCAAAACCAAGATGAGTAATAAACTACTCAAACTTGAGATTGCTAAGAAAGATGAAGAAAATAATTCATTGAAAAATGAATTAGATTCTTTAAAGATATCATTTTGCAAATATAGTGAAAGTAGTCAAAAGATGAGTGAATTGCTTGGTTTACAACGATGTAGCTTTGACAAAGCCGGGTTAGGCTTTTCAAACAAATCAAAATCTTTTTCAAGCTTGTTGGCCAAAGCAAAGCACAACTCTCTTACTTGCACTTATTGTTGTAAAAGTGGTCATACCAAAAACAAGTGTAGGTTTGCTAGAATCCAATACCAACCTAATAAAAGGTGGAAATGGATTCCAAAAGTGCCATTGAAAGTTAACCCCCTAGGACCCAAAAATCAAATGGGTACCAAAGTTCCTCCAATTATTAATTTGTCTTGTAGGGACAAGAATGGAATGAAGGATGAAGGGCCAAGCAACTCAAAGGAGGAGTTTGTATTATTCACAACTATAGAAGAAGCACGAGGCATAGGACCAATGACAAGAACGCACTCTTGTCATCAAAGGTAAAATTTATTTTATACATTTTAAATGATCAATTCAAAATTAATTGGCACAAATTAATTGTGACCAATAAATAATGAAGCTCAATATTGATTGGAGTAAAATGCATAACCCCTTAGCATGTGCACATATAAATTGTTTTATTGCATGATGTATGCCTATCCTTTTATAGTAAGTGCAATGAATTCTAATTTGAATATGTTATATGATATTATGTGATTAAGCATGCTATATTTGTTTAGATGCTCTATCTTTGAAATAATGCTATCATGATCTTAATAAATTTATCAAATGATGATTTGAGAATTCTAATGCTTATTGGGCACAAATGCATGAAATTTTGGTAGAACATATGCACATTTTGCACATTTTGAATTCATTGTTGATCGCCTTAAAACGCATGTTTGTATTCCTCAAAATGAATTAATCTCATGCTTATTTTGGGCTATTATATGCTTGATGAGGAACATGTATAAAATATGGCTATGTGTCAACATGTTTTTGTGATTTGTCTATTTAATTTTTGTACTTTTTGATTATCACAAAAAGGGGGATAATTGTGTGATAATCTTGAAGTTTTCTTCATGCATAGTTTAAGGGGGAGAGCTTGTGTATGCATGGTTTGAGGGGAAGAGTTGTTTACTTTATGCTTTACTTGATTATTTGTATGTGCTATACAATTGTTAAGGGGGAATCAAGTTTACTCACATTTAATTTCAAAAATGCATTTTGAAATCACCTTTTAAAAGTCACAAATTGTGAATTATTGGGCTTTTTAGATTATGTGATTTAATTTTTGTTGTTAGATGGTTTAATGTTAGTTAAATTTATCAAAAATAATTTTTTGGTCCAAAAATTGACTCAAAATATGGCCAAACCATCGCCTCAGCATTCTGTGCGCAGTGCCTCGTCCGTGGCTCGCATCGCCTCAAACGATCGCAAGCATCGCCTCGGGCGTGGCTCGCATTGCCTCAAACGATCGCAAGCATCGCCTCAGGCGTTCTCGATCGCCTCAGGCGTTCTCCAGATCGCCTCAGGCGATCTCGATTTTTAAAGTCTGAAGGCTACGGCTTTTGCTCATTTTTTCAGCAACAATTCGTGTTTTTCACCCATAATTCGAGCTTTCTTCATCATTGTTATAATCGATCATCCTAAGCCTTTCCAAACCATCAATTTCACTTTCCAAACACAAAATCTTCCAATTCGAAATTTTTGCAAACCCTAACCCCAATTCTCAAAATCGAAACTTTACCTCAATTCCCTTAAATTTCTTGCAATATGTCTCGAAGCAACCGAGAAGAAGGTGAATCAAGCCGGAGGAGACGCTCCAATCGATCCAATAGGAATTATTCGGGTCCTCCACTTGATGGTAAGCCTATTCCGGAAGATTATCTTACTCGCAAATTAATTCCGGGTTATGTCTTTGATTTCGATTTCCTTAGAACTTCCCAGCTCCCAATTCTTGATTGGATTCAATTCCAACAATGGGAAAATTTTTTCAAACCCCCTAGAAAGAACGATTTTTTGTATCCATCCATGATTCATTCTTTCTATGCCAATCTTGAACTGTTTGAGGGTGATGGTGAGTTAACTATCAAAACCATCGTTTGTAATCGCCCAATTGAATTCAATAGCACTGAATTAGGAAATATTCTTCGCATTCCTTCGGAGGGTCCGGCTAAATTTGCTCTAGCTACTTGGCCCAATGATGGGGTATGTGATCCTGCCCAAGACTTGTATCTCATATTTGGCGGAACCCCTCAATGTCCAAACCAATCCTTTCTTGTGAATTCCATCCCTACAAACTACCAAATCCTTCACAAGATTGTGATCACCTCGATGATCCCTCGGGATGGTGATCGTCTTAGGTTGAAATTCTCTGATGTATACTTGATGTATTACATCATTACAATGACTCCCTTCAACCTACCTAGATTCATTATCCAAATCGTTAGGAACACCGCCCATAATCCTAAAAAGGTTATTCTCCCATTCGGCCGTGTCCTAACAAAGATTTTTCTTCATTTCAACCTTCCTTTCGATGACAATGAGAAACTCCCTATCAAGTCCAAGGACACCTTCAATCTAAGGTGTTTTTTGTTTAACAAAATTTCTTGGAATCCTTTCACCTCATGTTGGGTTAATGATCCGGGGAACCTACTTTCTGCTTTCAATCCTAAAGATCACCCCTCATTACCCATTGATAGGATGACTAGTGCCCAAAGGGTTCATTTTCCTTTCTTGATTGAACCAAATCTTGATGAGCCACCCATTCAGCATCAATCTCCATCTACCTTTGATGACATGATGAATATTGGGGCGGATATTCCAGCTCCTGATAGTCATCAACCTTCCTCGTCTTTTGAATTCAATCAAGACGCTTTTGCCTTCTTTACCTCTCAATTCCAAAGCCTTCGTGAGGATATGAACTCACAATTTCAATCCTTGAGAGTCGATATGAATTCTCAATTTCATTCCCTTCGAGATGATGTTGCGTCTCTTCGAGCTTACCAAGACTCCTCGAGAGAAGATTTGTCGTATCTACGACATGAAGTGGACGCTCTTCGTTCTCAGTTTTCCAGTACTCACATGGACGATGATACTACTCACGGGAATGATGGTGATGGTGATGGTGATGGTGGCATGGATTGAGTTGTCTTTGTTTTAGAGTTTTTTTTAGATTTTATCCTTTTTGTAATTATTTGTAAGGATTAAATGGTTAAATGATGTTGGAATGAATTTATTGTTTATGTTGATGGAGTTTAAGTTGTTGATTGAATTTTGAGTTGATTGTATATTACTTGGATGGATTTATGGTTTATTGATTTTTAAAGGAAACTATGTCCAATTTTCTTAAAAATCCTTTACCCTTTTTTATTCTCACAAAAAGGGGGAGAATGTATGTGTAAACTTGGTGCAAACTTGATTGATGAAATGCTTTTTGCAACCTAATTGTTTTTACAACTTGTGGTACATTTTGTAAAGGTGATAAAAATGCACATTGGAACATTGTTTATCATTGCATTCATTAAGGGGGAGTTTAAACTCTCTTTGTATTGCATTGTTATAAGTTATATTTTCTTTCAAGTTTACCGGGTTTTGTGATCATCAAAAAGGGGGAAATTGTTGCGCCTTAAAACGCTACAACTCTCATTCCTCTATTTTAAATAAAATTATCGTTTTTGTTTTGATGATTACAAAACCTATACATTTTGTACTAATGATTTTTATTGAGTATGCAGCATAAATTATGATCAAAGTTGAAGATTGTAATAGTATTGAAATGCCAAAGAAATTGTCTTTTGGAAGACACGGATCGCCCCAGGCGATGGGTGCCATCGCCCCAGGCGATGGGTGCCAGGCGAGGATCGCCACGCACATCGACAGAGGCGATGGCTAGGCGAGCATGCGGGGCAGATCGCCCCAGGCGATGGTGACCAACGCCTGAGGCGATGGCAGCCACAGGGACTTCGCCCCAGCACATCGACTGAAGCGACGCCGAGCTTGGCGCGGGCATGCGCGCAGGGGAGTTCGCCCGGGGCGATGGCACGAACGCCTGAGGCGATGGTCTGGAACGCCTGAGGCGATGTCAAGTTCGTTTGAGGCGATGCAAATTTTGGACATGCTGAAGCTACGGCCTTGATTTTAGCCACTGATCGCCTGAGGCGATCCAGCGATCGCCTGAGGCGATCTGTGCATTTTTGACCGTTGGAACGCGGCGATGGGTGATCGCCTGAGGCGATGGCTGAGGCGATCCAGGAGTAATTTCAGCCTTTTGAAGTGCAACGGCTAGTAGGAGCCTAGGGGGCCTCCTACACTATAAATATGGATGCTTTGGAGCATTTTGCAGCTAAGGAACAAGTCTACAACTCATACAAAGTGTTGATCAATTGTTGGTTCAAATTATATCATACTCTCCATACATTGTTGTTGTATTGGAGCTTGTGATTGTTTTCATTTGTTGAGTCTTGTTGTCTTCGTGTGAGTACACCGTGAAGGTGTTTTTGTTGGTACAATTCATTGTAAAGGTCCTCCAACACCAAAGCAAGTTGGAATATTGTAAAGACATCAACAAGTCTTGTTGGTGCAATTGTGTGGCTATCCTTGGAGCCCTTAAGGCCAAGAAGACTCGTGAAGAGTGTTGGTTGCTCGGGAAGAGCTTGTGTACTCGGGAAGAGTATTGTGCTCGGGAAGAGCGTTGTAACTCGGGAAGAGTTGTGTTGTGGCTTACTTGGAGCCCTCAAGGCCAAGATCAATTATTCTAGTGGAACCTCGGTTGGAGGTTATCTAACCGGGAAGAGGAGACGTAGGCGATTCATCGCCGAACTTCTATAACAAATCTTTTTGTTATTTACCGCATTATTTCATTTACGCATTTATTTATTTTATTGTTTATTTATCGATTGACTAAAGGCTTCCGCAAGCGCAAAATATTTTTATTTTTACAAACTCATTTTAAAAGGCTAAAGTAGCCAAGGAATCTCATTCACCCCCCTCTTCGATTCCAACAGCTCCCGTATGCATAGCACTTTGCTCTTATGGATCAAGAGGTGACTCCCATGCATGTGGCACTCCCACATTATGTAGCACTTTGCCCCGCCGAATCAAGTGGTGACTCATACATACGTAGCACTTTGCTCCGCAAAGTCCTTTCATTCATGATCATGTCACATACTTGTTAGATTTAAAAAAACATAATCCTCATGTTTGATGTTCAATCGAGATTTTAATCATCAATAATGTTTTGAAAATGAAATGGAATTATAGCAAAAACCCACTTACCATGTTAAATAACCGAAGCATACTAAGATGAGATCCGGGTTGAGAAAATGGTGTGAATCTCCTCCTCTCTTCTTGAAGGTTTCGAAAATGTGTGTGTGTATTCTGTGAGTGCTAATATTTCAAAATGGTGAGTAAGAGTATAGGTTTAAGGCATGAGGTGGTTTTATGCAAGCTAGTGTGGGAATTAGGGGGTGAAAATCCCATGATTTATGTCTTTCAATTGCAAAGATCAAGGTAGGTCAAAAAAATGGTGTCTTGATTGGTTAGTCTTTTCTTGGTATGTAATAGTGTGATTTTATAGATCAATTTCTTTAACCTTTTATTGACAAGATTGGGGTTGAATGATAATGGATGGCATTATGATAATTAGGATATTATTGAGGTAATTAAATGGGTTAATGAATGGTCATCATTGTCACAATTTAGAAATGCAAAAATTAGGGTCATCACAAATTTGATCCCACGTAGTAATTATAATAACGGCACTCTGAGACTGCATAAGAATTATAATAGCGTACTTTGACCCCACCCAAATTCAACAGTGGCACTTTGACCCCACTGTGACTATATAGTGGCATTTTGAACCCCACTATATTTATATTAGCGGCACTTTGGCCCCGCGCAAATTCATAGTGGCATTTTGACCCCACTGTGATTATATAGTTACACTTTGAACCTCACTATATGTTGAGCCTTAAACGCATGGTTGCGTTTAATGCGTTAAATTATCCCCGGTTAATCTTTGAGTTTTGATGATCAACAAAACTTGTATTTGTTATACTAATATGTCTACTTAGTGTACAGGGTTATATTGATAAATTGGTTGGGAAGACCAATGGAAGAGAACCCAAGTTATACAATAACATATGCGAGTTCATAGGACAAGCGGTGATTTTTATCAAGGAATCTATTGAGCTTGGACGAGAAGGAATGACATCTATGAACAACCAATTTAAGTGTTCAACATGTGTGGAATGATGTTGGAACAATTTCTTATGATGGGATGAAGACCCACAAACCAATGGTCCGTTGGTGGGCAAATTCGTTTAGAAGCCAATTGGAGCGCAGTGCAATGTTTTGATTATATCTCTTGGCTCAATGCTCCGAACAAGGTGAATCCAAAGAGGTTGGAAAGAAAACTCAATATGCTAGATTTCATATTCGAACATCTCAGTCCAATTCGGATTGCATCATGGAGCAAAATGTCATGGAAGTCATAACAAGTGCAGATTGTAGCAAGGTTTGAGCGACTGTAGCATTTTGGGCATAAATTCTTCATACCTTAATGAAATGCAATGAAATTTTGTACACACCTAGATAAGAGGAATATCTACAACTTTTATGTTTACCACTTTTCCCAGAAATGAGCTTAAGATGGTCGAATAGTGCAAAGTTTGAGAGTGCTGAAATCTGGCAGATCACCTCAGGCGATCCGGGCCATCACCTCAGGCGATCCGAGCCATGTTGCGCACCATCGACTGAAGCGATGGCACGGTGGGCACGCTGGCGATCCGATCGCCCCAGGCGATGGTCAACCTCGCCCCAGGCGATCCAGAATGCTTCCTAGGCCATTTTTTTGAGGGCGATCGCCCCAGGCGATGCACGGAACGCCCGAGGCGATCCAGAACTTTACCTACGGCCTTGTTTATCATTGATGATCGCCCCAGGCGATGGGGAGATCGCCCCAGGCGATCTGGGCCAGATTTGACCGTTAAAGGGTGGCGATGGGTGATCGCCCGAGGCGATTTCCGAGGCGATCGAGGCGTGATTCAAGCCTTATGTGTAGCAACGGCTAGTAGGAGCTTTGGGGGCCTCCTACACTATAAATATGGATCTTTTGGAGCTTTTTGAAGGCAAGAAACAAGACTATAAACTACAAGAAAGCCTTGATCAATTCAAATTACTTTAGCATTGCAAACTTCATACATTTGTGTGTATTGGAGTTTGTAATTCATTTCTTGTTGTGTGAGTTTTGATTCTTCGTATTGGTACACCTTGAAGGTGTTTTGATTGAGTTTCTTGTAAAGGTCCTCCAACACCAAAGCAAGTTGGAAAATTGTAAAGTCGCCAACAAGTAAAGTTGGTGCATGTGTTGTGGCTATCCTTGGAGCCCTTAAGGCCAAGAAGACTCGTGAAGAGTGTTGGTAGCTCGTGAAGAGCTTTGTGTACTCGTGAAGAGTATTGTGCTCGGGAAGAGCTTTGTAAACTCGGGAAGAGTTGGGTTGTGGCTAACTTGGAGCCCTCAAGGCCAAGATCATTTATTCTAGTGGAACCTCGGTTGGAGGTTATCTAACCGGGAAGAGGAGACGTAGGCGATTCATCGCCGAACTTCTATAACAAATATCCTTCTCTTTTATTGCTTTATTTTTCATTACGCATTTATTTATTTATTCTTTTTATTTATCGATTGACTAAAGGCTTCCGCAAAGCGCAAAATATTTTTATTTTACAAACTCATTTTAAAACGCTAAAGTAGCCAAGGAATCTCATTCACCCCCCCTCTTCGATTCCAACACTATATTTATATTAGCTTCACTTTGACCCCACTCAAATTCAACAGTGACACTTTGACCCCACATTGATCATATAGTAACACTTTGAACCCCGCTATATTTATATTAGCGGCACTTTGACCCCGCTCAAATTCAACAGTGGGACTTTGACCCCCATTATATTTATATTGTAATAACTCAAACATAATCACTACATTATTTAAAGTGAACACATAATTCAATTCCGTATACTTACATATAATTTTCATAAATTGACATTTCATAAGTGCATAATTGATCGCTTTTATTTTAAACAGTTATTTTCAGTGTAGCGATTTATGTACCGCAAGTGCACGGTGTCAAGTTTTAGTATAATGGTTTAAAAGTAAGAAGTGTCGTACCCACATGGACTAGTAGTAATTACCACGTTTGATTAGAATTTCTATATTTAACCTACGATTATGTAATGATTATCAAACTAAATTGACTTAAGCACTAAAATTAACCTAAACAGCAGTGATGGATAATTGAAGAGAATTTATAAACGGATTATCAAGACGTCGGTTCACCCATGTAATCCCCCAAAAGTTGTCTATTAATTAAGATTCAATGTTCTATGTTCTAGGGTGACGAGTTTTCCTATTTCATTCGTTATACATTGGTCCGGTTATAACAAGTCTAGCATTAATCTACAATAAACCACTCCCGTGTCTTTATTGAATGATTAATACTGAAAAATGCTTCGTGAAAACTACTAGCCTTCGATTTTGGTAAATCTATTGCTATCACACGTGTGCTAGATTTTACTTGGTCAGTCTCAACCTAAAACCCACGGCCTAATTTACTACGTCGTATCGTAATCTCCTATGGTCAATTCAATTACGATTACCCATATCATGCAAAAGGTAGCTAATCTTTTACAAGCATTAAAAACATAAATTATGCGCAAAGATCATAGAAATCAAATCAAAATCGTTAATTAACTCAAGGGTTCAAACATGGGATCCCCTATGTCTTGACAATTGTCTTAGCCAACAACCATAATCAAATTATAATGCAAAAACATGTCTTTAAACAAATTTAACATCACAATCTGAAATAAAAAATAACTAAGTTCAGAAATACTAAGATAACGAGGATGTCGTTCCGTGCGTCGCTCCGTTCTTTCGTTCCTTGCGTTGCTCTTGCTCTTCAATGATTTGCGGTATTTCTTTGGATAGAGGATTGGCTGCTAGGTTTCAGAAAAGTGGGCAAAAGTCCCTTCAATTTCCGTGAATAGGTCTTTTAAATAGGGTAACAACCCCTAGGAAGGAGTCCCCCTTGAACCAAACATGGAAAGTCTTTATTTTTCTTAAAACTCTTCGCGACGATCGCTCTTCAATCCTCGCCGATCGATGGCGAGTCTCTACTGGACGATGATAGCCAAATTTAACATTTCCGCGATCGATCTTCGTTCCCTGCCGATCGATCGCGAGTCTTCGTTGTATATTGGCGATCGATCGTGAGTTCATGCCGATCGATCGCCAATGTATTCTGTTCAGCATCCATTTTATAGCTCGGCGATCGATCGCGATGGTGTTCCCGATCGATCGCGAGCTGTATAAAATCTATAACTTCGAGAATTCAGTCCATTTTCTCACGTCTTCACTCGGTTTGGTCCTTTTTCAACATTATTAGCTTATTTCCTCCACTTTTATCCCATTGGACCTAGATTCCTGAAATACACAAAAATATACCAAAAAACGTAAAATCATCCAGGAATCAATACGAAAATCAATACACACACATAACAAAATAAGTGTAAATTTCACACTTATCAACTCCCCCAAACTTAGACTTGATCGTCCTCGAGCAAGCAATGAAATCAAAATGTAGAGTTTATCATCAATACTTTAACAGAATTAACTTAACAACTCAAATGTAACAGCTCAAAAATCTCACTAACACTTCAACAAGAGTCAATCCAAAAATCAACAAGAAGTGTTTTCTCCCATGCCAAGCAATACCTCGCAAAATTGGAATGTGTGTGTGCTATTGTCAATCTTGAGTTTCATATATATTTTTAAGATCAAATTCTGTTAGTAAACTCAAGGTCAAGGTTACTATCAAGCACTCCATAAGTCTACTTTTCAAGCACTTCTCCACTAATGTAATTATTCCCTACACTTGAATCAGAAGGTCTTCTTAAGCTTATAATGTCAGGCCTTTGGTGTTTGGCTTCAAAGAAAAGATAGGATAGTGCAAAGAAGCGAGTATAAGATTTTACAGTTCGCATTTGTAGCACAAAATTGAGCTTCTCTTCTTTTTCTTTTTAGCCTTGGCCACTTTGGGTCTTATTTAGATTTTTTCTCAAGGCTTTTTATCTATCTTTTTCTTTTCTCATTCATCATTTTTTTTTCATAATAAGCTCATCTAAATGTAGCAATTAAAGTGCATCTAATGAGAATCATTATACTCCCTTTAGGTAAGGCTAATTTTTTTTCATTAGGCTCAAAAAGGTGGGTATAATGAGTTTGCCAAAAAAATGTTGAATGGGGGCTAATTTACATTCTTATTCATTTAAGCTCAAAGAGGGACACTAATGGTATATATAGACAAAGTATGTTCGAAAGGCTCAAACGTTCCAAGGATCGCCTAAATCATATCCAAGTCAAGTTCATAATTATAAATTTTTGCCTCAAAGTGCCCTCAAATATATTTTAGAGTGCTCTAAGATGCTCAAGACAAATCATAGTTAACAGAATTTTTCACTTTCCTATATAAATTCCACTCAATCATGACTCAGACGTGCATCAAAAATGTTCCTCAATTTTTTTTTTTTTTTTGACATATTAACTCAACCCAAGATATTCACCAACAAGTCAAAATTTTTCAAAACTCTAATTGAGATGGAGATTATTTTCATCATGTATTACAGTTGCAAGTTTCATTCATGTATTTCTTAATGAATAACTCAATTTTCACAAACAATTAAGAATAATATGCTCAAGAACGACTTCGTACCACTCGCTAAAATATCATACAATAAAAGTAGTAGCAAGAGAAAAACAGCACTCAGTAAAGACCCCCAAACTTAGTATGCCCATTGCCCTCAATGTACAGAAAACAATAAGTGCAGTAGCAAAACACATACCTCGACGACGATCGTCGGTGATCGTCGTCCTCATCGTCCCGCTCCGGTGGTGGATCTGGGTAGTATGGTTCCTGTGGCTGGTATGGCTGGATTGTAGGCTGTGGTGGGAATGGAATGTTAGGGAAACCCTGTGCCAAAGCAGAGTTCCATGCAGCTTGATACTGCAAGAACTCCATGTTTTGCTGATATAATTGATTGTGACCCCATCGGAGTTCCATTTGTTCCTGTCGTATCTCCTGCAATTCATGATGGAGGGATTCCGTCGTGATTTAAGTAGGCACTGTAGCAGCAGATAATGATGGTCCAGGAAGGTGGCTGCTGCTAGGTCGTGGTTGTGCCATCCGTCTGACTGTGGCTGGTGCAGGATGATCGACCATGAGTGATGCCTTCGGTGGAATTGCCTCTTCTGCGGAGTCCCAGACAACTTCTACATATTTGCACAAATAGGTGATCGTGGAGGGGCATGGCATACCAGAAGTGGGAGGGCCGCGAGTGTAGTTCCGGATGGATGCCTCGACAAGACGTCTGAGATCTATCGTGAGTCCGGTAACTATGGCATATACAAGTATAGCTCGGTCCTTTGTGACTTCCGAAGTGTGAGTCGATGGCATGACCCGAGCCACTATAAATGAAAACCATGCCTTGGGCTCCTCCTTCAGATCCGATATCAGTACCAGCTGTGGCTTTCCGTCGGCGTTCAGTCGCCACTGAGTTCCCTCAACACATATCGTGGATAAAATAACATCCAAGTCGATGTGATTCCGGCAATATATGGAGTAGTCATCCTCCGGAATGTTTGGCATGTTATATAGCGCACTGATAGCCCGTGAATCAAAAAGAATTGGTTGTTGCCATACAGAGACAATGTTGGCTTCAATATGGCTCTGTGCCCGGAGGTTGGAGTAAAACTCCCTGACTAAAGAAACCACCGCATCTCGTGGTTGGCTAACAAAAGTATACCACTCTCGCCGGAGTGCCTCTTGGATCACAGCACAGCCGAGCTTGCTCGTGTCCATTCTCCGTTCCCTTATCAGATTCTTCTTCCGGTATACCGCATAAAACTTTGCAGCTTCATTACTTATGAACTTGTAGGAGTCAAACTCCTCAGGAGCGGGAACTGCCTGCTTTTGCTTGCGCTTCGGTGCCATCCCTAGAATCAAAGTTACCAACACCACTACCAACCAACAATCCAAGTTAAGCTACAAACCCAACCACACAATAATCACTAGGAAGCTCTTCAATTCTCCCCCAAACTTATCAAGACCAAACAATTCCAACTTCACCGATTCACAATTCAAAAACTTAATTTTTTTCACATCCCAACACTTAATTAACAGTCAATTAATGAACCATGTATAGCAAAGCTAAAATACCTCAACAAATTTTGAAAATTTGTTACTTGGTAGTCCTTAGCTTTCCATAGCTTCTAATTGGAGTGGAGGGTGCTCAAAACTCCTTTTCCCTTGCTAATTCATGTGAAAGATTGAAGCTTGATGTTAGAATTGAAGATATCTTTCAAGAATTTTGAAGAAAAATGAAGGATTGAAGATGGATTTGGAAAAAGTTCAGGAAAATTTGGGGAATTTGGGGGAGGGTTCGTTTTTTTAGTGTGTGTAATGTGTGAAAAATGTTGAATCTGATATTAAAAAAACAAATTTATGACCTCGCGATCGATTGTGAGTTCTTGCCGATCGATCGCGAGAGTGTTCTGGAATTGGGCGATCGATCGCGGATGTTTGCCGATCGATCGCCAATATAAATTTTTTTTTTCTCTTCTCGGGACTTGGCGATCGATCGCGATGGTATGGCGATCGATCGCCAAAACACACTGCCCGAAGTATTTTTTTTTTAGATCAACACTTTTCTCTCGGGATTCGCTCTTCTCCACCCACTCTACAAAATTGACACACAGAGTCAATCCTTGGAACAAAATTACAATTAAAACAAACACTAACTAAAAATTTAAAACGAAGAAAAAGTGAGAAAACATGGTGTTCTTAATTTATAGTCCCAAGCTGGACTTAATACCAAATTGATTTAAGAGTTAAAATGGACAACAGTAGGCGGACTGAAATCATGTCCATGATAGTGTTTCAGCCGATGTCCATTGACTGTGAAGGTGCCTTTTGTTGGATCATTGATCTCGATTTCTCCGGATGGAAATACCCTGGTGATAGTGAATGGTCCTTGTCATCGAGACTTCAACTTACCTGGAAAGAGTCTCAATCTTGAGTTAAAAATTAGGACCAAATCCTCTTCTTTGAAATCACGCTGGCTGAGCTTTCGTGCCATTTTTTTGTTTTGTCTTTATAGATCTTGGCATTCTCATAAGCTTGGTTTCTAAACTCATCCATTTCATTCAAGTGTAGGAGACGTTTTTCACCTGCAATAGTTAAATCAAAATTCAGATTTTTTATTGCCCAAAATGCCTTGTGTTCTAGCTCGACAGGAAGATGACATGCTTTTCCAAAGACTAACCTATATGGTGATGTACCAATAGGTGTTTTAAATGCAGTCCTATATGCCCATAGAGCATCATCTAACCTCAAGGACCAATCTTTTCTAGACGTATTGACCAATTTCTCCAAAATCCGTTCACTTCTCTATTAGAAACTTCTATTTGTCCACATGTTTGTGGGTGGTAAGGTGTTGCAACCTTGTGGGTGGCACCATATTTGCTCAAAAGTTTTTCAAAGAGTTTATTGCAAAAGTGTGACCCACCGTCACTAATGATTGCTCGAGGAGTGCCAAATCGAGTAAAAATGTTCTTTTTCAAAAATTTTACCACCACTCTAGCATCATTAGTGCGGGAAGCTTCAGCCTCAACCCATTTTGAAACGTAGTCCACAGCGACAAGTATGTAATAATTAGAACATGAAACTGGAAATGGTCCCATAAAATCTATGCCCCAAACATCAAATAAATCACATTCAAGCATATTGTTAAGGACATTTCATGTCTCCTAGAAATGTTGCCCGTTCTTTGGCATTTATCACAAGTGGACACATACATGTATGCATCTTTAAACAAGGTAGGCCAGTAAAAACCCGATTCAAGTACCTTGGCAGCAGTTTTTGTTGGACCCATGTGTCCCCCTACCTCTCGGTCATGACAGTGGTTCAGAATAGATGACATCTCCTCCTCTGATACACATCTCCTGATCATGTTGTCTGCACAAACCTTAAACAACAATGGGTCCTCCCACATGTAGTGTTTAACATCAGATAAGAATTTCTTCTTCTGATAAAAGGTCATTTGTGGGAGGATACCACTAACCAGATAATTTGCAAAATCGGCATACCACGGTAGTGCAAGAACTTGAAAAAGCTGTTCATCATGAAATTTTTCATTGATTTCTTCCAGTTCATTATCATGTTTCTCCATCTCATTATCAATCCTAGATAAATGATCCGCTACTACATTCTCAACACCCCTCTTATCTTTAATTTCTAAATCAAATTCTTGCAATAGGAGAATCCATCGGATTAAACGTGGTTTAGCGTATTTTTTAGCAAGAAGATATTTAAGTGCCGAGTGATCAGTGTACACAATTACTTTTGAGAGACAGAGATAAGAGTGAAATTTATCAAACGCAAATACTACTGCTAGAAGTTCTTTCTCAGTGGTGGCATAGTTCGGTATCGTCTAGAGGTGGTCGGACGGCGGCGAACGGAGCGGATAAGTACAAGGTGGTCGGTGAATCGCACGAGCAGTGTGTGTTTTCGCACCTTTTAGTAGGTGTCCACGATTCATTGTGTGTTTTTGCATGTTTTGTTATGTGTTTTACACCCTACACCGATATATATTAATTCCCGACCAATTATGAACATCGGGGTGTCACCGGTGTACTGGTGCATGTATATCACATGTACAGTCCACACCTGACTTCGTGTCCTTCTTTGAATCACAAAAATGAAATCTTTCGATTTAATACAAATTTTATATTTATTAAATCATTTTAATAAAATTTCGGTGTTAATCCGAATATTCCAAAAATATATGTTTCATTCATCATGTTCTGACACGACTGTCAATTGACATATACAATATCAATTTCCACTCTCATTAATTAGATTTTATTCTCGTTAATTAATTTCTAACTAATTAACAAAATAATGTACAAATTGTACTTAATTCTCATTAGCAAATATCGGGACATCACATTTACAAAATGTTAAGTATGATCTCAAGTTGTTATCAAAGATAATATTCATCATGTTTATTTTCAATCATATGATTGACATAAACTAAATCACATAATTGTTGAGAAGCTCAACCTGATTTTCGATAATACGGTACGAGGGCCTTACATTTCTCCCCCACTTAAAATATTTCGTCCTCGAAATATCACAAGTGCAGATCATAATTCATTCAACAATTAGAGTACATGTCAATACTATAATCGGAAAAATATCAACTGCATAACTCAATTCATTTAACATTAAACTGAATCAAAAACAATGAATAATGCATTGAATCTCGATGGACGAGTATATTTTATTTATCTAACATAGTTATAAGAAACCATCTTTGCAATTTAGAACAAAAAAATTAATTATGCAGTGCAGAACGTTGAATAATTAAATTCAACATCATCAGATTGAAGAATACTTATCAAGCCATGTTCGTAATTCATCAATATTGAAGTACGAAACACATTGCACACAATAGAAAATAATAATAATGTCAATTCTCGATTTGTTTGAAAATCTTACAACATTCAACATACCTTTAACATGTGAGATTTTTTTAAACTGATTAGATCACCCTGTTGCCATTTTCAGAAGCGTCCACACTTATTCTTATAACTAGCTTACTGAGTCTGGGCAGCTTTCCATCCTTTGAGCATCCACCGAATCTTATGGCAATGTCTTAAGGATTCGAATAATATATATACATATAGTCAAACATATACTCAATTCAAATGTCTTCTGAAATGAATACCAGAATTTCAAAATAAAACCAAACGTTTACTCAGACATAATCGAGAAAATAAAATACTCTCGACAGTCTTTATTACGTTAAATAATATACGAAGTGTGATTGCCAGTCTACAAATACTATGTAGTCCTTGCAATCTAGAATATCCGTTTTGCATTCTACAATGTTGCAAATGTTTGAAAATAAACTCTGGGTATTACACAACTAAAATCAAGACAAATGATTTCACCAATCTTGGTCCGTTAATGGATAAATGATACATTTAAGTATACCTACATATACATATATTACAATTCTAGAGTCTCACGGACAATCCATTGACCGTGTCATTTAAATAAAAGATAAAATCAGATATATATCCCAAAGATAATAATTCTTCGGATTCCATAATCAAAGTACTATGTCGTTGAACATTTGACATAAGAAATCAATCATACAATAACCTCGTTGATAAGAATCAAATATCTAACCTGAGATACGAACATTTACGTATACCTTGGTGATTTGAACAACAGAAGCTAAACCACTTAGGAGATCTATCCACATGTGTTGCCTCATATAGATAGTAGATTGAAAGAATAGATATTTCAAGCTCTTGTGGTCCGTATAAATAATGAATTTTTTTTTTTTTTATAAACAATGGCGTCCAAATCTTTAAAGCAAAACAATTGCCGCCAATCGAAATCACGTACAGGTATCGAATCTCATAAAATTTAAGTTGGCGAGACACAACATAAACCATTTAAAAACAAACACATCTGTGTAAATCACATATCCTCTGACCAGAAGGAATAGTAAGTACTGATGCAATGGTCAGTCTCGTCTTCAAGTTACGGAAACTTTATTTACACTCATCTGACCAAATACGGTTTTAAATTTTTCTGTGTCAGCTGAGTACTAGGTTTAGCAATTGTAAACAACCTTTTCGATAAAACAACTTTAAAAATCCTGCTAAACCCATGAACAATCGGACCTCAAGAACATTAGTAGGTCTCAGCCAGTTTAACACTGCTTTAACCTTAGTTGGAGCAACAGGAATACCATGTCGAGCAATGACGTGGCACAAGAGTATCACTTTATTCATCCAAAATTTTCATTTGGATAGTTTGGCATATCTCATCACTTCTTCATAGGAAGCTGAAATTTTAATTTCAGATATCATACAAGGACCAGTTTCTTTCTCAATGTTACCATTCATTGCAATCCAAATTCAAATTGGACAGCTGATCAGAAGCATTTCGTACATAGAATCTGAAATATTAACTTTCAGATATTCAACACATCATATTTTCATCTTGGAAAAACCAAGAGCTCATTAATAGGAACAATCACAATCAAATCAAAGATTTTTTTTTTTTTTTAAAAAAAACACTTGACTCATCGAATCCATGATAATATTAAAAATTAGAAGACTCGTGTGGCTTAACCATATATCGAGCTTATAAGATAGTTATCGGCACATCTTGGCTTTGGATTGACACCTGATACTACTCAGAGTGCAGATCCATTAGCATACGTAAAGAACTGCAATTCATAGTCATACAAAATATCATAATAATTTCGACTCATTCAAGTCGAATCATGTTATGTACATAAAAAGCTTTGCAATAGTCATGATTCCCAAATCAATATTCTTATTCATCTCTCTGGAAATATATGCATGAATCTTTCCCAAAAACCTTACCACAAATGCATGGAGTCTATGCCGAGGTAATAATCGGGTCCATGCAAATTCTATCCAAATCCATAGCAAAGAAAATCAGCATTCCTTGAACACGAGATCCATACACATACGTGCATAGGTCCATGTCAGTTTCGAGTATGAAATAAATAAAATTGGCTAAAATATTGGATCCATGCCACATCCTGGCATGTCTATGTCAACAAAATTTAATCACCGTTGTGACCATTGATTTAATTCTTTGCCCAGAGTCCAGATCACGTCGGTACAGATATACATTCGTTCTGTAATAAGTACGTGTCACACATTTGTGCTGCATCTGTATTACAACCAATTACTCATAATTTACCTTTTAGTAATCGAATTATGAATCGCACAAACATAAAGGAATTTCAGCTTGGACAACCAGGCTATAAAATTCCACATATATTAAGCGAAGAAATCGAACTACCTAATGAAAGTGATCATCAGTAGTTTCGATCATTCACCTGATAATCATATTATTATCCAAACAACAATAACATATCATAAGGATAAGGAATAGACTTTCCTTAAAAACAATTAGTACTCAACCAGATATCATTTTATCAGAGAAAATAACCTCCCCCACTTAAAAAATAAAGTGGGTGGATAAAACAAATTACCAACACCAATTTTGCCATTTTGCTCTCCCTATGATATCTCCGTAGCTGATAGGTAAGCATTTGATAACTTGTGCATACCCAGCTCTAGACTTATCACGTATAGGAGACAAATCAAGACAAAACAATCAATGCACATTTTGCAACAGATAACTTGTTGCAATTCAATATTCAATTTCAATTCAAATATAACAAAAATACATGAAAAATTATTCGAAGGATAAAATCCCCAAGAATATTTCTAAAATTTCAAAATCTATATCACACCTAGTCGTATCTTCAAAACATATAACGATGTTTTTATACGACGCGTTCATCCCTTTACTATATGTAACAATGTTAAACCCCATCTATCATCATCTTATCAAAGCAATATCTCACACTTTCCAGCATTCTGAATGCCAAAATATAGGTGGCTCAATCAAATCCAAGGACATTACATCACAACAAATCTCTCGTTCGACATTGTTACTTCCAATCGGTTTAAGAGCAATTACATTGCTCTAACCACATCCATTTACATCCAAGTTATATAGAATGAATACCATAAGCGATACCCATACTATACATTCATTTAGTCAACAAAGTTAAAATCATTCAGCATTTCATTGATAGTAGGTCTCAGAGTACACTCTTTCCCCTACCTCATGCTGCCACATATAACAGTTTAGTCACAATCGTATAGTATTAATATCGTGAGCGATATCACTACTACACGAAATCAACATATTCACATATCAATCTCATGTAACATCATACCAAGGCAAGCCAAGCCAAGTAAAAGCAAATAAGTCAAATAATTCAAACACAAGCGCACACATTTATTTGTGCCTATTCAAGTGTACACAAGACTCAAAATTGAGCATTCCCAGTTATGCTCTGATACCATAATGTGAGGGCCCAATCTAATCATGTGATTAATGATCACACAATGATAATTATAGCGTAAACATCGGAAGATTTGTTTAACATTTAGTAACATGTGGCCCTAAAAATTTCTGCATGACCTCATCGCACGAGGAACATACCACCAACTCAAATCAACATCTACTGAAAATATATATATACTACCAGTTGCATATCCATCAACATAAACCAGCATACGTAAATCAAACTAGGCTAACATAAATGAAATATACATAGACTCATCACACTACAGGGATACATCCTTGGTACAAAGACTACTGGGATAAACAAAAGAATAAACCTCTCAAGTGTGGCTTCCAACAGACATGCACTCTCTAGGTCCTAGCCACCTGTATAACCTGCCATTGTCCACACACAAAGACAACAACAGCCCCCCTTGGGGGTGAGCAAAAGCCCAATATGGAACTATCATGAAATATACATCATGTATCTATAAAATGTGATATATGATGCAATGCAATGCAATGCATGCCATGTCATGTCATGCCGGTATCAGGTCAATCACCCATCCACTGAGTGTATCAGAATCAATCAAATCGCTATCAAATCATCATAGCTCGAGCCTGCCAAGCATAAGGGATCATCAGTGATGCGTCATCAAAGCGTCATCACATCCCAAGTCTCGACATAGTCAGGGACATACACAGGATGACATCATCAAGGTGCCACCAATCCCTCGTCTCAACAAATCATGGTAATCAGAGGAAACCACGATTCCCTATACCTTTCAAGCCATTTAATGCCGGTCATAGTATCGCGGTACCAATCTCCAATGATTATCCCAGAATCCAGAAATAAACAGGGTATTTAAGGATCATAGCTCAACGTGCAATGTCATGCATCGATGTATGTATAAAACTGATGTGTGTTAACAAAACATTTAATTTCATACACCGATGTGCCAATTCATGAATGCTATGAATGCCACATAATTTCAATCACGTAGCCACATAATATCACATAATTCACAGAAGTCAACAAATCATATATCAAATGATACAGATACCTGTCGTATGTTACCCGATCGCAACATACCTTTCTTTCTCGATCTACAAGGGTACTTGAGCTTGTAGGGTCGAAGTAGTCACTGTATATCAATAGAAATTCACGATTCAATAAACCAATCATTCAAAATGGGTTATCAATTTTAGTCACAGCTTAACCAATTTAGGGTAATTAAATTGATGCGATTACATCATAATTTAATTTGCTAAATTATTTTTCACCAATTCAAATTATTATTCAACAATTATAGTCCAAATTAACTGGTAATAATCGAAGCAAAGTCGTAAAAATCGGATTGCAAATTTTACCCCTTTCGCGTACAGTATCACGCACGCTTATCAGCCGATTCCGGCGAGCTCCGGCGGCGATAGTGGCGGTTACCGGTGTAGAAAGTTTCGTCCAGGTGCAAGGAAGATATTCGGTGCATTGGATTTGTCCAATTCGTTGTTGAATCGAAGAAATCGAATCAAAATCGCTCAAACCCTAGTCTGCACGAGTTTCATCGTTCCAGATCAAAATCGAACCACTTTTCCAACACCAAAACTCGATTATTTGGTATGGAAATATTCGTCTGAGAGTTGCGAACACGGTGGTATATCGGTATCATCTAGAGGTGGTCGGACGGCGGCGAACGGAGCGGATAAGTACAAGGTGGTCGGTGAATCGCACGAGCAGTGTGTGTTTTCGCACCTTTTAGTAGGTGTCCGCGATTCATTGTGTGTTTTTGCACGTTTTGTTATGTGTTTTACACCCTACACCGATATATATTAATTCCCGACCAATTATGAACATCGGGGTGTCACCGATGTACTAGTGCATGTATATCACATGTACAGTCCACACCTGACTTCGTGTCCTTCTTTGAATCACAAAAATGAAATCTTTCGATTTAATACAAATTTTATATTTATTAAATCATTTTAATAAAATTTCGGTGTTAATCCGAATATTCCAAAAATATATGTTTCATTCATCATGTTCTGACACGACTGTCAATTGACATATACAATATCAATTTCCACTCTCATTAATTAGATTATATTCTCGTTAATTAATTTCTAACTAATTAACAAAATAATGTACAAATTGTACTTAATTCTCATTAGCAAATATCGGGACATCACATTTACAAAATGTTAAGTATGATCTCAAGTTGTTATCAAATATAATATTCATCATGTTTATTTTCAATCATATGATTGACATAAACTAAATCACATAATTGTTGAGAAGCTCAACCTGATTTTCGATAATACGGTACGTGGGCCTTACATGCATAGTCCATCATGGATCTTATAATTGGCACTTCTTCGTTGTTTCCAGTACCATTCCCTCGATTATCTCAGCCATCTCTCTAGTTTCTTTCCGCAGTCTTCTGCAAGTTCGTTCAATCTCTAAGTCAAGTGGCTTTAGTATAGGTCTGTCACTTCATAGCATGTACTACAAAGACAACTCCCTGCAAAATTCAACACGACGAAGGAACAACAGTAGTGAAATCGTATAAACCGAAATAAAAGTAAAAAAAAGTAAAAAAATATGGCTAAATTATAGTCAACTAATATCCTATGATATTACTTAAACTAGTCCCCGGCAACGGCGCCAAAAACTTGATCGCTTTTATTTTAAACATTTATTTTCAGTGTAGCGATTTATGTACCGCAAGTGCACGGTGTCAAGTTTTAGTATAATGGTTTAAAAGTAAGAAGTGTCGTACCCACAGGGACTAGTAGTAATTACCACGTTCGATTAGAATTTCTATATTTAACCTACGATTATGTAATGATTATCAAACTAAATTGACTTAAGCACTAAAATTAACCTAAACAGCAGTGATGGATAATTGAAGAGAATTTATAAACGGATTATCAAGACGACGGTTCACCCATGTAATCCCCCAAAAGTTGTCTATTAATTAAGATTCAATGTTCTATGTTCTAGGGTGACGATTTTTCCTATTTCATTCGTTATACCTTGGTCCGGTTATAACATGTCTAGCATTAATCTACGATAAACCACTCTCGTGTCTTTATTGAATGATTAATACCGAAAAAACGCTTCGTGAAAACTAATAGCTTCGATTTTGGTAAATCTATTGTTATAACACTTGTGCTAGATTTTACTTGGTCCGTCTCAACCTAAAACCCACGGCCTAATTTACTACGTCGTATCGTAATCTCATATGGTCAATTCAATTACGATTACCAATATCATGCAAAAGGTAGCTAATCTTTTACAAGTATTAAAAACATAAATTATGCACAAAGATCATAGAAATCAAATCAAAATCGTTAATTAACTCAAGGGTTCAAGCATGGGATCCCCTATGTCTTGACAAATGTCTTAGCCAACAACCATAATCAAATTATAATGCAAAAACATGTCTTTAAACAAATTTAACATCACAATCTGAAATAAAAAATAACTAAGTTCAGAAATACTAAGATAACGAGGATGTCGCTCCGTGCGTCGCTCCGTTCTTTCGTTCCTTGCATTGCTCTTGCTCTTCAATGATTTGTGGTATTTCTTTGGATGGAGGAATTTATATAGAAGTGCGAAAATATATTAAAAACACCCTAATTACTGATGAAAATGTGGAAAGGGACCAAGAAGAGCCAACACATTGAATAAAAGGCAAAAATCTCGAGTTGGGGAATTTTTAGAGAACCGATCGATAGGTACATATTGAATTCTTATATCTTATATGCATGATTTATGTTATTAATGCTTTCATGGATTTATCATCCTTTGAATTGTTATCGGAAGATGATATTGTGATAGGACCTAGTAAATTGTGACATTGATTTCAGATTGAGATTGTAAGATGAAATCAAGTGATAGCAATAGATTACCAAATCAAAGGATAATACTTTTCATAAAACCAAATGCAATATTGATTGTTCAATAAGGATAAGGAAGTGGCTCATTCCACGTCAATATTAGTTTTAATATAACTCAGAAGAGTATATTGAATAAATTAGGAAAGCTCATCACCTTAGAGATATTTGGATATTCAATCGAGGGTCATATGAGATTACATTGGCGAACCGACGTCTTGATAACCTTCTCAAGTGGAATTTTCAAATTTAGCAAATTAATATTTTTTTCATTTTATTATATTATGTTAAATATAGTTAAAAGCGTCTTATTTGGTACTTACAGTTAGTCCCCATGAGTTCGACACTCGTACTAATCATAATCTATACTAAACTTGACAACCGTGCACTTGTAGATTAATCGTACATCACTGGAATTATATTATTAAATAATGTAAGATCAAGAGTCTCAGAAGAAGAAAACTTAAGGGACGATGACTTCCTTTTAGCACGTTGAATGAGTTGCAATTTTTTCTCAATCAAGATTTTCGAACAGAAGACCAATTCGACATATTACAATGGTGGAAGATGAATGCAATATAATATTCCATCCTAGCTTCATTAGCTAAAGACATGTTTGCGGTACAACCATCAAGCATTGCATCGGAATCGGTATTTTTAACATGTGGCCGAATAATTAAAAACTAGAGAAGTAGTATTGCTGTTGATTCATTATGCATGCTTACATTACTCAAGGATTCGGTTTGGAGTCAAATAGATAGACGAAGTTGTATATGGATTCGAAATTCATCATCCGGAAGAGGAAGAAGAATGCGCTAAAATAATATTCATCAACCATGAGGAGTAAAATATTATTTCTTTCAATTTCAATTATTGTAACTCTTATTTATAATAATATGTTTTAAGTTTGAAATAAACATTTATCAATGAAAAAGAATTTTTTTTTTAATCTTGTATTTAATACTTTAACTTAAAAAAATACCAAATGTTCAAAACCAAACCAAGAATAAAAAATAAAACAACATGCAATCGATCGAGGCCACTATTTTGAAAATCGGACTGAACCGGACGGGTCAACCGGTGATCGGTACTTGGTCCGATCTGATTTGACCCTCTAAAACCACTCTTTCAAAAAACTTATGGGAACCGGATTGAACTTGTCAAAACGGTTCAACCGGTGAACTGGTCTTTCATCGAACCGACTGATTCCTTCCTTTTTATTTCTTTTTTTAAATTTTTTGTATAAATATGTTTAGTTTTTCGTATATTATAAAATATATTAATTATTTCATAATTTTTTAAATATTTTCTTTATGATTTTAAGACATTGTTCTTTTTTGGCATTACTTGTTGTTTTTGAGATATTTTATTACGTTTCTTTTATGTTGAACATTTGATTTGATGTGATTTTTGAAGTTAGACATATTATGTTTGCGTACTGATATTTTTTTATTGTGAACAACTTGAAAGTATACCAAATACATTATATATATTTTACAAAAAATTAAATAGATATTTCATAATACTGATGACATTGCTGCCAATAAGACACTGATTGCATACCATTATTATTTTTATTTAAAGGTTCAAGATTGGAACAGGTCCAATCCGGCCCGACAACAGCCGTATACCAACCTATTAGTCAATTCAGTTTGACAAGCTTTTTCTCACACGCCCTTCTTTCCACGCATATTTGTGACAATTGGTCATGACTTATATATGCTAAATATGTTCTAAATATTAAATTAAATGGCTACTTTTAGTGAGGATAATTAATTAATCAATTGAATGATTAACACATATATTATTTTTAATTCAAATTTTTTCTCCCCCAGAAATTCCCTTATATTATATTACGATTCTACCATATATGTTTTTTTCATTCCATCTAAATTCGAGACCTCTCCCTCTATGACTTGAGGTAATGATTCATCTGTCTTTACGATCTTTATCGCAAGTAGTGGGTCAATCTCCATAATTTGATCGAGAATGTGAAAGGGTTCCTTCGCAAGGTTCATCTATGGAGTGTGGTCGGGATAGCTCAGCTGGTAGAGCAGAAGACTGGAAATCCTCGTGTCACCGGTTCAAAATATTATATTACAATATAATATTTCTTTTTATGATTTTTAATTACGCACTTAATATTAAAAAAAACTAATTATCACACAGAAACTTAAAATATTGATTGTTACAACAAATTTATTTCTTTTTTTCTGAAAATGAACTAAATGCTTAATTCATTTTCCTAAACATTTTTTGGAAAAAAAAAAAAAACTCATTTTGTAAAGACAAACCTCACGAAACATTGAAAACACAACTAAACATACCCATAATATTTTACCATTGAAATTCTTGTCCCTATCATGAAGGAAAACATCGTCCTCTCGTGTCTTTGTGTAAACAGAAGTTTAAAATTAGTTTATTTCCACACAAAAATGAATATTGCTTAATATACTAAACGAAGTGGGAAATTGATCTTTTTTTATGGTATTTTTTTGTTGAAGATTTAATGTTTGATTATCTCACCAATTCACGTGTTCTTGCGCTTCATCTGGGGTGCTTGACGAGGCAATCTGAACCGATCCGATCCGAAACCGACCGGTTCCGGATCCCTTAATTCCGGAACAGGTTTTTTTTATTAATTTTTTAAAAAAAATCAAGGAAAATTGTTGCTTGGAGGATTCGAATATGCGATCATCGTCTTCTACTCTAAAGCTCTAACCAATTGAGCTAATGACCATTTGTGTTTGTAAACTAACCTCAAATATAGTAATCTAATTTTTTTTAAAAATATTAATTTTTTTAAATTAACGGGTCATGTTCAACCCGAAACCAGACCTGTTTAGTCCGGAACAGTTAAGATAATGGTTCCGGAATGGTAGAATCGATCCAGACCGGTATCTTACCGGTTCCAAACCGATTAACCCGATTTTGGTTCCGAACTGGGCTAAACAGTCCGATTTCAGGCCGGGTGCGGGTTGACCCGGCCTGTAAACACCCTTCCGAACCGGGCTAACCGATCCGATTTCAGCCCCGGCCCGTTAAACACCCTTAGCTTCATCATACTAGGCTCTGGTTGGTTGATGATACCGTATGGGTAATTCCTTAATTAAAATATAAAATTTTAGATCCAAATATTAATAGATAATTTAAATTACTCTTATATTCATTATTTCGCAGCTCCTTGCATATTATACTATCAAAATCATAACATAATATACGAAGAAATTTAAATATAATTATTTAAGCGGATATATTCAAAATTCACAATTTTGCAGCCAAGGGGCGGAGTCAGGATATAAATTTACCTCGGGCTGATCGAGCTAAGTGTAGTACTAAATAACTATAAGGTTTAAATTGTGGGGCTAAAACATAAATTTTTCAAAACTAACACTAAATTTGTTTCCTAAGTAATGCGATTTTTTTTTTAAAAAAAATGTGGGTGGGGCAAAACAAGTGCCTCCGCCTCTGTTGTAGCCTCGATCCGAACACATAATTTCAAAAAATTGTAACACATAATAAATATAAGACTTAGAATTGTAATTGTTATCGTACAAATTCATTGAATAAAACTTTTATTAAGCTTGGAGCATTTTCAACGTTCAAATATTTGAAAGTTAGACTTTATTGCGTGCATGTTATATCTAAATGGTCTTAAATTTGACTGCGAGGATATAATAAACTTAAATATATTCTGTTTTGGTCCAAAAGTTTATAGCTTACACACGCATGTTTTCATGTCAGCCAACTTTTGAATAACGCAAAATTTTATTATCGATATATTATAAGAGTGGTTTCACATTTCCACGTGAAACTGCAAAATTTAGACTTGAACCTAATAAAATTAACTACTTAACCCTAACATCTCCCACCCCTTATCCATCCATCCGGTGCAAGAAACGGTTATGTTAGTGGTGCCCTTAAGGACACTATCTTTTGGGCACCCCAACCATTGGATTGACACACCTAAATGTTGGGTGTGTCAATCCAATGGTCATACTGCCCTGAAGGGCACTAGTGCCCTTCAGGGCACCATCAAATAAACCGAAACGGTTATGTTGAGGGTGACAGCATCAAATAAACCGAAACGATTATGTTGAGGGTGCTTTTAAGGGCACTACCCTTTGGACCCACGGAAAATACCTGGGCATTACCCCACTTGCATCCATGAAAGTCAAGTTTGTACGGAATTTTAATAATTGAACGATGAATTTTGTTTTGGGCAACTATTACCAAACTATCCATAAAAGTCTTATGTGAATAGTTGCAATGGTGTGTCTTTCTCACGTGCCATCACATGTCAAACTTGATTTATCGAGTTCTCTCCATGTTATTCGAGAAATTTGAGATGATGGATTTATATTGGTAGATTTCATTCATAAATCAACCTGTAATCCTATATTCTAGGAAGATCACACCCACAAATATAGTATATAAACATGTGTTAATTTATCTATTTAGCCTAGGTTGTAATAATAATATTATTATTTAGAATAGTGTTTGGTAAATTTGAATAAATTAATGTCATCTGCAACTTACGAGAGTAATTTGCAGTTGTTTCCGTTATAGAAAATATTTATTGTAATATTTTGACATATAATTTGAATAATAACAAACGGACCATTATAGAATATATACATTACAATATCACCCGAATGTCTTTGAAATATATAAATTCGAAAATTACCAATTCAAATGCAACATTATCAATTTGTTATTGTTCATATTCAACTTGTTTTGTTCTCTGGACATCTCAATTTGCGAACCCTGGTCTATGTAGGAAAACTTATAAACATGTGTATCTTTGGGATATAAACAAACAAAAGTAATAATGGCTTTGAAAGATGAGTGTCGATGAGAGATTTTTAATCTCCGTCATTGAAACGATATTTTCCCCAAGATACAACGATTATGATTCGTGATAACACTTCAAATCATGAATCCTTAAACCATAAAGGTCTAAAGACATTTAACCAATAAATGAGATCGGATAAATTAAATTATTTAATACATTCATGCTTCTTTCTCTTGAAAAATGTTGTCATTTGTTCGTATTAAAGTACCATGGTTATGAGGTTCAAATAATAAAAAAAAGTACCATAGTTATAAAAATGACGAGTTCTTAGGGAAAATAATTTGTTACTCATTTAAAAAGAGTGAAATTTTTTCTCCCTAAAAAAAGCTTTCAAATTAGGATATACGTTTTGTCGAAAAACAAGTATCGATTAAATTGATTCTGCGCTACTCCTTTCTACCATTATATATCATGTTTAAAAAAGAGAAACAACTGTTTTTTACTAAAATCTTTCTATGGTACTCAAATTCGATGTGAAAATTTGTAGGATCGAAAATTTGTATTTTACCAAAGATATAACTGATGATAACGGTGTACCTAAAATATTTTAAATCATAGAGCAGCCAAAGCACCACTGTTACCTGGAATTTTGGTAGGGTAGACGTGTATTTCCTCCAAGCACAAAACAATATACAAAAAGTAAATGAGATCAGATTTTTTACGTGGAAAACCCCAAAAGATGGGGAAAAACCATGGGACCAAGTCCGATATAAATTTTGCTATAAACAAGTGTGTGATTTACAGTGTCTTCTTTACAAGATTGAGCTAAGAAATGAAAATGGTGAAGGGGGAAGACCTCAGCTACTGCTTGTTCCTGAGGAGGAAGGAGACATGCTCTCTTTTCCCCCCAAGAAAGAGGTGTTGGCATCCCTCATGCCTCTCAACCCTCCTACCTGCTCTCTCACGTCTCCCTTTTGCTTGGTGAGAGTTATCTTGTATTTATATGAGAATGGAGGAGACAACCTGTAACTACCTACCCAAGGTCTAGGGGGCATTGTCTGATGCTGAAGGCTGGGGTCAGAGTCCCAGAGATGGGGACCACAGACAACTATTGCACTCTTTGTACAATTTCTGCAGCTTTTAAGATATTATTCGTATACGGAGATATGTTCTGTGTCTCTGATTTATGAGATTACGCATCAGGTGTAGATCTTCCTGGAGGCCGATCTGGGAGTGGCTGAGGTGGAGGTCATCCTCGAGGCCGACCTGGGGTGGCCAAGGTGGAGGTCATCCTCGCGGCCGAGCTGGGGTGGCCGAGGTGGAGATCTTCCTGAGACAGAGCTGGGTGGACGAGGTGGAGGTCTTCCTGAGGCCGACCTGGGGGTGGCCATGGTAGAGGTCTTGCCAAAGTCAGGTCTTGCAGAGTCCATACTTTTATCAGGGTAACACCAGTATCACCCACTAGTCGAGCTAGTGTAACGCTGTCTCGATTGTTCGTGTATTTTGGCAAGACCTGATCTGGGCTTAATATGCTAAACCTGCTCCGTCGCCCCCACCCACTCTACTATAAAAATGGCTTAATACGCTTGGGCTATAGATAAAAAGTCGAGCTGGAGAGGGAGGCTGAACTGGACAGACATGTAAACCTCGAACAAGGCTAACATGTTTTCTAGGCAGGGCTGACCTGTTATCTAGGCAGAGCTGACCTGCTATCTTTTCAAGGCTGACCTGCAATGACAACTAGAAATAATTCTAAATATAGAATTAAATACAAAATAGGGCTGACATGTTCTCTTAACAAGGCCGACCTGCAATGAAAAATAGAAATAATTTTAAGTATAGAATTAAATCTTAAACACGACTGACCTGTTATCCGGGCAGGGCTGACCTATAATGACAACTAGATATAATTTTAAGTATATAATTAAATACAAAACATGGCTGACCGGTTCTCTTAGCAGGGCCGACCTGCAATGAAAACTAGAAAAATTCTAAGTGTAGAATTAATCTTAAACAGGGCTGACCTGTTATTTTGGCAGGGCTGACCTGCAATCACAACTGGAAATAATTCTAAGTACAGAATTAAATCTTAAACAGGGCTGACCTGTTTTCTGGGCAGGGCTGACCTGCAATAACAACTGGAAATAATTTTAAGTACATAATTAAATCTTAAACAGGGCTGACCTGTTATTTTGGCAGGGCGGACCTGCAGTCACAGCTGGAAATAATTCTAAGTACAGAATTAAATCTTAAACAGGGCTGACCTGTTATTTTGGCAGGGCTGACCTGCAATAACAACTGGAAATAATTCTAAGTACAGAATTGAATCTTAAACAGGGCTGACCTGTTATTTTGGCAGGGCTGACCTTCAATCACAGCTGTAAATAATTCTAAGTACATAATTAAACCTTAAACATGGCTGACCTGTTATCTAGGCAGGGCTGACCTGCAATGACAAATTGAAATAATTCTACGTATAGAATTAAATACAAAACAGGGTTGACATGTCTGAACTCCAAAGATAATAAACCGAGCATATAATTCTTTCCCAACCTAAGCTCTTGAAATAATCAATACGAGCAGATAATGCCCTCGCGACCTGAGCTCCATAAATAATGAACCTGACACATACATCTCGTCTGTCCTGAACTCCAGAAATAATAAACCGAGGACATAATGTCTCTCCCGACCTGAGCTCCAAATATAATAAATATGAGCGGATAATGCTCTCCCGACCCGAGCTCCAGAAATAATAAATATGAGCAGATAATGTTCTCCCGACCTGAGCTCCAGAAATAATAAATCGAGGACATAAGGTCCCCCGACCTGAGCTCCAGAAATAATAAACCGAGGACATAAGGTCCCCCGACTTGAGCTCCAAATATAATAAATATGAGCGGATAATGCTCTCCCGACCTGAGCTCCAGAAATAATAAATATGAGCGAATGATTCTCGTCTAGTCTGAACTCTGGGGCGGGCTATGCAATAAAACTGTGTCTGGGCAGACCACAACGATAATAATGTGCCTGAGCGGATCATAGCAGTAAGTTTGTGCCAGGGCCTTATTCACCTGGGCCTTAGTGACAGGGCGAACCTGCACTGATATTTTGCCAAGGCCTCATACACTTGTGCTTGAGCAATCAGGGCGACATGTGCCAAATATTTGTCAGGGCCTCATACACCTGGGCTTAAGCACTCAGGGCGGACCTGTGCTAAATATTTTGCCAATGCCTCATACACTTGGGCTTGAGCAATCAGGCGGGCATGTGCTAAATATTTGACAGGGCCTCATATACCTGGGCTTAAGCAATCAGGGCGGACCTGTGCTGATATTTTGTCAAGGCCTAATACACTTGGGCTTGAGCAATCAGGGAGGACCTGTGCTGATATTTTGCGAAGGCATCATACACTTGGGCTTGAGCAATCAGGGCGGATCTGTGCTGATATTTATGCCAAGGCTTCATACACTTGGGCTTAAGCAATCAGGGCGGACCTGTGCCAAATATTTGACAGGGCCTCATACACCTGGGCTTAAGCAATCAGGGCGGACCTGTGCTCCGGAGAGTAAATATGAGCAAGTCATAATAATCGAGCTCCAAAATCAACACCTCTCATTCGAACTCCAACATCAATACATCATAAGCAAATAAGTTCACCTAGACACCAGAACCAATAAAGATCCCGAGCTATTGAATAGGGTCTCACTGCCGAGATTCCAAGCCCGAGTTGTCATAATATGTGCTAACTGCAAGATTGCATGCCCGAGCTGTCATAATATGAGCTTACTGCAAGATTGCATGCCCGAGCTGTCATAATATGAGCTTACTGCCAGATTGCATGCCCGAGATGGCTGGTGATCCTGTCCTGAAATAATATAATAAAATAGCACTGCACAGATATATATGTACGAAATTCAAATATCAGTTGGACAGGAAAAATCGTAATTAAGGCATAGCGATTAAGCGCCCAAGTTGAGTTTGATTGTTGAGGTCTAGCTGATGGCTGAGGTGGCCGAGATAGGGTGGATGAGACGAGCTCATTGTAGAGGCCGAACTGATGTGGATGAGGCCGAGCTGGCATGGATGAGGCCGAGCTCACTGTTGAGGCCGAGCTGGGCGAGGTTTCCGAGCTCAGGCCGAGCTGGGGCCGAGGTGGCCGAGCTTGGGCCGATGAGGCGAGCTCATTGTAGAGGCCGAACTGATGTGGATGAGGCCGAGCTCACTGTTGAGGCAGAGCTGGGCGAGGTTTCCGAGCTGAGGCCGAGCTGGGGCCGAGGTGGCCGAGCTTGGGCCGATGAGGCGAACTCATTGTAGAGGCCGAACTGATGTGGATGAGGCCGAGCTGGTATGGATAAGGCCGAGCTCACTGTTAAGGCCGAGCTGGGCGAGATTTCCGAGCTGAGGCCGAGCTGGGGCCGAGGTGACCGAGCTTGGGCCGATGAGGCGAGCTCATTGACTCACTGTTGAGGCCGAACTGGGCGAGGTGGCCGAGCTTGGGCCGAGGTGAGGCCTCGGTGGCCGAGCTGAGATGGCTCGACATTAGGTATTGATTTGATCTGTGATAGGCTTAGATTTTGAGTGTTTTTAACTGTAAATTCTTCCTACTTTCCGTTCTTTTTCCTGGATGATATTATGCTTTTTGGTGTTTATTCGTTTGTTTCAGGAAAATAGATCGGAAGTGGAAGAAATGAGCCAATATGAAGATAACGGGCGAAATCGAGGCGAGAAAGAACTGAAAGTTAGGAAATGAGATTTTCGGAATCTCGATCGATCGAGATTTACTCTCGATCGATCGAGCCAGGCAGAAAGTGAGAATCAGAATTTTTGAAGTCTCGATCGATCGGTGGAAATCTCGATCGATCGAGCGAGGCAGTAACTTCAGAGCTGATTTTTTTCAAATTCTCGATCGATCGGTGGAAATTCTCGATCGATCGAGCGGGACAGTGAGTTTCAAAAGCTGGCATGAACAGTGCGCCGATCGATCGAGAAAACCTTCCGATCGATCGAGACGCAAAATCCTGAAGATTTTATTTTCCTTTTTTATCGTGATTGTGGGGGTTTTAAGCGGGAATCTTGATTCATTTCTGAAAAAGAACATATCAGAACACCATATCAGACCATTTCAGACGATTTTTAGGTCAAGGAGAGCCGCCGCCCAACGCCGGAAAAGGAGATCCAATCTCCGTTCTTCGTCAAAGGTCGAGCCAATCTATTCCGGAGTGCAAGGAAAGAACAAGAGAAGAAATCACGGTGCAACGCACGGATTCATCCACCGTTTATCGTATTTCTAAACTTTAGTTTATTTGATTTTCAATTCCATTTGATGTTTTTGAGGTCGAGAGACAATAAAACTCTTATGTATTTGATTTGAATTAAATTTAGTTTATAATATTGAGTTTTAGTTTCGTTGTGTTTTATTATTGATTCATTGGTATTTGAGTGCATTGATTGTTATTGTTCATAAATTAATTGCATATGTAGATCAAAGTCTAGCTAGCTTTGATTGAATTTGAGGGTTACAGCCGAGATCGAGAGATAACGTTGTAACACGCTCCATTAATTTATGATGTATGTCACGATTGAGATCGAGAGATGATATCGCATATGTGAGAACTTGGAATCGAGAGATTTAGAGTTAAAAGGTTTTGATAATCCATGCAACTTTGAATTAGTAAATAGGTGCACGAGAGTGACTTATTCTAGTTTATCGTTAGTTTCTTTACAGCTCGAGAGAGTGTATTGAATAATATCGAAAACCGTTCACCTTTAAAATCAATTGGTTGATAATTTGAGAATTCCATTGAATCATTGGAGACAACATAATTGAACGACGAGCTCGGTAATTTTCTCGAGTAACTTACCTTTGCATTTCCGGAACCATTCTTTTCATTATTTCTAGTTTAATCTTTATTCTTTAGTTTAATTTAGCTTTAGTAAATCAAACTTCTTTTATCGTAGGCTAAATATAATTTTATTAATCTTATTTGGTACTTATACGTTAGTCCCTGTGGATTCGACAACCTGTACTTAATTTTCCGATCGATCGAGCGAGAGAAAATTTTGAAAAAAAATAAGGGCACAGACGCAGCATCTATCACTTTCAAAAATCAATCTTTCTCCTCTCCACAACATAACCCTAGCCGCCTCTTTCAAATTCCTTCATCTAATCTCATCATTTTTCCATAGAATTTCAAGTTACTTCAAATCTGGGAAGTAATATTTGTTTTTCATTGCAGATTTGAAGGATTGCAAGGTAAATTGGGTAGAAGTACATCAAAAAGGGAATTCCAAGCCAAGTGCCAAATCTTTCCAAGATCAGATTTTTAAGCGGTAATTGGTTTCTAATTCTCAAAGATTTTATCTTTTGGTGAAACTCCTTGAATTGTAGTAGATTGGGTTAGGAAGGAGTTAAATTTGGAGGAAGTTTTGTGGTGTTGAAGGGTGCCGGATTTACAGTGTTGTGGGGTGTTAGTTGAATTTAACTGAATTAGTTGGGAATCGTTTAGCAAGAAAATGTCATCCAGAAAGAGGTCAAAGCAGGCGGAAGCTTCCCAAAAGCAAAAGCAGGCGGAGGCCACTGTTTCTGAGCCAGGATATGATGAAAAGAAGTTTCTCAATGCCACAATTGCTGAATTATACCCCATCTACCATAAGAAACCCCTGAGCCGTGAAAGGGGAATGAGTATAGATAAGTTGGAATGTCATGTCATTAGGACAGTTCGGCGAAAAGGGTGGTTTCAATTCGTTCAGACACCGATTGATGTTGTGATGCCGCTGGTAAGGGAGTTTTACACGAATCTTCGAGCTGTTAGACCAGGGCACCAAGTAAGTGTTTATGTTCGAGGGAAGGATGTGTTGGTGGATCGAGCCGCAATCAACAATATTCACCGGATGCCTTTACTTCAAAACTGTGCATACCAATCTTTCAAGAGTAGCAGGATTGACTACGATGAGGTATTGACAGTTATTGGCAAGCCGGGAGTGGATTGGCAAAGGAATGATAAAGCAGAGCCACAGTTGGTTCTAAAGAAACATTTGAAGCCAGAGGCCCAAGCATGGTTTTCATTTGTCGCCTCGCGGGTCATGCCTTCGACCCACACTTCTGAGGTGACAAAAGACAGAGCGGTCCTGGTTTATGCCATCCTCTCAGGGAAGGAAGTGGACTTCGGCGAGATCATTGCTGATCACATTGCTGAAATTGGGAGCAGCTCACCGACCTCCGCACTACCGTTTCCATCCACAATCACTGCGTTATGTTAGCGGTACGGAGTGACATGGGGGGAAGACGAGGAGCTACTTCCGCCGAAGACACCGATCATTGTGGACACTCCACCACCTCCTACGGGTCGACGCAGACCTTCGGACACTACACAAGCTGGAGCATCATCCTCTGCTGCAGGACATACACGTGTTACTTTGGACTCTCTTCATAGGGATCTCCAAGATATTCGCCTGGAGCAGCAGAGCATTCACAGCATGCAGCGGGACATTCATAGCATGCAGAGAGCATTGCAGATGGACCATGAGCAGGTAGCTCAGCGTCAGATGGAGTTCATGCACTATCAGAGTGCATGGAACACTGCCATGGCCCAGGGCTTTCCAGGTTTCCAGTTCCCGCCAGAGCCACATTTTGCACCTTATCAGCCGCATGCACCTCCACCTTCTGAGTACCCACCATTTCCGCCATATCAGGGCGAGGAGCACCACTACCCAGTCCCCCCTCCGGAGCATGATGAGGACGACGATCAGTGATGATCGTCGTCATGGTATGTGTCTTTGCCTTTGCATTTATTTTTCTTGTTCATTGAGGGCAATTCACATGCTAAGTTTGGGGGGTTTTTTGATTATTTGTATATATCTTGCTTTTGCACATATTGCTACTTGTCTTGTTTCTTTTCCTAGCATGACTGCATGATGTTGAGACTAATTCGTCCTTGAGCATTACCAACAAATTTGTTTTTAGTGATTGAGTTATTCTTGAGAATTTATGAGTTGGAATTGCAACGGTAATACATGATGAAATTAATCCTCATCTAGATAGGAGTCATGGAAATGCTTAACTTGTTTGTATATATCCTTTGTTAACTACATGTCAAAACTGAGGAATAATTTGAGCACTTATTGAGTCATGATTGAGTGAATTATGTATTGATTAAATTGAAAACTTGTGTTAACTATGATGAGTCTTGAGTATCTTAGATAACTCTACAGTTTAGTGAAAGCACTTTGAGGCGAAATTTATAATTAGGAACTAGACTTGGAAAGGATTTAGGCGATCTTTGGACCGTTTGTGCCTTTCAAGCCTACCTTGTATACATTATTCCTTAGTGTCCCCTTTTGAGCCTTATTGAAAAAGAATGGAATATGCATTGCATATGATTAGACCCCATTCGGCATTCTTGGCAAACTCATTATACCCACCTTGGTTTGAGCCTAAAAGAACAATTTCATCCATCCCTAGGAGAGTATAATGAATCTCATTCATTGCATTAAATTGTTATATGTTGAGAAGTTCATTGTGAAAGAAATGAAATGAAAAAAAAAGAATGAGCAAAGAAAAAGAAAAGATGTAGAGAAAAAGCCTTGAAAAGAAAATTTAAATAAGACCCAAAGTGGCCAAGGCTAGAAAATGTGAAGAGAAGCTCAATGATTATATGAGAAGATTTTGAACTGATTCTGTTATACTCTCTTCTTTGAATTCATCCTACCTTTTTCTTTGAAGCCGACACCAAAAGGCCTAACGTTAAAAGCTTTTAAAGTCCTGTTGATCCAAGTATAGGGAATAATTACATTAGTGAGAAGTGCTGGATAGTAAATTTGTAGAGTAATTCAAAGTAATCTTGACTAGGAGTTGATATGGTACATGTTGATTTTAAAGATATGTATGTAACTCATGTTTGACAATAGCACACACGTACGTTCCGATGTTGCGATGTATTGTTTAACTTAGGAGAAATTGCTTCTTGTTAAGTGTTGAAGGACTTCTATTGATGTGTAAGTAGGATTTCTGAGATTTTACGTATGTTGTAAAGATGATTCATGCTTAGTATCGAGTTTAACTTTTCTTTTTGAGCTTATTGCTTGCTCGAGGACGATCAAGTCTAAGTTTGGGGGAGTTGATAGGCTTAGATTTTGAGTGTTTTTAACTGTAAATTCTTCCTACTTTCCGTTCTTTTTCCTGGATGATATTATGCTTTTTGGTGTTTATTCGTTTGTTTCAGGAAAATAGATCGGAAGTGGAAGAAATGAGCCAATATGAAGATAACGGGCGAAATCGAGGCGATAAAGAACTAAAAGTTAGGAAATGAGATTTTCGGAATCTCGATCGATCGAGATTTACTCTCGATCGATCGAGCCAGGCAGAAAGTGAGAATCAGAATTTTTGAAGTCTCGATCGATCGGTGGAAATTTCGATCGATCGAGCGAGGCAGTAACTTCGGAGCTGATTTTTTCAAATTCTCGATCGATCGGTGGAAATTCTCGATCGATCGAGCGGGACAGTGAGTTTCAAAAGCTGGCATGAACAGTGCGCCGATCGATCGAGAAAACCTTCCGATCGATCGAGACGCAAAATCCTGAAGATTTTATTGTCCTTTTTTATCGTGATTGTGGGGGTTTTAAGCGGGAATCTTGATTCATTTCTGAAAAAGAACATATCAAAACACCATATCAGACCATTTCAGACGATTTTTAGGTCAAGGAGAGCCGCCGCCCAACGCCGGAAAAGGAGATCCAATCTCCGTTCTTCGTCCAAGGTCGAGCCAATCTATTCCGGAGTGCAAGGAAGGAACAAGAGAAGAAATCACGGTGCAACGCACGGATTCATCCACCGTTTATCGTATTTCTAAACTTTAGTTTATTTGATTTTCAATTCCATTTGATGTTTTTGAGGTCGAGAGACAATAAAACTCTTATGTATTTGATTTGAATTAAATTTAGTTTATATTATTGAGTTTTAGTTTCGTTGTGTTTGATTATTGATTCATTGGTATTTGAGTGCATTGATTGTTATTGTTCATAAATTAATTGCATGTGTAGATCAAAGTCTAGCTAGCTTTGATTGAATTTGAGGGTTACAGCCGAGATCGAGAGATAACGTTGTAACACGCTCCATTAATTTATGATGTATGTCACGATTGAGATCGAGAGATGATATCGCATATGTGAGAACTTGGAATCGAGAGATTTAGAGTTAAAAGGTTTTGATAATCCATGCAACTTTGAATTAGTAAATAAGTGCACGAGAGTGACTTATTCTAGTTTATCGTTAGTTTCTTTACAGCTCGAGAGAGTGTATTGAATAATATCGAAAACCGTTCACCTTTAAAATCAATTGGTTGATAATTTGAGAATTCCATTGAATCATTAGAGATAACATAATTGAACGACGAGCTCGGTAATTTTCTCGAGTAACTTACCTTTGCATTTCCGGAACCATTCTTTTCATTATTTCTAGTTTAATCTTTATTCTTTAGTTTAATTTAGCTTTAGTTAATCAAACTTCTTTTATCGTAGGCTAAATATAATTTTATTAATCTTATTTGGTACTTATACGTTAGTCCCTGTGGATTCGACAACCTGTACTTAATTTCCACTATACTAAAACTTGACAACCGTACACTTGCGGTAGAATCGCTTCAAACCATTCTTTGAAATATCTTTTATTTAAAAATAAAGCGGTCAATCTGTCACTCTTAATCATCTAAAATCCTGCAACAACAGCTCCTAATGCCCCAAAAACCAAATGTTAAAGCAGCTCCATTCTCCAAAAATTATGGTCGGCTAGGGGGAAGAGGTATCCTTAGAGATCTGAGGCCTGATGTAGCATTTCGAGAATCATTACACTGGCGTTTCTTCGAGTGCAACCCAAAAGCATAGCAACTTTGATACAATGCTGCACCACAATAACCAAAACCTTTCCCCCTTTATCAAACCCATCGCGCCACTTACCAAAGGTTTTTCTTCTCCAGAACATAGAAAACCCATCTCTCAACAGAGATGCAACCCTCAAACCATCATTCACCTCCCCATATCTCAACGTCTTGAGCTCACGTTTCCAAAGACGGCGCCAATTGTTACCTGGAATTTTGGTAGGGTAGACGTGTATTTCTTCCAAGCACAAAACAATATACAAAAAGTAAATGAGACCAGATTTTTTACTTGGAAAACCCCAAAAGATGGGAAAAAACCACGGGACTCAGTCCGGTATAAATTTCACTATAAACAAGTGTGTGATTTACAGTGTCTTCTTTACAAGAAATGAGCTAAGAAATGAAAATGGTGAAGGGGGAAGACCTCGGCTACTGCTTGTTCTTGAGGAGGAAGGAGACATGCTCTCTTTTCCCCCCAAGAAAGAGGTGTTGGCATCCCTCATGCCTCTCAACCCTCCTGCCTGCTCTCTCACGAAAATCTCAATTTTGCTTGGTGAGAGTTATCTGATATTTATATGAGAATGGAGGAGACAACCTGTAAATACCTACCCAAGGTCTAGGGGCATTGTCTGATGCTGAAGGCAGGGGTCAGAGTCCCAGAGATAGGGACCACATGCAACTATTTCACTCTTTGTACGATTTCTGCAGCTTTTAAGATATTATTCGTATACGGAGATATGTTCTGTGCCTCTGATTTATGAGATCACGCCTCAGGTGTATATCTTCCTGGAGGCTGACCTGGGAGTGGCCGAGGTGGAGGTCATCCTCGAGGCCGACCTGGGGTGGCCAAGGTGGAGGTCATCCTCGAGGCCGAGCTGGGGTGGCCGATGTGGAGATCTTCTTGAGGCAGAGCTGTGGTGGACGAGGTGGAGGTCTTCCTGAGGCCGACCTGGAGGTGGCCATGGTAGAGGTATTGCCAAAGTCAGGTCTTGCAGAGTCCATACTTTTACCAAGGTAACAACCACGATTGAATCGCTTCCTAGTAGGGATAATGATAGCATCCCAACAATCTAATCTCAATAACTGTATTCCCTTCAACTCATGAGAATATAACACAAGATATTGACTCTGATTCAAATTGTATGATCAAACGGTTACCACTTTATCAAAAGATATAGTTGGTGGTGACAATGCAATTAAAACCATTTAAATCGTATAGCAGTCCAAGCGTCATGTGTTGATTGTACTCCTAGTATGTATAATTATTGTAACACAACAAAAATAGTGTTCGACTCGAAAATTTTGGTGTATTTGATTTTTAGAAGATGAGAAAACTTATCTTTTGGAAAAAAAATCGATATTTTTAAAAGAAATTTCGTAAGGATGTTTTTTAGTGGTTGGATTTGGGTATAGAAAATATCACGGCTGCAAGGGAAGTTGCATGGAAAGGAAGATGATGGTGGTAACAAGTATGTGGACCATTTCAGTGACACTCACGAGTCACGACACCACCATTATTATACTTGGCAAGTACAACCATATCCAAATCCTCATCACTTTTGTCTCTATATTATTATTACCAGAGGCTGACCAGAGGCTGACGTACACACAGAAATATTAAAATTAATATATTATATATATATACTAAATTTTTATATTTAAAATATCTGATTTAAATATGATATTTTATGAGGAAGAGAAAATACTGCCGCATATATTTTCTGAAGAAAAAAAACTTGTGAAAAATTGAGAACTAAGTTGGGAAGTTAATATGTGATCTTCCGATATTATTCATCTATCTCATGGTCTCATAGCTATTACTAAAACAAATAGACGGTATTTTTGAAATTTTACAATGGTTGATTACTCTAAGGTGCTCACACATTATAATATAGTATATATAATAATATTGAAAAGAAAATATTATGGGTGTGATTTTGTATAAGTTTGATTTTATTTTGAGAATTATAACTATCAGTGTCAAAAATTGTCGGATAAATTATTTTATCATATTATATTTTGAGTTTAAAAATAGATTTTTTTTCAAAATTGAAAACATAATCAAGTTAAGATATGAGTAAATTAGTAAAAAATGATATTGAGGAAAAAATAGAAATAATGAGAACTATTTTGTTTTCAAAGAATAAATCAGCAATAAGGGTTTTCAAAGAATACACGATATAATTTATTTATCATGTCGAAAATAATTGGCTGGCGATTTAACGAGCTTAGCTTGGTGGTAAAAACTCATTATTCATTTTAAATAGACTTGATTATTTATTTTGGATAGATTTGAACTCGAGTCGCGCGTAACACAAAATAACCACTCCACAATTAAAAAACATTAGAGTTTTTGAAAATATATAAATAATAATTTGTAATTTACGACCAACCACGAGTCCACGACTCCGCTCGTGTGCGGATGCTTCGTTTCTCCTGCTAAGTCCCTTCCCACGAGCCTCCTCTCCGCAGAGACCACTCCAAATTTCAAACGCCTATATATCTCCACCTCTTCACTCCCTCCTTTTCCACTTCCAACAACCGAATATAATCCAATCTTCATTACAAATTCCAACACATTCAAACAAACAATGGCATCCCCAGATCACAATTCAGCTCTGGAAATCATTCGCCAGCATCTTCTTGATGATTTTGGTTTCTTGGATAACTGTACATATTCTTCGGAATCCCAGATTTCAAGAACTTCTAGCAATTCAAGTTCTGTGATTTCCGACTTCAGCTTTTCGAGTCCTAACGATTCTTGCTCCAGTCCTGGATCTTCGAGCATATTTGGCATGAACAACGAGTCCAAATTCATAGATTTCGAAGCGAAGCCAAGGAGAAACTTTACTGAAAGAAAGCCTTCGCTCAACATAGCCATCCCTCAAACAACTAAGAAACAATTCCAAGTAGTACAGGCGGGAGTCGGACAGAATCCCGCCGAGCAGCGGCGTTATAGAGGCGTGAGACAGCGGCCGTGGGGGAAGTTCGCGGCCGAGATACGCGATCCAAATAAGAAGGGAGCCCGGCTTTGGCTCGGTACTTTCGACACGGCGGTGGAGGCGGCGAAAGCGTACGACGCGGCCGCGTTCAGGCTAAGAGGAAGCAAAGCCATTCTCAATTTCCCGCTTGAAATCGGAAATTTGAACCCTTCTCCGGCGAAAGAGACACCGAAAATGGGTTGCCGGAAAAGGGCTAGGGACAGTGAGGCCGAAGAGAGAGCGGTGAAAGAAGTTAAGAGAGGAGAATTCAATGAAGTTAAAACCGAGGTTGATATATCGGCGATGGTGCCTTTAACGCCGTCAAGTTGGACAGCGGTTTGGGACTTCGGAGATGGGGTTGGCATATTTGAGATCCCTCCGTTATCGCCGTTATCTCCACATCCAAGTTTGGGATATTCTAGGCTTACGGTTGTGTGATTTTGGGGTTGAATGGAATTATCAGATGATCAAAATTCACCTCTCTTAAAGTTTGGGGTGGTTTAGGAATTTGAGAAACTTATGGGGAGAAAATCGTGATTAAGTGAAAATGTGTGGCATTTGTTTATTCCTTTTTTTTTTTTGGCTGTAAAGATGAGATATATGGGATCATGCAGCTTCCCAAGCATCCAATTTTAAGTTTTCAATCTTATAATTTTAACGATATTCAAATTTTCTACTTTGTTGAAGAAATTTGTAATGTCCAAACTCGTTTTTTTAAGAAATTGATTGGAAAATAAAAAAAATGAAAGTCAACTGGCCACTAATCCGGCAAATTTAATATAATATTATAATAATAATTTTTTTTTCATAAAATGTAGTAGATTGAAAATATTTAAGGTTCTATAATAATTTGCAAACTTGATATGCGAATTTGACACTATTCTAAAGTTGCAATCTTGGATTGCAACTTTATAAAAAATTATAAAGTTGCAATCCAAGATTGCAACTTTAGAATAGTATTTTTTAAAAAATAAATTAAAAATAAAATTTAAATTATTGGTTACAAATTAAAAAAAATAGTTATTTTTTATTGGTATTATGTTTTATACAAAAAATTTAAACCACATAAAAAATAGTACACATAAAAATAAATAGATTATTCTTTACATTGAACTCTAAATATTTCCTCCAGTCCCACAACCACGTCTATGTATAAGTCGTTGTGGTCTTCTAGATGACTCAACTTCATCTACATTCAGCGTTTGTGATCGATATGGTCTAATCCTAGCACTGGACTCACCAATATCATATTGTGGTGTCAAGTCGGAGAAAGTAACAGGTGAGTTATCAAAATGTGGACGTGACTGTGTAGAACCGGGTACACGAAGCAGAAGATCCGTAAATGAGATTCCACTGAATGCTTGAGTTGGATATGGTATATATGGAGTGTATGGTGATGGGTCGTCCCCGTGGGCAGGTGATAAGTGTGATTTTTACAATTAATTTGATATATGATTAGGGGTGTTTTTATAGTGATTCCTAGAAAATATTACGCGTTGAAAAATCGTGCACCGGGATAGAATACATGCTGCACCCTAACGCCACTTATGCAACACGATTTTATTAAAGATTTTACACGTCACATGCATGATAAGGAAGGGAGAGAAGAGAAGATTGTATATGAGCATTAGTAGGGAATAAAATATTCTCTAATATTTTACGAAGGGATTAACCAATTAAAAGGAAGATATTTACGTAGAGATTGTGGGAGGATATCAGAAAAAAAAAGAGAGAAGAGGAGACCGAAGATCTGAAAAAAACGGAGAGAGAAGAGAGGAGTTACGTGAGGCAACGGACGTGAAGAAGCAGCAACGATCAAGACGTGGGTAGAGGAGATTAACGAGAAGAAAGGGAGAGCACTTCACGCACAGAAGAGATTGGAGGAGAAGATAGTTACGTGAAAAAGAGAAGGGAGGATATTCAGGACGTGAGGAAGAAAAAGAGACGCACGGAAGAGAATCAGAAGGAGAAACCTTCAGAAAGGTGAGGAGATAAGGAAGAGATTCGGTAGAGCTGATATACGTGAGGGAGAAGATAGAGTGACGGGAAAAAAGAAGAGAGTGAGCAGCAAGAAGATACACGTACAGTACAGACAGAAGAGTGAGCAGCAAACGTAATTCTGAAGAGCAGTACGTGAGGAGATTCACGTGGAGAGAAAGAACAGATTGTTACGAGAAAGAAGCGAGAAGAACTCACGTACTATAAGGATAAGCAACGTGCGTTGGGTGAGAAGAAGAACGTACAGTAGCACTTTACGCACGGCCAAGGGAGAGACGGAGTTACGGATCGACAATGCGATTCAACATCGCTAGTTTATACGTATTTCTAAACTTTGTTTGATTCTATTTAATTTTTTTATGCTTTTGATGTTTGAAATACATGATATTGCATTTGATAATGAATATGTTGCTAGGCTAAGTTTGTTATCAAGACTTAGGGGATCCTATGTTATGAACCCATGATTTAATTTTAATGTTTTGATTGATTCTTATTTATCTAAGTGCATAGATCATTGTTCTTCATGCTTTTAAGGGTTTGGCCATCCTTGAATGATATTAAATTACAATTGAGATCGAGAGATAAAATTGGAATTCGATATAATGATTTATGCCGTGGATTTCAGACTGAGATCGAGAGATGAAGTCAAATACACGTGTGATAACTATAGATATCTAGTAATCGAAGGCTATTAGTTTTCATAGATCATTTTACAATATTAATTGTTCAATAAGGGTACGAGAGTGGCTTATTGTTACATTAGTATTAGATTTGTTATAGCCGGACCAAGGTATAGCAAGTGAATTAGGAAAACTCGTCACCTTAGATTGTTTGAATTAATTCTTAAATAATAGGCGAATTGTGGGGGATTACATAGGTGAACCAAAAGTCTTGATGATTGTCTCTATTGATTTCATTCTCTATCGTTTGTTTGGATTTATTATTGAGTTAATTAGTTAAATTAGTTGATTAGTTATAACCAATTTTCGTAGGCTAAATATAGTTAAACTAGTGGATTTGGTACTTATTTCCTAGTCCTCGTGGGATCGACAATCCGTACTTTTTATATCATTATACAAAAACTTGATCGCTATTATTTTAAACAGTTATTTCCAATGTAGCGATTCTATACCGCAAGCAAAAACTTGATCGCTATTATTTTAAACAGTTATTTCCAATGTAGCGATTCTATACCGCAAGTGCACAGTGTCAAGTTTTAGTATAATGATATAAAAAGTATGGGCATCTTACCCCGTGGCATCTTACCACATAATAATATCGTATGGTCTCTTATCATATGGGCATCTTACCCCGTGGCATCTTACCACATAATAACATCGTATTCAATCCTGAGTCATTTATCATTAGTGTATTTCAATGCTTCTTACTTCTCCACGTAAGCGGAATTCTTCATCGCTTCTTATGGAAATCCACGTAAGCGGAATTCTTCCTCGCTTCTTATGGAAGTTAGCGTAAGCATTAAAATCCTCACTAGGATAACCTTGACTCGTGAAATACACCTCTTATATTTCACAACATACATATGCAAAACGATGCGTATCAACATATATCATATCATGATGCACTATCTTATGCATATCTTGCTTTACCTTGTGTTAAATAAATAAACACATAATACATGTTACCGTTGGGATGCCCGTACGTTGCTTACGTACCTTCCTTGCTTGAACATTACATGAACAAACGCGTTAGTATATTCAATAATAATTGAGACCATACCGGAGTATTCCACTGTCGGTTGTCCACCCAGTCTGTCCTCAGACAATACATCATATCTTTCTTTTCCCTGATTTTTTTACCAAAATCAGATCCCTTGGCACGTAACATATAGAGTGCTAGACATCACTATTAATGCCATCCTATCGTGTTCCACACGATTCCTGCAACCACAATGGTTAGCAATACCACTTTTCATATCATAAAAGCACATAAACAATTAGTTATGTCGTACAACATTAATGTCATCATGCATAAATATGTGCTATCAATAACTTCCTAGGCCCTTAACAGCCCAATGAGCAACCACTGCTCTGATACCACAAATGTAAGGACCCCAAGCCCTTAACCCTTGATTAGAGTATTAATCATTATGTGTGACACATGCTTTCAATAAAAATCAATCGGGAACTCAGATGATACTTTACCATTGAATGGCAATTACAGAATTTCTTTAATATTCAACGTTATAAGATCATCTCTACCAACAAATAGACTCATAGATTTCGCCCATTACCATCCCCATTACACCACTTTTTACATTGTGGACTTTTATAAAAATTTGGGCAAAGTCTCCCCATAATTGAGCTATCCTGAAACAAAAGCACATCATATAACATAATTCCCGGCCAGGGAAAACATAAAACTCAACAGAATAGAGCAACACCAAGTAAATTCCCAGCCAGGGAAGACACCACACATAATACAACAAAAGTGGGTTTCAACACCCACATAATACACCAATGACTCTCATATCATTTAGCAATTCTACCCTTAATTGCATGCAACATAGAATGAAAGAGAGAAAGACTCATGCCTTTATATACAACCCATATACAAGTATAACCGTGCTCACATACGAGCATCATAAATGTGTATATAATCCTCAGGTGTATATAAATACCCTATACGATACCGTGCTCCATCAAGCCCTGGTACCACGATCCTGGGAGTACATCCAATCAACAGCTCGAGCTCAGCTCCAAAGCCATCGATGTACCTCTTCACCTGTCCCAACAGAGACAGCCCCCAACGGGGTGAGCATACCAATACACAAAATCCCATAATCACAATAATGAAATTCATAATTTACAACAAAAGTAAATACTAATGAATTTTAAATGATACTCCCTGGATGGCAACGTCCTCATCCGGGATTCCGTGTACTGTCCCTGTTCTCACAATCATCAAACTCATCAAATCTCAAAATCAGTAAATCAACACATTGATTTAACTCATCGCATGCCCAATTCTCGAATATCAATAGATGGTGATTCCAAATTCATTATACATGCAAGTATGGATATCTCAATATCAAATACTGATTTCTTAACTTCGCTATCAATTACAGATAGCTCAAATGCCTAGCATTTATTTTACCAATTCTCCATTATACTTAAACATCTCAAATGTCTTATAATGAATACATGATTCCACGATCATTCTCAGGCATCTCCATGCCGTACAATGGTCATATACATCCAGTACCCCATACATCTTATAAAGGTATACTACTCTAATATCACGCACGCTTGTGGCGGCGATATCAAGATTTGGTCGTTCCATAGCTATATCAACACACATATATATAACCATACGCACAACCATCTAATGCAAACAAAATACATTATGCATTTCACAAATGTTCTCATATAAAGTAATGCTCGTACGCCGCACGTACCTTAAATCTCCGTAGTCCAAGCCAAACCTTGCTTGGGTTCCATGCCCCGAGGAATGATGTGCTAACACGATAAATAATTCACAATTATTTACGAACATGCAACCCATGCTCAAGCACACCCATAACCCTTATACAAAATGTTGGAATCGAAGAGGGGGGGGGTGGGGGTGAATGAGATTCATTGGCTACTTTAGCGTTTTAAATTGAGTTTGAAAAACTAAAAGAGTTTTGCGCTTGCGGAAGCCATAAGTCAATCGATAAATAAAAAGAACAAAATAAATAAATACGTAAAGGAATTAAAGCAATAAAAGAGACAGGATTTGTTATAGAAGTTCGGCGATGAATCGCCTACGTCTCCTCTTCCCGGTTAGATAACCTCCAACCGAGGCTCCACTAGAATAAATGATCTTGGCCTTGAGGGCTCCAAGTTAGCCACAACCCAACTCTTCCCGAGTTTACAAAGCTCTTCCCGAGTACACAAAGCTCTTCACGAGCTACCAACACTCTTCACGAGTCTTCTTGGCCTTAAGGGCTCCAAGGATAGCCACAACACATGCACCAACTTTACTTGTTGGCGACTTTACAATTTTCCAACTTGCTTTGGTGTTGGAGGACCTTTACAAGAAACTCAATCAAACACCTTCACGGTGTACCAATACGAAGAATCAAAACTCACACAACAAGAAATGAATTACAAACTCTAATACACACAAATTTATGAAGTTTGCAATGCTAAAGTAATTTGAATTGATCAAGGCTTTCTTGTAGTTTATAGTCTTGTTTCTTGCCTTCAAAAAGCTCCAAAAGATCCATATTTATAGTGTAGGAGGCCCCCAAAGCTCCTACTAGCCGTTGCTACACATAAGGCTTGAATCACTCGGACATCGCCTCGGAAATCGCCTCGGGCGATCACCCATCGCCACCCTTTAACGGTCAAATCTGGCCCAGATCGCCTGGGGCGATCATCAATGATAAACAAGGCCGTAGGTAAAGTTCTGGATCGCCTCGGGCGTTCCGTGCATCGCCTGGGGCGATCGCCCTAAAAAAAATGGCCTAGGAAGCATTCTGGATCGCCTGGGGCGAGCTTGACCATCACCTGAGGCGATCTGATCGCCAGCGTGCACACCGTGCCATCGCTTCAGTCGATGGTGCGCAACATGGCTCGGATCGCCTCAAACTATGGCTCGGATCGCCTCATACTATCTCCAAGATTTCAACACTCTCAAACTTTGTACTTTTCGACCATCGTAAGCTCGTTTCTAGGAAACGTGGTAAACATAAAAGTTGTAGCCCTTCCTCTTATCTAGGTGTGGACAAAAGTTCATTGCATTTCATTAATGTATGAAGAAGTTATGCCCAAAATTCTACAGTCGCTCAAACATTGCTACAATCTGCACTTGTTATGACTTCCATGACATTTTGCTCCATGATGAAATCCGAATTGGACTGAGATGTTTGAATATGAAATCTAGCATATTGAGTTGGCTTTCCAACCTCTTTGGATTCACATTGTTCGGAGCATCGAGCCAAGAGATATAATCAAAACATTGCACTGCGCTCCAATTGGCTTCTAAACGAATTTGCCCACCAACGGACCATTGGTTTGTGGGTCTTCATCCCATCATAAGAAATTGTTCCAACATCATTCCACGCATGTTGAACACTTAAATTGTTTGTTCATAGATGTCATTCCTTCTCGTCCAAGCTCAATAGATTCCTTGATAAAAATCACTGATTGTCCTATGAACTCGCATATGTTATTGTATAACTTGGGTTCTCTTTCATTGGTCTTCCCAACCAATTTATCAATATAACCATGTACACTAAGTAGACATATTAGTACAACAAATGCAAGTTTTGTTGACCATCACCCATAAATAATTCGGAGATAAATTAAGCATTAAACACAACCATGTGTTTAAGGCTCAACAATCTCCCCCTTTTTGATGATCACAAAACTTGATAAACTTGAATATGTAATATGCATGAAATGTGAGTAAACAAGACTCCCCCTTAATAATTGCATAGCACATACAAGATTAAACCAAGTAATGCATAAAACAAACAACTCTCCCCCTCAAACCATGCATACAAAAGCTCTCCCCCTCAAACCATGCATGTATAAAGCTTCAAGTTTATCACAAAATTCTCCCCCTTTTTGTGATAATCAAAAAGCACAAAATTCAAATAATCACAAGTATATGTTGACACAAAGTCATATTTTAACACTTTACACATGTTCCTCATCAAGTATGTAATAGCCATAACAAGCATAAGATAAGATCATTTAGAGAAAGACAAACATGCGTTTAAGGCAATCAACAATGAATTCTAAATTTTGCAAAGTGTTCATATGTTCTACCAAGAGTTCATGCACCTATGCCAAAAAAGATAATTCTCAAGCATCATTAGATAAGTTTGTTAAAACATATAATAGCACATTTCCACATAGCAAATTCAAATTTGAATACATGGCATGTCAAGTTACTTACTATAAAAAGATAAGCATACATCATGCATTAAACAATTATGCTAAGGGGTTATGCATTTTACTCCAATGAATATTGAGCTTCATAATTTATTGGTCACAATTAATTTGTGCCAATTAAATTTTGAATTGCTCTTATAACATGTAAAAATAAATTCTACCCTCGATGACAAGAGTTCGTTCTTGTCATTGGTCCAATGCCTCTTGCTTCTTCTATGGTGGTGAACAAGATAAACTCCTCATTTGAGTTGCTTGGCCCTTCATCCTCCTTCCCATGATTGTTCCTACAAAATAAATTTCCAATAGGAGGATCTTTGGTACCCATTTGATTTTTGGGTCCTAGAGGGTTAGCTTCCTTTGGCACCTTTGGAATCCATTTCCACATTTTGTTAGGTTGGTATTGGATTCTAGCAAATCTACATTTGTTCTTGGTATGACCCTTTTTACAACAATAGTTACAAGTAGGAGAATCATGCTTAGCATTGGCAAACAAGCTTGAAAATGTTTTTAATTTGCTTGAGAAGCCTAAACCGGCTTTATCAAAGCTACAACGTTGCAAGCCAAGCAATTCATTCATTTTTAAACTACTTTCACTAAATTTGCAAAATGATACCTTTAAAGAATTTAATTCATTTTTCAATGAATTATTTTCTTCATCTTTCTTAGCAATCTCAAGTTTGAGTAATTTGTTGCTCATCTTGGATTTGCCAAGAGCATCTATAAGTTCATGGTAGGAATCTAATAATTCATTAAATGAAGGTACCTCATCGTCACTTTCATCTCCTTCATCTCCAAGAGCCATTAAACAAAGATTTGTGGCTTCTTCTTCATCGGAGTCGCTATCACTCCATGTGGCTATAAACGCCTTCTTCTTTCCTTTGTCCTCATTCTTCTTCCTAGGACATTTGTTAGCATAATGGCCTTTATCTTGACAATTATAACAAGTTACCTCATTTTTGGATTCTTGTTTGGTAGCATTGGAGGTCTTTGACTTGCTATGTTTGTTGAAGAACTTCTTGAACTTCTTTGTGAACAAGATCATCTCTTCATCATCATCGTCTTCTTCATCATCGGAATGGTCTTTCCTTCCAACCAAGGCAATTCCATTTCTTTTGGATCTATCCTCCTCCTTTACTTCTCTCCTTGTTGCAACTTCAAATTCATGAGTCACCAATGTGCCATGGAGCTCATCAAGGTCATAGGAGGCATTATCTCCTTTGTTGGACTCGATGATGGCCGTCCTCTTTGCGTCCCATTCTTTAGGCAAGGCTCTTAGTGCTCTCCTCCATATTTGCTTTGGAGGGTACTTCTCTCCAAGTTGAGCAAGCTCGTTGATAATTAGGGTGAGCCTCCTAAACATAGAATCCACCTCTTCTCCGGACTCCATCTCAAATGTCTCATATTTGAGTTGTAGAAGATCAATCTTGGTCTCCTTCACTTGATTTGTTCCTTCATGACAAATTTGTAATTTGTCCCATATCTCCTTTGCCGTTGAGCACATCGAGATCCGGTTGTACTCCTTCATATCTAAAGCACAATGTAAAATATTAATAGCTTTAGCATTTTGAGAAATTAAAACCATATCCGCTCTAGTGAAATCGTCCATTTCTTTGGGAAAACTAATTCCCCCAACTTCCTTTAAAGGAATATGTGGACCTTTCACTATGATCTTCCAAAGGTCATAATCCACGGATTGGATGTATAGAGAAATTCTATTTTTCCAATAGCCGTAATTATCACCCGTGAAGAGCGGTGGACGATTTGTTGATTGACCTTGAGCAAATTCATTTGCTAGATTAGCCATAAAAATATTTTGATTTAAAAACAAAAATCAAATGGCTCTGATACCACTTGTTGGAATCGAAGAGGGGGGATGAATGAGATTCCTTGGCTACTTTAGCGTTTTAAAATGAGTTTGAAAAACTAAAAGAGTTTTGCGCTTGCGGAAGCCTTAAGTCAATCGATAAATAAAAAGAACAAAATAAATAAATGCGTAAAGGAATTAAAGCAATAAAAGAGACAGGATTTGTTATAGAAGTTCGGCGATGAATCGCCTACGTCTCCTCTTCCCGGTTAGATAACCTCCAACCGAGGTTCCACTAGAATAAATGATCTTGGCCTTGAGGGCTCCAAGTTAGCCACAACCCAACTCTTCCCGAGTTTACAAAGCTCTTCCCGAGCACAATACTCTTCACGAGTACACAAAGCTCTTCACGAGCTACCAACACTCTTCACGAGTCTTCTTGGCCTTAAGGGCTCCAAGGATAGCCACAACACATGCACCAACTTTACTTGTTGGCGACTTTACAATTTTCCAACTTGCTTTGGTGTTGGAGGACCTTTACAAGAAACTCAATCAAACACCTTCACGGTGTACCAATACGAAGAATCAAAACTCACACAACAAGAAATGAATTACAAACTCCAATACACACAAATGTATGAAGTTTGCAATGCTAAAGTAATTTGAATTGATCAAGGCTTTCTTGTAGTTTATAGTCTTGTTTCTTGCCTTCAAAAAGCTCCAAAAGATCCATATTTATAGTGTAGGAGGCCCCCAAAGCTCCTACTAGCCGTTGCTACACATAAGGCTTGAATCACTCGGACATCGCCACGGAAATCGCCTCGGGCGATCACCCATCGCCACCCTAACGGTCAAATCTGGCCCAGATCGCCTGGGGCGATCATCAATGATAAACAAGGCCGTAGGTAAAGTTCTGGATCGCCTCGGGCGTTCCGTGCATCGCCTGGGGCGATCGCCCTAAAAAAAATGGCCTAGGAAGCATTCTGGATCGCCTGGGGCGAGCTTGACCATCGCCTGAGGCGATCTGATCGCCAGCGTGCACACCGTGCCATCGCTTCAGTCGATGGTGCGCAACATGGCTCGGATCGCCTCAAACTATGGCTCGGATCGCCTCATACTATCTCCCAGATTTCAACACTCTCAAACTTTGTACTTTTAGACCATCTTAAGCTTTCTGGGAAACATGGTAAACATGAAAGTTGCAGCCCTTCCTCTTATCTAGGTGTGGACAAAAGTTCATTGCATTTCATTAATGTATGAAGAAGTTATGCCCAAAATTCTACAGTCGCTCAAACATTGCTACAATCTGCACTTGTTATGACTTCCATGACATTTTGCTCCATGATGCAATCCGAATTGGACTGAGATGTTTGAATATGAAATCTAGCATATTGAGTTGGCTTTCCAACCTCTTTGGATTCACATTGTTCGGAGCATCGAGCCAAGAGATATAATCAAAACATTGCACTGCGCTCCAATTGGCTTCTAAACGAATTTGCCCACCAACGGACCATTGGTTTGTGGGTCTTCATCCCATCATAAGAAATTGTTCCAACATCATTCCACACATGCTGAACACTTAAATTGGTTGTTCATAGATGTCATTCCTTCTCGTTCAAGCTCAATAGATTCCTTGATAAAAATCACCGCTTGTCCTATGAACTCGCATATGTTATTGTATAACTTGGGTTCTCTTCCATTGGTCTTCCCAACCAATTTATCAATATAACCATGTACACTAAGTAGACATATTAGTACAACAAATGCAAGTTTTGTTGATCATCAAAACCCATAAATAATTCGGAGATAAATTAAGCATTAAACACAACCATGTGTTTAAGGCTCAACACAAAAATATTGCCAACACACGACAATTAACCATTAAAAGACCCGGGGCAGGGCATATGCAGGGAGGAAAATCGAATGAGACATCAACGAAAATTGCTCAAGAACCACCTTTCAATTTTCGAACCCTAACATCACAATTTCGAACCCAACCAAGCACCATAATTCATCTAAAATATGAAATAAACGACCAACATCAAGAATAATCGTCCCTCCTGCCAAAACCCCAAAATCGAACCCAAACCCTCACGCAAACAGTGAACAATTGGAACCGAATCAACACAAAAATGGCAGGGAATTACAGGAGAATGACGAAAAAGGGGTAAGGAAGGTTACCCATACGAAGATCGGAAGGAAATCGGTCGAAAATCGAAGAACCCTAGAAATCGGACCTCTGCGCATTTCTGGAAAATCCGAGCGCGATTCGCGACGAAACTTCGAATTACTGGTGTGGAAAGCTGCGCCTGGACGAGACAAAGCTAACGGCGGTCCGGACGCTCCGGATGGTGGCCGGACGGTGGCGGGCGCACGGCTTGAAGCGGCGAGGGTTGAGGGAGACGGGAATGGGTGCAGACGGGGAGAGAGAGAGAGGCGGGCAAGGTGAAGAAATATTTGTCTTTTAAAATTAAAATCTCGGGTTCAACTGGTATATATAGCAAAATTACCCCGAAATTCTAAAAGCCCCACAAATACATCATGATTCATTAAAAATCATCTGTTTTCAAAAATTCTCTCTCTAACTTCAAAAAGCCCCTACTGGTGCCCACACAAAGCACCCCAGATCCCGAGTCACACTAAAAACCCAACTCTTAGGTTTTTCACCGAAATGAGAATACAATCTCAACCTCGGGATCCAACGATCCCAACTACCCAAATAGACGAGCTCGGGAGGCCCAACACCGCGATTAAATTCCAATCGCTACGTAAAAACAACTTTAGGGGTCATTAATACTCCGGAATTAACATCTATATCACAGGTCATCACATATATCAAGTGGCCTCGCTTTACACATGTCCCAAAAAATTCCATCTCCACGCCTCACTAGCAACGTTTTGTCAATGTCTCCGTGAAATACATCATCAGAGCGATGCACAGACTGCTGATTGAGCACACCAGTGTCAAGTGGCCCATATATACTATGTATATCCATGCTGTAATATAGTGAAATTAATAAGATCAAAATAAGAATGAAAAATACATCATTGTCAATGTCTCCGTGAAATAAATCATCAGAGCGATGCACAGACTGCTGATTGAGCACACTAGTGTCAAGTGGCCCATATATACTCGGGGTCAAAGAAAAACCAAATATCAATGTCTTTTGTAATTTCGAGTAAATGTTCAACTCGCCCAGAAGTATTATTAAATATATGCTTCGTCCACACTTTAAGTGCATATTGTTGGTTATCGATACTTATCTGATCGTACAGTATCGACAATAACTCAGATATTGTAATTGTTCGAGGCATTCGTATATAGCTTATTGGAGGCCGATCATAACTAACAATAATCCAATCGTGTGATATGTGACCACCATAGTGTAGCAAAACATCAATTTGACTTCTAACCGACGTCATATTATCTACGAAAATAGCACATTAAAATCATATAATTAGTTTTGTTTTATTCATATGTTATCAAAAAAATAATTTTATGTTGAACTAATTGTTTAGTCAATTTTTTTATTTTTTTAATATTTAATTAAATTTATCGAAAAAATATAAGTTTATAAAAATTTATTAAATATTCAGTAAAATAAATAATGATATTAATTTAAAAATAAGTAAAAAAACACATATTTGGGTATGCGAATTCTACTGTTCTACAGTTGAATTCGCATACCTGATATGCAAATTCTACTTGCAGTAGAATTCACATACAGGGTATGCGAATTCAACTGTTCCAATTAAATTCGCATATCTCATATGTGAGTTCTACTATTCGATTTTCCATCTCTAATTTAAGCAAATAATAATGAAAAACTGAAAAAACATACCTTGAAATTCTTGTTAGCAAAACCTATAACATAACACAAAATTAAAGTAAATGCAATATATACTCAAAAATATGTAAAACTTAAATTTTCAAACATTTTTACCTTTGATGAAGTATTTGAGAGTTCTTGTAGTAGTAATCTTCCAACAAAAATAATGAGATGAATTTCTGGGATGCTTGCGTTGGTTGAAAGCTCGGAGGAGAATAAGCAAGGAGGAGGGGATGGCCAGAAAGATGGCTCGGAGGGACCATTTTATTGCAACGATTGATGGCAATAAAATTTGCTTTCTTGTGACCTGCTTTTCAGGCTGTTTTGTAGAGAATTCGCATAATGAGATTGCGAATTCTCTTTAAATTCGCATTCTCGGTATGCGAATTTAAAATTATTTTTTTTTTTAAAATAAAATTTTATAATTCGCAAAGCTGGTATGCGAATTTAGGTAAATTCGCAAAGCTGGTATGCGAATTTAGGTAAATTCGCATTGCCAATATGCGAATTATCATAGAATTGTAAAGGTTTTCAAATCACGGTATTTCGTGAATTTTTTTTCAATTTTATTATATTTAATTAAATATGCCCACTAATCTTGGACCATGGGTATTAATAGAATTATAATTTAGGGGTAATTACAAAAATCTACAAGTTACAAAATAATTATTCTACTAAATATGATCGAAAAACAGCTTTCAATATAAATCCACTTTTCAATAAATTTTATTCAAATATGTACAATTTCTAAACATTTAACTTATTGGCTATTTTATTTTTACCAAAATACTCCTTATCTAAATAAAATTATCATCTATTTCTTCTTCTTCGCAAGTCTCTTCTCTCACTTCACTCTCGTCCACCGTGTTGAAATTCCACTCCACCATCACCGTCGCCACTTCCCTTCCAGGAATAGAACCCTCTCATCACCACAACCCTCTCATCCATGACTTTAATCATCCTCATCGTCGAAACAATCCCCTGGCTTCCTCCCCTTTGACAGAACCCTCTCATCATCGCCACAGCGCACCATCGTCGTTGCTGCCGCATCATCCTTACACAGTAATCATCTGAATCCGTCGAACTAGAAGATTGGCTGAAGCATGCACCATTAATGTATTTACGTGAACCGTCTATCGGTGCACGTAAAATCTGTGCACCCGTAGCCGATGCACACAGATACATGCGTGCACAGGTAGGCGGTGCACATAGGGTTTGCATGCACCGCCAATCGGTGTACATATTTTTTTGATTCTTTTGCTTACCTTGGTTCCATTATGGACAAGGCGATTTTTGTGGGTTGCTAGAATTGAAGTTGAGGGGAGGTCTTGAACTTTGGATTGCGATTTTTTGGGTTGCTGGATTTGAGGAATGAGAAGTGTAAGGACCCTCGTGTCCTTAACCTATTATTAGTATGTTAACCCACGCGTTTAGCGCATACAATCATATATGTATGGGAAAAACCAGTTGGTACCCTAGCAAAACATGAAAATAATAACATTTCTTCAATTATTTCATATGATGTCCAATTTCCCCCAACCAAGTCCACATACATATCATACACCCTTATAATACACTAACTTATTCTCAGTTCATTTAGCAATTCATTAAATAATTGCATGCAACCCATAAATGAAGAGAGAAAGCACTTGCCTTTTTATACAAACCATATACACGTAATAGTGTTCACATGCGAGCATCCAATAAGTATATGTGTATCAAATGTATAAAACACTTTGCTCAATACCGTCACTAGTACTTCGACCCTGGAAGCACCTCCAATCCATAGCTCGAGGTCAACTCCAAAGCCATCGATGTACCTATTCACCTGCCCCAACAGAGACAGCCCCTACACGGGGTGAGCATACCAATATCTCAAATCCAATAAGCACAATATTACAATTCATAATTTACACAATGTAAAGGTTATGAATATTAAAAGACACTCACTGGATGACATCATCCTCATCCGGGATCCCCTGTGCTGTTCTTGTTCTCAAAATAACCAAAACCATTAAATTCCCAAATGTCAGTTAACCATTACATTGGTTAACTAATTCGTTTCCCATATACCGATAACATAATCAATAATATCAAATCATTATACGATGATTACAGATATTCCATATATTCACTTTCTATTCCGTCGCTCGCTCTACAATAGCGGCATCATAATCGATGTTCACTCATCAACGACAACATCCCAATCATTGCTCGCTCAAAAGCGGCACCATATAATTCCCAATGCATATCAAGTGATTGCAACAACCATATATTATTCATGCACAACAATTGCAATAATATATTTAAAGCTATGCTCGTACGTTATATGTACCTCATAATTCCGTAGTCCGAATCAAACTTGCCTTTGCCCCGTGACCCGATGAATTACGTGCTAAACACAATTAATAATTCGCTATTATTACAAGCATGCAACTACGTGCCCAAGCACGTTTATAACCTCCAAACCTATCGTCAATCCATGACGATTAACCATTTTAAAAGACTCCGGGTTAAGCATGCATAATACCCAAAATATTCCATTTTATATGTTCAAAGGTTCTTTTAGCCAATTACTAAATCTAGTCATTCCATATTCTCTTTACAATTTGGCTCCAACCACTCCATTTTAAAAGTATAGCCTTCCCATTGGAATGTAGACATTGCCCCGAGAATCGGCTATTTAAACTCCAAATTCAAAAACCCATGTTTTAACAAAGTTTTGAAAAAAACTCCTTCCAGCAAGCCGCGATCGATCGCCATTCACGCGCGATCGATCGCGCAACCTTACTGCCGGGCAGAACTCCTTCGCGATCGATCGCCAGACTCCTCGCGTTCGATCGCTGAGACTTAGCGATCGATCGCCGCACTGTGCATCTTCCTCATAAAATCAGCTGCTCGTCTCGATCGATAAGCGCCAATCCGCGATCGATCGCGACCTGCGATTTTCCAAAAAACTCGAGCTTCAATGGTGTTTTTCACACCCAAACTCAAAACCAACACCCATAACTCCTTCAACACCTCCAATACTCCATTTAAAACCAATAAAAAACACCAAAAATATAACTTTGGATTTTTACCAAAAATCCCCAATTTCCAAACCCAACATTATTCTCAACCAAAATCCACCATATTACAATCAAATCGAAGATAAGGATGAGGGGATGATTAATACCTGATTATCTTCGAGAAATCCGGCTCCGAGATCGAGCCTTGCTCGATTCTTCCATGGGAGGAGAAAATGAGTGTTTGGGGAAATGGGGGAAGAGGCGTGGAAGAGGAGAGAGAGAGAGAATGGGGAAATGGCTACACACCGAGCCCTCTTGGCATATATATAGTACCAAGTCTCAAAAATTCCAAGTCCTCCACAAATACATCATTACTCATTAAAAAATCATCTGAGTTCAATAATTACCTCTCAATCTCTATTTTCATTATCAGTCCCAGCACAAAGTACTCCGGACCCCAGATCCCACCAAAAACCCAATTCCAAGGTTTTTCACCACGATGAGAATACAATCTCAACCTTTAGATCCAACGATCCCAAATACCCAAATTTAACATCCTCGGGTGCTCCAACACCGCAATTAATTCATAATTGCCACAATTAAGAGGATCATTACCACACCGAGATTAACGCCATTAATTCCCGAGCATTACAAGAAGTGTTTGGTGGTGGGATTGTTGTGAGGTTTGGTCGAGATTTAGGCTGGAAGAGTTCTAGGTGGCTCTGGTGTAAGCTGATGATTCAAGCAGTGGCGCCTCCTTGATGTTTGCACGGTGGCGGTGTGGCTACGATTCTCAGATTAAATCCATCCATCCCGATGAAAGAACATCTTCAAATCACCGAGGTAATAGGCGTTTTGATGGTGATACAAAGAGGATATGGCGGGGGCGGTGGGGTTTCGGTTATGTCGAAGGCAGTGTCTGGCAGATGGAGGTAGAGGTGGTGGAGGTAGGGATGAGGGGAGAAGGAGAGGGCGGCGTAGAGGAGGATGGTGGTTTATATTGCACCGATTACCTTTAAGAGTTATGTCTATTTTGTTTATTTTAACTGAAAATGGACCTATATGAATTGATGTCCCTTTGCTAGATTAGATCAGAAACAGTTCTGTATACTTTCCGGCGATCCACACAAATAATTCATTTTAATGAAGTAATGAGCATACCAGATGAAAAGGAGAAGCACATACAAAGTACATATTTAATTATGATTAAATATATAGTTACTGTCGTGGAATCAATAAATGAAAATGTATGATGCAGAGATGAAGACAACTTAGAATCAGTAATGGTGGTACTTTTTGGAGTTCTACAAAAGAAAATGATCGATCATGTGTTGTATGATATCGGCACCTTCTGAAAACATTTGTCCATCTTTCACCTGTAACAGATATGAAATTGTCACACAAAACACTATTATTGAAATTGACAAAAAGCTCAAAAAGTTATGCCCTCCCAATATATATTTTCCCACAAACATCAGGAATGAAAAGAAGGAATAACTACAAGACAAAAATTGAAATTTTAGTGACAAAGAACAAAAGTTTTAGATGATTTAAGCTTTAATGAGTAGACTAAAATTGAAATTTTACTAACAAAATAAATGAGATTATCAATTCTAATTTATTTATTCTATCACGGTAATCAATTTCAAATTAAGTAAGTCTTGCCAAATACCTAAAAGATTTATATGAAAACGACTAAAAATGATTCCTACAGGTCATTCACAAAGTGCAAAAAAAGTCATGACCCAACGTCTGGGTCCTAAAAATAAATATTTTTCTGAAACAGAAATATCCGACTGCATTTCAAGAAAAGCAGAAGTTGGAATCTCGAAATTGAGGTCTCTTATTAAACTCCAAGTTCGATATAGAGGGAGATTGATGGCAACGGAGAGAGTGAGAAGCAGACCTGAATAAGGCTGTGGGCAGCATATTTGAGCCTGCTTTTATGGAAACTCACATCTACTTTCTCCCATGACAGCTGAGATAGGCCATTTACCAGCTCTTCTGCATAAATAACAGCATAATACACTACTTTCAAGAACTAATGATCAGATAAACATGAAGTTGTAGACACAAATAGATGTTTAATTGGCATATATGCCCCGACCTCTAAGTTCAATTAATAATTTATGCCATCATGTTCAGTGAAAATATTTCAAGCACCAACATAAGCATCAACGACAGCAGACCCTCCTACCAAATAGAATTAAAATGACTAACCTTCCAGCTTATCCAAACCATCGTCTTCTTTTAGAGACTCAACCTGCTCTGCGCCAATTGCTTTGCAGAGCTCTTCATACACAATGTGAGGATACTTTTCGTCTACGCAATCCTCCCACTAAAAAACGAAGGTTAGATGTCATACAACTGAAATAAGCATAATTAAAATATGACAACTGTGTGTTGAGATGATACCTTTGGAAGTTCACTATTGCGCCGAATTGATGATGTTCTCCATCCTACTATATCTACAGGGTATCTGTTAGGAAGACAATGAATCTACTAGATATAACTAAGAAACAGGCTAATCAGCAATACGATATCAACGCTTAAGTGTCAACAATATTGTGGATACGATCATAGCCAACGTTTGAATAGGCCACTCTGCGCTGGAAAGATTGTAAAGCAGACCTGCATGGATGAGTTGTGTTACAGCTAAACAGTACTAACATACTTATCCTGTGTGCTATAATGTTGAAGGCGAGGAATTCAATCCAATAAAGTTAAGTCCTTGAGATGGAGACCTACATGAATTGAAATTCTTTGTTATCTTCCACCATGCGTCTTAGCAGTGGAGGCTTCCCTTCATCATAGTCGGTAAGAAAAAGGTGTCGGCCAGTTCTTCTAAATATCAAATGAATCACAAGACCGGCGACTTTCTCGAAAGCAGACACACCAAAAAGAAAGGGTACCTGACAAATGGAAACATTTTAGGTAACTCTAAAACACATCCAGTGACCAAGAATGATAACTAGTACAAAATTTGTAAGATTAAGATTCTCTAAAGATGAAATAGAAGAACACTCCATAACAATTTTTCTAACTAAAACTCTGAAAGATAGACCCTAATCCAACACCAAATTACTCATCCCTGCTACATCCTTGGGGACAAACAAAAAGATCAACATAAATTATTTCTCATACTATATCCATGTCACTTAGTAGTCATTAGCAACCAGACTTCTTAGACACATCATAAATTACACAAAGCGGCAACCTAGATGCACCCAGTCCCCTAAAAAACATTTGAACAAAAAATACCCGGCCAAAATGACATTTTTGAAGCATGTTACAGGTGTGAGCATAAAGTCATTCCTTGTTAAGGAACCATTGTTTCACTGAACAATAATAGATTCGACCATCCAAAACATTCAAGAAATTGATTCCCCAATGCAAACATGATCTTGTGCCCCAAGTTCATCGGATATTTCAGTAACAAAGTTCCAAGATGATAACGAATTTAAGTTCAAGCTAAGCCCAACTACTGTTGCATCCTTAACAAGAACCATCCGCTCAAGCCAAGTGCTACAACCACTCCATATCAAAATCTTACACAAGCATGTAGGTGGATGATATAACACGAGCATTTGGAATGCATTCCATCATTCAACTAATATTTAACATATTTTTATCAACCAAAGAGACAATCCATGATGCAATATCAAATAAATATACCTGTTTATTACCCCTAGAACCAAGATGAGGCGTAGCAACAGTGATAAAGTTCACAGGTTCCAAATCAGCTATTGTACCTTTTAACTTTCTTTTATGTTCATCGACTGATACCTCTTCCGTTTTACTCCCCCATGATGGTCTATATAATTTCCCAATGGCATATCTTGCCACAAGCCCCCCCACAGAATGTGAAACGAAAGAAATTTTCCTCAAACCAGGCTTCCTTTTGATTACTTCAAGAATCTGAATTGCATTAAAAAGTTTGAATCAAAATGAGGGTAGACAGGTCCAGTTTTGCACGAAATTAGACTGAAAAACACGCAAAAAACAAGTAGACTGATAAGAGAATGTACCTCCTCCGCCAGTCGCTCGCCCATTATATCCACGCCGTCTAATGTCAATGATGCCATATTTTTTTCACTACCTGCAAGCCAGATGATATTCCATTGAGAAGCAGACGTTTGCATGGCCAAAGACAGGAATTAGCTAAAAAGATTCCAGATAATCAATAAATTTCACACTGCTTCTTGGCAGGTGATAAAATGTGAACTTTTCTTTGTTTTTATTTCTGCAAATAAGCCATATTTATTAATGATACGTGAAAGGTTTTTTTTTTTAAATGTCAATTGCCGAAATAAAAACAAAAGATAAACATCATAATTCCACCTCATATGCCACTAATCATGGAACAAAAAACACCATTTTAGAGAAAAGAAAATTAAATAGCCAATATCATGACAAGTAAATTTTTTAGCCCTTTTGCAGACAGTAGAAGTACAGGTGTGCAAGGTTGTGGCCACTCCAGGCTCTTTCCTTACAAAATTAGGTTACTCGGTGAATCACGAAACCACCATATATAGAGGTGGTGACAAAAGGAAAGATACGGTATTAGACATTGCATATCATCACTTATAATCATATATAAAGTTTCTGAGTGAAACCTATAAAGTTAAAAATGGTGCATAATTGTATGTTACTGAAAGATAAGAGAACTGTAAGGGTTCTTCTCTATTCCTTTGATCGGACCGAGGTAAACGATAGGAAGCATTGACACATATGAAATAAGAATTTGCAAAGAAACTTGAGAAATTTCAAAATGCTTGCATTATGCAAGCATGTAAAAATCAACCACTGACAATGAACGAAAACTTTATCAGGAAGTATCTTGACAAATTGCTCTGCGCCAAATTTCCAATCTGAGGCCCTGCAATATCAGAATCATGTGGGAACTTGATAAGGCCACATTTTCACAAGGAATAATGAGTTCACACTATTATCTGCAAAAGAGAATCGCTCAAACTCATGGCATGTTTACGATATTCTAAAACAATAATTTACAAGAAATGGCTTAGAATCTGCAAAGTCAGTTTCCTATCACATGTCGAAGAAAGATAAAACCTACCCAAAAGGGACTTCTTAATCAAAGACAAGAATAGTCGCGAATACCTTAAATATCAGAAGCCGTGATACAATCAAAATACGGGAATTGAAATACACGAAACAATTACCAAATGAAATACTGTAAGAACTCATTATAATAAACTTTCAGCTTTCTGGAAAAAACCAATAGAATTCAATAAGATACATGATCCAGGAACAAAAAAAGAACTAATCCAAAACTTACAAACGGTAAATCATCTTAATTTATTACAATTTTTGGCTAAAGAAGCATAATTACAAGTCCTCATGCGCTTATAAACACAAATCTACCTTCCAACAATCCCGTGGACCATAACAACTAGATGATCAGCCGAAGAAACATCTGATTCTTTATCCGAGCACACATCCTCCCCTCGATTTTCCATTACAATCGACCTAACGACGCCGGTTTCCCCTACTTCTCTGTTTTCCATTTCCCTTTAGATGGTGATTAATCAAAAAAGTTCCGCAACTACTTTGCATTCACATAAACAGTCAAAATTCATAATAAATGAATTTAAGGCAACAATAAAGCCGTTCCAAATCAACACTTAGAAATTAAATAGGGTTTTGCAATTAATGTTGATTGTAGGAATTTCTGCATCGTGAAGAAAGAGGGAGAAGACGGTTGTGGGGAAAGTGAACTCTGTCACGAGTATGTAGCGTTGGCGTGGCGGTGGAAATGTCAGCAAAGGCGAAACAGTGGACCGCACATAGGTATGGTTTTTACTTATACGGTTCGTGCAATTCGCAGCGTACGCGCATTGTGAGGGAGTTTTTTTTTTCTTTTGCCAGGGGCATGGGCTAAATAATCGTGTGGGATTTTACTAGAAGCTTTCCGTGTGTATGGTAATTTCCACCTCATATTGACATTAAATATCAATTAATATATATTGTTTAGAGCCAGCATGTTGACAAGGATGGATTATGCATGTTATTAAATAATAATTGACGAGTCTGTGAATGAGATATTTATACAAAATAATTATGAAAAAAATATATAATTTTTATACAAAAAAACATTATAGATTTTACCTCTTTTAATATAAATTGTGCATACTAAGTAACTTTAACATCAAAATCGATAATATCCCAATTAATAACTAAATTTTGATCTCTAAAAAACATTATTTGGAAAATACCACATCCCCTTACTTCTCCCAATTTACTGAAAAACACCACAACAAAATAAAAATTAAAATGAAATTTTTTTTCCCACATTATCATATTTTACATAATAATTTCTTAGATATATATTATATATTATATTAAAATTTAATTTACTCAAAGACATCATCACATGCTAATGGTCACTTGGAATGAAAGAAACATAGTAATTTACGAATTGGTGGAAGAAATATTATAAGAGAGATTAATAAAGTAGTCTAGTCGCCAATCATTTTAATGCTAATTCTAATGACGTATTAGACATACAACAGTCTTGCTTTGTCTCACGTTTATGAACTAATCTGTGATAGGCAAATAATAATAATAATAATATAAAAATAAATAAACTACGAACTAATTTAGGCTATTTGCTTTTAATATGTATTATTAAATCCCACGTGGTAGGGCATCAATTGGTGCACTAAACATTGCATGTAACGGATAAGCTCATATCCCTACACCCAAACCTCCATTCCATTTATCTCTCTACCAACAAATCTATTATTTTTTTTAAAAAAAAAATAGCTTCTGGTAAAATTGATATGATGCAAATTATATATAATTAAATCAAATTACTTATATATTTTTAAAACTGTATTATTAAATTCTACAACAAAATTAAGTTGAATATACATTTTTTGTTGTATAATTAAATTAATTTTATTCAAGATATTTGATTAATAAAGTTTTTTTTTGAAAAAAAAGATGAATATGTAAGGCGAATGCCACTATAACGTACATAATTAAAGGAAGAAAATTGAATTAGTTAATAATACAAGGAGGTTAAGAGTGCGTCGTTTATAATTTACTGACAAAATAAAGATTAAATAAATTCATGCCAACCTTTTCAAGTTAAAGGTAATTATCATTAATCTTGACTACAACAACAACAAAAACAACAACAATTAAACCTTTAATCCTAATGAATTATGGTAGACTACATGAACAATGGAGAGAATCAAGTCGATCTTCTGTAATTTCCTTGTACTCCAAGTCTTTGCGTACAACTTCGAGTCATGTCTTCTTCGGTCGTCTTCTCGCTCTCGTGAACTGGCCGAAATTCATGGACTTCACTCGACGCACTGGTGCACTGCTAGGATGTAACATGACCAAACCAACGTAACCGGCTTTCTTGCATCTTCTATTCTATACAAGCTACACCTACTTCAGCTCGAATATATTTGTTCCTGATTTTATCTCTTCTGGTCTTGCCGCACATCCAACGAAGCATACACATCTCTGCCACACTCATCTTTTGGATGTGATTCCTCTTGGGTGCCCATTATTCAGTCCCACACAACATTGCGGGTCGAACGACGGTTCTATAAAACTTTTCCTTCAATTTCAGTGGGATATTACGATTGCATAGAACTCCGGTGGCGTTTCTCCATTTCAACCGGCCAGCCTGAATCCTGTGGTTAACATCACTGTCAATCTCTTCATTCTTTTGGATAATTGAACCTAGGTATCGAAACTTGATGCTTATCGATACCACTTGTCCACCGAGTGCTACAACACCGGAATCCCGAAATGAAGGACCACTAAATCTGCACTTTATGTATTTCGTTTTAGACATACTTAGTCTAAAACCCTTTGATTCCAACGCCTCTCTCTATAACTCCAATTTGGCATTTACCCTGCCATTGTCTCGTCGATGAACACAACATCGTCAGCAAAAAGTATGTTCCAATGTAATTCATTATATATGTCTTTTGTTATCTCATCCATCACTAGAGCGAATAGGAAAGGACTCAACGCAAACCATTGATGCAATCCAATAGTGATCGAGAACTCACTTGTCACCCCACTGCACGTTCTCACATTGGATGCTACTTCATCGTACATGCCCTTGATTATATTGACATACTTGATGTGAACTTTTTTCTTCATCAAAGCCCATCATAATATCTCCCTTGGTACTTTATCGTAGGCTTTCTCCAAGTCTATAAAGATCATATGAAGATCTTTACTCCTCTCACGATAGCGCTCGACAATTTGATGAAGTAAATGGATAGCTTCAATAGTTGAGCGTCCTGGCATGAACCAAAATTGGTTCTCCGATCTTAACCTCTCTCCTTAAACGACTTTCAATTATCCTCTCCCAAAGCTTCATTGTGTGACACATGAGTTTTATACCACGATAGTTGGTACAACTCTGAATGACACCCTTGTTCTTATAGATAGGAATCATTAATCTTGACTAGTTTATAAAATTCACATGTGAAGAAATTTGCATTAATTATTACAGTTCAATGTCCCAAAAATTATGCAAGGACTTGAGGAAAATAGATACTATCGAGATACAAAACAAACAAAAGAGACGTTATACAAAATTAGTTTGTCTGTTTTCAGTTGAATTCATACGCATTACTACAACCAAAATAATTACTACAACCACAATTGTCATGGAAAAAGTATGTTAGAATCATTCATCACATATATCTTCAAGCTAATCTGCTGAATCTTGAGAACTATGCATTCTAGTTTCCCACTAGCTAATGTCTATGAATTAGCATAAGTCAAGATTCGAGTGGAGGCGTTAATCGTCATAACTATAATCACTTGGTTCTTGTAAAATGGGCAAAGCGACACAACATAAGGACGCCTTGTTGTTGAGAAGAATACAACTCCCATCCGATTCATATGGGCAAAATACTTGTATGCATTTGTTTACAACTCCCATCCGATTCATATGGGCAAAATACTTGTATGCATTTGTTTGAGTCCCACTTATACACAAACTCAATATTAAAATAAACAACTTTTTTTAAATAAAATAATCATAAACTAGCATTACAATCATTTTAGACCAGTCATATTCAGTTGGACCATAAGAGAAGCACACACCGAGCCTTTCTTTCAGATCTAGTACAGAAAACTCAGGAAATGGTACATTGATGCAGTATGCACCTGAGGCGTCCACACGTATATTTGAGAGATTCTGGTACAAAAAACTAGACGCGGAGACGTGGATCCCATGCTACTGCTCGAATGGGATCTTTTTGTATTAAGATGAATGCGAGCTCGAGAAGTTGCACATAGGGGTGTGCGTCGGGTTCGGGTACCCGAAAATTTCGGGTAGTGAAAACACTACATGAACCCAATTTTTTTCTAAACATGACTGTCGGGTACCCGACATTTGTATGTATCGTGCAATTTTTCGTCCAGTAGCCTGCCATTTTTAATCCAGTGCATAGAAAATAAACAAAAATCTATCAAATTCATCCAAATGAGCATTTCATCGCATTGTTCTTTCCGCCCGACAAAATTATAGCATGAGATGTTACAAAATTCAAACAAAACCAGGTTTCATTATCGTCCAATATCAAAGAAAACACCACCACACACTATTGCATGTTTTAGTTTACAACCATCTTAAATTGTAACTTCATTTCAAACATAGCAACCATCAATTGTAGTGCAACACTGCCACTTCCAATCACCGCAAAAGGGCCAATATGTGCAGAATGCGATATCCCAACATCTATGAATTATATTCAAAGTAGCACCATAAAGTTTAAGAATTAGAGAATGGGAGAAAATTTAAAGCGTAGAGACTTACATGCACAAATTGTTGATGCTTTCTATAATCATATATCTACTACAGTTGAATCAATCCCCAATTTTTTTTTAAAATCTACAAGAAAATAAAAAACCCAAGTGATTAGAGAAAAGATGTCAAAGTTACATGCAAATAAAATAATATGATCAAACAAGTTTGTACTTTGTAAATTCATCTTTCAAATACGTTCTCGACGTCATGGAATTATCAGATTGAGAATTTTTTGAAGATTGAGAACTTGATGCACGAATTGGACTTTCCAGAATTCCATATCTCACTTTTATAATCATAAAATAACTCTTGCATCTCATTCCTTATATTTTCTTTCATCATCGCTCTTTTTGAGATACATCATATATCGTATCAAAAGAAAAGTCAAGGAAGTCCAATTTATGGCGTGGATCAAGAATCACAGCATAGTATAATATCATGTTCACTAAGCCCCAATATTTATCAAATTTATCCTTCATCTTTTTCGACATCTCACTTAACTCAAAATCATCACTGTATAACCATTGTTTCAGCTCAAGAAGTTGCACACTTGCACGTCCCAAACAAAAAATGAAGGAAAAAGGAACAATCAGCCTTAAAAATGAAACTTAAAACCAGCTACAGGAAGAAAAAAATCCAACATCTTTGTGAGCCTGTGATTTACAAATTCACAATTGAATAAAAATTGAGACTTCCAATTTTTTACAAGGTTAAACATTTAAACTTAGCAGCCAATTCCCAGCATACATCAAATTAGGCCTTAACTACAAGAGAGTCGGGATACCCTTTATTGCCGCGGAGAATACTTTTAACTACAAGAGAGTCGGGATACCCTTTATTGCCGCGGAGAATACTCTTTGGCACAGCTGATTGGAATTGAGGCAACTGGTAGTTTTAGTTTCTTGGCACATCCCATCTTCGCCTCAAGCATTCTTATTGAGTTCACCAAGTTGATCTTCGTATCATGATAATAGGGGAATTCAAAATGGGAATCCAATTTTGCCATCTAACTTAGAAGTACCATTCCCGTCTTACTTCCGCTTCCTTTTCTGTCAGTTCACTATACTGAAATCCAGGTGTGTGGTATAATTTCTACAAACAGAAGGATAATAATTTCCTAATGATGGAAAACCGTTGTAAGTTGCGTATAAAATGAGAAACAACAACACAGGTTAAAGACGGGAGGATTTACGAAGCGCGTTTTCAAGTGCACGTTTCACAATATAAGGATGATCCTCTTAATTAAGAGAATTGAGAATTTGGTTATTTGAAACTTACCCCGCACCCAGGAAGGCGTCAATCTGAATTGGACCCAATGTAGTTCCAGTGACAACTGATTGAATTGGTTTATATCTTCGTGCTGCAGCTGCTACTGGATCCTTATAAGACGTAATTCCTGATAACAGATTTCGATTATAAGAACATAGACTATAACCAAAGATAAAGCAGTAAACAATTAACGGGATTATGTTCATTCAATGCTCTAAGCATATCACACAGTCCAACCATTTCTTTTTCATGCAATAAGTATAGGAAAATTGAAAGATACAAGAAATTTATGTAAGAAAATGACATTTATACGTGGAAAATCAAGAATCCAGGACTCCCACAAATTAGCTTAGATAATTTACCAATATAATAAGCCCACAAGCACTACTACAGTAATATGTGTCTTGTTTGTAAAAGTTATGAACAGTAACTTTTTTAGGCTTTCGGCCCTTTAATTCTGAATTCCTTTCATTTTGGTCATTTTCATGTTCCTCCTTGATTTTGTTTTTACCTTTTGTGTTCCTTCCATCCACCAGTCACGCAGCATTCCTCACTTTCGTCCATCGGTCTGATTCAATGTCCGAGTCGATTGTTTGCCGGTCACCCAAATTGTTGGAATCGAAGAGGGGGGTGAATGAGATTCCTTGGCTACTTTAGCGTTTTAAAATGAGTTTGCAAAACTAAAAGAGTTTGCGCTTGCGGAAGGCTTAAGTCAATCGATAAATAAAATAAAATAAGAAGTAAACAAATAAATAAATACGTAAAGAAATAAAGGGGTAAATGACAAGGATATTTGTTATAGAAGTTCGGCGATGAATCGCCTACGTCTCCTCTTCCCGGTTAGATAACCTCCAACCGAGGTTCCACTAGAATAAATGATCTTGGCCTTGAGGGCTCCAAGTTAGCCACAACCCAACTCTTCCCGAGTTTACAAAGCTCTTCCCGAGCACAATACTCTTCACGAGTACACAAAGCTCTTCACGAGCTACCAACACTCTTCACGAGCTACCAACACTCTTCACAAGTCTTCTTGGCCTTAAGGGCTCCAAGGATAGCCACAACACATGCACCAACTTTACTAGTTGGCGACTTTACAATTTCCAACTTGCTTTGGTGTTGGAGGACCTTTACAATAGATCAAATCAAAAACACCTTCACGGTGCACTCACACGAAGAAAACAAGACTCTAACAAAGAAGAGAATTACAAACTCCAATACAACAACAATGTATGGAGATTGCAATACAATTTGAAATAATAATTATCAAGACTTTGTAGAAGTTTGTAGACTTGTTCCTTAGCTTCAAAATGCTCCAAAGCATCAATATTTATAGTGTAGGATGCCCCCTAGACTCCTACTAGCCGTTGCTACACATAAGGCTGAAATCACTCCTCGATCGCCTCGGACATCGCCTCGGGCGATCTCCATCCCCATGTTCTAACGTTCAAATCTGGCCCAGATCGCCTCAGGCGATGTCCCCATCGCCTCAGGCGATGTCCCCATCGCCTCGGGCGATCGCCCGTTGAAAATTTGTCGTAGGGTCAATTCTGGATCGCCTGGCGCGCAGCGTGCCATCGCCTGGGTCGATGGTGCGTGCAGCGTGCACGCATGGCTCGGATCGCCTGAGGTGATGGCCCGGATCGCCTGAGGTGATCTGCCAGATTTCAACACTCTCAAACTTTGCACTATTCGACCATCTTAAGCTCATTTCTGTGAAAAGTGGTAAACATGAAAGTTGTAGCCCTTCCTCTTATCTAGTTGTGGACAAATTTCATTGCATTTCATTAAGGTATGAAGAAGTTACGCCCAAAATGCTACAGCCGCTCAAACCTTGCTACAATCTGCACTTGTTATGACTTCCATGCCATTTTGCTCCATGATGCAATCCGAATTGGACTGAGATGTTTGAATATGAAATCTAGCATATTGGGTTGGCTTTCCAACCTCTTTGGATTCACATTATTCGGAGCATCGAGCCAAGAGATATAATCAAAACATTACACTGCGCTCCAATTGGCTTCTATACGAACTTGCCCACCAACGGACCATTGGTTCGTGGGTCTTCATCCCATCATAAGATATTGTTCCAACATCATTCCACACATGTTGAACACTTAGTTTGGTTGTTCATAGATGGCATTCATTCTCGTCCAAGCTCAATAGATTCGTTGATAAAAATCACCGCTTGTCCTATGAACTCGCATATGTTATTGTATAACTTGGGTTCTCTTCCATTGGTCTTCCCAACCAATTTATCAATCTAACCCTGTACACTAAGTAGACATATTACTACAACAAATGCAAGTTTTGTTGATCATCAAAACTCAAAAATAAACCGGAGATAAATTAACGCATTAAACACAACCATGTGTTTAAGGCTCAACAATCTCCCCCTTTTTGATGATCACAAAACTTGATAAACTTGAATATGTAATATGCATGAAATGTGAGTAAACATGACTCCCCCTTAACAATTGCATAGCACATACAAGAATACCTAAGTAAAGCATAAAGCAAACAACTCTCCCCCTCAAACCATGCATATAGGAACTCTCCCCCTTAAACTATGCATGTATTAACCTTCAAGTTTATCACAAAATTCTCCCCCTTTTTGTGATAATCAAAAAGCATAAAATTCAAATAAACATGGCACAATTATATGTTGACACATAATCATATTTTAACAATTTTACACATGGTCCTCACCAAGCATGTAATAGCTATTAGATTAAATCAATTAGAGAAATACACATGCGTTTAAGGCACTCAACAATAAATTCTAAATGTTGCAATGTATGCATATGTTCATGCATTCATGCCCAATAAACAATAAAATTATCAATGCATTATAACAAATCATATAATTGCACATTTTCACATAGCATATTCAAATTTGAATGCAAGGCATATCAAGTTACTTACTATAAAAATATGAGCATACATCATGCATCAAGATAATTTATATGTGCATATGCTAAGGGGTATTCCATTTTACTACAATGAATATTGAGCTTCAATATTTATTGATCACAATTAATTTGTGCCAATGAATTTTGAATTGCTCTTTTTAACATGTATAAAGTAAATTTTACCCTTAATGACAAGAGTTCGTTCCTGTCATTGGTCCAACGCCTCGCGCCTTTTCTATGGTGGTGAATAATACAAACTCCTCCTTTGAGTTGCTTGTGCCTTCATCCTCCATTCCATTTTTGTCCCTACAAGATAAATTTACAATATGAGGCTATTTGGTACCATTTGATTTTTGGGTCCTTGATGGTTAGCTTTCAATGGCACTTTTGGAATCCATTTCCACCTTTTATTAGGTTGGTATTGGATTCTAGCAAACCTACACTTATTCTTAGTGTGGCCATTTTTGCAACAATAGTTACAAGTAGGAGAGTCATGCTTGGCTTTAGCTAACATGTTTGAAAATGATTTTGATTTGCTTGAAAAACCTAACCCGGCTTTATCAAAGCTACAACGTTGCAAGCCAAGCAATTCATTCATCTTTTTACTACTTTCACTAAATTTGCAAAATGATATCTTTAAAGAATTTAATTCATTTTTCAATGAATTATTTTCTTCATCTTTCTTAGCAATCTCAAGTTTGAGTAATTTGTTACTCATCTTGGTTTTGCCAAGAGCATCAATAAGTTCATTATAAGACTCTAAAAGTTCATCAAATGAAGGTACCTCATCGTCGCTTTCATCTCCTTCATCTCCAAGCGCCATTAAACAAAGATTTGTGGCTTCATCTTCATCGGAATCGCTATCACTCCATGTGGCTATAAACGCCTTCTTCTTGCCTTTGTCTTCATTCTTCTTCCTAGGGCATTTGTTAGCATAATGACCTTTATCTTGACAATTATAACAAGTTACCTCATTTTTGGATTCATATTTGGTTGCACTAGAGGTCTTTGACTTGCTATGTTTGTAGCTTCTTGAATTTCTTTGTGAACAACATCATCTCTTCATCATCATCTTCTTCTTCATCATCGGAATGGTCTTTCCTTCCAACCAAGGCGATCCCATTACTTTTGGATCTATCCTCCTCCTTTACTTCTCTCCTTGTGGCAACTTCAAGCTCACGAGTCACCAATGTGCCATGGAGCTCATCAAGATCATAGGAAGCACTTTCTGCTTTGTTTGACTCGATGATAGCCGTCCTTTTTGCGTCCCATTCTTTAGGTAAGGCTCTTAGGGCTCTCCTCCATATTTGCTTTGGAGGGTACTTCTCTCCAAGTTAGGCAAGCTCATTTATGATGAGGGTGAGCCTTCTAAACATTGAATCCACCTCTTCTCCGGACTCCATCTCAAATGTCTCATATTTGAGTTGTAGGAGGTCTATCTTTGTCTCCTTCACTTGGTTGGTTCCTTCATGACAAATTTGCAATTTGTCCCATATCTCCTTAGCCGTTGAGCACATTGAGATCCGGTTGTACTCCTTCATATCTAAGGCACAATGCAAAATATTAATCGCTTTAGCATTTTGAGATATTAAAATCATGTCCGCTCTAGTGAAATCGTCCATTTCTTTGGGAACATTTATTCCCCCTACTTCCTTTAAAGGAATATGTGGACCTTTCACTATGATTTTCCATAGATCATAATCTACGGATTGGATGTATAGAGAAATTCTATTTTTCCAATAACCGTAGTTATCACCCGTGAAAAACGGATGGCGATTTGTCGATTGACCTTGAGCAAACTCATTTGCTAGATTAGCCATAAAAATGATTTTGATTTAAAACAAAAATCAAATGGCTCTGATACCACTTGTTGGAATCGAAGAGGGGGGGTGAATGAGATTCATTGGCTACTTTAGCGTTTTAAAATGAGTTTGCAAAACTAAAAGAGTTTGCGCTTGCGGAAGGCTTAAGTCAATCGATAAATAAAATAAAATAAGAAGTAAACAAATAAATAAATACGTAAAGAAATAAAGCGGTAAATGACAAGGATATTTGTTATAGAAGTTCGGCGATGAATCGCCTACGTCTCCTCTTCCCGGTTAGATAACCTCCAACCGAGGTTCCACTAGAATAAATGATCTTGGCCTTGAGGGCTCCAAGTTAGCCACAACCCAACTCTTCCCGAGTTTACAAAACTCTTCCCGAGCACAATACTCTTCACGAGTACACAAAGCTCTTCACGAGCTATCAACACTCTTCACGAGTCTTCTTGGCCTTAAGGGCTCCAAGGATAGCCACAACACATGCACCAACTTTACTTGTTGGCGACTTTACAATTTCCAACTTGCTTTGGTGTTGGAGGACCTTTACAATAGATCAAATCGAAAACACCTTCACGGTGCACTCACACGAAGAAAACAAGACTCTAACAAAGAAGAGAATTACAAACTCCAATACAACAACAATGTATGGAGATTGCAATACAATTTGAAATAATAATTATCAAGACTTTGTAGAAGTTTGTAGACTTGTTCCTTAGCTTCAAAATGCTCCAAAGCATCAATATTTATAGTGTAGGAGGCCCCCTAGGCTCCTACTAGCCGTTGCTACACATAAGGCTGAAATCACTCCTCGATCGCATCGGACATCGCCTCGGGCGATCTCCATCGCCATGTTCTAACGTTCAAATCTGGCCCAGATCGCCTCAGGCGATGTCCCCATCGCCTCGGGCGATCGCCCGTTGAAAATTTGTCGTAGGGTCAATTCTGGATCGCCTGGGGCGATCTGGATCGCCTGGCGCGCAGCGTGCCATCGCCTGGGTCGATGGTGCGCGCAGCGTGCACGCATGGCTCGGATCGCCTGAGGTGATGGCCCGGATCGCCTGAGGTGATCTGCCAGATTTCAACACTCTCAAACTTTGCACTATTCGACCATCTTAAGCTCATTTCTGTGAAAAGTGGTAAACATGAAAGTTGTAGCCCTTCCTCTTATCTAGTTGTGGACAAATTTCATTGCATTTCATTAAGGTATGAAGAAGTTACGCCCAAAATGCTACAGCCGCTCAAACCTTGCTACAATCTGCACTTGTTATGACTTCCATGCCATTTTGCTCCATGATGTAATCCGAATTGGACTGAGATGTTTGAATATGAAATCTAGCATATTGGGTTGGCTTTCCAACCTCTTTAGATTCACATTATTTGGAGCATCGAGCCAAGAGATATAATCAAAACATTGCACTGCGCTCCGATTGGCTTCTATACGAACTTGCCCACCAACGGACCATTGGTTCGTGGGTCTTCATCCCATCATAACATATTGTTCCAACATCATTCCACACATGTTGAACACTTAGTTTGTTTATAGATGTCATTCATTCTCGTCCAAGCTCAATAGATTCGTTGATAAAAATCACCGCTTGTCCTATGAACTCGCCTATGTTATTGTATAACTTGGATTCTCTTCCATTGGTCTTCCCAACCAATTTATCAATCTAACCCTGTACACTAAGTAGAGATATTAGTACAACAAATGCAAGTTTTGTTGATCATCAAAACTCAAAAATAGACCGGAGATAAATTAACGCATTAAACACAACCATGTGTTTAAGGCTCAACACAAATGTACGCATGTTTGTGTCTTGTTCTCGATTGGCAATGTTGGGAGGAACAATGGATTATTGCATTCTCTTTCCTTTGGTTTTGTTTTTTTAAATTTGTGGGGCCTCTTCATTTCTTATTTTTGGGCAAAATATTCATGAGGTTATAGGGTTTCTCTCCTTTTCCAAATGTCCAGAATTTAGGTTTCTCTCATTTTCTAGATCTATATCTACACTTGTCCTTCAATCCGCCATTCTACTTTTGATATGTGGTTTATGGTGTGACGAGGCGGAGGTGGTGGCTCAATCATCGGCGGCCATTTTATTTGGGTCTTATTATACTGGTCCGTTGCTTACTGTCTTTGTAGGTGTTTTTTGTTTCATACTCAGTTTTTTTATCTGTTTATGAGGTATTGTTGGTGCCTTGTGTTATGCATTTTTCATTTTTTTGTTGTGCCTCCTGACATATGAAAATTATTGCTTTGAATTCTGATGGGCACTCAAATTTTGTTTCTGTAATGAGGAAGAATGTTAGCTTGAATTATATCCTGCAGGGTCTCAAGGATAGAATTGCTTGGCCGGAGGCTACCAATGAGGAGCTGTGTCGGGTTAACTCCGCAAAAAGACGGCAATATTGAGCAATATGATTCTGTTTCTAAAGTATGTGAAATTTTTACTTTGTAAATCGTCCATATATAGCTTGGTGAGTATAGATGTTGAAGAGTGTGACTCTGTAATGCAATTGCAGGTTCGTGGAAATTGTATAATGAAGAGTGAAGGGCTCAAAAGGGGATTGCAAAGTGTGGAATCATCTTATTATCAAATGAGTGAAGGCAGTATGTGCATAATTCACTTTCTATCAATTTTTTTACTTTCTTTAATGAATGACTCATAGTTAGCTGGGACTTTTTTAACATGAATGAATCTATTTTAGTTATGGAGAAAAATAGATAAATTCAGGTTATTCAGGAGATATTGATGAAGATACAACCAAATGAATTAAATCGGTTGTTGGAGCATAAAGAGGTCACGTTTTTATTGATTTATTACGGTTATGTTTATCATCTCTGCTAATTCATAGGCAAACTACATGCTTTTGTCTAAACATAAAATTTCTTTTACAATCGGAAGTGAAATTTTTGGGTCCCTTTACACAGACTCTTAAGTAGCACTTTGGAAAGAAAATTATGGAACTCGGGGAGGAAAAAAAGACTGACAGGTCTCATACCGTGAAAGTTCTTGAATATCAGGTTTCTATTTTCCCATCTATTTTATTATATTATGTATGTGCTTTGTTTTTTTAAGAAATTTTCAATCTTGATATAACATCTTAAAAAGAAATAAGAGAACCAAGTTCAACTTTTAAAGCAGACACAGAAGAATGATAAAGCTGCTGAAAAGTTACATGAGGAAGTACAATGCATCAAGGCACAAAAGTTATATACTTTTACCCATTTTTTGCGTAATTGTCATACTTTTAAACATTCAACACCTTCATATTTATTGGCATTGTAGTTTCAATTGCAACAAATGGTTAAACCAGAAGCCGAACTGTTTCGGCGATGGAAGGCATCTCGAGAAAAGGAACTGCTGCAGGTAATTTTACTTCCATCTCCAAAGTGCCAGGTTAAATTATGCTACTCATATTCGAAAGTGGCGGGTTATTTTGTTTCGTTTTTTTTTTTAATTACGACTGAAATTGAGCATGAGTGTAAGTTTATGCTAGAGGTTTATGCTGTTATTACTTGTTATTTGGGCCACTATTAGTTGTGTTACTTGTTTGCCTGACTGTGTTGAACAATATTCTCGACTTGTTTTATTGTGTGGATTTTGTACAGAGTGGATTAAGTCTGTACAGAGTTGGGTTTGGTGTGGAACTTTGGTGCTCATGGGGCAGATGAAAGGAAAATTGTGTTTCAGTTGATTATTTTAGCGTTTCTTATTTGTTAGCTTTTAAAAGGTGGTGTTTACCAAAAAAATTCCAAATGTAGCAATAGCACGCGTCTTTTTCTGAGTACTCTTTTTTTTTTGTGTACCTAATTGACGCATAAATACATGTAAAGAACATCAACTTTGGATTCATGAGGTGGTACCGGCAGTTTTTTTTTGCTCGTCTTTGCATGGCATGAAACCATAATTTTTAATTACAATTTATATGCAAATTTAATATTGCAACAATATTATTTCACTGAATATTTAGAGTTTATTGTCATCTATCCTCTTATCACTTTCCAAAAGTTTTGATTTAATTGGTTTTTAGTGCTTAACTTAATTATAGTATATACATGTCAATGATGATGAGTTTTTTGCAAATTTGCCAGCCGCAACTATTGTTTTGTCCTGCAGTTAAGATATGTATTGGCCTTCTACATAAGAAGTGTGTACACTAATAGGGTTGCTTACGAAAGACCGAAGGGGCTAAGTTTTTTTTGCTTGATCAGATAGAACGCTCGCCTATAAGTCATGATAGAACAAGATAAAATTGCCACATAACCTGCTCACTGGCACCGCGCAAGGCGCGGTGCAATGTATAACTAGTAGAAGATACATCAGAGAAATCCAGTCTATGGTATTAGCTTACTCAATAAAGCATTGATGAATGCAGATTTTCCAACATTAGCTGAGCCCTGTAAAATAAATTAAACACGAAAATTACTCTGTTGGCTGCAAGAGAATTAACTGGAGGACAGACTTTATCTGAAAAGTAGCGGTAAGGAAAATGAGTAAAAATCCTGCACTTAGTTTGAATGTCCCAACCTACAAGAATGTAGACATCTCTTCCCTGCAATAAAGAAATGCATGGTCAGTTTAAGACAGAACCAGAAAGAGCCATGAGAACGAGTTATACTTATTTCCAGTAAAAGACTGAGAATCGGTTATAAATTTAGTAAGATATATAATGCAATTTGGAAAGAAGCAAGGCCATATCATCCCAATTCCCAACTACCCAACGAAATACCCGAGGACAATCCCTTAGCAGTAACTACAAAATCACAATGTAATGTGCGAACAAAAATATTTTATTTCAGCTATATAAAAGAAGAAGCCTTCCAAGAAGCTGTCTTTATTATTCTTCTTTTTGGTCTTCATTTCCGACAGCACGGAGGCGGAAGCAGCTGACGATTGGTGGTTCTGCAGGAAGACGTCTCCACGGGTCTGTGCAGATGGTCCAAGACCATCGGGTTCGGGCGAAGATACAAAAGATTCTGCATTTGCTTCGGTTTTGAGGTTGGTGGATTTGCAAATGATAAAAGATTTTGGCTTGTTCATGTGGAATTTGAGTAAAGCTGGTAGTGGGTTAGGATTTAGGAAAAGGTGAGGAGCAGAGAAGGTGGAGAGTGTGGAGATTGAAGCGGGTTTAGGCGCCAACTCCATTGATGATTTGTTTGCTGCGAGACGACGATAGAGTGAACTTTCAGGTATGAAGGCGATGTTGGGAAGAACCAAAGACATGATGTGTTATGTCTATAGTGGTGAATCAAATTGGCTAAACGTATGCATTCATGAGCGCCCATGCTAAAATTTCGATCAACCAATACCCACGCAAGGAGATCATGAATATACATATACAATAATCTCGAGGTGTTTATGTTGTCTTCGGTGGAGTAGCTTATATGATGGGAGAATTGAAGAAGATAATTGCCTGTTTGGTTTAGCGATTTCAATTTTTGGATTCTCTTTTCGCAGATCAGCTACCAGTCTCGAGCTTCTTGGAAACTGCTGACAATTGTGACAAATCTTGTAATTCGGGATAAGCATTCGAGCCTTGTGGGAACTATTTAACTTCCGATTTGCATGGTCGGTATCAACAATATCAGCACCAAATTGAAACCCGACAATGCAAGTAAAGGCTCAAGCCACAGCAGAAGCAGCTTGAAAATGCAAAGCGTTTCAGAATATATAAAAATCCCTCTACTCTAAAAATACTAAGTTAGTCGATCAAAAAGAATACTAAGCATTGAGAATTTATTTTTCACGAGGCATTTTGAAGTATACACTATGATAACATTTCATCTTTCAAGCAAGTCTATAAAGCCTGCATCTCTACATGAACTTGCTCCACACCATTAGTAGAGGGTGAAGCTGAATCCCGAGTGTCACCAGAAGCGTTCATCTCTTGGACCGGAGGTGGATTTACTACCGTCATTGGCATAGCGGCGTCATCTGATAGACGTCCCTTCATTTCCCGATGCTCCTGGCACAAGGCGCACCAGTGCATGCAGCAATGCACCATGCAAGGGTCGCACGGTGAATTCTGCATCAAACATGAAAATGAGCAAACAGTTAATTGAGAGTTGGAAGGCATGATTACTCGATGTCTTTCAGACGCTTTTAGATCCATGTAAAATGTGAGAATAGTGATTCTACAGAACCTATAGGTGCTGGCTCAAATTCTTTTCAAAAATATTATGCGTTCGAATGACAAATGCATGAATTAATTGACCAATTCCAGTTGATGATATTCATCGGTTAAAACTTTTAATTTTTTTTTTATAAAATCATGAATTAAAACAACGGATTTCACATAGCTCAATGCAATATTTGATGATCCTCAAATATATGATGTACGTACATCTACATCGCTAAAGAGAGATTTTTCCACAAAAAACAAGCAGCCAACGAAGAACAACTTTAACAAACCAACTATTTGGCAGAGAAATTCAAGGTGGAAACATAAATAAGGCAATTTCTACCAAAAATATTGCAGGAATGAAATAAATCATATTCAGTGCATTGGATTTGAAACAAGAATAAATATGCTTAGACAGTATATGTGAACATAATATCACGAGGAAAAGAGATCACCTTGAGATGGTATTTCTTTTGCAACGATTGTCGCATAAGGCCAGTGTAAATTCCACACATCCACCAACTAAAAAGCAAACCCTCACAAATCAGAAAGGTTGTCCTAGGGTCAATAAAACCATGAAGGGCTGCTGTTGCTGCAGCAAATGCAAGGCCACCCTCCACAAATACCGCATGACAAATGCAAGGCCCGGTCCACGGAGTATCTTCTCTCACTTGTTCGACATTACGGCCAAACAAGATACACGGGCAGAATAGTCCTGTCCGACCTGTGCTAGAGTCAATCTTAACTTCTTGAACTACAAGTGTATCATAATGTGTATTTCCGAGTAGATTATGTACTCATACCAATGTAATCTAACTTTGGTTTGGGAAAAGTACACAAAAATGATTGTGATTGAGTGCATGATCATTTGTAAACAAGCATGATCAGTTGTAAACAAAATACATTCTTACAAGTTCGAATTTAAATGCTATTTATTATATTAAGACATCTATAGAGATCAATTGTTTATCTTTCATTTTCAACATGATTTTACTGTTTCTCGAAATTAGCTAATAAAGATTATTCTTTTGTTTCCAGAAACGAACAATTTTTTACACACTTAAAACAATTTAAAACAAAACGTATGCTAAGATAGCTTTTCTTTCACTTGATGACTATTTCATCTAAACAGTTTTGGAACTTACAACTTTCCGTATCTTGCGCACATTCGAAAATCCCAGTACTCCAAGGTTCATCTGCAGGAGCTTGATAGCTTTCGGGTAAAGGCTGCCCACATTCATTGCACTTGCGAACATGCATCTGCATAAAATAGAATCGAAATTCTGAAAAGGCACAAGGTTGGCACAAAAACAAGATTCGTGTATAACAAAATAAATTTTCTAAGCAAATTGCAGCTGGGATGAAAGATTAGGGGGGGGGGGGGGGGGGGGGTTAGGTGCCTGAGGGACATCGATGGGTTGATTAAGCTCGCCGGGTGTAATGTCCTCGAGCGGCGCCTGATCTTTCTTTAACTTCACATACCGGGACGGATGATTCAATTCTTCCGCCATCCTCCCAGAGATCTGAGATTTACATAAAATCACACAACAGGAATCAACAAGTAAAACCCACAAAATTTTTACAAATAAACAAATACATCCATCTTCAAGTACACAATCTGATACCCGAATCAGAAGCAAAATATCACATTCTAAAACACGCACGCACAAACACTAAACAGATGTATACTTGCCAAGGTCTTGTTGCAGATCTACTAGTCAACGGATTTGGAGCAACTGATGAATTACCCAGCTGAAATTTAATGCATAGTCGAGTTCAAAATTGAAAGAGGAAAATATGTGTAGACTTTTGGGGAAAAAAGGCGCAGACTTTGGGTGAATTTCTAGATCTTTCACCGGCCTCGGAAAATTCATTAGGGGATTTATTCGGTGTGGAGCATCCACAGTGTACGTGTTTTTCTGGCCAATCAAATGTGTTGTTTCTTTAGCATTGACATACCAATTTTATATAGAATTTAAATAGCAGAGATAATTGTTTGTTCTTTTTTAATACGAGGTTGGGGAATTTAATAAAAAAAATCAATACTTCGTACTATATACGTATAGTGTATGATCACAATTCAATTCCGTAGAAGCAACAGATCGATTTGGAATGCGAATTCAGGTTGATAGATCCATCATTTGAATTCAGCGGAACAATGAGAATGGTTACTAGTATGACCAGAACTAGCACATTTTGAACAATTTATCTCAAGGGCACATCCAAAATTATTGATGCAGCTAAAAATATCTTTGAGGACCATGCGATTTAAATGTTGTAAGGTATTCACAATTACATATATTTGAATGGCACAACAATATTCATCGGCAAACCCGAAATGTATAAACATGTTAAACACGGCTTGAAAGTCAGACCATATACCATTTTTTTTTATAATTTTATCATTTATCAATGCAATCCATCGTGTAATTGTCACGTTGGACTTATAATTATTCAATATGGTAATTTGCAAATGGGCAATAGATGCCTAACATAATAGAAAACATGTGTCAGAAACAATAATTTAGAATACATAAAAGAATTACATTACAAGAACTCAAAGAAACATGTTCTTCGACTTTGTACTTAAACCTACACAAACAAGGCATAAAAAATTGTCTGATAATTGAAAAAAAGGAAAATTAAAGAAAATAATCCTATAGACCAGACCAGTTTATATCCATCTCTTCAACAACAAAAGAAACAATCTGCAGTTTCTTCTTCAAGTTCCAAAACTTCAAATATTCATGCCGACAGTTGGCAACCTTATCGTGTAAAGGGAAACACGAAAGTGTATACCATAAACAGAATAACATACAGCTTCGAACAAGCAAGAATAGCTATGGAGGAGGACGTTCTCTGAGGCCTGCAAATAACAAGAATAATAGTTGCAAGTCAGCATCTGTGACAACGAGTCTAATTTTTTCTTGTTGGACAGTTTTGTGTACTTGGTCCAAAGTATAATAATCTAAAGAGTTCGATTATTTCTACACTTGCTCGTTTTCTAATTTTTTCTTTTGATTTTTTTGGTGTGTGGGTGTGTGTGTAAGGTGATGATGCTAGTTTACTTTTGCATTTGGCCGAGGGCGCCACAAAAGAGAGCATTATCAGGCACAGGAAATTCCGTTTTGTTGCTTGTATCTTCAGGATTGATGATTCTCATATATGTCTCCTGGCCAAGGTACCATCTATCAAGATTCTCTATTCTCAGATTCCAAACACCAACATTGTCAAGAGACACGTAGACTGCAGTCCACCCTCCAGCAAAAACCTTAAATTGCACAAGAGATGTTAAAGAAGCCGAAATGTTGAATTAGAGCTCCAGTCTTTATAAATAACTAAAGATAAAAGAGAGATACTTCATACCTGAACCGTTGAACGAGATATTGCATCCCACTTATTGTATGAACCTCTATTGTTTTCAGACCATTCACCGAAACCCATCCTGCATATAATAATAAGATATTTTAGGTCTACTACAAGAATACAATTATATGTCTCTTAAGAAAAAATTGGGATTTAGATAGTACCCGACCACAAAGAATGAGTAGCCATCCAGGTGAAAGCTCTGTGCTACTGTGTCATTATTCTGCAAAATGATTTCTATGAATCCCTTGTAGGTAGCATTGATGATTGATGTGTCCTCAATGGGTGCTCTATCGAGTGGCTTATTAGGGAAATCAAGCTTATAAGCACCCTTCACATTGTACAAGTCTGCTAGCCGTATTGGCGTTTTAGGATTGACAAATGAGATCCCATTATATGCAGCTCGTAGTTTCCCATTAATTGTTGTTGGTGGCAGATTCTGGAGCAGATAAACGTCAGTGACGTTGATTGAACCATAATGGAAGGAACCCTGTGGATTAGGACGCGCTCCACTTGCAGTTCCATTTTGCCTAAACAATATAAATATAAACACATCAATCAGGGTAGATCCGACCATAAAGAATACTTAATTACATCTGAGTTAAGGTTTGAAATAAGAAAGAGGACATCACTCATCAAAGAAACAGTTATTGCTTGTCAAAAATAGAAGCAAAATTAGTTCTTTTATTCCTGTTGTATGTCAGAATCACACACGTCCAAGCCGAAAGAATACATGTGTGATTTCCCAACGTCATATATCAATAACTCACCTTCCAGTCGTTATCTTTGAGTTTATTTGATAAACTGCAGGCAAAAGTCAAAACAGCCAATTCATCGCACTTATTATCATACACTCATTGATTATTTAAATAATAAGTTAGCTTAATCCTTTTTCTTTTGTTACAAGTAAAAAGGTCACTTGATAACCAAAGAAGATCTGCTCCTATACACACCACTTTCATGATTTAATCATCTTTTACAACAGCTGAAAGCAATTTCGATTAATCATGAGTCGAGCATACATTACACGCAATGCGAAGTAAGACGAGTAAACCATATGTACCTGATGGACATGGCCTGATTCAGTGAATAAGAAGTATCATAAACATCGTTGGGGGGATCTGGAAGTGGACCAGTAACACTTCCTTTCGAGTTTGAATAATGCAAAACTGCAACACCAGTCACTCTTTGCCATAGTGATTGATTCACCAGTCTAGCACTTGCAACTATGTAATAATCACTGCTTGCATTCTGATCCATTGTAACCAAAAAAGAGTAGGACTGCCCAACATGGATATCTAAGCTAGTATAGTTCTGCTGTGATGTGTAATAACCCTCCGTTTCTGCTAGAAGTAAATTATGGTTCTGAATACGAAAATTCAAACAAGTAGAGACTCCAACATTATGCACCCGAACTCTATAAGTTTTGCCTGCAGTTTCCCAAAAGAAAGCATATTTAGTGAATTCAAAAATTGGAGTAGGGTAGTTTTCAGAAAAAAATCCAAGAAACCAAGAACCAAATTATGGTATCACCGTTGCACCACAGGCAGAGCATGTTGCTCTGAGTCACTGCATTTATGATTTGTAAAAAGATTTTAAATTCTATTGGTTATAAGGAACTTCAGAGGATAATCAAAGATAGAGTTTACAAAATGCAAAACATAAATGCTTAACTAGTCGCCAGTGACTGTGGGGGTTCCCAAGGATCATTTGATTAAATCAAGAGAATCACTTTTACCTGGATCAACATTGATAGTCTCATATTCGATGCCGTCTGGAACTAGTGTTGTGTTGTACCTAAATGGTCCCTTTCCATTGATTAGAACACCATCCGGCATTCCCAATTCTTGACCATTATCAAGGGCATTCCTTAAAGTCTAAATTTTTTTGCACAAACAAGATTCAAATACATTACATTATACGATTAAACTAAGCACTGAATTGGCATCGACACAAAAAAACATCAACATATATGACTGTACCTACCGTATGATTTCGGGTGTACCAATCACCAATCAAGATAACTATATCCCCATCAGGAGTATTAAAAGGGATCGGAATAATGTCACGATTCATGATGACAAAAGGACCAAATCCACCAGATGCTCTCTGCATGTTTAGTGATGGGAAGTAAAAGAAACTACCAATCTGATCTTTGACCTGAAACTGATAAGTCCAGTTCCAGTTAGATTGGATCGGGCAATTAGTGCCAAGAACACCGTCTTGCCAAGAAACACGACGCATCTGGATTCCAGACCTGTAGAACATTACCTCCAAAAAATTTGAAACGCGTACCAGTAAATTCGAACTTAGTTGTGAAAACATTAATTAAAAAATTTTAAACCTATATTCTATAAAATCATACCATGTTATTAATAGATCTTCATCCATTTTGTTCTTTACATTTACGACAACATTGTAGTTAGTTGTGACATTAATAACAGGACCTGGGAACTTCCCATTAACTGCTATAACCTGCAAATTACAATGAATGGCACAAATTTTACCACTTTGTTAAGAACTGCTAAAAGCACAAATCCAAAATCTCCATTGCAAGTTCATTTATCCAGTAAGAGCATATATGAATTAAAAAAATCAACAACAAAAGCAATTGCACATATAAATTTCGAAAGAAGGAAGAAACATTATTTGTAAAATTTGATCCGTTTCAACTTTTCGAATCATAAAGCAATCCTTTCGATACACAACATCAAAATACACGTTTAAATTTGAAATAATGAAAAATCTAACCCAAAAAAAAATTATTTAACCACCACACTCCACCAGCCAACTCCATTTTTCGATTGCGTTTACATATTTACACACATCCAACACAAACAAAACACGCAGAAATAGAACGAGAAAAATCAGAATGATTTCCGCATTCACGCCATAAAATGTAGAAAGAAAAACAGAGGGAATGATCGTTTCACCTGTTGAGGAACACCAAGTGGAGACGCAGTAATATAGGAGAACTCCAACTCAAAGTTTGCAAATGGATCGGCACCCAAGCACAGACCAAAAATCAAAGCAACACAAATCCAACGCCACAAACCAACGGATCCCATTACTTTAACAATTTATATTTACACAAACAAAAGCGTGGGTCAGTCTGTTGAACAGAATTTGGGTAATTGCAGAGTACACGAAGAGAAAGAGGGGGAGATAGTAGAAAGTGTGGTTCAACTTCCTCTTCTTCTTCCCAACAAGAAAATGCAAGGAAACTAGTCGGCTCTGAGTTTTGTCAGCATAATCTCTCTCACCCTAAAATGCTGGACTTTATAATTTTTTTTTTTTTGTATTGTAGAAAAGCGTGGCGTGATGCGCGTTTTCATCTACAGGTTACTTGTTTGACCGGTTTGTCATAAATAGTTTTGAATTTTCTTTATAAATGTTTATTATTTCTCTATCCATTTTAAAGACCAGCAAAATACACTCGTCAAATATATGATGTAGATGTTCTCAAGAACATTATCATTAAAAACAACAACAAAAACCTCTCATGAACACCCTTAACTTACTCCCTCCACTCATAGATATATATATATATATATATATATATATATATATATATATATATATATATATAATGTACTTTTTTAGTTTATATTTATTTTTTAAAAATTAATTTTATCTTCACCTTTACTTTTTAATAAAATTTGAGTTTAGTGAGATGCACATTGGACATTTTGTAGAGATTTAAGAATGTAATTCTTGACAACAAGACAATTGTTAAATTGGTTGTCATTCTTTTCCAATTTGGGAAAGACGTCCGTTTCGAGACCCATGTAACATAGAAGATTTCGCTCCCCAATGCTTAAAAAAAAAAGAGGAATGTAATTTTCAATCGAAGTATAACAAATTATATATAAATAATTAGTTCTTAATATGTGAACACAATATAATTTTAAATGAAATATTATTATTTTAAAATATTTTTTTCCTATATAATTTTGTGTTTAGGTTTTTTTTTATATGTTATTCTAATGAAAAAACTTGGAGTGACCTAAATAATTTGTCACCGTAAAAGAATTTTATTTAGCAATATAACGGTAATATACATCAAAAGAAGTATAAAGTAAGTAAAACTTTTTTTATTGGTGTGCTATTAACAGTTTTTTTTTTTAAGAATAAAAAATATGATATAATTAACTAGGAATCTCAGACATTACAATATTATGAATAAAATAGTATAGATTGTCAACCCAAAAGATGAAACTATTATATTTTTAGCCAAGAGGTGAACTACTTCGTTCCCTGTTCTACGTACTAAACTTATGTGAGCGGTTGAAAAACATATTATTTTTATTTAATGATGGATATAATATTAAAATCTATATTTATTCGTTGCATGTAAATTGTAATGTGTTTTAAATTCCGATTACCATATATTTGTCTATATTACCATTTATATTTAAAGGGTGTAGAGACCGGGAGCAGCCGGTTACAATTACAAGTCGACATCTCATCAACGGCGCCTCGACTTTTCACAATTCACATGCAAATCGGTTAAGGCCCCACCTCCCACAATTACATACGAACAGATTATGTGGTCCCCACAATCAATTTCTAATTATTATAGCTTATTTTCTATTTCTTTATTATTTTATTGTTTTGTTATATTCAATTTACTAGTCCATCAAAGTTTGACTGATCGATTTTACAGTTGGTTATGGCCTGCATCGATACTCTAAAAAATTTCACGATCAAGTATCGGATACTTTTGGGATATGGATACGCGTGGATACGGCACCGATACGTATCGGATACGTCACGTGACGTATCTGGGGACAAAAAATAAGTTTTTATTTCGGATACGGTCAAGATATGCCGCTGACTGTATCCGACACGGGTTAGATACGGGAACTTTCAAATTTTTTTAAAAAAATAGGGTTGAAACTGTAATTAAAATTAAACTATTTAACTAAATCCCTATTCCTAACCACTTTAATGTGTTTATGTCGATTATATGCTTGAAATTTTTAGATATCATAGATTAATATTTTACCATTTATCGTGAAGTTGGTGAGTTTGCAACTTTATTCTGATTTCTAATGTGTTTAATGTTGATTATATGCTTGAAACTTGATTCCTTACAAATATTATTAATTATATATTTATATATATATATAAATTAATTAATAAATTAATAAAATTTGCCGTATCTGGATGTATCGTATCCTACAAATTTCAAAAATCCCGTGCAGTCGTACCCGTATCTGCGTATCCGCATATCCGTATCCGTGCAACATAGGTTATGGTTAACCAAATACGGTTTGTATTTGCTATAGGAGCCCATTGTTCAGTCGCGCTTGCGCGGGCCTGGGCCCGGGGCGTGACATGTATGGTGTGTTTAGCATCACTTCATTGTAAATATTAATTATATACTTAATGTTACAACATGACATTTTCTGTTTTCCAAACTCTTTGGTGTTTAGCATCACTTAATTGTATTACTGAATGGCTGGAGATATTGTATGCACTTCTCTCAAATGACGTTGTTGTTGGCTACGTCTTTATTCAATCTGATGTAGTGGAATCATCACTAGACATGTATTTTGTATAACCTACCTAAATATTTTGTATAACGCGAACAAAAAATTGCGGGTAAATTTGTCACCATAGATATGTTATGGATAAAACTTGAGTTTCTTGTTTAAAAGCAATTGTAAATCTCAAAAAAAAAATTTAATAAAATTTATATTATTATATTTATAAAAAAATTTATATTTATCACCTAAAAAATGACATTTAAAAAAAAGTGATGCATGGAGAAGAGTCAAAGGAGTTAGTAGGATATAAATAATATGTTTTTCCTTAATCATTGTGATTGATATATATCAAATAGTATTAGCCACTCGAGAGTCAAAACTGTAACCCACATGCAATGGATCCTAAGATCCAAAACGATAATAACATTAATATATGTCGGGTAAGAATAAATAACATGGATATTAAAGACATTTGAATTTCCCCATGGTTATAATTACAATTAAAAGGTTAATTAACAATCACTCACTCAATAATCTCGATAGGTTGATTTTAATTATGACGTATTAATTGGTGGCTTAATCCACCAATTAATTTAAGATTTTAAGTGCGTTAACCATAATTAAGAATATGTGTATATCTATACTACATTATAAAGTGTAAACCCCTTATAATAACTACTTTGGTCCGTCCTAAATAAACCAATGTCAAATTACTTATATGTCCAAATAAATTACTTGGCTTTTTATTATTAAGGGGCAAAAAGGTAAAACAAAAAAAACATTACATCTCTCCCTCAATGTCCAAAACTGCTTCAATTTAAAAAAAAAAATCACTTCATCAGTTTTTAAAAATTGTAATATGATGCGCAAAGTATTACACATATCCAATACAACATATTTATTTATTACGTTACACGCAACGCGTGTGCGTCGTTCGCTAGTAGTTAATAATATGCTCACACGATAAAATTTAGCATCAGTACATAAAATTTATCATAGTAAGTAAGTCTAAATATGACCTAATTCCATTTTTTTACGTAACATGAACAAATTATCAGGAAGGGCGAAAAATACTATAAAATAAAAAATGGAGGAAAAAAATTTAAGTAATCAAAATATGATTTTAGGATGGCAAAATATAATTTCAGCCCTGATTATAAGAGAATAATTTTATCTTGTAAACAAAAAATGAAGGATTATGATTATTAAGAAATTTTTTCTATTTGGATTTTTTTAAAAAAAGTTTTAAATGAAATGACAATAATTGATTGATCCTCATAATTTGCTACTAAAATATGATTTATTTGATGTTGCTATTCAAAGAGACCGATATCACTAGGAGGGTTTATTCTTGGCTACTATATGAGGTAGTGTCCCATGAGATTATCTAATTCATTTGATGGATATATTCCCATCAATATTGGATGAGAATATATCCATCTAATGGATGCATCTATCCATAGACACTATCGCATGTGATAGCCAATATCAATTTCACCCGGAGATGATGTACACCTAGCAGGAAGCTTTACGTTGATTCGACAAATTGCACATCAAATACTCGAAATTGAATACAATATCATAATGTATAGAATTATAGGGTTGCGCCATTCTAATAGTATTAACACATGTAGGAATAATTATACCTGCCAGTCTATTAAAAGCAATCGGTAAAATAAAATTTATTCCCTTTAAGCAAAGGTTTTATATTGGGAAGTTCTATTATATGGGTGAATTATCTATAAAGCCCAAATTTTACTAATTGTTATTTTAGCCTTTATTGTTTACAAATAATACCTTATTTCTCCTACTAGGCTTTAACATTTGTTAGATAAGTGAATCTAAATATTTCGGGGTAGCCGTATTAAAACATAGATGGTGAATTTGTAATTTGTGTCAAAGCATAAAAAGTCCATCCATTATTATTCAAATTAAAGATCTTTAGTCATAATAAAATTATTGTACATTGGAGAGAGAGATGATGCTTCATACGTAATAATTCTCACGTGATTCAATGTCACTTTAATTTAAGTTTAGTGTAACTCCAAAATTCAAAGTGTTGATAGTATATAATATCGAATGAAGCATCAAATCCATACACCAACACACACACACTATATATATATATATATATATATATATATATATATATATATATATATATATATATATATATATATATATATATGTGTGTGTGTGTGTGTGTGCATGGACCAGAGCCCACACTCGATCTATACAAGAATTCTTGTTTGATTGCACTATGAATAAATTCAACTCAGTTCCGGGAAAAAGAGAAAAAAAACACTAACTCAATGAAAATTCATTAAAAAAATTTAGCAGCATTTCTACGTAGTAATTTCAATAAAAATATTTGATTAACTAATTGAATTCATTAACCAATTTTGTGACTCAGAATCTGATTTCCAGATTTCTCATTGCCGACGTTTTGCAAATTCTACGGCTCACACTCTTGCTGCTCATGCAATGGGGGTTGGTACTTTGTCTACTTCTTGTGATTATATAGTCCTTTGTGTTTTAAGTTCTGTTGTACACTTGTAGAATATTTTTTACTACAAATTTTATAATTACTAATCACCCTTCACACATGGGCGCCCAGTGATCTCTTAATTTTGGCAAATATAGTAATAATTTGCTCAACTTTCTCGAACCATTCTCTTAATCGACCAAAGAATCAGCCCTCACTACAATTATAAGCCTCAGTAAAAAGAAAATGTGTCTTATTAATCTCCGTCACTCCTTTTTTAAAGGTGGTGATGAGAATTAAATGATCTCTCCAGTGTTGGAAATAGGACTAGGATTACAAAATTTCAACATTGAAACAAAATACCCAAATTCCTTTCATGAATATGAAATATGAATTCCAAGATTCTGACATTGAAACTTTACTAAGGAGTGCATAAATAAAGCAAAGGTAAAGGAAGTTTAAGAATCAGCAATGGTAACTTCAACCTCCACACCAGGCTCAATAGTGATTGAAGTTATCTGCTTAACGATGTCTGGGGAGCTGAAAAGATCAATCACACGCTTGTGAACTCGGAGCTCAAACCGATCCCACGTATTAGTACCTAAGGCAGAAAATCCAAGACACAAGAGGAATTGAAATCCATATAACAGATCAAAGAAAATAGTGTCATCAGATGATTAGACAGAAACAAGATGCATTTGTCTTCTCCAGGAACAATAATATCAAATATATCAACTCCCCCCAATATGTGTTTAAATTTTATACTTATATTGCTATAGGAAATGCACTTTTTCAGAAGTTTGAGCAAGTTGGGCAGACATACAAGCCCCACCAAGGACATAGTGCACGAAGTAATATGCGTCGAATAACGCAATCTAGATGGAAAATCAATAATCACCTCTTAGATAGCATATTATCAACTAAATTGTAATATCAAACCAAGTACAAATTTTACTAACATTCAATTATTCTGTAAAAATTCGTCTGAGGATTACCATTTTGAAGACAATCCAGTAGAGTATTCAATTTTCGATACCACCAAATTGTGTAGCCGACAAAGCAAGAATAAAGCATTCGCTCAAAAAATAAACACCACTTCAACATTTCAGACTCCACATCCAAATGGAAATATGTTGCAAGTTGGAACAAAATAAAAGAAGACTAAAAAATATAGAAGTGATTATCCACCAAAAAATCATGAACTGAATCTAGAAAATTGGAATTCACTAAAATGAACAAAGATAACTTGCTTCTTTGTAGCCATGAGTACCCTAAATACTTCTCCATAAACTCATACAAAATCATTTACAACTTAAACCAAGCAGAAGAATGACTAACTGATAATGCCAATAACACCATTCATTTGTTAAGCTAAACCATATCCTACGTAGAAAAGTTATGTCAATTTCATAAAAAAACAATAACAACTAAGCCTTTCAAATGGATTGGGGGTGAACTACTGTCAATTTCATAAACGAGCATGGAAATAAAAAAGTTCTAATGCTTGTTTAAAATTGATACCTTCACCACATGGTGACTTCCTAGTGGTGATGTGAAGAACCTTAGTAGGAAATCTCACAGGTCCCTTGACCCTGAGCCTTTTGTCCTTAGCACCGCGTACCAAATCAGCACATACTGTCAATAAAACCCAAGTTAACATAGATGGGATAGAAGCTGAATAATCAAAAAAGGGTGAAGGATGCTGATCTATCCATCTTTTAAAACATAATTCTCATAAAGGATGGTTTGAAGAATATTAAACGGGAGGAGCTTAGTTTATTTAAGGTGACAAACTAGAGTTTTGGGCTTTTTGCTCATCGATTTTTATTAATTTGAGAGGATGCCCCGGATTCACAAAAACAATTCCAAAAAATATTGAACCTATAAGCTAAGACAGAACAGAGATAAAGTTTGTCTACAAATCAGCAAGCTGTATTAAGTAAGATTTTTTCAACAAATGTAATCTACACCCAGTCACCTACTGTTATTTTATATTACAAATACGAATAATATAGATAATTAAAAAAAATAAAAAAAATGTTTTCAAAACACATAGGAAATGAAAACCAACTAATACAGCACGCATATTTGATATGAATGTTGAAATGCAAATCATATGAATTTTCATCTGAGCAGCAGATTAAGAAACAATGATTTTGAAAATAACCAAACTTAATGAAACATAAGAATGATGAAATTACATGAAGATTAAAACAGTACACCTTTCTCGAGGTTTTTAACGTTTTTGGAAGATAGAGTGATACGGATCTTGTGAATTTGCTCCTGAGGCTCCTCCAGCCCCGGCTTCGTCGGCTTCATCGCTGCATACGCCATTGTTTTCCTCGGCTCTTAGTCTGCTTCTAGTGATCTTTCTCTTGTCAAAACAAAAAAAGAAAATAAAATAATAATATTAGTATAATTTAAACTATCTTTACCAATCTGATTCATTGATATTCGAGTGATACCGGAGACGGAGAGGCGCCGGAGAAGATGAAATTGAGATTTGGCAAGTTCCTAGCAGTTAGAGAGCCTCAGCCGAGAGAGAATATTTCAGAATAAAATAATGAAAACCCTAGATTAATTGGGTTAGCTCCAACAAGCCCAAATAAATGGAAACGGTCTCATGGCTCAGGGTTACCAGTCTCAAATTAGTAGCGGTGGTCTGGAAGACTGGAATTGGATGCTTATGTTAGGATGTCTTTAATGGCACTATCTTTTGACTATCCCCAATCATTGATCGATACATTCAGATATTGGATGTGTCAATCCATCCAGATATTGGATGTGTCAATCGAATAGTTCTGCTGTCCTGAATTGCATGTTTCAATCCAATGACCATTATACCGGAATTGAATTGTTATCATTATATTATTAATTTAATTAAGTAAATACAATATTGGAAATAACATTTTTGACTTGGTATGAGAAACGAAAAATTTGTAATAGCAGTGATATAAAATGAAAGATGAGGATACATAATATAATATGATAAAATATATAGTAGTTGGTATATATATTTATATAGTTGAGGATTAAATTCTTTATTGTCAATATCCCTCAATTTTGTTTTTTTTTTTTTTGGTTTTTATAAAGTGCAACAAGTGGATGGATGTGAATTTGCTGTGATCGAACCTAGGTCCCCTCCCATTAAGGGAAGGGTAGGCACCACTTCAACCAGAAGGAGGTGGCAGTACCCCTCAATTGTAGCAAAATTAGTCGCAGTTCTTGACTTGTGTCTAGGGGTGAGCATTCGGTCTATTCGGTTATCGACCGAACCGAATAGGCCAAAACCGAAATAACCGATATTTGAAAAAAAATAACCGATTTGCCGATTTAACCGAACCGAAATTCCAAAATAAATCGGTTCGGTCGGTTATTTCGGTTTACCCGACATTTTGCTCACCCCTACTTTTGTCCATATTTTCAGGCGAAATCCTTAAGTGGCTCTATCAGGTGTGCTAATCCGCTCGATGTGAAATTCTACGGGAAAGGGGAATGAAGTAGAAGAGGAGGAGCTTTCGCATGTATGAGTGAGCTGGGTGATTTTTTTTCCAATCAACCTAAAAATCATAAATTTTTTGAGTTATCCAAACAATGGAGTTGCGTACCGCAGAATTCTTCATTTTCTTCTCTTGCTTCGGAAACGACAGTTTAAATTTCAAAATCTTCTTCAAAGCTGGATGTAGTCAACCAAAGTGAGTTTTTTCACCGTGGATAATATGAAATTGTTGTAAAATTACACAATTTGTGGGAAAACAACGATATGGACCTTGAATTACATGTCTGTATGCTAATTCCTCTTTGTTCGGAGCTTCAATTCCATTTTTCTCCTGCAGTCACCAAATCGATTGAATCAATTTCGCAACAATCATAGTAGTACAGTGTCTTATGGATTTTGTAGTTATTACATGGAGAAAAGAAGAATACAAAGGTAAACTATGAGCAATATTAATAATAAATAATATGGATGTGAAAATTAATCGTTGGGGTCAAGATGGATGCATACACGTGATAAAACGGCTTAAATTTTGAAATATTACAACAAAATTTTTTTTATCGAATTATCGTAGGATGAGATGAATGTACAAAACTATAGTAACCCATTTCTTTGAGAAATGGTTTCCACTTTTTGAAAAAAATGGAACTCGTTTCTCAATGAAAAGTTGAACCCGTTTTTTTCCATTTCTCAAAGAAACGGTTTCCTTTGTTTTTTTTTTTTATAAAAAATTATAATTTGTTTTTATTATTATAACAATATAATTAGATATATATATATATATATATTTATATATATATATATATCTCTAATAATAATAACATATATTTATCCAAATTTTATAAAATTACATGTTATTCAAAAGTAGCATTAAACTATCTACATGGACGATAATTTAAATACCCTTCAGTGCCACATCTAATCGGTTGTAACCCTCCGAGCTATTGGCTAACTCGACGATGAAGTAGATTGTGAAGCTACATCAAAATTTTCTTCGTTCTGACTTGATAATGAAGTAGATTGTGGTACATTTCTATATGATGACTCACCGTATGCAATAGAAGATATATAATGTGGACGTGGTGGCACATAAGCTGATGTGTCAAGCTCCACATGTTCGGAATTCGAGGCCATAAACATACCATGATCGTATCGATTAAATGGTGACAAATCATCCGATCTCATGGTTGGCAGACAGACCTCCTTCTCCACACTCATACTTTCACGTTACAAAATCAAAGCTGGAACCTAGAGCCGTGAAAGGCACTTTTCTTGGGCTTCAGTGAAGGAGTGAAGACATTTCGTCTATGGAACCCCAAGTCAAAGAAAATTGTATTGAGCTGAGACATTACCTTTGGCAAATCCGTAATGATGAACCAGAAACAGTCCGAGAAAGAGAACCAAGACCGGAGTTCTCATTTGCAGGAGGAGTTCGCGATTCCCATAACTCCAGAAGACTCTGACGATCAGAATGGAGACTCCGTTGAAATGAAGATACCATATTTAGCATCAGTATATGTTGCTACCATTAGTCCGAAGAGATGTATTCAGAAACCTGCTAGGTTTACTGATATGGTAGTATTCGCTCTTCCAACTGATCAAGATGTTATTCCGTGGAACTACGCAGAATCTGTTTGTAGTATGGAAAAGGCCATGTTGAAGATGGCGATGGATGAAGAAATGCAATCGCTTCATCATGATAAAACTTGGAAGGTGGTTCCACTTCTTAAATCAAATAAAATGATTGTTCTGAAAGACGAGACAATGATCAATCGTCTAATTGGATACTTCGATTCATATTACACTGTGATCCTGGAAAGCGTCAATCAACTACTAGTTATGTGCTGGACATGGCAGGAGTACTTGTGACACCCCTTACACATATAACACATATACCACATACACATGAGACATATAACATAATATTTAATGGCAGCGAAAATTTCAATCTCATAACATCATGCAATCAAGACATGTATCAAAATATAATTTACAAGGCAGTATGCCACAAAATGACCAAGGTTGTACCCCTCACAACCCAACCAAAAACCTATACAGTATATGCAAATGATGAGCTGATGGAGAAGGACTAGAGTCAGCCAGCCGACCTTGGATCCATGACTTCCAACTACGTAGAAACACCTTGTAGAGTCAACTTTTATTTACAGCAACTGGAAAACAACATTTGCATTTGGGTGAGTTGCAAACTCAATGAGCATATTCAATAACGTAGTATTTAAAATCACATAAACATATAATTCATATCCACATAAGCACATGAATAAACTCACATGATTCATCATCATAAGCTTTTCATCACTTCACATGATTCATATAAAATGAAATGATGCACATGTATGTCTGTATTGTTATTCTGTTATGACCCAACTAATACCAAGAACAATCCGTGATCACGATATGGCCGGCACTCTGTAGATCCCCTCTTGAGCTCTCAATTAACTCGGGATCGATATTTATTTTGATTCTGTAATTCTGACCGTACTCAGAATGAAATAACACATGGTTCAAGGTCATTAGTGGCCATAACAGAGTTCTTTAATCTCTTATTAATGCACATGTCATAATCATATGCATAACATCAAATCATAGGGTAAATAACATCATATAGAACGTATAACATCACGTCTCAACATGTACCTTTCAGAACTCAATTTAGTTCTTTCACAACATATTGCATTCATCGCAATTCATTCACTAATTCAGGATACTTATATAACACAAATCACATACTTATATAAAGTTAAATACCAAGTTATAAGGATATACTCACAAGCGATACTCCTATCTCGTAGGAAGTGCTTAATTCGCCTTACTAGTGCCGATATCAAACGTAGAACCTATCAGTGCATATCAAATGCACAACCAAACTCAATATCATATGTTTTAATATGAATTAATTATAGTTATGCATGAAATGTTCATACCAGGTTAAATTTACTTTTCTACTATTCATTATTTCTCACAGTTACAATTATGTTTTCTCAATTTCAATTTTGTGTAACCAGTATATGCACATGACGTTTTTAAACCCATAAAATTTGTATAAATTCTAAACTACAATAGAATCTCAAGTTTCTTGTTAAATATTGTTTATCATTGTTTAATCTATCACATATATGAATTTCATAATTTTTGGGCATTATTTCAAATTAAGCCATACCCTAAACATAAGAAAAAGTAAATAAAAACTACCTCAAAAGGAAGGTAACGAGGCGAGGATTCCAGATATGTACTTATTTTTGCGTTTTGACGTCGTTTCGAAGTCCGAAAATCAACGAAACCCACTTTCCTTTTCTTTTCTCTCCTCTCAAAACCTCACGGTAATTACACACACTGAAACATGTGAATGTGTGTAAATCCTGAATTTCAGTCGGTTTCCAGATTATATTTTCGTTTTTACTTTTTTTTTAATAAATTTCGAAAATTACCAAAATACCCTTCACCATTTATTCTATTCTTTTCAACTTTAATCACTAAATTTAATCACTATTTTTCAATTTATTCATTAAATTTACTATCTATTCAATTTTTAATACTATTTATTCAATATATTTGAATATATTCACTATATATATTCAATATTTCTTAACATTTATTCACTATTTCTTAACATTTATTCATTACTAAATTTCTTAAATCTATTCAATATTTCTTAAATTCTATTCATTCTATGTATTTTTATCACTCATTTATCAATATTTTCCTACCTTTAATCAATTACATATTTTACAATCTCTATGCTTTCCAATGCACATATGAAATGTCAAAATATATGCACTTATGCTTATAAATGATTTCATATATGTCATGATGCGTATGAATGATCATGTAAAGTTTTCGGGTCATGACAATTCCTCCCCCCTTAGAAAATTTCGGCCTCGAAATTTATACATGTATCAGGAAATAACCACGAATATTGTGTTTTCATGTGTTCCTCTGTTTCCCATGTAGCTTCCCGTTCAGAATGATTTTTCCATAGAACCTTTACCATAGGAATTGCGCGATTCCTTAACTGTTTGTCCTTGTATTCTAATATCTCAACCGGTTCTTCAACATAACTTAAATTTTCAGAAATTTCAATCGGTTCATTTTGCAGAATATGAGATGGATCTGATCTGTATCTCCGAAGCATACTAACATGGAACACATTATGAATCTGAGACAATTCAGGAGGTAAGGCAAGACGATAAGCTAGTGGTCCAACTGTATCAAGTATTTCATAGGGACCAATGTATCGCGGACTCAATTTGCCTTTCTTTCCAAATCTGAAAATACCTCTCCAAGGAGAAACACGAAGAAATACATTTTCACCAATTTGATACTCCATTTCTCGTCTATGTTGATCAGCATAACTCTTTTGTCGATCTTGCGCTGCTTTTAATCGATCTTTCACAATTTTTATCTTTTCAACTGTCTCTTGAATGAGATCCGGACCTTCTACTATGCGCATTCCTTCTTCATCCCAGCATACTGGACTTCTGCACTTTCTACCATATAATGCTTCATATGCCATGCCAATACTGCTATGATACTGATTATTATATGCAAATTCCATCAAAGCAATATAATCATCCCATGAACCTCTAAAATTCAGAACACATGATCTAAGCATCTCTTCTAAAGTCTGAATCGTTCTTTCTGATTGTCCATCTGTTTGTGGATGAAATGCTGTACTAAAATGTAATTTAGTACCCAAAGCTTCTTGTAAACTTCCCCAAAATCTTGATGTAAAACGAGGATCTCGATCTGATACAATAGATAAAGGTACACCATGTAATCTAACAATTTCATTCACATACCTTCTTGCTAACCTTTCAAGTGTCGATCCCCATCTAAATGGTAAGAAATGAGCTGATTTTGTCAATCGATCAACAATCACCCAAACTGCATCATTCTTTCTCGGTGTTACAGGTAAACCATAAACAAAATCCATTGTTATACGCTCCCACTTCCAAACTGGAATAGGTAATGGATGTAATTTACCCACCGGTGCTTGATATTCGGCTTTAACCTGTTGGCAAGTCAAACATTTCGATACATACTCGGCCACATCCTTCTTCATTCTAGGCCACCAATAATGGGTTTTCAGCGTTTGATACATCTTTATACTACCAGGGTGCATCGCATAAGGTGCAATGTGTGCTTCCTCCATTATTTCATGCCTTATGCCATTCACATTAGGAACACAGAGTCGATTATGGATTGATAAACTACCATCATCAGTGATAACAAATTCTGTACTATTTCCCTGTTTCACCTTTTCTGCAATACTGATTAGTTTATCATCACTAAATTGAGCATGTTTAATCCTTTCAGTAATTACTGGACGGATACAAAGTGAAGCACAGATAATACCAATCTCATCAACATTCAAGGCAATATTCATCTTTCTCAATTCTAACAAATATGGTAACGAATGCACTGACAGATAAGAAACAGTACCATATGATTTTCTGCTCAAAGCATCAGCAACAACATTTGCCTTTCCAGGGTGATACTCAATAGTACAATCATAATCTTTTAATAATTCAAGCCATCTTCGTTGTCGCATATTCAACTCTTTCTGACTCAATAAATATTTTAAACTTTTATGATCGGTAAAGATTTGAAATGTGGTGCCATACAAGTAATGTCTCCATATCTTTAATGCAAAAACAACTGAAGGTATTGTCAGAACTGGAGCAGTAGTGAGTCGTTCTTTCAATTCGTCAAAAATCTTTTGGCATTCATCTGTCCACTTAAACAAAATACCTTTGCGCAACAATTTTGTCAGTGGAGTAGCTATAAGAGAGAAATTTTCAACAAATCTCCTATAGTACCCAGCTAAACCAAGAAAACTACGAACTTCTGCAACATTTTTCGGACACTCCCATTTAGTTACTGCTTCAATTTTAACTGGATCCACTTTAATGCCTTCACTACAAACAACATGTCCCAAAAAGACAATCTGATCTAACCAAAATTCACATTTGCTGAGTTTTGCATACAACTGTTTCTCACGCAAGGTGTGTAGCACAATTTTCAATTGTCGTTCATGTTCCTCAGCCGATTTAGAATATATCAGAATGTCATCAATAAAGAAAATCACAAATCTATCCAGATAAGGTCTAAACACATCATTCATCAATGTCATAAATGCAGCAGGTGCATTAGTCAAACCAAAAGGCATTACCAAAAATTCATAGTGGCAATACCTTGTTCTGAAAGCTGTTTTTGACACATCAGACTCAAAAATTTTCAACTGATGATACCCTGATCTCAGATCAATCTTTGAAAAGACTGTAGCATCTTGTAACTGATCAAATAAATCATCAATTCTCGGCAATGGATATTTATTCTTAACAGTCACACGGTTCAACTGTCGATAATCAATACATAATCTCAAGGTACCATCTTTCTTTTTAACAAACAACACAGGTGCGCCCCAAGGTGAAACACTCGGTCTAATGAATCCTTTCTCCAGTAGTTCTTGTAATTGAGTTTTCAATTCTTTTAACTCAATAGGTGCCATTCTATAAGGAGAAATAGAAATTGGCGTTGTACCCACTGGTATTTCGATTGTAAACTCAGTATCTCGATCTGGGGGTAATCCTGGTAAATCATCTGGAAATACATCGGGATATTCTCTGACCACTGGAATATCTTCAAGTTTCAAACCACATAATCTGCTATCTATAATGTGAGCTAAATATGATTCACAACCACCCTTCACCAATCTGAATGCCGTAGATGCAGATATTACACATGTAGGCAAAATTTTCTTTTTCCTTGAAATACTATCTGGGACTGATCAGGAAGTTGCAGTACTATTTCTTTGGTAAAACAATCCAACTTAGCATGATATTCAGTTAACCAATCCATACCCAGAATCACATCAAAATCCTTTAACGGCATAACCAGTAAAGTAGCATGCATTTCAGTATTCCCAATGAACATTTTACAATTCTGATACACAGTATTTATAACAATCATGCTCCCTACTGGGGTTTGAACAAATATAGCATAACCCAATGATAATGATGTTTCATGCAAATGCATCATGAATAATTGTGATATGAATGAATGTGTTGCACCAGGATCAAATAAAACATAAGCTGTTAAACCAGAAATAGATAAATTACAGGTAATCACTGCTGGTGCTGCATTTGCTTCTTCCTGTGTCATAGCAAAAACACGGGCCTGATTATTAGCTTTACTCTCCTCTGTACTGGTCCCTCTGCCCATACCAAATCGTCCTCGATCTCTGCCTCTGTTAGGTGTAAAACCACTTGACCTGGTTTGCTGAAATGTAGGTTCTTCACGTGGCTTTGAACAATATCTTGCTATATGACCAGGTTCTCCACATCGAAAACATGTTCCTGTAAACATTCTACACTGTCCATAATGATTTCGACCACAATGCACACAAGTCATAACCGATGGTGTAGAACCAAAACTTTTAGCAGCAGATGTTGCACCACTGGAACTGACAACTTTAGAACCACTGGGGAAATTTTTCTGTGTAGGTGCATTGAATCCCTTCTTCTTTCCAAATCCACCAACTTCCTCACTTTGTCTCTTTTTATTCAATTGGAAAGCTTTTGATTCAGCTTCCAACTTTTCAGCACGTACCACTGCAGCTTTCAACTTGCTAAAAGATTCCATGTCTGTAGGTGTGAGGCGATCACGAATAGTAAATCGAAGTCCTGCCTCAAATCTGCTACACTTCTTCTTTTCTGTGGCTATCATATGTGGAGCATAATGAGATAACTGATTAAAGAGTACCTCATATTCCGCTATTGATCGATTCCACTGTTTCAGATCAAGAAATTCTCTCTCTTTCTGATCCTTATAAACTTCAGGTAAATATGCATCATTAAAGTGCAACAGAAAATCATCCCATGTCAACATAGATGGCTGATCAGTACTATGTGGAATAGTCTCCCACCAATCATAAGCATTCCCCTGAAGAAGTGACACAGTGTAATCAAATTTCTCCTCAGGTGTACATTTCATCAGATTCAGAATTCTTTCTGTACGTTTCAGCCAGGTCTCTGCCTCAGCTGGATCAGTAGTACCCATAAAGTCAACAACTCCCATTTTCTTACTTTATCATACCTCCTTTCACGTGGTTCTGGAGGATAAACAGGTGGAAACTGTCGATATGCCTCAGCAGGTATTCTGTGTGCATGAGGTGGAAGTGAAAATGATGAATGTGACTCAGGCTCGGCTGATCATTCCCTCCATGAATACTTTGCTCATCATTAAACCTATATGACATAACTGATGACTTATGCAACCATTTACCAAATAATGACAATGCACATGTGACAATCTACAGAACCTCTAACATGTGCTCTGTTACCAAATCAACTGTGACACCCCTTACACATATAACACATATACCACATACACATGAGACATGAGACATATAACATAATATTTAATGGCAGCGGAAATTTCAATCTCATAACATCATGCAATCAAGACATGTATCAAAATATAATTTACAAGGCAGTATGCCACAAAATGACCAAGGTTGTACCCCTCACAACCCAACCAAAAACCTATACAGTATATGCAAATGATGAGCTGATGGAGAAGGACTAGAGTCAGCCAGCCGACCTTGGATCCATGACTTCCAACTACGTAGAAACACCTTGTAGAGTCAACTTTTATTTACAGCAACTGGAAAACAACATTTGCATTTGGGTGAGTTGCAAACTCAATGAGCATATTCAATAACGTAGTATTTAAAATCACATAAACATATAATTCATATCCACATAAGCACATGAATAAACTCACATGATTCATCATCATAAGCTTTTCATCACTTCACATGATTCATATAAAATGAAATGATGCACATGTATGTCTGTATTGTTATTCTGTTATGACCCAACTAATACCAAGAACAATCCGTGATCACGATATGGCCGGCACTCTGTAGATCCCCTCTTGAGTTCTCAATTAACTCGGGATCGATATTTATTTTGATTCTGTAATTCTGACCGTACTCAGAATGAAATAACACATGGTTCAAGGTCATTAGTGGCCATAACAGAGTTCTTTAATCTCTTATTAATGTACATGTCATAATCATATGCATAACATCAAATCATAGGGTAAATAACATCATACAGAACGTATAACATCACGTCTCAACATGTACCTTTCAGAACTCAATTTAGTTCTTTCACAACATATTGCATTCATCGCAATTCATTCACTAATTCAGGATACTTATATAACACAAATCACATACTTATATAAAGTTAAATACCAAGTTATAAGGATATACTCACAAGCGATACTCCTATCTCGTAGGAAGTGCTTAATTCGCCTTACTGGTGCCGATATCAAACGTAGAACCTATCAGTGCATATCAAATGCACAACCAAACTCAATATCATATGTTTTAATATGAATTAATTATAGTTATGCATGAAATGTTCATACCAGGTGAAATTTTACTTTTCTACTATTCATTATTTCTCACAGTTACAATTATGTTTTATCAATTTCATTTTTGTGTAACCAGTATATGCACATGACGTTTTTAAACCCATAAATTTGTATAAATTCTAAACTACAATAGAATCTCAAGTTTCTTGTTAAATATTGTTTATCATTGTTTAATCTATCACATATATGAATTTCATAATTTTTGGGCATTATTTCAAATTAAGCCATACCCTAAACATAAGAAAAAGTAAATAAAAACTACCTCAAAAGGAAGGTAACGAGGCGAGGATTCCAGATATGTACTTATTTTTGCGTTTTGACGTCGTTTCGAAGTCCGAAAATCAACGAAACCCACTTTTCCTTTTCTTTTCTCTCCTCTCAAAACCTCACGGTAATTACACACACTGAAACGTGTGAATGTGTGTAAATCCTGAATTTCAGTCGGTTCCCAGATTATATTTTCGTTTTTAAAATTTTTTTTTTAATAAATTTCGAAAATTACCAAAATACCCTTCACCATTTATTCTAGAGGGATTTTCTAAAATGGCCTCCTAGCAATTACTATAATTAATTTTGGCCTTCACTTAAGTTAAATTTTAAAAATAGCCCTAAGTTCCAAATATATCCTTTAAGTTATTTTTTTTAAAAGTAGCCTTTAACTAGCATCACCCCAAAATTATTATTTGGTCAATCAATTCACTTTGTAACTTGTGTAAAAGGTTTTGATTATCACAAATATCGCTTAACTTGATATTTTTTTTGAGTTCGCAAATCGTCGATTTCTGTGGTCGAAGTATGTAAAGCTCGCAACTTTTTGAATGGTTATTACAAACATTTTGATTAAATTCATTTTTTTGTCTGGTTAATTTTTTTTTTTTTTGTAAATCTATTGATTCGCTCGTAACTTTTTGAATGGTTATTACAAACATTGATTAAATTCATTTTTTTGTCTGGTTAATTTTTTTTTTTTGTAAATCTATTGGTTCGAACATCGTGGGATTTCCTTTTTGGAATTTCATTCGGTTTTGCGCTTGTTTTTCGTGTGGATCTTGATGGTTTACAAATTGATTTTTGGTGGTGGGTCTTCGATTTTGTGCCATTTTTCAGGTTTACGAATCGTGAAATTTTCTTCTGGATCTTCGGTGTTGGGCGTGAGATTTGTTGGTTTACGAATCTTCTAATTTGGTCTTGTTCTTCATGGATATTGAGTTGTTTGCAATCAGTAAATTTTCTGATTTGCAATCGCTCAGTTGGGATGTGAAGTATATATCGATTTTGGTTTAATTAAACATTAGTACTTAATTGGGGTAATTAATTGAGATGTGTGAAGTATATATAAAGGGCATTTTAGGATATTTAAATAATAAAAGGCTATATTGAATAATATTGAATAAAGAGGGCTATTTTTAAAATAGTGCTTTGAAATAGGCTATAATAAGTAAATTCTCTTTATTCTATTCTTTTCAACTTTAATCACTAAATTTATCACTATTTTTCAATTTATTCATTAAATTTACTATCTATTCAATTTTTAATACTATTTATTCAATATATTTGAATATATTCACTATATATTCAATATTTCTTAACATTTATTCACTATTTCTTAACATTTATTCATTACTAAATTTCTTAAATCTATTCAATATTTCTTAAATTCTATTCATTCTATGTATTTTTATCACTCATTTATCAATATTTTCCTACCTTTAATCAATTACATATTTTACAATCTCTATGCTTTCCAATGCACATATGAAATGTCAAAATATATGCACTTATGCTTATAAATGATTTCATATATGTCATGATGCGTATGAATGATCATGTAAAGTTTTCGGGTCATGACAGTACTTGTGAGTTAAAGATCTACTTTACAGTCCATAGTTGATTCGTCTAGTACATAGAATATATGGTGATCACAGAAATCATATGGTTGCTTTATTTGATGAAAGACTTGGTATCACGCAGAAAAATACAGAGATTTTCTATGACAGTCAGAGTGCCATAAGTTTGGCAAAGAACCAACTTCATAAGAAAAATACTGAGATTTTCTGCGACAGTCAGAGGCTCATATGTCTAAGCAGAGAACCAAGTTCATCATAGTCACAACAACCACTTTGTTCTTGAAATAGTAGAAGAATGAGATATTCTACTCTGCAAAATCAGGACTGCAAATAATCCTGCATACGTGTTAACAAAGGTGATAACATAAATCAAGTTTCAATACTGCTTGGATTTGATCAACATTAATATCTAGTATCCGGCACCTAAAGGCGTATTGAAGGAGGCAATGCATACTGATGGAAATTCGCCAAGATGGATATTGTTGGCCGGTGATGACAAATTTCCAGAAGCTTTGAAAATCTGGACGGTTGGCCGGTAACACACCGTAAATTGTCAACAGTGGAGGTTGCAAAATCCAAGATGATGATCAACACCGAGGGTTGAAGCTCCTATATAAAGCCCTCAATCTATCCCCTGGAAATTCATCCCTCACTCTGAAATCACTCTTCATATAATAAGCTTTTGATGATGGGATTAAAGAGTGGAGTTGTTGCAACCCCTGGAAATTCTCGTTTGAGATATCAATAAATCTGTGTGTAAGCTCCCGTGGACGTAGGTTATTGTCGAACTACGTTAATTTTTGTGTTCGTTGGGTGTGTATGATGTTTATATTTTATTTTCGAGTGTTCTGGCCCAATAAGACCGTGAACAAGAATGTTTTGATGATGAATTCACTACCGCTATAAACTGGTTGCTTTGGAGCCGCAGCTGTCTTTGCCAGCAAAGGTTTCTCAGTTGTGTGCTTTTTGTGAGAGAGAGAGAGAGGGAGAGTTGTGATTTTCATTTGTAGACGTTGGTGAACACATGTCAAATCAACGGGCTGGCCGATGTAAGCACCTAGTCACCAGATCTCCTACGCAACCAGGGGCGAAACCAGGATTTTGTGATAGAATAAGCTAACTCAAATATAAAATAACAAGGTTAATATAGAAAAAATCAAAATAAATCTTACATACCATAGTAATAATTATTCAACTAATTTTCACAATGAATAAGAGAAAAAAATAAGAAATATATAAACGACATAAATACGATCAGACAACTATATTTTATTGTACGAGATTTCAAGTAAAATTTATCAGTTATGGATAATTATTAAATCAACAAACTTTCTTTTGGTATTATAATAGATACTTTACAGTAAATTTTATTAAATGCATTCAATAAATTAATTAATATAATGAAATTTAGAACCCTAAGTTCACGTCTAATCTTAAAAATGAATAAGGTTATATACAAATATTAATTACAACTAAAACTACCATGAATACAAAATCAAATAAAATATATTTTAGTATTTGATTTTTACTGCACTATGAAAAGAAAACCAAAAATTATTAATATCTAATAATTTATATACTCGATTTTCACATCATACACATTAATATAAAACATAAAATCAATCAATATTTTCATTTTCAACCAATTAAATAAATAAATAAGATGTAAAAGCTAATAAATATAAATATGAAAACCAAAAAATATAAAAAACGAATTAGCATTAGGCATATAATAACATTATTAACTACTTCATATATTGAAATATTTTATATTAATATATAAGAATCAATTAAAATTAAATTAAGAAATTACAGATTAATTATTAAATATAAGTAGTGTTGGGCTAAGCCAATAAGATGATATTAGGTTTTTAGTTAAAATAGCTATGAGCCATAGAGATAAATAGTAGGGTTTGTGTTCAATAAGCAATTTTTCTGTCCTCTCTGTCATCCATCGTCACCCTTCTTTCTCCTCTTTTTAGCAATAATCGATTTTTGTCTCCCTTCTCCATGCCCACCGCCACAACGCCTATTTCCGGCCGACTCTTGCCCACAAGGCCGCAAGCAGCTCGATTTACAGATAGTTATTCCATTGCTTTGGACGACTCTTTCCATGGACTTTCACTGCACGCTCGTTCCCTTTCTCTGCACCTGTCAAAGGTGGAAAGAGCGTGGCTGGCCTCGGGAGTTTCTAGGGAGCCCAGGCTAGCCACCCCTAGTTTCGTCCCTGTACGTAACCCTCCATCAACCAACGCTCTGGTCGTGATTTGGCGAACTGGGTGTACGTGTGGCATTTTAAGGTGAATTAAAATTTCTTAATTCATGCATTAAGTTTTACTAATTCGCACACTAAACTTATTAAGTCATTAAACCTTCTTAATTCTTCGAAATTTTTTTTTATGATGAAAAAAAATTTCGAAGAATTTTGGATTCAGATGAATTTTCATGGCCTCTCACCGCTTTGTGTTCATATGAAAATTCTATTATATGATAACTAGATAAATATATAATGACTTCATGAAAATATATAATAATTTTTGAAATATTTGAAAAGAAAGTATGTCAAATCTGTGATTTTTGTAACATTTTTACGGAGAACAAATATAATAATTTTGATAACTAACTTTTTTGGTGTGAAAATTAATAGAATGAACTTTTATAGATAGAACTTTTATTTTTATTGAGTTAATTTAAATGTTTATATTAGTCATTCTATAAGTTAATAATATAATTATCCAGAAATAATATGAGTCATTATTAACAAATTCATGCCATTACCAAACATGCTGAAACACATGTAATCTTTGGTTTCATTTTTCGAATTCGTTATTTTATGTCTTAAAATAAAACAAAATATGAATACTTAATTTTCATTTTTCATTCTCTATAATATATTTTTCGGAGAACAATAATTGTTTCTACTAGAAGAGTGGTCGAATAAAATATTTGAATTACACTGTTATCATTGGCTATAACTTTTTGCAAAGTTGCAAACGTTGGATCCTACAATAAGATACAATTTTAATGTTTTTTAAGAATGATAAAACTACAAACGCCAAATTCATTAACAACTTTATGTCGTAAATTTGTAAATGATATAATAATGATTAAGTTTGTTAAATTTGTCAAGGCCAATCAGTCACCAATTCAAGCTCATTGTGCCCGGTAGAGTACAAAGGGGCTTCGCCACGACACACAAACCATTTTCACGAATATCCAACCTTCGCCGATGCATCAAAAACATGTACATGGCCAGCATGGAGTTGTACAATAATAAAATAGGGAATAATTTTTTGTACCACATTCAATGTTTTCCTTACATAAATTAAGTAAAAGAAATATTAGGCCAATTTAATATTCTATATTTTTTATGTGATGACAAACAATTGTTTTTTCCCCAATAGTTTGCTCAATTTTGAGAAAAAAAGATTTTGTATTCTTATATAAGTATGCTTGTTATTTAAGACATTATATTTTAATTTGACGTCGCAACTACATGTTCTCGATAATGGTTAATTAATTGGCCCATAATCTAAAGTTCAAATCTTATAAAAATACAAATACTATCTGGAATTAATTTTATATCATAGCTGAAAACGAAATTAATGATTAATTAAGTGAGCTAAAGTAGAAACCAAATACAAATATCAGAAGCGTTCAAGCAAAGAATATGAAATCGGCATCTCTGGTCGTAAATTATACATAACAAAGTTCTCTCTTTCAAACGGCAAGTTTAACGCCGAAACCATGGCCAATTTACCGTCAATAGATCCCAACGTTGATCTCTACGGCTACCTCGGAATCATCAAAAACTCCGACAATTCGATCACACGTGCTATAGATATTTTTCCGAGTTCTTCCGCCTGTTCCGTTCCCAATATTTCTAATCCCGTCCTGAGCAAGGATATTCCGATTAATCCATCAAGCAATACCTGGGCACGCGTCTATTTGCCTAAACAATATTGCGATTCCAATCCCAATACTAAATTACCACTCCTAGTATACTACCATGGAGGAGGATTCATCTTAGGGAGCGCAGCGAACTTCAAACTGCACGAACTTTGCTCAGACTTCGCATGCTATATCCCGGCGATAATAGTGTCGGTGGAGTACCGCCTCGCCCCGGAGCACCGCCTCCCGGCCGCGTACTACGACGTATTTGATGCCTTGCATTGGATGAAAACCACGGCCGACGAGTGGCTGAAGGAGTTTGCCGATTTCTCCCGGTGTTTCCTCATGGGAGGGAGCGCTGGAGGCAACATAGCGTACCACGTCGGATTACGCGCAGCCTTATGCGGCGGAGATTTGTTGCCGCTGAGGATCCAAGGGCTGGTGTTGCAGCAACCATTCTTTGGCGGGGTGAAGAGGACTGCATCAGAAGTAAGGCTGGCGAATGATAAAATTTTACCACCTTGTGTATCTGATGTGATGTGGGAATTGGCTCTGCCGTTGGGCGTTGACCGTGATCACAAGTATTCGAATCCAAGGGTTGATATCCAGCAAGAGGCGTTTGACAAGATGAAGAGCCAGAATTGGAGGGTTTTGGTGACAGGGTGTGATGGAGACCCACTGATTGATAGGCAAAAGGATGTAATGAAACTATTTGAGGAGAATGGAGTGCAAGTTGTCGGGAGGTTTGATGAAGGAGGGGGGCATGGGGGTGATCTTTTTGATCAATCCAGATCTAAGATTCTTGCTCAAGTTCTTAGGAATCTTATGTTGGGATTCTCTCCCCCGACGTCATCAAACACAGCGGAAAATAAACATAAATAGATCTAGACCATACGACGGACAATCGCACCTGATTTATATATAAATATGCAGATATCGATATAATGCACGAAAAGAGGTTACCGTACACCGAATTAAATCTGAAAACGTTGATTCATTGACTCCAAACTAAATGCACATCACCAGTGCTAGTGTGATGTCGGTTTTTCTATGAGATAGAGTGTATTGATTGATATCAACGATTCTTAATAAGCCTAGATATAATAAAGCTCATCGGGCAATGTTTGGCTTGCATTATTAGTTTCCATTTTGATTTAGTAATCTCAAGCTAAATTGTGTTGTTATCACTAAAACATATTGTATTTTAAAATAAATTTTAAAAATTGTGTCGTGCTTGATCAAAAGTAGCTCATGCTTTGTGTCTTATGTTATTAAATGTGGTGTTCAAATATATTATTCATTACTTCATTAGTACTCTAAGATTGATGTCTAATGGGTATTCTTACAAGTTTTGTGCGTTGATAAATTGATGGTTTGAGATTTTAAGATAGTTAAGCTATTGTCTATACGTTTAATATAATTAAAACATAAAAAGTTGGAAAACTTTTGATTAATCAGAAAGAATCTGAATCTCCCTCAATTTGTGACAGAAAATTTGAGCGGTTTACAGGCGAGAGTCATTCGGTATGGCACTTGAGTCCAGACTCCAATCTGAATCCTACCATCACCAATGTAGGGACGTTGTTGATGGCGGAGCTCGGAACTGATGGCTTGATCCTGGAATCTTCTGTAATCTCTCACACCGAGAAGGTTCACTGCCAAGTTTATGGCCTTTCTATTACTCCTTTTGGAATGATGTGTACTTATGCTGGCCGTTCTCATTTGCTGGAACATTTTTCTTACTTGGATTTGTTTTATTCGAACTTTATATGGTGTTCTCGTTTAGACCATTCTTTTGATTCACCTGAGCGTTTCTTTCCAAGGAGAACTGCAGTTCTATATTCCCTAAGGTATGATGGTGTTGATGTATTCTAATTTTGAAAACTGAAAGAAGGGAAAAAAGGGGCAGCGCAATACAATACCTTGTTTTCTGATCTCTCTGGACTAAGAAAGTCCATGTGGGTGGTGCTTCTGTTTCCCATCTCCGCCTAATTTCGACTAAACTGGCTCCTGGTAAGTCATTTAATAGGGCTAATATCATGCAGTTTTTCATTGAGTGCAGGAAATTGATATCCTTTCACATGCTTATTTTTTGTGTTAACATTCGTTTTCTGTTGCCTCTGATCAATCATTTATGCTTATGTTATCTTGTTTAGCATCATCGCTGATTGTGCTTATCAATCTGGGAAGTAGCAGTACAAGCCCTGAAAGTGGAAGCAATTAAACATTTGATTAATCTGATATATATCAACTCTTATAATACCTCAAATCGGTGGTATATTTCTTGTACTGAATTATATCCTTTTACAGGTCCAGAAAATTAGTAATGCACTGAAAGAACTGAAACACGGCTTGAGGCTCCAAACCAAACAGATCATTCCTGTTAGCCTTTGATGTAAAGGCGGAGCCAGAAATCAATATTACTTGAGGTTGACCGAATTATGTTAGGGCTAGATCGCTACAACGATTTAAAAGGTTGGGCTAAAAATATAAAATTTCTGAAAATTAACACTAAAATTTTTTTTCTCTTTAAAGTTGCATTGGACTGGAGCCCAATGTAGCCCAAGGGTGTCTCCGCCCCTACTTTGATGTAAACGGTTTGGAGAAGTTGCATATATGGATATATTAAAAAAAGGAAGTCTCTCCTATTTATGGCAGTTATGCTTTTCATCTGAGGAAGTGAACATAGTCTGGCAAACATCACATATGTGATTCTACAACATCATAAAAACAACTATAATAACAAATAAAAATCTTTGATGAAACTTCAGATATTCTTATGTTGATGTTATTTGTAGCTAGTAGCACCTGATCACTTTCTCCATGGTTAAATGAACTCTAATAGATTGCTAGGCATTAACTTCTTTTACTATATTAACAACATAAATTCCACGTACTGCTGTTCATTTTGATTGGCTAATTCTCGCTTGGACTGACCGAGACTGAGCCAAAGCTTGTTTGAATGAGAATCAATCTTGAAAATTTTATGACTTAAATACTATGTTCAGAATACCAACCCAACGACGACACTGGCTAGCATCACTCAAGGAATCAAGGGATTGGAGGGTAAATAGAAAAGGAGCAGCATCTAAAGGTAGAGGTCCTGAAACGACTGGCTGGACTCGTACCGATTTTGATGTTGATCTAGGGGCTGAAAGTAAGTATTAGTTTAACAATTTGTTCAACCTTGTGTTAGATTTTTACTTTCTAATTATGAAGTCAGTATGAAACTTGATACTTGTGCAAATTGTAGTGTCTGGACTTTGGAGTAATTGAGTGTATTCTGTTGAAGATTCACTAAAGTAGTTATTCTTCCAAAGATAGGGTGGTGAGGTTGTGATTTTGTGAAATGTTTAATAGCAGTTGGCCTGATTTCTCGTCATAAATCATGATACATGAAATTGCTTTTAAAATAACTTTAAAAATACATCTCATTAATCTAGGTACGTACATTCCTAAATTCCCAATGGTTGTGTTCCTTTGACTAATAAAATGAAAGAACTGAAACTTTGTAGTTTTCTAAATAGATAATTTACATCAATGTTATTTAAAAATAGTCAGTTTATTTGCTATAGTTTGTGAATAGGTGCAAAACACCTCATCCATTTATGACGCAGTGTTTTCAAAACCGGACCGGACATAAAACCGGTGGCCTTACTGGTTACAGGTTCGATCGGTTCAACCGGTGTGACGTTAGCATGATGTAATATCTATATTTAATTTTTGTAAAATATTTATAACATGTATCTGCAAAAGTTTCAAACGTTCATAATAATAAAAGAAATATCATTGTAGTAATATAGCATGGAGACCAATATTTTACACACTCTTTCAATAATTTCATCTATTTAAGTTATAACTATTTTTTTTGTAAATATAAACTTTATATAAAAAAGAATTAATTACAAATACACTAATTAGTCATGTATACACCAAATCTGTATTATATTATTCAATAATGAGCTACTAAATTATTATAAATACTTTAGTATTGATTATCAAAATTAAGAGATTTTTATTTTTTGATACAATTTATTACTTTTTGCATTTATATATAAGACTGATACAAATATAAAAAATATATAATGGGTAAATGTTAAAACTCATAGTTTTATGGAGTTGATGCAATACAAAATTAAATCTAATATATATAAATAAACTACATGGAACCTCTAATCACGGCTGTAACATTTTATTTAGGTATTTATGAAGGAATGATAAAACTTAAAAGGGATGATAACAAAATAAAAATTGGAAAAAAAAAAAGAGCTTCGAGCGGTTTAACCCGGTCGACCGGTTTTTTACACTGCCGATTTTATTGGGTTAACCGGCCCGGACCAAGCACCGGTCACCGGTTGAACCGGCCGGTCCGGGCCGGTTTTAAAAAACATTGGTATGACGTGTGAGAGTGGCGGTGTGCTATGTTTTGCAAATCACAGGGTAAAGTCTATTTACAAACCACAAGATCTAAAATGACTATTACCGATATCGAATATGAATAAAATGCATATTTACGAATCATATGAGGCTAAAATGCCTATTAACAATACCACATAAATTTAAATTGACACCGACTCGCATGAAGCTGAGGACATCATCTCTTCTGCAATCGATGGACCGGACCCTATCGACACAAAAAAGTTGTGCAAACTATTTGGCGCGAATAAAGTTTAACCTTTCATTTAATAATCCTCCAAAATGGAAAAAAAGCATGTCTCCAGTGATAACTGGTGTGATCTATGACTACAATCTTGGGTTTTATCTCAACACATCATTAGAAATGGACACAGTAATATCGTACACAAAAAGATAGAAATAAGCACAAAATAGAACAGAAAAAAGGAAAATTTAAGATTGTTATTGCCATGCCTATACTTAGTACGGCATCCTTATTATTGTTGTCGTATCATTACATGCAAATAAATAATAATTGTGGTCATTAATTTTCAAGAGTCGTAACGTATGGGTGTGAGGCCAATAAACAAATCTGTAACCACCTCAGAGCAGGTAAGCGTACTTCGGCTGGAATTTGGAATCTCTGTTAGATTTACTTCCGCCGCATTGCCCTTTGTTTCCAATCCACCCTAACAAACAAAAAATATGATACATAATAGAGATGGAGAAGAAACTCCGGCCTTATCCGGGTAATAAAGTCTCATGTCCCCTTCTAGGATATGACTTGAGTCGAGTCTGGGGCGGTGACCACAATTTTTGTTTAAATTCCCCTCCCACATAAAATAGAGATGAAACAAACACATGTAATCAAGGGCGGATGAACAGGGAGATGGAACAAACAAATGTAAACAAGGGTGCGGACAACAGCGAGGCAAGCTCTCCCTAAATTTTTTTAGTACCCCCCAAAATAATATACCCCATCTAAATTATATTTTGCCTTCCCAAAATCGCAGATTGTCCCCTTAAAATAAAATTTCCCATTTTTCATGTTATTTATTTATTTTGTCCCTATATCTTGGATTCTAAATCTACCGTTGGATGTAATACACTCCAAATTTTAAATATGAAAACAATGTATAAATTTACCTTTTGAGTTAATCTTGCATTTTCTTCTAACAGAAGCTTTTCCTGAAATTTTGAAAATAAATAGATTACAAGAAAAATAGTGAGAGACTGTAGAATAATACTAAATAAGATGACTACAGCTGCAAGATAATATACCTTTGCTTGTAATTTTTCTATTTCTTCACTGAATAATTGAGCCTGACAGTGAAAAACAGCAAATAAAACTTAGTACAATATGGTGGCAATTCAGGCTCAAAACAAATTTACCTTTCTGGTTCTGATGTTCATGAGGCTTGTCTCCAACTGATTTTCAATCTCATAAATCTCCTCCATTGAACATGTCCCTAGATTGTGCCCTAGAAGCTTCCTAACACACTCAAGATTCAATTCTACAGTTAGTAAATGAGTTGTCAAATAACAGGCACGAGTATACAAGGCAAAGTAGCAACTAAGAAAATTGAGAACCGTTGAGAATTTTCCAGGAGCTCTATTTTCTTTGACAGAATTTCAGATTCATGCTTCAGATCCTGTTCAGCAGACGAATAAATCATATTTATTGTCAAGTTAACAGACATGGCTTAAGTGCATTGTAATAACGAATAATTTACAATAAGTTATTTATATGTAATTAATGATGGACTCAATAGAGGGGAATGAGAATAGTTTCCCTTGAGTTATGTTAAGAAAATCTTCTCTTTAAAGTAAAAGATTATATCCCAATAAAACTATTGAAACATTAATTTTTTTGGATATTGTTGAGAATTGTCCAACATTGGAGTTTAAAAGCTATGCTAGCTTTGTATACATGTGCTACTCCGCTCATTGCCAATTGATTTTGAGTTCGAACCCATGCATTCTTAACATGGTATGAGAGCTAGGTTTCTCATGGCTACTCCGTCGCATGCTCACCGTCACCCTACGTTATCAATCCACGTGCTTGACTTACAGATGAGTGTGCTTGTTGAGAATTGCCCCATGTTGAAGTTTATAAGTTGTGCTAACTATAATATACATGAGCTAGCACATTTCACGCATTGTCAATTGGTTTTGAATTGGTAAAATGTTTATTGATAAACTATGGGGTAAAGTTTGTATTATCAATACCACATTAGCTAAAATTTCTATTTACAAACCATATGGATAAAATAAATTGTCACCGAGTCAGTTAACCAAAGCAAAAGAAGATGGCTATATATACATGAGTAGGGCCGACCCAGAAAATTTATGCGCGAAGCCAACACACGCAGATATACGAGTGTGCGCATGTTTGTGTTTTGAAGATTAAGTTATCAAAAAAAAAGGAGACCTTGCCTGCATTTGTTGTTCATCATTCATATTAGCCTTCCACTCTTCTTTCGCATGTCCCCGGTATCTCTCTATTGTATGTTCCATGCTGAATGCAGATTTTTGTTATAAAGAAAACCACCATTATGTCCAGATTATACACTGTAGAGACTTATGAATATTGTCCAAGAAACAACAGTAGACACAATGAAGTTCAAAGTCTACATGAAAATATTGAAGCGAATGAAATACGTACTTATACTAATGAAAATCATATGATTCTGGGTACAAGAATGTGTATATGCTGCAACGGAATATACACAAAAAGTATTAAAGAAATTACATATTTCAAGAACTCAAGTATCAAGAGATACACTAGGCCATATCTTTCATGGCCTCGGCAAGTATTATTGTACAGGACAACACATCACAGCAAATCAGCAATCAGAAAGCACCAAAGAAAGGCAGACACCAAGAAATTATTAAATTCTAAAAAAATAAAATTAATTTTAAACTAAAAGTAAATATAACTTACCTGCAGCTTGAAAATTCAAAAAGTCTTCCTTTTTGTGAGAAAATGATCAAAGCTACCTCAGCATCACAGAGGACTGAGAGTTCATAAGCCTTCTTCAAAAGCCCATTTCTTCTCTTGGAGAAGGTCACTTGCCTGCTTGCTGTATTTTCAATCCTTTTTAATTCGATCTTCCCTCTCACCATTTTTTTTTTCTAAAATTATATTAAAAATTTGGTAAAAAATAAATAAAGAACCCTAGCGAAAAATCACCAAGAAAAGTAACCAAGATATGTTTCCAACTCACCAGAAACATATAAAAAAACCCCAGAGACTGAAATTAAACCCCCTTCATCTGATAAATATGGGTAAGAAAGAAAGAAAAAAATTAAAACCGAAAAAAGATAGCTCACTGAGAAAATTAATTTGCACGAAGCAGAACGAAGGGACGAGAACACCTGGAATAAAACCCTACAGGCATATGATCGCTAGTTTTCAAAATATAACATGTAAATTATTTCAGAAATAGAAAGATACTAAAAAAGTCGAAACCAAAACCGGAAATGAATAGTCCCAGAAAATTATGATGCTAGAAATCAATCATATGCTGAGAAGCAGAAAAGAAACATTTGAGAAGTGGAAATTGAGTAAAAAGATTGAAGCTTTTTCCAAGATTTAATCAGCTGATGGATACCAAGAATAATATAATCAGAACAAAAGACATGAAGGGTTTTTTTGCATCGTTCTCTTTATTTTCTGATCACAGAAACCAAGGTTTCCTTATTAACCAGTATCTGTTAATATCCTTGTCTTTCTTATCATCAAGTCTTACCCACAAAAAAGGAAAGGTACCCAGAAAGTAAACTCCATAAAAATATCTTTTTTTAATAATTATTATGATAAAATTTTAAACTTTATCATATGGCAAATTGGAAATGTCGGCATAAAAAAATTATATATATATATATATATATATATATATATATATATATATATCTTGTTTTAGCAAATGGCGAAGAGAATGGGGAAAACGTGGAAATTACAGCAAATTTGGAAGTATCGAAATATTCAATTAACGTGACAAGGGAAATTGCAGTAAAATAAAAAAGAATGGCGTTTAGACTTCGAACATCATCGTACAACGACGACTGACCTGTCGACCAATAGAATATTGACAACGCGTCATTATGATTAATTGATTGGGCCAAGATGACCAATGGGAGTGGTGCTTGTCACGTGGCTTTCCTTGTTTGGCTCCATAAGGTTGTACTTTTTAAAATTATTTCATATGTTTATGGGTTGTAATTAGGATTAAATAAATTAGTTCTGTTGGATTTAATTGTATGATTGAAGAAATTGTTTATTTGAGTATTAGCTTGGAGATTGAAATAATATTTAATTAAATAATAATAATAATAAAATAACAATATGTTTTCAAAAATAGAAAGAAAACATTTGATCGTGAGATTGTGTTCAAACTAGATGACTTGAAGCAAGGTAATTATCCTTTAATTGAAATTTCTAAACTAGTCTCAAACTTTTAGAACTAATCAAATATAGTTCCACATAAATTGTTTTTAATCAAAATAGGCTCACGGAAATGTTTTTAACAAATTTAGTATTAATTTTTAATAAAATTAATCACATAATTGAATATGAGGTTTTGAAACTAATTTCGATTAAAAACAAAAGTTTGAGACCGTTATTAGTTAGAAAAAACATGTTTAGGTCTATTTAAAAAATATTTTTTATATGACTGTATTTGATTAGTTCTTTAAGTTTGAAATTAATATTGAAAGACTCATATTATATGGACCATTTTTTTTAAATTTACCCGTTCAACCGAGTTGATGAATGTTCGAATAGATGGAGTCTCTACTGATTGTGTTTCTTAATTTAAGAGTATATATGATATTTAACAATTTGTAAATAACTGTTTCATTTAATTAAACTTTTTAAGCTTTTGAACTCTCATGTAAGGAAGAAATGTGAGAGAGGAGGAAGTAATATGATGGGAAAATTACGGGTTGGTCCACTTTGGTGAACATGAGATCCTTCTTCAGTTTCTGTCATCTCGAGATGAATCCCAAGAGCATACTTTTGCAAAGGACTCACGGTTTATATAACGTTCGTCTAATTATAATTCAACCCAATTTGAAGATCATGTTAAAAATAAATAAAAGGCCCAACATGCTTCCGTATTACAATAAAATTTTAGCAAACTGAAAAATACCATTTTGACCATAACGGCACCAGGTGAGGTGGGTCGCAACTTCCACCAGTCGAAAACTTACTGCCTCCAGACTGTTTTACGAATGGCTCCTCACCATCCAACCTCAGCACACGGGCGAGGTTAGTCTGCCAGTTATCCGACTCCTTTAGAAACCGCACAGCACAGCCTTAATTCGTTTCCTACCTTAAGGCGTAAGGTATATTCAAGATATAAAAAAAGATTTTAAAGAAATCTGGGAGATAGCTGGGCAACAGCCTTATTTTTATTCTGGAATACTTATAACATCTATTGCATTAAAACGTCTCCTTTTGGGAGGAGACGAACTTGTTTAGCCTCTCATATAGATGAGGCTTGACTCAAAACACATAAACTTAAAACCAACAGAACAATAAATGATTACAAAAGAAATAAAAGAAAGAAAGATTACCAAGCTACGAAAGTTGAAATATTACAAAGCTTGGAGACTCTAAATTTATTTCTCAGAAAACTATGGAGAATTTTCGATGTCCTTAGCTTCCTGAATGAGTGCCCTTATATAGGCATGAATCCGGACTTCAAATGCGGATTCCAAATCTTGATAATTGTTGAGTGCGCCTGTGAGTGCGCCTTAACTTTCACGTGGTCTGTCATCTTTGTCCGGTTGTGCCAACTTTTCTCGTGAGTGGTCCATTATATTTTGTCTGAGTGCGTTTGAGCAGTATCTGCACTAACTTCTAATGGTCCACCTCTTTTCCTTTGTCGGGGAATCTTTAAATTAGTGGTTTTTGTGGTCCCCGAGCTTTAGGAAAACGGGCTCTCTTGTCAGCAGGTCTTTTATCTTTTCCTGCCTCTGATCTGTCAGGTTTGGATCGGAATCCTTTCCCAAACTCTGGTTCTTTCTGTTCCGGGCATGCTAGGCAGATATGATCAATCCATCGGCCAATGTGTGCCATGTTGCAGAATTTCCGGTAAGTCTCCTTTCCTGCCGGAATCTTGTTCTCCCAAAGAATTCTTCTCTTTGTTTCAAAGAGTTCTTCGGCAAATCTCGTGGAGGTTCCTGTCATGGAATTCAGCAAGAAAGTTCCATTGGCTGAATTCTGAAAAAACTTGAATGTGTATTTGACTTTGTCCATTTCAGTTAGACAAACCCAAAGACCCCATGCTCGTCTGGTTGAAACTTCATCATCTGTGATAGTTCTTGCCAAAATTGGAATTCCTTCTGGTAGCGCCATTTTTATATTTTTCAGGGCGTTTCCATCTGGTCTTCTCAGCTTGATAAAATGAACAGCTTCAATGAAGCCTTTCTTTGCCGGTTCTGGAGCAGCACTGAAAAAATACAACTCCAAGATATCACCTATGGCCAAATGTGGATTATTGGCCCAAGTCTCGTATACAGCTTCTCTGATCCATTTTGCTAATTTCGAAATTTCAGAGAAGGCTGGTGCCACAGTATAAACCGAAGCCAGAGCTCCGAAATTATACCATTCATGAACATCATTTGGATGGCTGCCTGGTTTCATCCAAACTCTCGGGTATTTTCCGGAGATATCAACTATTGATTTTTCTGGGTTGATACCTCGCCTGGTAATTAGTTTCTCCCAAGTGCGCTGGTAATCCTGCATAGGTGAAGAAACTAAATCGTCATTAGTTTGAACCTTAGACTTGCCAGTCATTGGCCTAAGATTCAACTCCCCCTCTTTTACCCCAGAGGTGCTGGGTTTACTTGAAGGTTCAGATTGTGATGACACCTGACCTTCAACATTCGCTTCAGCTTGTACATCCTCAAGGAATGCATCATCTGAAGCACTCGTGACAGGGGTACATGAATCCCTTGCCTCCGGGTTAGATGAGCCCCTTCTCTAAACACTTCTTTTTGCACTGTTGAAGGTGCTGCCTGAAGTATAGGCCCTTTCAAGACTTCAAACAAACGTTCGTGGTCCCGAAAGCATGCTCGTATATGATCAGTAACAAGTTCCTGATCTGCTCGTTGAAGTCGTCCCGCGACCTCTGCATTGAGACAAAGAGTCCCAAAATCTCGTTCCAGGATCTCCAGGTTTTCCCTTAGATTCCTAACTCGCTTGAGGGTATCGCTAGCAATGTGTCCCTCCATCACGTGTTAAGAAATCTGCAAGAATATTTTTATCAGATTTCACAATGACAATATCATAATCATAATATTGACACTCAGCTTGCCAACGTAAAAGTCTAGCCTTTTCTGGTTTTGATTCAATTTTATTTTTCAGAAAAGACTTAACACTCGTATTATAAATTAACAACTCCTAAAAAACTCTGAAGTTGTTTTAAATCCTTGAGGTCATCCGGATATCCTTGTACTTTTTCAACAATATGATTTTGTAGGATGATTCCAGATTCGTCGATCTCGATTCCAAGGAACTCGATCTGTCTTGTAGCAATTACTGCTTTCTTTTCGGAAAGCACCAATCCTTCCTTGTAACAAACGTCTGAGAAGATCTCGAGATGTTTAAGATGTTCTTTCATGTTTTTTGACGCTATGAGGATGTCGTCAATATACACGAACATAAAGCTGAAGTAATCCTTGAAAAGATTATCCATCTTCCTTTGATATATCTGGGGAGCATGTGCCAATCCCATTGGCATGACATTCCAGATATAATGTCCTTGTGGTGTGGAGAATGCTGTGAACTTTCTGCTTGCTTCCTCCATTTTAATCTAGTAGAAACCAGACTTGCAATCGAATTTGGAGAATACTTTGGCATTCTTAATGCTATTTACCAAATGTTCTCTGCTTGGGATAAAATATCCATCGAACTCCAAGATTTCGTTGATCCCTTTATAGTTGATCACTAATCTCGGCTTTCCTCGTTTAATTTCTCCATGATTTCTTACCAGAAAACCGGGGCTGCTGTATGGAGAAATACCTGCTGAGATTAACTTTAGGTCAAGATGCTCCTTAAGTATGCTCTGCATATCCTTCCGATCTTCTTGGTTCATGGGGATCGGCCTATACCTCACAAACTCATTTTCTTTTCCAGTTTTCACCTTCAAAGTAGCTCTGAGCTCATTTATGTTCCACCATGCCAGTGGATCCTCGTTGTAGTTCCTATGAATCTTCTTTTTTACATCCTCTAGCGTGATTCGCTCTTCGAGGGTAGATTCAGGTTGTGGAACTTCTTCTCGTAAAGCATTTTTCAGTAGCAACAGGGTTTCTGGAGTTACTCTTTCCTCATCCTGTTCTCTGAAAGACATGATATTAACCCAGTCAAAAGTTTGTGACCCCCTTTCACTAGGACCTTGTTGTCGGAACTGAAGAATTGCCTCTCCAAATTTCCGCTGATCTTTCATCTTTGGGTGTCGAAGTTTTCCTTCATCAACACGCTTGTTGCGAAAATGAATAGGAAATTTTCGGTGAAACGCCTCCCGAAATCGTTGTACCATAATCTTATGATCACATAGAGTTGTGAAAATAAGTCTTCTCGTTTCATTCTCTTGAGTGAATGTCTTGAACGTCTGTAGGAAATTGTTTCCTAACAGCATATCTGCACCTGTATCATGGAAATATATAGGTGGAGTTTTGACTTTGTACCATGGGGTACCGCCTGCTCCGCCGATAATTATTTCCGCTCCTTGGACTCCTTCATTAAGAATAAGGATCCGTTTGGAAAAGTCTCTTCCGGCAGTGGCTGATAATTTCTCACCAACGTTTTTGGGGAAGATCTCTCGCCTGGCAGTGCATATTCCAGCCCCTGAGTCAATGTAGGCTGCAAAATATTCTGCCCGGTACTTCTCATATAACATCCCAATGGAGATGTATATTGAGAATGGACTGGTGGTCATCGAATTCGGTATCTCTTTCCATCGACCGTGAATTCCATTCCATCTTGCAATCTTTCCCAAGGTTTATGTTCCTCGAGAAATTCAATCCCTAATATAAGCTGCTCGGGGATCCGTCCGGCAATTCCTTCAATTGTGAGATTAATTTCACCAATTTGAAGGTTTCCTTGAAATTTGCCAACTGTAGGTTGTTGCAAATAATATAGGACATCGCAGGGGAAGATATTGTTCTTCTCGGTGATGTCAAAAATTATCTGCACTTCTCTCCAGCCTTCTGGGCATTTCAGTTTCCCTATTGTTTGGAATACATCAGGAACTTTCTGAATTCTGCTTGAGGCTCCCTTCTGTTTTTCCCCTGGATAGTTGCTGATTAACCTATCATGTTGGAAAGACATCCTTCTTGACTCGATCATGAGGCTCCTGCTTCTGTTCAGAACAGGTTGATCTTGTATCCTCATGTCAATCTCTCCTATTGTCGGAGTATCAATGATGTCCGGCAATACTGCTTTGGCGAAGTCTTCGAAGATTCTGGGGACTTCGATGAATTCCTTTCTCAAGAATACTTCGGAATGATGAGTATTCGAGAGTGCGTATGACACCTTGTAGGTGATCGAGTAAGGCCTGTTCCCTTCTTTCATCAAATCTTCTCTTTTAAAATCTTGATGAAGAGTGAGAACTTTGTTGAAGTCTCGATCTCCTAAATTGTAAGCAATCCTCGGATAGATGTTGAAGGCCATCTTTCCTGCATACAGATTTCCTGCTACTGCTCCTAAACAAGAATCTTTGAGGTTCGGGATTCTCTTGTCAAAGATTGCCAGGTTGAGGGGCGAATCAATTCCTTTCTTGAATGTTGCTTTGATGATAACTCTTATGGCTCCGATATGAATCCACGAGAGTGTATTAGCAACCTCTCTCTTGACTTTGTTCTTAATCTCCTGGATTTCTCTGTAGGGGATTAACTGCATCTCAATTTGGTTTCCCGTGAATTCCATTGGGATCGCAAATTCACCTGTTGTTACCCTATGGATAATCTGATGCTTCCTGCTACGAAGACCAATCATATCCATGGCTTTTTCCATTGCTCCAATTGTAAATCCATCATACATTTGAAGTTTTGGCTCTTCTTTCATGATCCTCATAAGGGTTTTATGAGAAACAGTGGTATGCGAGAAAAACCCCGACGGCTCTTCTCTAATCACGTGCTGAAGGAACTCTCCTTCACTCTGATTCTGAGCTAGATTCACCTCCATCCTCAGAGTAGATCTCTTCTTCGTAGATACTTTCATCTGAGGGAATATCCTCAAATTGATACACCTGTACCAAATCCTGAAAATAGACAGCATCCTCAAATTCCTTGGTATGCTCGAACTGTCTGACTCATCGGCTTTGGTTTTCTGGACAATCTGTAGAGATATGTCCTCTTGCTCCGCATGTCCAGCAGTTACAATCTCTGAAACTCTCATTTGCACGGGTAGGTGTGCGTCTGAAAGTTCTCTTCGTTGGTGCCCTGCTAGAACTTGCTTGATTAGAACCTGTCGATGAGATTCTACTCCTTGTTGGTCCAGACCTTTGCCCCGATCTATAGCTTCGGGCTTTCTCCTTTGACCAGAACTTTCTAGGTCTCCATGAAGACCTACTTTTTCTTGAACCACCTCCTCGGGCATACGGTTGACTTCTGTGCTTCTTCAACTTGCGCCTTTGTGGGTAGTTCCCAATGATTGTAGGGATATCATTTCCCGTACAACAAAGATGAGCCATTTTGTTGATTCCTCTGAGCTTCTTGAAATTTTTCTGGAGCTTTGCTTGGTAGCACCACTCCGCCAGCTTTACTTTGAGAAATGACATACTCCTGGACACCGTCTCGATTGTATGCGGTGTATACTCCTGGATAAGCATTTCTCTCCATGGGCTCGGAATTTTGACAAAAAACAGCTCCGCTGCATTGTTTTCCGCTATCTTCGACTTCCATCGATACTCTGTAAAGAGTTTGATGTACTCATCTACATAGCAGATGTCATGTAATTCTAGGCTAATTAGAGCTTGTCTGTATTTCTTAGTCTTTTCTTCCTCCATTCCCTCGAAGTAGCTTATTCCGATGAAACAGATTTTGAAGAATCTCGCCATCTTGTCCACGATCTCTTTCAGGGACTCTCCGGCTAGAACTTCTTCCTTGGTTCCTGGGTCTCCAAGATCCCAGGCAATCTTGACTGATCCTTCCAGACTCATTTTTAGAAGTAAAATGAATCCTTCTTTGCCTAAGTCAAGTGTTCCTGCTGTTATTCTCATTGCTGAAGCCCATTCATCAATAAGAAGTTCTCTGTTTTTTAAATCCAAATTATCCATGTTGAGCATAAGTCCATATGGATGGATTGGATCTAGCTGTGACTTCCCATATGGCGTCTGATGAATATCTGGCCTTCGGGAACGGTTCCTTGTTCCTACTGGGGGATCCAAAGTTGCTGAGGTGAAATCATCCCTGTGTGGCATACTTTGGTCTCCTTCGGGTGGATTGTGTGACCCGAAGCTCTCTTGTGGTGGAGGTCTTTGTACAAGCTCTCCTATCTTGATTTCTACGAGATTTAATCCCGCAAATGAATCAGCAAGATCCCTTAGATCTTCAAGATCCCGTAGATCTTCCAGGTTGATTCTTTCCATTACTTTGTGGGAAGTATGGGTTCTCCTCGTAGGATTGCAATCATTTTTTCAAACTCAGTTAACGGCCTTCGGGCCTCCTCTGCTTTCCCCTTTTGGTGTAAAAGGGGTTCTGTTCCGTAAGATGGTGGCAATCATCCTCCTTTTCTTCTTCCTGTAGGACTGGGCCTTGACTCCAATTCCTTTACTCGGGATTGAACATCGTGAAGGTTTTCAAGAATCTCCTTCTGATGTTTAATCATGGTTTCCATCTGACTCTGGATCTGATGGATTTGTGTAGGGACATGGTATTGAAGATATCCATAGCGCTGCACTGTCTTTTGGATCTCTCTAAGATCTTGGGAAATCTTAGAAGAATCAGGCTCGATTTCTCGAAAGGTTGGCTCACCCATCTTATTCATCCGGTCCGGACCCTGTTGGATCATTGGGGTATGGTACAACGTCCTCGTGTTCAGGATGATTGTCCTCCTGAAGTTCGGCTAACTGGAACTGAAGTTTGAGGTTCACTTGATGAAGCCTCTTCGCCATCCTTTCCAATTTCTTGTAATGATTTATGCTTGGAGTGCATAAACCTGTTCCTCGTAATTGTTTCCACTTATGGTTGAAGCGTTGAGCTTTTGCCATATGCTTTTGATTTAGTTTTTCCAATTTCTGGAAATACCACCTGTAAGAATGACACTTCGAACAAACGTTCGGGTCCATATTTTTCTTGAATCGTCTCCTCCGTGTAGGTTACAAATTAATATTCAAGATATTATCATAGTATTTTCAGAATAAACCTAGGCTCTGATACCATTTTTTGCCAAGGATCGCATAAAACGGGGACTTGTAAAAAGACGATGTTAAATGTTGCTATTTATAAATATAATGATAACAAAGATAATTAAATATTATATATGGACTTCTTTGTAATTTAAACAAAAGCCTAAAGGATAGAATGTAATATATCAAAATATTGAGGGGTAAAAGAGTCATCATAAAACACCCAATTGATTTGAAAATTTGAAAAGTGGACTTATTTCAACACAATTGTTTCCAATTTGGCTTTTTATGCACTAAGATTTTTTCTCAAGACTTAAGTAGATTTTGTGTCACCAAAGTGGACTTCCATGTAATTTCCCCTAATATGATTAGGGACAGATGAAAATAGTGGGGATAAATCTTTGAGAATAATTTGGGGAAGAAAATAAATGTTAAAATTATTTTGAATAAATCATATATTGTCTTAATATACCACTTTTTATTAAAAAACTATAAAATCTTGGTAGTTTATATTTAAATATTATAAAAATCCAAATATTATACACTATCGCATGTAGCAATAGAAGAATCTGCTGATCATACTGGTTCAAAAATCAAAATAATGAAAATGATGGAAGATCCAAGGGAAAGATAATAGGCAATCTTTTCCTATGTGAATCAATTTTTTATTTTATTTTTACTTTTACCTTTTTATAATTTGTTGAAATTTTATTATACATGTCTTTATTTATTTGAATAAAATAACGTTAATAACATAATTGTAAGAAATAAAATACATATCTTGGAAGGTGGGTAGGTGAGCAATTAGGTTTGAATTTTAGTTAATTTATTACACACATTTCTGAACTTTTCCATTTTTCTATTCATGAAATTGATTAGGAAATTATTATTTGTCAAATTTCCAGAATATTATTATGATTATTGTTAAAATATTATTATTTTTTTTAAAAAAAACCTAAATAGGTTCAGCATAATGCCTAGGGATAGCAATGGGACGGGTCCAAACCCGACCCACATTGAACCCGCCCCTCCAGGGCGGGTCTGGACCCGCTTCAACCAGGTTTCAAAGCGGGGCGGGGCAGGTCCTGGGATTGCCGAACCCGCCCCGCTATACATTTAAAAAAAAAAAAATTATATTGAATATATATTTTACTTCTTTGATTGAACAATAAAGTGTCATTATTTAATTTTATATCAAAATTCATATATTCATGTTAAAAAAGTTGAACATTTTCAAGGGAATGAGAGCAAATTAGTAAATATTTGGTAGCTTAAAGATATTTTTACAATACTTATTATAAATATTACTAGAGAAAACATGAAATTTAAATCACAAAACTCAACTTTTGTGTTTCAAAATTGATTTCTAGCTATTTTTTTTTAATAAAAAATAAAGTAAAACTGGAACGGGGGCGGGGTTTTATGTGTAGCGGGGCGGGTCCTGAGATTGGCCAAACCCATCCCAAACCCGCCCCGTTGCCATCCCTAATAATGCCATCAATTGTAGAGGGTGTGAAAAATAAATTTTTTTTTTAAAATGAAGACGGTTGCAATATAAGGAAATGTCTTCGCTACCCCATGGGGTAGCCAAACATCCAACATGGGTATATTCCCAAAGTTGGATGGGGATATACTGTTGGGTTTTCATCCCCCGATGTTGAATCTTAACGCAGCCGTACTAAACATAAACAGATCTAGACCCAGTGACAGATGATTGGCCTGATTCATATATAAACATGTGCAAATATAAAAATAAATGCACGAAAAGAGATTACCGTTCACCAATGTGAATCTGATAGTGGTGATCCCTCGAGTCCAACTAACCTGACCAGATCTCCAAGCCAATACCAGTGCTAGTATGATGTCGGCTTTTCTATGAGAGTGAGTGTATTGAGTGAAATTATTGAGAGTTATAAGTTTCCTTTAACGAATGACATATTTATAGTTGAAATGAGTTAGCTAATTGAACTAGGGTCCATAAAGCACATCGGACCAATATTTGGCTTGCTGGACATTTATACTAACATATACTCCATGTATGATTGAGTTTATCGTATTAGACACTACTCCATGAGATAACAAAGAACAAATCATACATACCGTGTGAATATTTTGTTATGTTTAAGGTTCTCCAATTAAATTACTTTCCTTTAATGTTAGAAAGCACAAATTAGTGTCCTCTATCCTTCGAATACATTACAATTAGTGGGTGCCAATCAATTCTTGACATCTTCAATAAACGGGGGGGGACCGAACCTGTCCTAAGGCCAGAACCAGGATTCCAAGATAATTGGGCCGTGAGATCCACACCTTAACATATAAAACCCTATATCACAAGTATTTGAGGCTGCTGGATCTGATCTAATGGCCTAAAACCAGGTACGAAATCCCAAGTAGATGGTGTTAAAGCTTGATAGGTAGGAGCAAGAGCGGAGCCACAATTATAATTTAAAGAATCGAATTTTTTTATTTAATAAAGTAAGGTAAAACATAAATTCGATTGGGCATGGTTTCGATTATTCCCACATCCCGTCAATTAGTTAGCCATAGATATATTATTTCGATGATAGGCGATACAGAAGAGGGTTCGATATTTCTATTTTTAGTAAAAAAAATCTATTAAAAATACTAAAAAGAATCTCTCTCCTCCCACGAGATCTAGAGGTGTACGAGTTTTAACTTTTAAGTAAATATTAGGTAAGACTCACATATATTTTGCTGAATCAAATAATTTACTTGTACAAAAAAATATGCGTTCCTGATTAAGGATTATTATCAACTTTGAACAAAAACCAGACAACCTTAATTTCATCACTTCAGAAATATATAACCAAAATCAGTGATAAAAACCAGACAACCTTAATTTCATCACTTCAGAAATATATAACCAAAATCAGTGATAACTCATAAATACAAAATAGGACGGAAGGACAAATCAATAAATTGCTCATAGAAAAACACAAGTTGCATATGTGACAGTCATAATTGTTTCAGCTTCTTGTACTCTATTACTATGCATCCCACTTGGTGGGTGTCATGATGTGGTATGTTAAAACACATCAAACTATTGAATGATAATATTCATATCCAACGATGGTTACCCAACAACATTCTATCCTACTACCCTGGGTAGCAATCATCCATCCCACCTTACATAAATTTTTTTCAGTTTTTTTTAAATCTTAATTCAAACAATGCATTATTTATTAAACAAATATATTTTAGGGAAAAAAACAACTCCTTGCATTTTTTTTTTAAAACAGTAATATATTTTTTAAATTAAAAAATTCAATTTGGGTCTTGTCGATCAAGCTTCAGAATCAAACTGACCGTGCCGGCCTGACACGCACGGTTTGCCATCTCTATTTATATCTATGTTGGTGTGTGTTTATCGTGTACGCCAAAATTAACCCCACTCAATCCTAAGATTGATAACAAAAAATGTAGTAGTGTGAGTATGAATCGGTCCCACGAGAAGGTGTGATTTTTGTGTTAATGAAAATCAAAATAAAAACAGTATAAAAAAAGGGATTGTGAGTGAATTATACTAATTAAAATTAAAAGAAAGTGATTAAACTATTGAAAGCGATTCTTGGTATCAGTCAACTCTACATTGGATATTATCATATATTTCATCGATTCACAAAATACTCAATTTTATTTGAACATTCATCAATTGGAGATCTAATTCCTCCATCACCTTATTCTTAGTCAATTAGTCCACGCGTTCTAATTTAACTTTCATCAATCAATCAATCTATATATGCGCAATCAAGATTAAAATCATGATAACATTCAAAACTAGTGAGTGATGAATCTAAATAATATAAACACACACGGTCTATTAAATTTAGTCAATTGTTTTTCCTAAAAATTTAATAACACAAACACCATGCAATTACCAATCTTAGTTGCTTTTTCAATTAGATTATTCAAACTATTTCTTATTTGATATCCAATCAGCAATAGATTACATGAAAGTTATTAGGTTGTCAATCCAATAAACAAACATCAATCATATCATCAAAACATAGGAAAATATTGATATTAACCAAAATTGATAAATAAAAGCATAAGAATCTCCCCAAAATAAATAAATCCAAGGTATTCCTCAATCAAGAATTAAAAACTAGCTATGCATAATCTACGAAAACAATAATAAAAGAAAGAGAAGAGAAACTAATCTGATATCCACTCGTCGAGGTCGTCAATCCGACATTTGCTTCGATCTTCGTAGTTGTCTTCAACAAAATTGAGGGCAAAATTATAAACTAAGCCTAAACTAATCTACCCTAACTATCTAATTGATTCCCAAAGTCTGATTTTTATGTGATATATATGGATGCTAGTAAGTGGGTTAGAATCCCCAAAATAAGGTAAAAAAAATTGAGTTTCCAAAATTTCTCGGACACTGCTGACGATCGATCAGCAGAACCTCGCGATCGGTCGATGGCTCTTTTTTTTCAAAAAATTTCGTCGGGCGATGGATTGCTCAATACTCGAGATCGATCGCGAGGTGCTACTTTTTGTTGCGTAAAACTTATGCCTCACTCGATTGATCGGACTTAAGGGAGCGATGGATCGTGGTCAAAAATCACTTTTATGCATTTTCTTGTTCTACTTTGGTCCCTTATCATCTCCAATATATTTCTTGGTCCTTATTCGCTATTGTTAGCTCGATTTCTTCGACTCCACCTACATCCAAACAAATATATGATTAAGTAGCATATGCATCAAATTAATCATTAAAATACACCTAATCATAGACAATTAAACACACTAGATGTGTCTATTTATAGTCACATCATATACCGAATTATTTACATCAAGGGTGGATAATGTGAGGAGGCTCAATCAAAGTATAACTGATAAATTTTGAATTACGAAGCTAATTTTTTAAGTTTATCAGCTACTTTTTGCAAAGTATAACAAGTGTTATAAGTTACAGTTTTTATCCGTACTTAATTGTATACTTTTTTGTTAAACAAGCATTCATCTAAAATTCGTAACCAAGTCAAAGTACACATACCGAGAGAGGGAGAGAGTTTTGACAGCCCAATGTCTCCTACTATCAATGCGGTCCATAATGCCCATTTAAAATATAGAAAGCCATATCCAGACCGTTAGAGCCCATTTCAGCAAGACATAGTTTTCAAAATATGGGCTTTCTGTTGGGCTGCTAGTGTCGGTCTTCAGAAGTTATAATAATAAAAAAAAGGAAAAATTAAAGCCGATATACTATAGTGAAACTTTATTCTTCATACTCTGAGAAAAAAACTTACAATCATTTAAGTTCACTTTAGGTTCAAATAACCAAAATAGCCATCTGTCCCCTCATTTGTCTCCTTCCCCCTCTATCCCATTTGTTCATTATTCATTCACATGAAGCTCATCTTCTCTCATCTCCATTTCTCCATCATTCGGAAATTCAGTCAAAAATCTCTTTCGCTTTCATTATGATTTCTATAACTTAGGGCTTTTGAATTCTCATTCTATCTCTTTGATTTTCCATTACATCACTTTGTTCCGGTTTTTTTTTTCAAATGTGGTATGTATTACTTTAGAGTTTGTTGCTTAAAGTTTAACAGTATATATGTAAATATATATATGTGTGTGTGTGTGTCATATGTATGTTATGTTTGTTGTTTTTTGAGGTTTTTTAGTTGAGATTCAATTGGTGTCTGTGTTTGTTTGCTCATTTCTAGAATTTACAGCCTGAAACTTAAAACGAAGAAGATGATCCAGAGAAAAAGTAATTGGTGAACGAAAATTATAAAAAGTAATTGGTGAACAAAAATTATAAGAAATAACTGGTGCACAAAAGATATAAAAAGTAATCGGTGCACGAAATTTAGAAAAAGTAACTAGTGCATGAATCTTAAACTAACTTGTGCACAAACTTGTAAAAGTAATTGATGCACGTAAAAGTAACTTGTGTACTGACTTAGAAAATTAACTGGTGAAGAATCTTAAACTAACTAATGCACGGATATTTACATGTTTTTGAGAAGCCCTTTGTGGATATTTTCTCTCTCTGCATAACGAGAGCTTCCTAACTCCCCACAGCCTCCATCGTCTCCTCTTAGCGCTCAGCTCTTGGTTTTTTCTTACTCTCAGCCGCATCCTTACGCCTTCCCTCGGGCTCTTCGTTCACGTATCTCGTCGCCGACTCTCGTACTCGTCGCCCCTGCGTGCGTATCTGCTATGACTTCTCCTGCTTACGTTCGCCGTCCATGGGTTACCATCTGACTACGTGGGTTGCTTGCTTTTTCACTTTGCTAGCCATGGGAGTTTCTGTCTTATGCCAAGATCTCATAGGTAAAGGCCAATTGGTGTGTAAGCGCCGACACAAATCTAGTTTTGGGATTTTGAGCTGGAAGTTCTTTGTTACTGTTTTGGTGTTTTTCTCAGGAAAGTGGCTACCTGCTACTGAAATGCTTTTATGTGGAAGACCACTTGAATCTCGATGGGGATTTGGTGGCCTTTTCTTTTTTGCCTTGCGTTTCCATTTTGTTTCCCGGATAATATCTTATCATCTTGTTGTCGTGTTAGTTGGTAGCTTTGTTTTGGTATGTGGAGGCAAGATGGTCTGTGAGGGCTCAATCCTAATACTGTGATTAGTTATCACACAATTATATTTATAGCATAAACAAAGAAAGATTTGTTTAACATTTAGTAACATGTGGCCCTACAAATTTTGGCATTACCTCGTCGCACGAGAAACATACCACCAATACCAATAGTCAAAATATATATAGATACCATCAATTTCATCTCCATCAACACAAATCAAACTATGAAACACATATCCATACTGAGCAAAATAAACTAAATATACATAAACTCCCTACACTCCAGGAAGACACCACTGGTACATATACGACTGTGATAAGAAGGAAAATAAACCTCTCAAGTGTGGCTCCCACCGGATGTGTACTCTCTGGGGTCCTGGCCACTAGTACTACCTATCATTGTCCACACACAAAGACAACAACAGCCCCCCCTTGAGGGTGAGCAAAAGCCCAATATGGAACGATCATGGAATATACATCATGTATTTATAAAATGATATATGAAATGAAATGCAATGCATGTCATGTCGGTATCATACACCAATCCGCTGGGTATCTCGAGCCAATAAATGAAAGTCCAAATACAACATAGCTAAATCGCGCGAGCATGTCAAGCAAATGAATGTCTATATGGAGCGTCGTCAAAGCGTCACCGCATCCCAGCTCTTGACATCAGATCATATCATACAGATGATGTCAGCAAGGCGCCACCTTATACCAGTATCAATAAATAGGGATAATCCAGAGGATGACGTCGGCAAACGCCACCAATCCCCATATCAACAAATCATAGCAATCATAAGGGCCACGAATCCTTATGTCTTTCAGGCCACTTAATGCCAGTCATAGCATTGTGTACAACCCTTATGATTGATTGAATCCAAAATAATAGGGTATCAAAGAATCGTAGCTCAACATGTATGTCATGCATCGATGTATGTATAAAAACTGATGTATGTTAACAAAACATTTATTTTCATACATCGATATGCAATTATGAATGCTATGAATGCCACATAATTTAAATAAAATCACGTAGCCACGTAAAATCAAGTAATTCACAGAAGTCATCAAATCATATACCAATTAATATAGATGCATGTTGTATGTTACCCGATCGTAACGTACCTTTACTTCTCGATATCTAAGGGTCGACTTGAGCTTGTAAAGTCGATGTATTCACTGTATATCAATGAAATTCACAATTCACTAAATTAATCATTAAAAATTGGTTATCATTTGTAGTCATAGCTGAACCAATTTAGGGTAATTAAATTGATGCAATTACATCATGATTTAATTTGCTAAATTATTTTTCACCAATTCAAATTATTATTCAACAATTATAGTCCAAATTAACTGGTGATTATCGAAGCAAAGTCGAAAAAATCGAATATCGAATTTTACCCAAATTCGCACAGTGTCACGCACGTTTTTCCTCCAATTCTGGCGATCTCCGGCGGCGGTACTGGCGGTGACCGGTGTAGAAACCTTCATCCACGTGAGGAGAAGAGATTCAGTGTATGGCTTCGTCCAATTTGTTGTAAACTCGAAGAAATCGAATAAAAAGCTCAGAAACCCTAATATGCACAATCTCGTCCGTTCCATGGTAAAATCGAAGCACTTTTTGAACACCAAAATCCAATTATCTTGTATGGAAAGTTGCACCTCTGAGTTAGGAACACGGTGGTAAGTCGGTATCGTCGAGAGATGGTCGAACGGCGGTGAACGGAGTGGATAAGTACACTGTGGTCGGTGAATCGCGCGAAGTGTATGTTTTCGCACCTTTTAGTAGGTCCGCGATCTGTGTGTTTTTGCATGTGTTTACTGTGTGTTTTACGCCCTACACCAAGATATATTAATTCCCGACCAGTTATGAACATCGGGATGTCACCGGTGTACTGGTGCATGTACATTGCATGTACAGTTCACACCTGACTTCGTGTCACTACGTCAATCACAAAATGAAATATATCAGTTTAATACAAATTTTATATTTACTAAATTAATTTAACAAAATTAAATGTAATTAACGTTAATCGAACATCGGGGCATCACAATCATGTTAATATTTCTTTAGGTGTTCTTTATCGCCCTCTCTGGTGGTGGTCTTTCTGCTGTGTTTCACTGTCGAAGCACTGGTGTTTTCTCCATTATCAGTCTATCAGGTCCGTGGGTGATCCGGGGCTCGTGTTTTCTGACGTGATTCACTTTACTTTATGGTTCTTTTGGTGGTGGCACTGTAGTGCTAGTGCTTCATCATTGCCGAGGTTTGATCGGGTTTTGACAGCTAGAATTGCAGTTTCGTGCCCCAGGCAGTTACTTTTGGTTGTTTCTTTCAGGTTGTGGATTATGGATATGGGAGCCTGTGCGTTTTGAGTCTATGTTCAGAAAGTGTCTCCCGTTTATCCTATTGTGTTCCTTCATATATCTCCGAATGCAATTCACTCCTTCGACCTTATTGTGATTTGCTTGGGTTGAGGGGACCTGTCAGGCTCCAGTGGTCCCTAACTTTTCTAGTTAGCTATCTTGCACTTCTGCTACAATGCTCTCCCGTAATGGGTCTTTTAGTTAACTTTTGCACGAGTGTTTCTTGGCCATGCGTGGCTCTTATGTTTCTAGCTATGTTGCAATTTGCTATGTTTTCTATTCTGGAGTTTGGTTTGACTCTCCATGTAAACAATGATAATTAATATAATTTCTGTTTTTTGCTCAAAAAAACTAACTGGTGCACGGACATAACTAATCCACGAACAAACCAGGGGCACATATTTTACCACATTATGCTCAGCAGTTAATTTTACAAGTTTGTGCACCAACTATTTTTATATGATCGTGTATCAATTACTTTTATAAGTTTGTACACCAGTTAGTTTATTTAAGTTTCGAGCAACAGTTTCTTTATATAGGTTTCGTGCACCAGTTATAGCTTATAAAAGTAATTGATGCACAAACATATAAAATTAACTTGTGCATGGACTTAGAAAATTAACTGGTGCAAGAATCTTAAACTATCTGGTGCACGAACAAAATTGATGAACGAACTAATAAAGTAACTAACCAGTGTAAAGCCATGCACCAGTGTTATGTTATTCACAAGTGTAATGTCATGTACTTGTGTAAAAGCCATGCACCAGTTACTTTTTTATAATGTCATGCACAAGTTACTTTTTTTTAATGTCATGCACCAGTGTAATGTCATCCACCAGTTAATTTTTTAAATGTCATCCACCAATGTCTTTTTTCAATGTCATGCACCAGTTCATTTTTTCAATTTTCGTGCACCAGTTCATTTTTTCAAAGTGTCGTGCACCAGTTCATTTTCTCAATGTGTCGTGCACCAGTTCATTTTTTTTTTCAATTTTCGTAAAACAGTTCATTTTTTCCAATATTCATGCAGCGGTGTTACGTTTTTCACAAGTTATAACTTATAAAGTAATTGATGCACAAAGATATAAAGGTAACTTGTGCACAGACTTAGAGAATTAACTGGTGCAAGAATCTTAAACTAACTGGTGCATGAGCATAATTGATGCACGAAATTATAAAAGTAACTAACCAGTGTAAAGCCATGCACCAGTGTAATGTCATGTACCAGTGTAAAAGCCATGAACAAGTTTAATGTCATGCACCGGTTGCTTTTTTTTTAATGTCACGTACCATTGTCTTTTTGCAATGTCATGCACCAGTTCATTTTTTCAATTCTCGTACACCAGTTCATTTTTTCAATTTTCGTAAACCAGTTCATTTTTTCCTATTTTCGTGCACCAGTGTTATGTTTTTCGCTGCCATAACCTTCCTCCAATTACTTTTTATAAGTTGCGTGCACCAGTTATTTTTTATAAGTTTCGTGTACCAGTTATTTTTTTATACTTTTTGTGCGCCAATTACTTTTTCTCCGGGTCATTTTCTGCATTGCAAGTTTTGCTGTCAAGCTGTAAATTTTGGAAATGAGCAAACAAGCACGAACACCAATGAATCACAACTAAAAAACCTCAAAAAACAACAAATATAGTGAGTGTGTGTGTCTATATATATATATATATATATATATATATATATATATATATATATATATATATATATATAATGTCAAACTTTAAGCAACAAACCCTAATTCATTTCTGCAAAATGAAGACCATTTTCTTCTTCGTAATCGCACCTCGCCCCGCAGTTATTATCACAGAGGGTACGTGTGAGGATGACAAAGAAGACGAAACAAATCCCTGGCATTAAAATACATGAAGAAAGGTTGTGCGGCTGGTGAAGACGGTGACGTCAGGCTGGTGAAGACGATAGAAGTGGTGGAGGTGGAGAGGAAAGAGAGTGAGGTGAGATGTTCATGGGTTTGAAACCCTAATTAGATAAGAGATTAAATCAGGGGTATTTTAGGAAGCAAAAAAGACTTAAAATAAAACAAAAGTTCAAAAAGTATACTTATGTCAATAAAGTTTTCACCTCCCTATATTTTGATGCAAACATTTTTTCCCAGATTTATTTGCAACATGTTTATCAAATACCCCTTAAAAAAATGAAGTGTGCACCTGGCCAATTGTTGCTTCTCAAGCTTTGGCAAAGAGAAGAAGATCCCTGCGGGGCGCAGCCCTAGGCTAGCCATGAAAGAATCCAGGATGGATTCAATCAAACAAGAAATCTTCCAGCTCTATGTTTCTTCTTCATTTTTCACGGGCTGTTTTTTACTACAATTTTGTCATAATGACTATGTTTGGAGATTTTGAATGTGAAACCCAAAACTACAGTCCATTTGAGATGTTCGATGAATTGTTTGAATGAAATTTTGAAAATTTTAGTTTTAACAAGGTGGTGCACTTAATTTTAACAAATGCACCGCTTAAACAAATTGGTGATTTTACAAGTCCAACGCTTGATCCCGCGTGCACCAAGTAGACTCAAGCAAGCAGTGCACTTATCAAAACTTTATGGAGGAAGTCAAAAGGGGCAATATCATCAAGGTGAAGCAATGATTGCTGAGGATGATGAATATGATGATCTCTACAATGACGTTAATGTTGGAGAGTGTCTTGTAGATGCAGCGGTCTGAAGCACAAATGCCCTCCGGCGGTGCGAGACATGGTGGATTCCAAGCTCGTAAAACTATTGTTGCGAGTGCAGGAGAAGTAATAGCTTCAGAAGGGGTAAATAATGGCAGAGTTGACAATGAAGTTGACTAGAATGACTTGGTGATGCAATTTCAGGTTTTGTTTTATAAACGATGTAATATGGGTAAACTAAGGAATGAGAAAATGCTTACAATTAAAGTAAAATAAAAACAAGGACTTATTTGAAAAAAGTAGATGAAATACATAAGAAAATTAAGAAAAACATTAGTATATTAATCTTTACAGATCCTCACCTTTCTCGCATGTAGCAAATATTGAAGAAGAAGAAGACGACGACGACGACAAAAAAAACTATAGTAAGAAGCAAAATACGAGCATATATGCTCATAGTTGGAGGACAATAAGTTCTTGAGGATATATTTAAAATCACATGAAATTTTACAGCAAAAATTAACAATGTATGCATATAATAGGCTGAATCACTCACAGGGCAACTCTCCTTTGGCATACAAATTCTTCATATTTGGAAGCACGCCATTGCATGCCAAATAAGAGAAGCCCTACGAACGATTCGCTCATCAAACAATTGATTTCTTCAAAATTTTAGTTTGAATGAATGAATGAAACCCTAGTTTATGATTATATATCAGGCATTTTACAGAATAAACCATTTGAAAAATGGCATATGCTTGGTAGCTTATATATATATGCTATGGATATCCTGCTTCTTTTTTGCTTTGGAATTACTTTCATTATCCGTCCATCATATTCGACAAAGCTCCTTTACAAGAATTCCAGATTCCTAATAATTTGTAATATTAACAGACCAATTTTTTTTAAAAAAAAAATAAAGCAAGGATTAATTAATATGATTCTACTTATATTTCACGAGAGACGAGAATTGACATATCATGGATGATATTCCTCCATTCGCCGCTTTAGACTGGTTTATTTGATGCTACTAGATCTTAGGGCATGGATTATGACACATGTCGTAATACAATGCGTTTATGTATAGGATTGCGATATGTGTATTGGATCACAACACGTGTCGGAATACAAGCCCCTCATCAATGTAACGCCTCTTTAGTAAACTTTTGAGAAATGAGAATAAGACCTTGTATTTTACTATAATTACATAATTAATTGATAATCAACATTATTCGCATTAGATAACGTTTATCCTTTAATTTGGTAAAGAGAGAGCAAACATCGATTAATCTCTAAAATCCTCAGTTTACTAACTTTAAAAAGAAAGAGAATCGTTCCTTAATTATCAAGATTATTTTATCCTACAACTTTAAGAAATTGTAAATCGAGACAAGATACTTATATTCCATTAATCCCACAACACTTTGGATATTAACAACTATTTTCACGGTAATGAAATTTTATTAAAATTCATTAGTGGGCCATTTATTAGAATTCATGAGTTATTATTATTAATTATCTGATCCGCATAATAATATAATAGACTCTGATGATGTCATATGACATAATTTTTTTTGTGAAGTTTTTTTCAAAAACCCAAAAATGCTATCTCCCACGCTTTAATTGAAACATTTTTTATTGTTACACATGGTTATTGATCGTCCCCATTTTTTCTGAATATTAGTTTCGTATTTTTTAACTCCTCAAATCCACTTCTCTATTAACTACTCTCGCTTTTGTTGAAAACGCCAATGAAAATTTTATGTTCTATATCATATTTGTTTCATCTCACTATTTTAAATTGTGGAACAAGATTTTTTTTGAGTTATGATAAATCGAATGAGGTTAAACACTCAACGCGTATACGTCGGCACTAGTAGTTATAAAAGGAGCGATGACATCTTCTGTTTTTTTCAAATAAAATAAAATATAATTTTCATGACACACACAGGCCTCCAAATTCTAAAGTGTGCCTTTAAATTTTAGGCTCAATCATAAACATGGGCTTTACTCCCATATATCCAAAGCATACAAAGTAAATTTTTTCTTTTCTTTTTTTCGCAGCATACACAATGAGTAATTCGACTTGCCTATAAGTAGGAGTGTTTATCGGGCCGGGTCAATCCGAACTTAGCCTAGAATCGAACGGGTTAGCCCGGTTCGGAACCAGCCGAAAACGGGCTAACCGGTTTCAACCCGCTCCGGAACCGGTAAAAAATCGGTCTGAAACGGTTCCGTGCTTTGAAACATATAGCACCACCGGTTCCTGAACCGGAACCGATATTTTATCTTAACAATAAATAAATAAATAATAAAAATTCAAAGCATCCGTGATTAACGGATACGGGTCATACCGGTCCGATCCGTTAAACACCCCTATCTATAAGTCATACTAGTGATTGTCCTCATATAATATGCATATATGTAATACACAAACTATTTGTTAATATAAATATATATAATTATTACATATAGTATACATATATGTAACATAGACTATCATTTATTTATATATAGCTTATTTCAATGAAGATTCTAACGCTCTGTTCGTGATTTTCATGACTACCTCGAGTCCGAAGTTACTACTTAGATAACTCCAGCCATCGGAAAGAGGAACACCGATCAGTATGATCGTCCATTTCAGTGAGTATCACATCTAAATTGTTGTATAACTCGACGAGAAAACATTCGTACAAATCTACGATGTACGGATATTGACACGACACAGACACGACGACATGTATTTTCAAAATTTTCAGGATACGACACGGATGTAACACGCGTGTATATTTTTATTTATATTATACATGTACTATATTACAAAATATCGAAATTCACTTTTTTTTAGCTCTAAAACCATATAAAATCAACAAAAATATTCTTACTAAATTCAAGAAACATATATAATTAGAATAATATAGTATCACTCATAATTATATCAAATGTATATTATTTCAATTAACATAAAATTTAACAATACGTCCAAATTTAATTTTAACCAATAACTTTTTAAATTATACAATGCCCTCAAAAGTGTTCTTTATAAGTCGGACACAGACATCTATCATGTCCGACACGAATGTCCGATTTTGAGGGAAATCTTACAAGGGTGTCAGATTTTATTTTTTTAAAAAAATTAAAGACACGTCATATGGCATGTCCAAAGAGTCTGATGAGTATAGATGTTAAAGAAGTACATGATGCTACACCAACCTGATTTTAGAAGTATCTATATATATAGGTACAAATTATATAGTTAGAAAGGTACAACAAGTCTACTCGTTAACTCCGTGTCCATTCCATGTAGGGGTGCTTACCGTTCCGAATCGGTCCGATCCGGACAGGAACCGGCCGGTTCCGGGCCCGTTATGGGCGGAACCGGTCCGGTCCGGTTCCTTAACGGTTTTTTCGATTTTTTTTTTGTAAATGTTTCTTCAATGATGTTCATCACAAATTCAATATATTTCTTCTTCATTTCATAATATAGATGCATACAAATAATTGTAAAGACATGACAATTGAAAATCTAAATAAAAAAATATTACAATTTAGTACTTAGCAGTCTTCATAATTGATAAGTATTGTTTTGGCGTTTTCTTCTTCTTGCTCGTCATAATGATTTACGAATTCGTCAACCGTCTCATCTCTTCTATTTTTGCATTCTGCTTCAAACCAATCTTTAAGTAACGTGAGCATGCATAACGAATCAGCTGATAGACTACTTCTGTAGTCTCCAATAATACGACCGGATGTTGAGAATGCCGATTCAGAAGCGACGCTTGAAGCTTGTACAGCATACACGTCTCTAGCCATTTTGGCTAAGATAGAGAATTGTGCTGCATTGGACTTCCACCATTGTAAGACGTCGAAGATGTCTTCGGTTAGAAATTGATAATTCAGATAAATTTGCAACTCAGTCGACGTGCTAGTAGAAGGTCATTTTCCCTTAAGTTTTTTCATGCCCAGCATTCTAAGCAAATTGATGCCCCCACCTTTAGATTGAGATTGGGGTTGTTCTTCAACAGGCCTTTGTTGCGATGATTCACTTGCATGTTGATTATAATACAATTGAAACATATTTTGGAGAGATTGCATTGTAGACGTCTTTTGATCGTCAACAACCTTTCCCAAAAATTTAGCATAATATTCAAAAAATATCTCAAATGAAGATAAACATTGACTAGGATCTAGCAATGCTGCGATGCAGTGCACGGGTGGGATTTGTTCCCAATACTTTATAAATTTAGTTTTCATTGCACTAACAAAAGCATGCAATTCATAGTCATCTCTAAATTCTATAAATTTATCAAACATGTTAAATACTAAAGGAAGAAAATAAACGGAAGTTGGATAAGTAACACCAGAGAAACGTTCTGTCGCTTCTTTGAAAGTACCTAACAATGATACTGATAAGGTTGAATATTACGCGTTTTTATGCTATGATATGTATATGTTTTCGTGTTGATTCTTGGATAATTTTATGGTTTATGGTATATATTTCTCTATTTCAGGAATCAATGTTGAAATTCATAAAAGGGGAAGAAATCAAGCTAAAATGATGAATAAAGTTGAAGAAAAGAGGAAGAAACCAGAATCCAAGACACATATTGCTCTTTTCTCCTCAAATTACTATATTTTCGAGCCATGTTTTGGAAATGTGATCCATATAAAAGTTGTATAACTTTCTCTTATCTTCGCGTGGACAGCTGATTCATCAAATTCGGAGTTCGTATGAGAAAGTTACGGCCAAAATACAAAACTCGCCAGAAGCTGAAAAAGGCGAAGAAACTTACTGTGATTTCCGATCGATCGAGCAAGCTTTTCCGATCGATCGAGAAATTCTGAAAATTGAGCGAAAATCTTACTGGATGGCTCGATCGATCGGCTCTTCTGTTCGGATCGATCGGGACGAGCAGTTTTCATTAAAATACATTCCTTGTAGAGTTTGGATGCAATAGGGAAGTCCATAATTCTTTCCCCTATATATTATACACAAAATCACAACCCATATCAGATTTTAAACCTAGGGAATAGCCTCCACACACCCATTCACCATCAAAAACCTCACGCCACCTTCACCATACGCCTCTTGACACATCTCTTTCCTTCACCCCATCCAGCCATATACCTCCATCATTCTTCCACTCATCATTCTCACGTCCATCCTTTCTTCACCTCTCCATCCTTCTACCATTCAACTTTCATCCATCTTCACCTATTCATCCTAGGAATTGGAACAACCCAACAAGGCGATAAAAAGAGACGATCGAGAAGGAAGCAAGAGAAGGAGCGAAGATCTACAACCGGAGTCGACGCTGGGAGTTTTTCTTTGTCTTTAAATTCTTAGTTTTGTTGTGTTTTGATTTATTATGAGGAACTAATTTTATTTATCGAGGCTAGGCGAACCTTTGTTATGAACCTTCGATTTGATGATTTAATGATTGAATTCTTATAGTTCTTTGCGTATGTTTTATGTTCTTCATGCTTTTAGAGGATTGATCACCTTTGAATGATGTTAGTATCATAATTGAGATCGAGAGATGATTTTATGATACGGAATTAATAATTCATACTGTAGGATCGAGCGCTTACCGCTTTACCAATAACTATAGTTAAGGGTAATGGCGCAACATCAATCTTTTCAACCATACACTGACACAAGCGCCACGTGTTCGACCGATCACAAAGCAGAGGCAATTGTTGAATCCCAACAATCCCTCCCCCAATAATTGCACTCTCTGCAACTCATGGGAATTGAACACACGACCTTGGCTCTGATACCACTTGTCAGGATCGATTTCGGGGGTGGGTTGCCATTCCACACCCGAGTTCAACCAACTTGAGCTTCAATAGCTCGTGTTCTTGAATTAATGCACCGAGAGATTATATCGAGTTCGATTACAAAATCGAGCGGAAGACACTCGACATAACCCGCTCTATAACCAATTAAAGATTTGAAATTCATTTTAAAGATATGCAAGTAAAGTAAATAAACAAGCATTTGTTTATGGAAGTTCGAAGGTGGTATAATCCTTCTACGTCTCCCCTTCTTCCATCTCATGGAAGGATTCCACTAGAAGACTTTGATTTATACAATCCCGTTGTACAAACCCGATCCAGTTGGGAATGCTCCATCCAACTAGAACTCCTAGCAACTCAACTATGTATGTTCTTTAGTGTCTCACATACAAAGACCTCTCATCGGTTGTGATAAATCATCAACCGTTACAATGGTATTCACTATTCTATTTTAGCTCACAAATACAATGAATAGAGTGAATACAAAGGCACAAATGATTCCATAATGAATCTGATATAGCAAGGTAAGAGGCGCCAAAGGTTTGAGGAGTGCTCTTCATTTAGCAACTTTTGTCTTTGAAGTTCCCCAATTGAATCCCAAGTGGGTTTGCTTTGGAAGGCTTGGATTGATCTTCAATCAGCTGTTATTGAGCTTCCAAATCATGTATATATAGCCCCAAGTAATGATATATACGTTAGACACAAGAATATGCCCGTTGGAAAAAGTTCTGCACTATTCCCGAGCTTGCAACGGTCATATTCTGGTTTCTGGGCTATTTGTATTTCGGACCGGATTGGCCGGATCAGCTTGGGCAGATCAGTCTGGCCGGATCAGCATGGTACATCAGTCTGGCAGATTAGCACGGGCAGATCAGTCTGGTCCAGATCAGTCTGGTCCGGATCAGTCTGGACAATCAGCTTGATACAAAAACAGATTGATAAACTTGCTCTTCCATCTGTTGCTTGTAACTCTTCAGTCTTTGATTTCTGGGCAAAGTGATCCACATGAAAGTTGTAGCCCTTTCTCTTAGCTTTCCACGGAATCAAGAATCGCTCGATTTCAAGTTTGTATGAGAGAGTTATGCTCGAAATACGAGGCAATGCTCCTGCTGTCTGTTTGCTGGATGCAGCAGCACATGGCGTGACTTGCAGAAGCTTTTTGGCCATCTTAACGTCCGATTCAGTCTTTCACTTCCAAAGATGACTTGTAGATATTTGTCTTATCTTTCCAACCCATACTGAATCGTTCCGTTCCAATACTCGAGCTAAGAGTTATGCCCACCAGACTGACAGGGACTTTGTTGTAACAGCTCGATCTTACAGGCGTCACACGGCGTGACTTGCAGAAGCTTTTTGGCCATCTTAACGTCCGATTCAGTCTTTTACTTCCAAAGATGACTTGTAGATCTTTGTCTTAGCTTTCCAAACCAAACTGAATCGTTCCGTTCCGATAAGCGAGCTGAGAGTTATGGCCACCAGACTGACAGTTGCTTGCTGAAACAGCTTGCTGTTTCTTCGCGGTTCAGCTCGATCTTGCAGGCGTCTTTTCTCCTTGATAACATTTGAACTAGCCGATCTGTTGTGAAATATGACTTTTAGTATTTTAAGTTGGCTGTTCAATCTCTTTGGAAGCACGCCATTTCGATATCCGAGCTATGAGATATGATCGAAACAATCCGCTCTGCCAGGATTTCAGGCTTGGTCCAACTTGATATTTTCAAGCTACTTCTTTATAATTCATCAAGTTTCTAAGTTATGATCTATGAACTGCACACTTGATGAAATATGTTAGCAACACAATAACAAGTTTTGTTAACATCAAAACCAAAATTATTCGGGTTTCCAAAACCCAACAATCTCCCCCTTTTTGATGATCACAAAACTTGAATAAAAATATGAACATTAAAGCACAATGTTGCATAACAAGAAAAATCATATTTTTTAAACAACATATTTCTCCCCCTTTTTGTGTGAATCAAAAAGGAAGACAAATAAAATTTACTCCCCCTCAAGAATTGAGATTAAACTCTCCCCCTTAATTTTAAAATGTTTGAAAATTTGAGCAAGTGAGGGGCAAATGGGGTAGGCTAAAACAAATTAAACAAAATGCAATGCACATTAATTTTTGAACAAAAATAACCTCTTTTGATGATGCATGTAGCATACTTGGCAACAAATTTGAATTTCTTGACAAAACTCAACAATGTCCATTTTATCTATCAGCGGTGGCAGCACATGAGTCAACTTTGAAGAATAAACTGCTTTTCCTCGTGAAGAATTAGGCTGCAAGACCTATACCGTTGCGATCCTCTATGAGTCTAGTTTTCAACGCAAAAAACGGTTCGTCATTTGGACATCCGAGCAAGAAGTTATGCCAATTTTCCCAAAGTCACTACAAGCTGCCAGAAACTAAAATGCTTCGAAAATTGTTAGATAAAATCTCAAAATAAAAATTTTAAATTTACAATGAGTTTAGATCATATTGAACGAAAATTTGAACATTTAAAATAGATTTTTAAATTATTTTCGTGCAAAATGAATGCAATGAAATTGATTTTTATGATAAAAAATTTCATACACCAAAATTTTGAAATTTATGCTATGAAAATAATTTTATGATCGTGAAAAATTTTGAAAATGATTTTAAAAGATATCCGCTAAAAAATCGGTTAAAATGCTTTTCAAGAACAACCTGCTCTGATACCACTTGTAGGATCGAGCGCTTACCGCTTTACCAATAATTATAGTTAAGGGTAATGGCGCAACATCAATCTTTTCAACCATACACTGACACAAGCGCCACGTGTTCGACCGATCACAAAGCAGAGGCAATTGTTGAATCCCAACACATACCATGGATTTAAGACCGAGATCGAGAGATGGCGTCAAATACATGCGTGATAGCCATAGATTTTTATAATTGAAAGCTAGGAGTTTTCATGGATCTTATGCAACATTGAATTGTTAAATAAGTGAACGAGAGTTACTTACTGCAATTTGGTGTTAGGTTTAATATAGCTCGAGAGAGTGTATTAGATAAATTGGGAGAACTCGTCACCTTAGAAATATTTGAATATTCAATCGAGAATTGTAGGGAATTACATTGGTGAGCCAAAGTCTCGATAATATTATCTTGTGGATTTTTCTCGTTTACTTTTATTGACTTGGTTGGATTATAGTAGTTTAATTTAGCTTAGTTTAATTATCAATTTATTATCGTAGGTTAAATATAGTTAAAAGACATCTTATTTGGTACTTACTTGTTAGTCCCTGTGGGTTCGACAATCCGTATCTTCCTATCTATACTAAAACTTGACACCGTGCACTTGCGGTCTAAAATCGCTAGATTGGAAATAATTGTTTAAAATAAAAGCGATCAAGTTTTTGGCGCCGTTGCCGGGGACTAACTTTAGTAATATCATACTAGGTTCTTTGACTGTAATTTAACAATTTTTTCTTCTTTTGTATATATTTATTTCAAAAAAAAAAATTATATATATTTATTTTGTTTTTGTTTTGTTTGTCTTACGATGTACTTGGAGATGCTACATCAACAAGCCTTCACAAGCTTTGCCCAACAACGTTCCGAGCCGTTCTACGCTGTTTGGGAGAGATTCAATGAATTGGCCAACACATTCCGGTATCACAACTTTTCGAACTATACTCTCTTGCAATATTTCTTCAACGGGTTGGATGCACAGACACGAGAATGGGTATTGAGCGGAGCACTGGTGACTGGGAGTCCCCTAGTTGATAGAGATGAGAACAGTGTGGTGCATCTGTTCAATGATATGGCGGACTTCGATCATCACTGGCATTGGAATCCTTCACTGCAGGGTTGGAGCCACCAATACCCACCGGAGCCTCGCTACCCTATTGATACGCCACAACCATTTGAACATCGCGAAGAGAGGAGAGATAGTTCTGCAGATGTCACAACTCAGTTAGAGGATACCTTAGTGAGATTCATGGCATCAACTGAGAATAGTTTGGAGTGCCAAACCAACTCTATGCGTCACCTGGAGCAGCAAATGGTGGTCCTCATTGAAACAATTTCAACTAGCTACCAGGAGAAAGAGACGAGAGCTACAAATCAAGAGGCGACAAATCGAGTTTGGTTATATGATGACGATCACTCAACCAACCAATTTTGGCGGAGTGATCCTCCTAATATGGAAGATTCAAAGGAACTTGAGCCTCTTCAAGAGTTTGAACATACTTCAGAGATGTCATCCGACGAGTTCCCATGTGAAGATGAATCGAGTGTGATGTTGGAGAAGGAAGAGACTTGCGAAGATTCTGATTTAAGTCCATCGATGGAGACATGTTCTATGCCATATGTGGATCCGTATTTTCCATCGATGTCAACTTCACCGCACTACATCCTGAAAGAGATAAAGCCGAGTCAAGAATCATTCTCCCATTCCTACCACTTCAAGATGAATGTTGTTGGAGCGACGAGCTTACATTGTTACAATCTTGCCAATCTTGAGGGCATACTGAATGAAGACCCATTAGTGGTATCATACGATACTTACTATGGGCGGCAGCCGCTCTTTGATGGTTGCTTCTGATGGTCAAGCCGACGACTAAAACTCAGCGCTTCTTGGGAGGCAACCCAAGCGTATCCTTTTGCTATTTAGTTTTGTTTATTTTTAGTTTTTGCATTTAGTTTGTTTATCTCTCGTGTCGACTATTTTATTTGCATTCTTCTCTTGCTAGGTACTCAGTTGGAGTGATGAACCCTACAACAGCGGAGCTTTCAAAAGTGAATCTTCCTCAACCCTCATGCAAGCGTCTTGATTAGGGGAGTTCACTTTTTCCCTTTAGATTCTTTTAAACATTGAGGGCAATGTTTGATTTAAGTTTGGGGGAGTAGTAGCTTGCATGTTTTACTTGTTTTAACCACATGTTGTGTGCTTAAATGACACTTGAATCGTCCGATTATTATGAGCTAAAAAAAATTTTTTATGAGTTCAAACTTGAGAAAAGAATGAATTACAGTAGTGACTATTCAATGATGATTTTGATCTCACAATGCATATGAACTTGATTTGTGATTGGACTTTTACATGAATATCCTAATTTAAGTTAGCATGTCAAGAATGAGGAATACTTTGAGCACAATGAGTCATGATCTTGTGGATTGCATGTTGAATAGTGATAATTGTTGTGAACTTGATGATTTGTCTTGAGCATCTTAGAGTTATCCTAGAACTTATTTGATGATGACACTTTGAGGCAAAATTTTATAGTTACAAACTTGACTTGGAAATGATTTAGGCGATCTTTGACACGTTTGAGCCTTTCAAGCTTACCTAGTCTATATCAATCCCTAGTGTCCCATTTGAGCTTTATTGAAAAAAGAATGGTATATGCATTGCATATGATTAGACCACATTCGACATTCTTGGCAAACTCATTATACTTACCCTTGAGCCTAAATGAAAAAAGTTATCCTTACCCTAAGGGAGTATAATGAATATCATTCGATGCACTTGAATTGTTATATCTTGATGAGCTTATTGAAAAAAATGATGAATGAGAAAAGAAAAAGATAGATAAAAAGCCTTGAGAAAAAGATTGACTAAATAAGACCCAAAGTGGCCAAGGCTATAAAAGAAAAAGAAGAAAAGCTCGATGTGTGCGAAAAATTTGAACTGTAAATGATTATACTCTCTTCTTTGCGCTTATCCTATCTTTTCTTTGAAGCCAACACCAAAGGCCTTACATTACAAGCTTAAAAAGTCCTTTTGATCCAAGTCTAGAGAGTAACTATCATTAGTGGAGAAGTTGTTTGAAAATAGGCTTATAGGGTGCTTGATAATAATCTCGACTTTGAGTTGATTAACATGATTTGATCTTGAATATGTGCATGAAACTTGAGTCTGACTATATCACACACACACGTTCCGATTTTGAGATATGTTGCTTGAATTAGGAGAAAACATGTCTTGTCAACTTTTGTATATGTGCATGAGATTTCTGAGAATAAAATAAGTCATGAAATAATTGTTTCAAGTTTCAAGAATGAACTCTACCTTGTGATTTTAATGCTTAATCGAGGACGATTAAGTGATAAGTTTGGGGGAGTTGATAGGGTTGAATATTACGCGTTTTTATGCTATGATATGTATATGTTTTCGTGTTGATTCTTGGATAATTTTATGGTTTATGGTATATATTTCTCTATTTCAGGAATCAATGTTGAAATTCATAAAAGGGGAAGAAATCATGCTAAAATGATGAAAAAATGAATAAAGTTGAAGAAAAGAGGAAGAAACCAGAATCCAAGACACATGTTGCTCCTTTCTCCTCAAATTACTATATGTTCGAGCCATGTTTTGGAAATGTGGTCCATATAAAAGTTGTAGACCTTTCTCTTATCTTCGCGTGGACAGCTGATTCATCAAATTCGGAGTTTGTATGAGAAAGTTACGGCCAAAATACAAAACTCGCCAGAAGCTGAAAAAGGCGAAGAAACTTACTGTGATTTCCGATCGATCGAGCAAGCTTTTCCGATCGATCGAGAAAGGCTGAAAATTGACCGAAAATCTTACTGGAAGGCTCGATCGATCGGCTCTTCTGTTCGGATCGATCGGGACGAGCAGTTTTCATTAAAATACATTCCTTGTAGAGTTTTGATGCAATAGGGAAGTCCATAATTCTTTCCCCTATATATTATACACAAAATCACAACCCATATCAGATTTTAAACCTAGGGAATAGCCTCCACACACCCATTCACCATCAAAAACCTCACGCCACCTTCACCATACGCCTCTTGACACATCTCTTTCCTTCACCCCATCCAGCCATATACCTCCATCATTCTTCCACTCATCATTCTCACGTCCATCCTTTCTTCACCTCTCCATCCTTCTACCATTCAACTTTCATCCATCTTCACCTATTCATCCTAGGAATTGGAACAACCCAACAAGGCGATAAAAAGAGACGATCGAGAAGGAAGCAAGAGAAGGAGCGAAGATCTACAACCGGAGTCGACGCTGGGAGTTTTTCTTTGTCTTTAAATTCTTAGTTTTGTTGTGTTTTGATTTATTATGAGGAACTAATTTTATTTATCGAGACTAGACGAACCTTTGTTATGAACCTTCGATTTGATGATTTAATGATTGAATTCTTATAGTTCTTTGCGTATGTTTTATGTTCTTCATGCTTTTAGAGGATTGATCACCTTTGAATGATGTTAGTATCATAATTGAGATCGAGAGATGATTTTATGATACGGAATTAATAATTTATACCATGGATTTAAGACCGAGATCGAGAGATGACGTCAAATACATGCGTGATAGCCATAGATTTTTATAATTGAAAGCTAGGAGTTTTCATGGATCTTATGCAACATTGAATTGTTAAATAAGTGAACGAGAGTTACTTACTGCAATTTGGTGTTAGGTTTAATATAGCTCGAGAGAGTGTATTAGATAAATTGGGAGAACTCGTCACCTTAGAAATATTTGAATATTCAATCGAGAATTGTAGGGAATTACATTGGTGAGCCAAAGTCTCGATAATCTTATCTTGTGGATTTTTCCCGTTTACTTTTATTGACTTGGTTGGATTAGAGTAGTTTAATTTAGCTTAGTTTAATTATCAATTTATTATCGTAGGTTAAATATAGTTAAAAGACATCTTATTTGGTACTTACTTGTTAGTCCCTGTGGGTTCGACAATCCGCATCTTCCTATCTATACTAAAACTTGACACCGTGCACTTGCGGTCTAAAATCGCTAGATTGGAAATAATTGTTTAAAATAAAAGCGATCAAGTTTTTTACACAATTTTCAACAAATTTCCAATCCTCATTAGTCAAATAAATACTTTCATCGCTATCAGGCATTTGATATGAATTATAAAATGGAGTTAAAATATCTTTGTAAGGTAACATAGCATTCAACATATTGTACAACGAATTCCACCTAGTTTCTATTGGTGATGGAAAAAAGAAGATGCTTTAAACCATTAGATAAACATAATTGTTTTCAATCACGCTTAACAAGGCTCGTGCGTAACCATTTAGTGCAGTATTTCATTTTCTCAATACATGCTGAGTGATTGTCCTCATAACCAACTTTAACAGCCAAATTAATCACATGATATGCACATCTAACATGAAAAAAATACCATCAAGCATTGGTTTAAGATAGGTCTTTAAATCACGCATCGCAGCATTGTTATTCGCAGCATTGTCTAATGTGATTGAAAATACCTTATCCTGAATTCCATAATGTCTACAAGTGTTGAATACATATTTAGCAATTACATAACCAGTATGTGCACAGTCTAACTCATCTAAAGACAAAATCCTTTTTTGCATACACCAATTATCATCAATCCAATGACAAGTGACAACAAGATATGAATCAGAATTTACATTTGTCCAAATATCAGTTGTTAAACTAACCCTACAAGGCAAACTAGAAAGATGTTGAAACAATGTATTTCTATATTAAACAAATACGTCCATACAATTTCTTTTTAGTGTGTGCCTCGAAATATGTTTAAACATGGGTTGTATAGACGAAGCAAATTCAATAAAACCAGCACGTTCAGCTTGTATAAAAGGTAGTTCACATCTGATCACATATCTAACAAGTGACCTACGATTAATTTCAGCAGTTAAAATAAAATTCGTGCCAGTAAGAACATTAATTTGTGCTTGTGTTGCTTCTCGACCTAATGGTTGTAATGTTGTCTCATCAAAATTATGTTTTTTTACTAAGTGTTTTTTAAATGTTCCGGTGCCTCCACTGGAACCACCAGCTTTATATGAATACTGGATCTTACATAATTTACATATTGCAACAGATTCATTAGTACATTCTTTTTTAGCGAGTTCAAAGTGATATCATATCTTACTTCTTTTGGCACGAGTCGGTTGTCTACTCGCTGCTGTAGTGGCTCCGGATGACTCCACATGTTGTCTTTCTTGGGCTTGGGTAGCAACAGGTTCGGCAGGTTGTTGGGGTTGTTGTGGTTCGACATTCATAGAAGAACCACCAACATTGAGGTCAGCAAAAAAATCATAACTTTCATTTAACTCAGGAATTGGCACAGGCAAATTCATTGCAGAAGATGAACTCAGTGATAGACGACCCGGAACGAGACCCCGACTGCGACCCCGGCTACGACCAGCACCACTGCTAGATGAAGATGTCATTATTATATAAGACTATAAGTAAATTGTAGATAGCACAATTGAGAGAAAAATATGAGAGTGGAGTATTTTTCGTTATAAGAATTTTTTTGAAAAAATACACAACACAACATCCCCTATTTATAGTTTTTATTTTTTATTAAAAAATTTTTTTAAAAAAATAAAAAATTGTTAACGTTGGCAACGGCTAAGAGCCGTTGCCAACGTTAACAATTAACGTTGAAGAGGTAACGGCTGTATAGACGTTGCCTTCTTCCTTTTTTATTTTTTTTTATTTTTATTTTTTAAAAAACTACCGGTTCTGGTTCTGGAACCGGAACCAAATCGGTAGCACCGGAACCGACGGTGCTACCGGTTTGGTTCTTAGGAATCACCCCGGACCGGTTTCTAACCGATTCCGGGGCGAACCGGAACCGTTAAGTCCGGTTCCGATTTCGGACCGGACTTAACGGACCGAATCCGGGTCGGGTCCGATTTGACCCGGCCCGGTAAACACCCCTAATTCCATGTGTATGGCTCAAATTAATTGCTGACATATTCTATATATTTAGGGGAACTCAAAGAATTTTGGTAATAACATATGGCTGAGATGTAATTAAAATTCAATCTTAATTTAATAAAAAAAATTGAACATTTGAAGTAGTAAAACTTATATTCTCAAAGAAATATTCGACCCTTTGTAATGAAATATAAAATATAAAAAGGCTGAAGTCTCCTTATGAAATATATATTTACAAATCTCGTGGACAATTAGTACATATATATTTATCGATTAACTAATTTTTAAACGCCGACATAGATCCTAAAAAAATACCATTTTCTCACAAATTTATCTTGATTTGCGATCTTTTGACTCAAACTTTATCCAAATTTTGCCCGGATATAAAAGCCTTGATTTGCCTTTACTAAAACCTAATTATTCTTAAAGATTGTACTTTAATTAAACCAACAAACAAGGAATCACAATCTTCAAGGTTTATCCGTAAAAATACACGAATTCAAGTACAAAATCTTGATAAATTTTTTTTAGCATAATCGTTTTGAATATAAACAAGCAACAGAAAAATACAAATCAGAAGAATAATAAAAGAAGTCTTAGCTTCAGCTATGAGAATGGAGGTATGATAATGAAAGGAAGAACGAAAAAACTGAGTCTACACACAGAAAAATTCTCGTAGAGACAAGACACCCAACTTCTATGTAAAATTAATTACAATTTCGTAGGATTGGGAGTAATTTTTATTACAAGGCCGGGGAAAACATCATCCGGATCATGAATATGTGGATTCCGCTCAACAATAAAAGGATCGCCGCACCTATCGCTAATGGTGTGCAGAGTTTCACCTTCTCCAACAACGTATATCTCATCGCACGGCCGTGTCCGCAGCAGATTTGCTCCCTTGCCACCTCCCGCCGTGGCCGCAGCTGAATAACTTTCCCTGGCTGTGCCGCAGAGTAAGATGAGGCCTAGTAAAACAACGGCGCAATACCGAGATACGGCGTCTGTGACTGGAAGAGACGCCTTTGCTAACTTTAACCTTGAGGAATAGTAATCCATGTTTTGTGAATCGTTTGAGTGGAAAATGAATGGGTTTTGGAGGTCGATATAGGCTTATTTTATAGGGGAAGTTAGGAAGGCGGCTCGAGGTATGTTTTTTGGATGAAAGTTATTTGAAAATTTCAAATGTTACCATTACCATTTAAGGCAAATATTTCTATGAACCCATTTTCGGTTTCATTTATACACTAACTCAATATTAAAACACATCATTTTTTAAATGAAAAATAAATAAATCAACATTTCAACCATTTTAAACCATCATATTAAGGTGGCTCATAAATATGGCCCAAATCGGGTCCATACAAATATTCTCCACCATTTACTAACATCTAATTGTTTCATGTCGTCTAGATTAGTGGTGTTTTTGGGACAACATCTTACTATAATTATCTTTTTTCTTAAAAAATGAACGGACACGTGTAATAAGATGTCCTCAAATACATCGTCCTTGGTAACTATCTGTTTCAATGATCAAAAGATCGAAAATCATGTGAGTTAAATAAGACAAATAGGTCATAGGTCAAAAGATGATGCTTTCTTTAAACATCAATTAATTAATACGTGGTGAGTTGATGAAAGAGAAGTATTTTTCTTACGTGGAAACTTAAAGGTTGACAATTTGTAGAATTTAAACACGTGGAGATAATCTGAACCTTTATTATGCCTTAATTTAGTTGTGGTTCACTGCGATGATGCCACCAGGGTTTGGACACTCTGCTTTCTTCTATGTTCTTGCGTGGATAATTTGGGTTCAAACATATCTTAATAATAATCCTTATGTAAGCCATATATATATATTTATATATATATTTATATATATATATACACACGCATAAGATTTTATAAGTACCACATTGTATTTTTAACAAATGAAACTTATGCGAATGAAAAGTGTGGTTAATATTTCGAAAATTTAATATTTGCCACACCAGAAGAGACCAAACTATTTTCTTAAGATCCTATTGTATAAAAATATATTCAATAATGATATCACCAACCAAAAAGTCTGGTTTTCAATAAATATCGAGCGATGATACAACAAACGGTTTATCTTCAATTAAACCGAATTGAACCGTCCTCCAAAATATATCTGTATATCAAAGAAAAAGGGTGAGATGACTCCGCCCGTAGGCAAAGCCACTCCGACGCTCAAGTCAGTATAGGTTTCAATGAAAAAGTATTGAAATTATAGACTTTGCATAAGTAATCGCATAAGTGATTGCGTACCTCAATGAGCGTTAGGAGCCCTCTATTTATAGATGTAGATGTATAGTCTCAATCAATAAAGGAGAAGAGTTCTAACCAATATAGGAGAAGAGTTCTAATCAATATAAAATTGTATTGCATATGGCAACTAGATCCCTATTTATCCCGAGAATATTGAGAGATGTCTTTCAAAATCCTACAACTCCTTTTTGTTTAAGAAAATGGGCCTTGCAAATGGGCATCAGTCAATGAGCCAGACTAGATGAGTTTTATTTGAATAATAAGAGTAAATGGGTTATAGCTTGCTTAATCAGATTGGGTCGATTAAAACCCATTAGGTAGATCAATCCCCCATCGAGGGGTATCACCTAATATCATAACACAAGATGTATGTCATAGTCGTGGAGGCGGCTGTTTGTTTGGGTGGGAGGAGTAGTTGTTACAAGAATTGCTAACCTTGTTGAATAGTTGCCTTTTATCTGCAGATCAAGCTGATGCTTGAAATTGGAAACCTGAAGTTCTTGGTAAAAATTCAGGGTCAAATCAGTTTATCAAGTGGTGAAAAGCAACTTCAACATATGTCTTCTCTATGGCTTGGAGTAAATTAGTTCTAAGCAAAGTTTCACTCGTCGCTTTGAATCTTCCTTAATAGAATCACAACAAAAGTAAATTTACACAAGCAAGGAGTGCTTATTGATGAAGAAGCGTTGCGTTAAAGCATCGTTTTTGTAACAATGTGAACGAGGATGCAAGTCATTTATTGGTCAAAGGCATGAGAGAAAGTGTGGATTGCTATCTGACTTTGCATTATCCGGACATTATAGCAAGCTAGATGACCGCTTTATTTTTAAACAAAAGATATTTCAAAGATTGGTTTGAAGCGATTCTACCGCAAGTGCACGGTTGTCAAGTTTTAGTATAGTGAAAATTAAGTACAGGTTGTCGAATCCACAGGGACTAACGTATAAGTACCAAATAAGATTAATAAAATTATATTTAGCCTACGATAAAAGAAGTTTGATTAACTAGATCTAAATTAAACTAAAGAATAAAGATTAAACTAGAAATAATGAAAAGAATGGTTCCGGAAATGCAAAGGTAAGTTACTCGAGAAAATTACCGAGCTCGTCGTTCAATTATGTTATCTCTAATGATTCAATGGAATTCTCAGTTTACCAACCAATTGATTTTAATGGTGAAAGGTTTTCACTATTATTCGATACACTCTCTCGAGCTGTAACGAAACTAACAATAAATTAGAATAAGTCACTCTCGTGCACCTATTTACTAATCCAAAGTTGCAGAAATTATCAAAACCTTATAACTCTAAATCTCTCGATTCCAAGTTCTCACATATGCGATATCATCTCTCGATCTCAATCGTGACATACATCATAAATTAATGGAGCGTGTTACAACGTTATCTCTCGATCTCGGCTGTAACCCTCAAATTCAATCAAAGCTAGCTAGACTTTGATCTACACATGCAATTAATTTATGAACAATAACAATCAATGCACTCAAGTACCAATGAATCAATATATCAAACACAACGAAATTAAAACTCAATAATATAAACTAAATTTAATTCAAATCAAATACATAAGAGTTTTATTGTCTCTCGACCTCTAAAACATCAAATGGAATTGAAAATCAAATAAACTAAAGTTTAGAAATACGATAAACGATGGATGAATCCGTGCGTTGCACCGTGATTTCTTCTCTCGTTCCTTCCTTGCACTCCGGAATAGATTGGCTTTGACTCGGACGAAGAACGGAGATTGGATCTCCTTGGCGGCGGCTGGGCGGCGGCTCTCCTTGACTAAAAATCGTCTGAAATGGTCTGATATGGTGTGTTATGGTCTATCTCCGAAATGAATCAAGATTCCCGCTTAAAAGCCCTCCAAAATCACGATAAAAAAAGGAAAATAAAATCTTCAGGATTTTGCGTCTCGATCGATCGGAAGGTTTTCTCGACCGATCGGCGCACTGTTCATGCCAGCTTTTGAATCTCACTGTCTCGCTCGATCGATCTAGATTTTCCACCGATCGATCGAGAGTTTGAAAAATCAGCTCCGAAGTTACTGCCTCGCTCGATCGATCGAGATTTCCACCGATCGATCGAGACTTGAAAATCTTTGATGCTCAACTCTCTGCCTGGCTCGATCGATCGAGAGTAAATCTCGATCGATCGAGATTCCGAAAATTTCACTTCCTCAATTTTTGTTCTTTCACGCCTCGATTTCGCCCGTTATCTTCATATAAGCTAATTTCTTCCACTTACGATCCATTTTCCTGAAACAAACGAATAAACACCAAAAAACATAATATCATCCAGGAAAAAGAACGGAAAGTAGGAAGAATTTACAGTTAAAAACACTCAAAATCTAAGCCTATCAACTCCCCCAAACTTAGACTTGATCGTCCTCGAGCAAGCAATAAGCTCAAAAAGAAAAGTTAAACTCGATACTAAGCATGAATCATCTTTACAACATACGTAAAATCTCAGAAATCTTACTTACACATCAATAGAAGTCCTTCAACACTTAACAAGAAGCAATTTCTCCTAAGTTAAACAATACATCGCAACATCGGAACGCGCGTATGTGCTATTGTCAAACATGAGTTACATACATATCTTTAAAATCAACATGTGCCATATCAACTCCTAGTCAAGATTACTTTGAATTACTCTACAAATTTACTATCCAGCACTTCTCCACTAATGTAATTATTCCCTAGACTTGGATCAACAGGACTTTAAAAGCTTTTAACGTTAGGCCTTTTGGTGTCGGCTTCAAAGAAAAGGTAGGATGAATTCAAAGAAGAGAGTATAACAGAATCAGTTCAAAATCTTCTCATATAATCATTGAGCTTCTCTTCACATTTTCTAGCCTTGGCCACTTTGGGTCTTATTTAACTTTTCTTTTCAAGGCTTTTTCTCTACATCTTTTCTTTTTCTTTGCTCATTCTTTTGTTCATTTCATTTTTTTTCACAATGAACTTCTCAACATATAACAATTTAATGCAATGAATGAGATTCATTATACTCTCCTAGGGATGGATGAAATTGTTCTTTTAGGCTCAAACCAAGGTGGGTATAATGAGTTTGCCAAAAATACCGAATGGGGGTCTAATCATATGCAATGCATATACCATTCTTTTTTTTTCAATAAGGCTCAAAAGGGGACACTAAGGAATAATATATAACAGGTAGGCTTGAAAGGCTCCAACGGTCCAAAGATCGCCTAAATCATCTCCAAGTCTAGTTCCTAATTATAAATTTCGCCTCAAAGTGCTTTCAACTAAACTGTAAAGTTATCTAAGATACTCAAGACTCATCATAGTTAACACAAGTTTTCAATTTAATCAATACATACTTCACTCAATCATGACTCAATAAGTGCTCAAATTATTCCTCAGTTTTGACATGTAGTTAACAAAGGATATATACAAACAAGTTAAGCATTTCCATGACTCCTATCTAGATGAGGATTAATTTCATCATGTATTACCGTTGCAATTCCAACTCATCAATTCTCAAGAATAACTCAATCAATAAAAAAAAAATTTGTTGGTAATGCTCAAGGACGAATTAGTCTCAACATCATGCAGTCATGCTAGGAAAAGAAACAAGACAAGTAGCAATATGTGCAAAAGCAAGATATATACAAATACTCAAACCCCCCCCCCCCCCCCAAACTTAGCATGTGAATTGCCCTCAATGAATCAAGAAAAATAAATGCAAAGGCAAAGACACATACCATGACGACGATCGTCACTGATCGTCGTCCTCATCATGCTCCGGAGGGGGGACTGGGTAGTGGTGCTCCTCGCCCTGATATGGCGGAAATGGTGGGTACTCAGAAGGTGGAGGTGCATGCGGCTGATAAGGTGCAAAATGTGGCTCCGGCGGGAACTGGAAACCTGGAAAGCCCTGGGCCATGGCAGTGTTCCATGCACTCTGATAGTGCATGAACTCCATCTGACGCTGAGCTACCTGCTCATGGTCCATCTGCAATGCTCTCTGCATGCTATGAATGTCCCGCTGCATGCTGTGAATGCTCTGCTGCTCCAGGCGAATATCTTGGAGATCCCTATGAAGAGAGTCCAAAGTAACACGTGTATGTCCTGCAGCAGAGGATGATGCTCCAGCTTGTGTAGTGTCCGAAGGTTTGCGTCGACCCGTAGGAGGTGGTGGAGTGTCCACAATGATCGGTGTCTTCGGTGGAAGTAGCTCCTCGTCTTCCCCCCATGTCACTCCGTACCGCTGACATAAAGCAGTGATTGTGGATGGAAACGGTAGTGCGGAGGTCGGTGAGCTGCTCCTAATTTCAGCAATGTGATCAGCAATAATCTCGCCGAAGTCCACTTCATTCCCTGAGAGGATGGCATATACCAGGACCGCTCTGTCTTTTGTCACCTCAGAAGTGTGGGTCGAAGGCATGACCCGCGAGGCGACAAATGAAAACCATGCTTGGGCCTCTGGCTTCAAATGTTTCTTTAGAACCAACTGTGGCTCTGCTTTATCATTCCTTTGCCAATCCACTCCCGGCTAGCCAATAACTGTCAATACCTCGTCGTAGTCAATCCTGCTACTCTTGAAAGATTGGTATGCACAGTTTTGAAGTAAAGGCATCCGGTGAATATTGTTGATTGCGGCTCGATCCACCAACACATCCTTCCCTCGAACATAAACACTTACTTGGTGCCCTGGTCTAACAGCTCGAAGATTCGTGTAAAACTCCCTTACCAGCGGCACCACAGCATCAATCGGTGTCTGAATGAATTGAAACCACCCTTTTCGCCGAACTGTCCTAATGACAGGACATTCCAACTTATCTATGCTCATTCCCCTTTCACGGCTCAGGGGTTTCTTATGGTAGGTGGGGTATAATTCAGCAATTGTGGCATTGAGAAACTTCTTCTCATCATATCCTGGCTCAGAAACAGTGGCCTCCGCCTGCTTTTGCTTTTGGGAAGCTTCCGCCTGCTTTGACCTCTTTCTGGATGACATCTTCTTGCTAAATGATTCCCAACAACCTCAATTAAATCCAACTAACACCCCACAACACTGTAAATCTTGCACCCTTCAACACTACACAACTTCCTCCAAATTTAACTTCTTTCCTAACCCAATTCTACTACAATTCAAGGAGTTTCACCAAAAGATAAAATCTTTGAGAATTGGAAACCAATTACCGCTTAAAAATCGGATCTTGGAAAGATTGGCACTTGGCTTGGAATTCTCCTTTTTGATGTACTTCTACCCAATTTTCCTTGCAATCCTTCAAATCTGCAATGAAAAACAAATATTACTTCCCAGATTTGAAGTAACTTTAAATTTGATGGACAAAATGATGAGATTAGATGAAGGAATTTGAAAAGGTGGCTAGGGTTCTATTGTGGAGAGGAGAAAAATTGAGTTGGAGAGTGAAGGCTGCTGCGTCTGTGCCCTTATTTTTTTCAAAGTTTTCTCTCGCTCGATCGATCAAAAAAATTCTCGATCGATCGAGCGAGGCAGTAGGCTCAATGTCTTTTTTAAAAATTGGGCGATCGATCGAGATTTTGTCTCGATCGATCGCCAGCAGCAGTAAACAAAATTTTAAAATTTTTCTCAATATCTTTCTCTCGGATTGCCTCGCCTACAACCAACTTGCTCTTGCTTACACACCTGCAATAGAAAATACACGAATTCATTCCCAGACAAACTCAAAACAAACAAACTAACAAAAACACATCAAAACAAGAAATCAAAAACAAAACTCAAGGAAAGGAAAACGGAAGTTCTTAATTTATAGTCCCAAGCTGGATTGTCACCTCCTCGCCTTCTCAATTTGATGGCTCCTTCGGATTCTTTACAGAATCACTCGGGAGCGTACCTTGCGTCCTCCCAGATATCAACGTGGCCAACTGCCCTATCTGCACTTCCAAATTTTTAATAGATGCATCCTGATTCTGCATCCTCACCTCCGTTGATGAAATCAGCTTTGCCATCAATTCCTCCATACTCGGCTTTTGTGTGAACCCGGCCTGCGGTTGAGGGTTCAACACATTTTCTTGATTCGACCACCTCAAATTCGGGTGGTTCCTCCATGGTTGGTTGTAATTCGAGTAGGAATTATTGGGTGGCCTGTTACCTACAAAATTAACAGCCTCAACAGATTGGTTAAATTGATTACCTGCCTGGCACTCGATGCTAGGATGACCGCCTCCACACAGCTCACAGAAAATAGTTTGGGTCTGCATTGCTGCTGCTCCCATGCTGTCTATCTTCCGGTTCATGGCTTCTAATTGAGCCGAAAGAGCAGTGATCTCGTCCACTTGATGGACTCCCATTGGTTTCAGTGGCGTGCTCCTCTCTGATTGCCACTGGTAGCTGTTGCACGCCATTTCCTCCAACAAGCTATATGCTTCTTCCGGCGTCTTTCTCATTATGGATCCCCCAGATGCTGCATCAATCATGGAACGGTTAGCAGAAAATAAACCGTTATAGAACGTTTGTACCTGCAGCCATATGGGTAGACCATGGTGTGGGCATCTCCTCAACAACTCCTTAAACCGATCCCACGCTTCGTATAAAGTCTCGGGGTCAAACTGACCAAAAGTCGTGATATCGTTCCGCATCTTCGCCGTCTTGGAAGGGGGAAAGTACTTTGACAAAAACGCCTTTGTCATCCCCTCCCATGTTGTTATAGAACCTGCAGGTAGAGAATTCAACCATGCCTTAGCTTTGTCTCGTAATGAAAAGGGGAAAAGTCTTAACCTGATGGCGTCGTCAGAGACGCCATTGTGTTTGAATGTGTCACAAATCTCCAAAAAGTTGGAGATATGATTGTTCGGATCATCAGTAGCTGCTCCCCCGAACATAACCGAGTGCTGAATCATTTGTATGATTGCCGGCTTGATCTCAAAATGGTTTGCTTGAATCGTCGGTCTCGTAATACTCGACAACGATCCATGAAATGCTGGTTGTGCAAAGTCCATCATCGATCTAGGGTGCTGTGCTTCGTTATTATCAGCCATTGCTCGAGCTTCTCGTAATCGCCTAAGTAAAGTTCTTTCTATCTCTGGATCGAAAGGCTCGAGAATGGGCTCCTCTCTTCTGAGCATGCACTAGAGAAACGGTTCCTGTACAAAATAGACAAAAGGAGACAACAAAATGCACAAAGTTATTCACAAAGATCAACAAAAGAAAACCAAGAAAATAAAAACAAAAACGCAATAATAAAAGAATTGGCTAAATTACAATTAACTAATCTCGTATGATATTATACAGATTAGTCCCCGGCAACGGCGCCAAAAACTTGACCGCTTTATTTTTAAACAAAAGATATTTCAAAGATTGGTTTGAAGCGATTCTACCGCAAGTGCACGGTTGTCAAGTTTTAGTATAGTGAAAATTAAGTACAGGTTGTCGAATCCACAGGGACTAACGTATAAGTACCAAATAAGATTAATAAAATTATGTTTAGCCTACGATAAAAGAAGTTTGATTAACTAGATCTAAATTAAACTAAAGAATAACGATTAAACTAGAAATAATGAAAAGAATGGTTCCGGAAATGCAAAGGTAAGTTACTCGAGAAAATTACCGAGTCGTCGTTCAATTATGTTATCTCTAATGATTCAATGGAATTCTCAGTTTACCAACCAATTGATTTTAATGGTGAAAGGTTTTCACTATTATTCGATACACTCTCTCGAGCTGTAACGAAACTAACAATAAATTAGAATAAGTCACTCTCGTGCACCTATTTACTAATCCAAAGTTGCATAAATTATCAAAACCTTATAACTCTAAATCTCTCGATTCCAAGTTCTCACATATGCGATATCATCTCTCGATCTCAATCGTGACATACATCATAAATTAATGGAGCGTGTTACAACGTTATCTCTCGATCTCGGCTGTAACCCTCAAATTCAATCAAAGCTAGCTAGACTTTGATCTACACATGCAATTAATTCATGAACAATAACAATCAATGCACTCAAGTACCAATGAATCAATATATCAAACACAACGAAATTAAAACTCAATAATATAAACTAAATTTAATTCAAATCAAATACATAAGAGTTTTATTGTCTCTCGACCTCTAAAACATCAAATGGAATTGAAAATCAAATAAACTAAAGTTTAGAAATACGATAAACGATGGATGAATCCGTGCGTTGCACCGTGATTTCTTCTCTCGTTCCTTCCTTGCACTCCGGAATAGATTGGCTTTGACTCGGACGAAGAACGGAGATTGGATCTCCTTGGCGGCGGCTGGGCGGCGGCTCTCCTTGATCGATCGATCGGAAGGTTTTCTCGATCGATCGGCACACTGTTCATGTCAGCTTTTGAATCTCACTGTCTCGCTCGATCGATCTAGATTTTCCACCGATCGATCGAGAGTTTGAAAAATCAGCTCCGAAGTTACTGCCTCGCTCGATCGATCGAGATTTCCACCGATCGATCGAGACTTGAAAATCTTTGATGCTCAACTCTCTGCCTGGCTCGATCGATCGAGAGTAAATCTCGATCGATCGAGATTCCGAAAATTTCATTTCCTCAATTTTTGTTCTTTCACGCCTCGATTTCGCCCGTTATCTTCATATAAGCTCATTTCTTCCACTTACGATCCATTTTCCTGAAACAAACGAATAAACACCAAAAAACATAATATCATCCAGGAAAAAGAACGAAAAATAGGAAGAATTTACAGTTAAAAACACTCAAAATCTAAGCCTATCACTAGATAACATCGTTTTCAAAGAGATTTCAGCATTAAGAAGGCAATTACGGATATGGTTAAAGATAAACTTGGCAATGGTTCTCGACTAGGGGAATGTAGTTCAAATCTTACTCAACTAATGATTAGTTTCAAGAACTTAGAATTTGTATTTTTGAGTATTTGTTTGGTAGTTTGGAGAGTTTTGCTTTATTAGGAGTGTAATCTTCACTATTGTAAACTTGGGTTTTGAGCACCCCTAATGCTTCATTTATATAATTTTGGCTTATAAAAAAATGTCTGTTGTTATTGGTTGAAAATGTTATTAATTAAAAGTGAGATTATCGAAAATTATAACACGCAAAGTAAAATAACACAATTAATATCTAATTGTTATGTATTAACTAAATTGAACATAGTCTGTTCACCAGATAATCACCAACATAAATTATATATATCGTTGACTGTGGAAAAACAACCAACAACAAATGTGAAATCAAGCACAACCGACGGAGGAGCATCTGGGGAATGTTTCATGTAGTTAATATAAACAACCGATGGAGGAGCATCTGGGACTGAACATTACAAGAATGTTTCATGTAATTAATATAATATTGTAGGTTTATTTCTAGTCAATTGAGTAGAAGAAATAAACAAATATTAAACAACAACGGTCAATGATTAAAAATCACATATAATACTTGATTAAACATATGAAATTTTAATAAAAATTAAACAAAAAATCTAAAAATTTATTAGCACGTTGAAGAAGTTTACCCCGACGGAGCGATATTGAACATATAATATGATAATTACATCAATAACGAAAATAACTAAACTTTTATTTGCTAGTTTACCATTTGTGTCCAGTTTAAGGCATGAATCCTGTTTCAATAAAGAATTCTAGTTAGGGTTTGCTGAAAGAATCTTGATTTTTGGTTAACATATTATATGTTGATATTAGTGATGGAAACTACTCAATAACATCAAAACCAACCACCAACGTCTCAAACATAGACTAGGAACCAGTATAAGTATTTAGCTTTTTTCTTCCCTTAATTTGTTTTTGTCTTCCACCTTTTCAGTTTGTTGGAATGCGTGCCCAAGAGGTGGTTTTTTTTAATCATCTTCATATGTATATTATACAAAGCATGAAGTGTTAATGCTAAAGCATGAAGTGTTATTTTCAAAACAAATTTTTTAAAATTTTATGAATACTCTTAAAGCAATTTGCTAAGCTTGTTCACTTCAAAGCGATTCAAGCAATCTTTTCAAAATTGATATCACAGCCTATGTTTATTCTGGAAATACTATAATAATATGTTGGAATCGAAGAGAGGGGGTGAATGAGATTCCTTGGCTACTTTAGCGTTTTAAAATGAGTTTGTAAAATAAAAAATATTTTGCACTTGCGGAAGCCTTTAGTCAATCGATAGATGCAAAGAATAAAAATAAATAAATGCGTAAAGGAAATAAAGCAATAAATAACAAAAGGATTTGTTATAGAAGTTCGGCGAGGAATCGCCTACGTCTCCTCTTCCCGGTTAGATAACCTCCAACCGAGGTTCCACTAGAACAATAGATCTTGGCCTTGAGGGCTCCAAGTTAGCCACACAACAACTCTTCCCGAGTTTACAACGCTCTTCCCGAGCACACTACTCTTCCCGAGTACACAACGCTCTTCCCGAGCACAATACCCTTCACGAGTATACAAAGCTCTTCCCGAGCTACCAACACTCTTCACGAGTCTTCTTGGCCTTAAGGGCTCCAAGGATAGCCACACACTTGCACCAACTAGACTTGTTGATGACTTTACAATTTTCCAACTTGCTTTGGTGTTGGAGGACCTTTACAAGAAATCAAACCAAAAGCACCTTCACGGTGTACTCACACGAAGAAACAAGACTCTAAGAAAGATAAGAATTACAAGCTCCAATACAACAACAATGTATGGAGATTGCAATGCAAATTCAAATAATAATTATCAAGACTTTGTGGAAGTTTGTAGGCTTGTTCCTTGACTCCAAAATGCTCCAAAGCATCCATATTTATAGTGTAGAAGGCCCCCAAGGCTCCTACTAGCCGTTGCTAAACAAAAGGCTTGAATCACTCCTCGATCGCCTCGGACATCGCCTCGGGCGATCACCATCGCCGCGCCCCAACTGTCAGCAAAAATCACGGATCGCCTCAGGCGATCAAGAGCAAAAATTAAGGCCGTAGCTTCAGCATGTCCAAATTTTGCATCGCCTCAAACGAACTCCACATCGCCTCAGGCGTTCCAGCCCATCGCCTCGGGCGTTCAGCCCATCGCCTCGGGCGATCTCCCTGCGCGCATGCCCGCGCCATGCCTCGGCGTCGCTCCAGTCGATGTGCGTGGCGAAGTGCCAGAAGGTTGCCATCGCCTCCGGCGTTGTTCACCATCGCCTCAGGCGATCCTCCTCGCATGCTCGCCTAGCCATCGCCTCTGTCGATGTGCGTGGCGATGCCTGGCCTGACACCCATCGCCTGGGGCGATCCAGGCCAGAATATGCACACTTGATTTTCTTCAATCCAAACCACTTTTCATCACTTAATCTGCACACTAAGTAGATGCATTAGTATAAGAGACACAAGTTTTGTTGATCATCAAAACTCAAAGATTGACCGGGGATAATTTAACGCATTAAACTCAACCATGCGTTTAAGGCTCAACAATCTCCCCCTTTTTGATGATCACAAAACTTGATAAACTTGAATAAGTAATATGCATGAAATGTGAGTAAAAATAACTCCCCCTTAACAATTGCATAACACATACAAGTTATCAAGTAAATCATTAAACAAATAACTCTCCCCCTCAAACCATGCATACATAAGCTCTCCCCCTTAAACTAAGCATGTATTAAGGTTCAAGTTTATCACAAAATTCTCTCCCTTTTTGTGATAATCAAAAAGCATAAAATTCAAATAAACATGGCATAATTTATATGTTGACATATATCTTCAAATTACACATGTTCCTCATCAAATAAGATTAAATCATATAGAGGTGAATCACAACCATGTGTTTAAGGCACTCAACAATTAATTCTAAAAGTTGCAATGTGTGCATATGTTCATGCATTCATGTCAAAAACAAAATAATAAAAAATATTAAGGCATTATAACAATTCATATACTTGCACATTTTCACATAGCATATTCAAATTTGAATGCAAAGTATATCAAGCTACTTACTATAAAAGGATAAGCATACATCATGCATTTCAACAATTATGCTAAGGGGTTATGCATTTTACTCCAATGAATTTGAGCTTCAATATTTATTGATCACAATTAATTTGTGCCAATGAATTTTGAAATTGCTCTTTTAATATGTAAAAAAATAAATTTTACCCTCAATGACAAGAGTTCGTTCTTGTCATAGGTCCAACGCCTCGAGCCTCTTCTATAATTGTGAATAATACAAACTCCTCCTTTGAGTTGCTTGGCCCTTCATCCTTCATTCCATTCTTGTCCCTATAAGACAAATTTACAATTGGAGGAACTTTGGTACCCATTTGATTTTTGGGTCCTAGGGGGTTAACTTTCAATGACACTTTTGGAATCCATTTCCACCTCTTATTAGGTTGGTATTGGATTCTAGCAAACCTACACTTATTTTTAGTGTGGCCATTTTTGCAACAATAATTACAAGTAGGAGAATCATGCTTTGCATTGGCCAACAAGCTAGAAAAAGTTTTTGATTTGCTTGAAAAACCTAACCCGGCTTTGTCAAAGCTACAACGTTGCAAGCTAAGCAATTCATTCATCTTTTTACTACTTTCACTAAATTTGCAAAATGATATCTTTAAAGAATTTAATTCATTTTTCAATGAGTTATTTTCTTCATCTTTCTTAGCAATCTCAAGTTTGAGTAATTTGTTACTCATCTTGGTTTTGCCAAGAGCATCAATAAGATCATTATAAGACTCTAAAAGTTCATCAAATGAAGGTACCTCATTGTCACTTTCATCTCCTTCATCTCCAAGAGCCATTAGACATAGATTGGTGGCTTCTTCATCGGAGTCGCTATCACTCCGTGTGGCTATAAACGTCTTCTTCTTCCCTTTGTCCTCATTCTTCTTCCTAGGGCATTTGTTAGCATAATGACCTTTATCATTACAATTATAACAAGTTACCTCATTTTTGTATTCATTTTTGGTTGCACTTGAGGTCTTTGACTTGCTATGTTTGGTGAAGAGCTTCTTGAACTTCTTTGTGAATAGGATCATCTCCTCATCATCATCATCTTCTTCATCATCGGAGTGGTCTTTCCTTCCAACCAAGGCAATCCCATTTCTCTTGGATCTATCCTCATCCTTTACTTCTCTCCTTGTGGCAACTTCAAGCTCATGAGTCACCAATGTGCCATGGAGCTCATCAAGATCATAGGAAGCACTTTCTCCTTTGTTGGACTCGATAATGGCCGTCCTCTTTGCATCCCATTCTTTAGGTAAGGCCCTTAGTGAACTCCTCCGTATTTGCTTTGGAGGGTACTTCTCTCCAAGTTGGGCAAGCTCATTTATGATAAGGGTGAGCCTCCTAAACATGGAATCCACATCTTTTCCGGAATCCATCTCAAATGTCTCATATTTGAGTTGTAGGAGATCAATCTTGGTCTCCTTCACTTGATTAGTGCCTTCATGACAAATTTGTAATTTGTCCCATATCTCCTTAGCGGTTGAGCACATCGAGATCCGGTTGTACTCCTTCATATCTAAAGCACAATGTAAAATATTAATAGCTTTAGCATTTTGAGATATTAAAATCATATCCGCTCTAGTGAAATCGTCCATTTCTTTGGGAACACTTATTCCCCCAATTTCCTTTAAAAGAACATGTGGACCTTTCACTATGATCTTCCATAAGTCATAATCTACGGATTGGATGTATAGAGAAATTCTATTTTTCCAATAGCCGTAATTATCACCCGTGAAGAGCGGAGGGCGATTTGTCGATTGACATTGAGCAAACTCATTTGCTAGATTAGCCATAAAAATATTTTGATTTAAAAACAAAAATCAAATGGCTCTGATACCACTTGTTGGAATCGAAGAGGGGGGTGAATGAGATTCCTTGGCTACTTTAGCGTTTTAAAATGAGTTTGTAAAATAAAAAATATTTTGCGCTTGCGGAAGCCTTTAGTCAATCGATAGATGCAAAGAATAAAATAAATAAATGCGTAAAGGAAATAAAGCAATAAATAACAAAAGGATTTGTTATAGAAGTTCGGCAAGTAATCGCCTACGTCTCCTCTTCCCGGTTAGATAACCTCCAACCGAGGTTCCACTAGAACAATAGATCTTGGCCTTGAGGGCTCCAAGTTAGCCACACAACAACTCTTCCCGAGTTTACAACGCTCTTCCCGAGCACACTACTCTTCCCGAGTACACAACGCTCTTCCCGAGCACAATACCCTTCACGAGTATACAAAGCTCTTCCCGAGCTACCAACACTCTTCACGAGTCTTCTTGGCCTTAAGGGCTCCAAGGATAGCCACACACTTGCACCAACTAGACTTGTTGATGACTTTACAATTTTCCAACTTGCTTTGGTGTTGGAGGACCTTTACAAGAAATCAAACCAAAAGCACCTTCACGGTGTACTCACACGAAGAAACAAGACTCTAAGAAAGATAAGAATTACAAGCTCCAATACAACAACAATGTATGGAGATTGCAATGCAAATTCAAATAATAATTATCAAGACTTTGTGGAAGTTTGTAGGCTTGTTCATTGACTCCAAAATGCTCCAAAGCATCCATATTTATAGTGTAGAAGGCCCCAAGGCTCCTACTAGCCGTTGCTAAACAAAAGGCTTGAATCACTCCTCGATCGCCTCGGACATCGCCTCTGGCGATCACCATCGTCGCGCCCCAACGGTCAGCAAAAATCACGGATCGCCTCAGGCGATCAAGAGCAAAAATTAAGGCCGTAGCTTCAGCATGTCCAAATTTTGCATCGCCTCAAACGAACTCCACATCGCCTCAGGCGTTCCAGCCCATCGCCTCGGGCGTTCAGCCCATCGCCTCGGGCGATCTTCCTGCGTGCATGCCCGCGCCATGCCTCGGCGTCGCTCCAGTCGATGTGCGTGGCGAAGTGCCAGAAGGTTGCCATCGCCTCCGGCGTTGTTCACCATCGCCTCAGGCGATCCTCCTCGCATGCTCGCCTAGCCATCGCCTCTGTCGATGTGCGTGGCGATGCCTGGCCTGACACCCATCGCCTGGGGTGATGATCACCATCGCCTGGGGCGATCCAGGCCAGAATATGCACACTTGATTTTCTTCAATCCAAACCACTTTTCATCACTTAATCTGCACACTAAGTAGATGCATTAGTATAAGAGACACAAGTTTTGTTGATCATCAAAACTCAAAGAGTGACCGGGGATAATTTAACGCATTAAACGCAACCATGCGTTTAAGGCTCAACATAATATCTTGAATAGTAATTTGTAACTTATACGGAGGAGACAATTCAAGATAATATGGACCCGAACGAATGTTTGAAGTGTCATTCATACTGGTGGTGCTTCCAGAAATTGGAAGCACTAAATCAGAAGCATATGGCAGAAGCTCAACGCTTCAACCATAAGTGGAAACTATTACGAGGAACAGGATTATGCACACCCGGCATAAATCATTACAAGAAACTCGAAAGGATGGCAAAGATGCTCCATCAAGTGAAACAACAGTTCGAGTTAACAAAATTTCAGGAAGACGATCATCCTGGACATGAAGATGTGGTTCCAGCCTCCAATGATCCAACAGGGTATGGATCAGTTGATTAGGATGGGAGAACCAACATTTCAAGAAATCAAGCAAGATTCTTCTAAGATATATCAAGATCTTAGAGAGATTCAGAAGACAATGCAATGTTATGGCTACATTCAATATCATGTCCCTGCACAGATCCATCAGATTCAGAGTCAGATGGAGATTATGATTAAACATCAGGAGAAAATTCTTAGAAACCTTTAAGATGTTCAAACTCGAGTTAAGGAATTGGAGTCAAGACCAAGTCCTACAAGAAGAACGAACGGAGGATGGTTACCGCCGTCCTACGGAACATAACCCATTTTACGCCAAAATAATGGAAGCAGAGGAGGTCTGAAGACCTTTGACGAAGACTGAAAAATGATTGCAGTCCTACGAGAAGGGCCCATACTTCCCACAAAGTAATGGAATGAATTAACCTGGAAGATCTGTGAGATCTTGCTGATTCGTTTGCGGGATTAAATCTCGTAGAATTTAAGACGGGATCAACCTGGAAGATCTGCGAGATCTTGTTGATTCGTTTGCGGGATTAAATCTCGTAGAATTTAAGACGGGGGAGCTTGTACCAAGACCTCCACCACAAGAAAGTTTCGGGTCACACAATCCACCCTAAGGTGATCAAAGTATGCCACACAGGGAAGATTTCACCTCAGCAACTTTGGATCCCCTAGTTGGAACAAGGAACCATTCTCGCAGGCCAGATATACATCAAAAGCCATACATGAAATCGCAGTTAGATCCAACCCATCCATATGGATGCTCAACATGGATATATTGGATTTAAAAAACAAAGAAGTTTTTATTGATGAATGGGCTCCAGCAATGAGAATAGCAGCAGGAACGCTTGACCTAAGTAAAGAATGATTCATTTTACTTCTTAAAATGAGTCTGGAAGGATCAGTCAAGATTGCCTGGGATATGGGAGACCCATGTACCAAGGAAGAAGTTTTAGCCGGAGAGTCCCTGAAAGAAATCGTGGACAAGATGGCAAAATTCTTTAAAATCTGTTTCATTGGAGTAAGTTACTTCGAGGGAATGAAGGAAGATAATGCTAAAAAATACAATCTCTAATTAGCCTGGAACTACATGATATTTGTTATGTAGACGGGTACATAAAACTCTTTACAGAGTATCGATGGAAGGCAAAGATATAAGAAAAAGATGCAGCAGAACTGTTCTTTGCCAAAATACCTAGCCCATGGAGAGAAATGCGTATCCAGGAATATACACCTCATGCAATCGAGACAGTGTCTAGGAAAATGTCATTTCTTAAGGTAAAGCATGCGGAGTGGTGCTACCAAGCAAAACTCCAAAAGAATTTCAATAAGCTCAGAGGAATCAACAAAATAGCTCATCTTTGTTGTAGAGGGAATGATATCAACTACCCCCATAGGCGAAAGATGAAAAAGCACAGAGCTCATCCATATGCCCGATGAAGTAGTTCAAGAAGAAGTAGGTCTTCATGGAGACCTAGAAAGTTCTGGTCAAAGCAGAAAGCCCGAAGTTACAGATCTGGGCAAAGACCAGGACCAACCAGGAGTAGAAACTCGTCAACAGGTTCTAATCAAGCAAGTACTAGCAGAGCAACAATGTGATGACCTGAGATTAGGGATGTTAATCCCGGAGTGTTAATAACCCCTAAAGTTGGTTTACGTGGCGATTTGGAGTTTAATCGAGGTGTTGGGCCTTCTGGGCTCATTTATTTGAGTAGTTGGGATCGTTGGATCCCGAGGTTGAGATCGTATTCTCATTTCGGTAAAAACCTGTGAGTTGGTTTTTTTAGTGTGACTCAGAATCTCGGGTGCTTTGTGTGGGCACCGGTAGGGGGTTTTTGAGAGAGTTTTGGAAAACAGATGATTTTTAATGAATCATGATGTATTTGTGGGGCTATTAGTATTTCGGGGTATTTTTGCTATAAATACAAGTTGAACCCGAGATTTTAATTATCGGAGCCATTTTCCTCACCTTCTCTCTCTCTCCTCGCGCACGCTGGTCTTCCCGTCAAACTCGACCCACGCAGCTTCAAACGCCGCGCCCGCCGCCGTCCGGCCGCCGTTCGGCGCGTCCGACCCGCCGCCGTCTTCGTCTCTTCCAGGCGCTCCTCCCCATACCAACAATTTGAAGTTTGGTCACGATTTGAGCTCGGATTTCTGCAGAAGGCGCTAGGGTTCGTCACTGGATTCTGTTCGATTTTGTGGCTTGATTTTGGTACGATTTTTGGGGCTTTTATTCAGGCGATTTTGGGGCGTTTTGTGCTTTGATTAGGGTCGAATATTTCTTGCTTTGAGGTTCAAAGAAATTCGTTGCCATTGGTTCGATTTTGGGTGTTCTATTTTTCGAAAAACCTTGCTGATTTTGGATAAATTATTATGCTTCACATGGTTCAGCTTTTGAGTCTCTTTGGTGATGCATTATGGTTCGATTTTCATGTTGTTTGATGAGTTAGGGTTCGAAAATTTGGGGATTTTTGGCAAGGGGTGATGATTCTTGTTGTAATCGATTAATTCATGTTTTAGATGATTTGTGGTGTTTAGTTTGGGTTCGATTTGTGTTGTGAAGGTTCGAAAATTATTGAAGGTGTTCTTGAGCAATTTTCGATAATGGTTGATTGTCGTGTGTTGACAATATTTTTGAGGGTTATGGGTGTGCTTGAGCATGGGTTGCATGTTCGTAATTAATTGTGAATTAATTTATCGTGTTAGCACATCGTTCCTCGGAGCATGGAACTCGAGCAAGGTTTGGCTCGGACTTCGGAAATTTGAGGTACGTGCGACGTACGAGCATTATCTTATATAAGAGCATTTGTGAAATGCATAATGTGTTTTAATTGCATTAGATGGTTGTGGGTATATATATATATATATATATATATGTGTGTCGATATGACTATGGAACGACCTAGTCTTGATATCGCTGCCACAAGTGTGCGTAGTACTAGAGTAGTATGACCTTATAAGAGGTATGGGTACTGGGTTTATATGACTATTGTGAGACATGTGAGATGTCTAAGTATAAATGAGAATTTGTAAAATAAAGAGTAGGGCATTTGAGATGCCTGAGAATGATCGTGGGATCATGTATTCATTGCAAGACATGCGAGATGTCTAAGTGAAATGGAAAATTGGTAAAATAAATGCTAGGCATTTGAGCTATCTGTGATTCGTAGCAAAGTTGAAAATCAGTATTAGATATCGAGATATCTATATTTGTATGTATAATGAATTTGGAATCATTAATTATCGATACTTGAGAATCAGGCATGCTATGAGTTAAATCAATGTGTTGATTTACTGATTTATGAGATTTGATGAGTTTGATGATTGTGAGAACAGGGACAGTACAAGGAATCCCGGATGAGGATGTTGCCATCCAGGGAGTATCATTTAAAATTCATTAATATTTACTTGTGTTGTAAATTATGAATTTCATTATTGTGATTATGAGATTTTGTGTATTGGTATGCTCACCCCGTTGGGGGCTGTCTCTGTTGGGGCAGGTGAACAGGTGCATCGATGGCTGTGGAGCTGAGCTCGAGCTGTTGATTGGATGTACTCCCAGGATCGTGGTACCAGGGCTTGATGGAGCACGGTATCGTATAGAGTACATATATACACCTGAGGATTATATACATATTCATGATGCTCGCATGTGAGCACGATTATACTTGTATATGGGTTGTATATAAAGGCATGAGCCTTTCTCTCTTTCATTCTATGTTGCATGCAATTAAGGGTAGAATTGCTAATGATATGAGAGTCGATGGTGTATTATGTGGGGGTTGAAACCCACTTTTGTCGTCTTGTGTGTGGTGTCTTCCCTGGCTGGGAATTTACTTGGTATTGCTGCATTCTGATGAGTATTATGTTTTCCCTGGCCGGGAATTATGTTATGTGTTGTGCTTTTATTTCGGGATAGCTCAATTTACGGGGAGACTCTGCCCAAATTTTTATAAAAGTCCACAATGTAAAAAGTGGCAAAATGGGGTTGGTAATGGGCAACTCTATGAGTCTATATGTTAGTAGAGATGATCTTATAACGTTGAATATTAAAGGAATTTTGTAAGCATCATCTGAGTTTCCCGATTGATTTGTATAGAAGCATGTGCCACACATAGTGGTTAATACACTAATCAAGGGTTAAGGGCTAGGCGTCCTTACATTAGTGGTATCAGAGCAGTGGTTAGCTCTTTGGGGCTGTTGAGGGCCTGGAACATGCTGAAGGGATGAGTAGCACATATTTATGCATGATAGTAGCTAGTGTTGTGTGACACAACTATTTTGCTTATGTGCATTTGTAACATGTGATCATAGTGAAACGATTATATGTCATGACATCTATAGAATCATAATATAACCTGTTGATTATGATTGTGAGTTGCGATACAGGGACAACCAAGTGGAGCATATTGAAATGCATTGGGATACAGGAAGTACTTTGTACTCATAATTTATGCATTACTCATTATAATCATATTGTGGGGAATATGGATTATCGTATGCTCATGGTTTGGGATTGTTCCTGTAGGGACACTATGACGTGGAAAGGCTAAGGCCATGGTTGAAAGGCACGAAACGGTAACCTGCGTTTTATATACATCCTGAAATTATGCATTGTGGTTGCATGTATACATGTAGTGATGATTTTAATGCTTTGCCGCCAAATGTTGAAGCGAGGGGTGGGAGTACCGCATGTCGCATTTGAGCGAGGTGCATTAAAATACACTCATGATGATGTATGTTGGTATATGGATTATGCTTTGTGATGCAGGTATGGATGAAATACTTGGTGAATATCCCATGAGTCATTGTTATGGATGAGTGATGATTTTAAATGCTTGCCGCTATTTATTGTTTTGTGCCGCTAAAATGTGAAGCGAGGGGTGGGAGCGCCGCATGTCACATTGAAGCGTGGTTAGCATATGAGGTGAGGAAAGAATATTTGCCGCTAAAATGTGAGGCGAGGGGTGGGAGTACCGCATGTCCGTTTAAGCGAGGTTATTCTATGCCGCCTATATGTGAAGCGAGGGGTGGGAGTACCGCATGTTTTATTTGAGCGAGGGGCATTAAAATACACTACCGTGACAATGACTAGGGATCGGCTATATTGATTGGCGATGGTTCTTGCCGCCATGTGTATTGATAGCGATGGTTCATTCCGCTATATTGATTGGCGATGGTTCTTGCCGCCATGTGTATTGATAGCGATGGTTCATTCCGCTATATTGATTGGCGATGGTTCTTGCCGCCATGTGTATTGATAGTGATGGTTCATTCCGCTATATTGATTGGCGATGGTTCTTGCCGCCATGTGTATTGATAGCGATGGTTCATTCAGCTATATTGATTGGCGATGGTTCTTGCCGCCATGTGTATTGATAGCGATGGTTCATTCCGCTATATTGATTGGCGATGGTTCTTGCCGCCATGTGTATTGATAGCGATGCCTCTTTCCGCTATTATGTGGACGATGATTCATGCTCAGGTGTATAGCGAGGTTTCATACCACTTATTATATGACGAGGTATCATGCCGTCGATTCTATAGCGATGGATTGTGCCGCTATGTACTCAGCACAGGATTTTGCCGCCTTCGAGCGATGGGTGCTGACTACGTACTATTATCGAGCGACGGAGACAGGTATGCCGCTATATTGATAGCGATGAGGTATGGCATATTACTTGTGTTAGCATTATTGTGGATACTATGTGTTGCTATATATATGCCATGTGTTTGACGATGAGATTATGGATGTCGTGTATTGACATGTACCGTCGTATGTTTGACGATGTTAGTTGTATGTCATATGTTGACATATGCCGTCACGGGATGACGATGACATAGTTGATGTTCTATGTAGACGTGTGGCGTCGTTTTGATGATTAATACATTTATGTTATGTATTTGGTTATATGGTTTGAGTGCATTGGTGGGCACATGGTAGTGTCTGAGTCACTAGTTGACGAGACCATTATGCCGAGCAAGTTGCTCGAGGAACTATTGGGTGCGCCGTATAGGAATTATACCGCAGCACATATTCGAAGTATATATTTGTCGAGCAATGATACCCTTGGGTGCATCGATGGCTGTGGAGCTGAGCTCGAGCTGTTGATTGGATGTACTCCCAGGATCGTGGTACCAGGGCTTGATGGAGCACGGTATCGTATAGAGTACATATATACACCTGAGGATTATATACATATTCATGATGCTCGCATGTGAGCACAATTATACTTGTATATGGGTTGTATATAAAGGCATGAGCCTTTCTCTCTTTCATTCTATGTTGCATGCAATTAAGGGTAGAATTGCTAATGATATGAGAGTCGATGGTGTATTATGTGGGGGTTGAAACCCACTTTTGTCGTCTTGTGTGTGGTGTCTTCCCTGGCTGGGAATTTACTTGGTATTGCTGCATTCTGATGAGTATTATGTTTTCCCTGGCCGGGAATTATGTTATGTGTTGTGCTTTTATTTCGGGATAGCTCAATTTACGGGGAGACTCTGCCCAAATTTTTATAAAAGTCCACAATGTAAAAAGTGGCAAAATGGGGTTGGTAATGGGCAACTTTATGAGTCTATATGTTAGTAGAGATGATCTTATAACGTTGAATATTAAAGGAATTTTGTAAGCATCATATGAGTTTCCCGATTGATTTGTATAGAAGCATGTGCCACACATAGTGGTTAATACACTAATCAAGGGTTAAGGGCTAGGGGTCCTTACAAACAACGAAGAAAACTTTCAGACTCACACATACTCGTGCAAATGAGAGTTTCAAAGATTGTAACTGCTGGACATGCGGAGCAAGATGACATATCTCTACAGATTGTCTAGGAAACCAAAGCCATGGAGTATGATAGTTCGAGCATACCAAAGAATTTGAGGATGCGGTCTATTTCCAGGATTTGGTACAGGTATATCAATTTGAGGATATTCCCCCATATGAAAGCATCTACGAAGAAGAGATCTATTCTAATGGAAGTGAATCCAGCTCAGAATCAGAGTGAATGAGAGTTCCTTCAGCACATGATTAGAGAAGACCCGTCGGGATTTTTCTCTCATACCATTGTGTCTCATAAAACTCTTATGAGGATCATGAAGGAAGAGCCAAAGCTTCAGATGTATGATGGGTTTACAATTGGAGCAATGGAAAAAGCCATGGATATGATATGTCTTCGAAGCAGGAAGCACCAGATTATCCATAGGGTGACAACAGGTGAGTTTGCAATCTCGATGGAAATCACGGGAAACCAAATCGAGATGCAGTTAATCCCCTACAGAGAAACCTAGGAGATTAAAAACAAGGTCAAAAGAGAAGTTGCTAATACGCTCTCATGGATTCATATCGAAGCCATTAGAGTTATCATCAAGGCAACATTCAAGGAAGGAATTGATTCGCCTCTTAACCTGGCGATTTTTGACAAAAGAATCTCGACTGATCAATGCGGAGGTCGCGGGATGACTTCAACGAGCATATCAGGAACTTGTTACTTATCACATACGAGCATACTTTCGGGCCATGAACATTTGTTTGAAGTCTTGAAAGGGCCCATCCTCCAGGCCGCAGCACCTTCAACGGTGCAGAAATGGGTGTTTAGAGAACGGGGCTCATCTAACCCGGAGGCAAGGGATTCAAGTACCCCTGTCACATGTGTTGCAGATGATATTCCTCGAGGATGTACAAGCTGTAGCGAATGTTGAGGGTCACGTGTTATCACAATCTGAACCTTCAAGTCAATAAAACACCTCTGGGGTAAAAAAATGGAGAGTTGAATCTTAGGCCAATGACTGGCAATTCTAAGGTTCAAACTAATGATGATTTAGTTTCTCCACCTATGCAGGATTACCAACGTACTTGGGAGAAACTAATTACCAGACGATGTATCAACCCAGACAAATCTATAGTTGATATCTCCGGGAAATATCCGAGAGTTTGGATGAAACCAGGTAGCCATCCAAACGAAGTCCAAGAATGGTATAATTTCGGAGCTCTGGCTTCGGTTTATACTGTTGCACCAGCATTCTCTGAAATTTCAAAATTAGCAAAATTGATCAGAGAAGCTGTTCACGAGACATTGACCAATTATCCACATTTGGCCAGAAGAGACATCTTGGAGTTGTATTTTTTCAGTGCTGCACCAGAACCAGCGAAGAAGGGCTTCATTGAAGCTTTTCATTTTATCAAGCTTAGACGAACAGACGGAAACACCTTGAAAAATGTAAAAATGGCGCTACCAGAAGGTATACGAATTTTGGCTGGGGCAATCACGGAAGATGAAATTTCAACCAGATGTGCATGTGGTCTTTGGGTTTGTCTAACAGAAATGGACAAAGTCAAATACTCATTCAAGTTCTTTCAGAATTCAGCCAACAAAACTTTCATGCTGAATTCCATGACAGGAACCTCAACAAGATTTGCCGAAGAACTCTTTGAAACGAAAAGAAGAATTCTTTGGGAAAACAATATTCCAGCGGGAAAAGAAACGTACCAAAAATTCTACACGTTGGGCGATGGATAGACCATATTTGCCAAGCATGCCCGGAGCAGAAAGAACCAGAGTTCGGGAAAGGATTCCGATCCAAACCTGACAGATCAGAGGCATGAAAAGACAAAAGACATACTGACAAGAGAGCCCGTTTTCTTAAAGAATGTAAAGATTCCCCGTCAAAGGAAAATGTGTGGACCATTAAAAATTAGTGCGGATACTGTTCAACGCACTCAGACAAAATAATGGACCACTCACGAGAAAAACTTTGCATAACCAGACAAAGATGTCAAACCACGTGAAAGTTAAGACGCACTCACCAGCGCACCTAACAATTATCAAGATTTGGAATCCGAAGTTGAAGTCTGGATTCATGCCTATATAAGGGCGCTCATTCAGGAAGCTAAGGGCATCAAAAATTCTCCATAGTTTTCTGAAAATAAAAATTGTAGTCTCTTGGTAATATTTTCTTTTTCTCTTTTGTAATTATTTGTAATATTGTTCTGTGTGGTTTTAAGTTTATGTGTTCTTGAGTCAAGCCTCATCTTTATGAGAGGCTAAACAAATCCGTCTCCTCCCAAAAGGAGACGTTTTAATGTTATAGATATTATAAGTATTTCTAGAATAAAAATAAGGATGTTGCCCATCTATCTCCCAGATTTCTTTAAATCTTTCATATATCTGGTTTTACTTTACGCCCTACGTAGGAAACGAAATAGGGTTGTGCTGGTTATTGCTGAATGTCTCTCTAACTGAACCATCGGTTGCGATCGTGTGGTTGGTGGTGAGGAGACATCGTAAAACCTGATTGAGTACCCTGCAGTAGTTCGGTCAAAACGGTATTCATTGGTTTGTTAAAATTTTATTGTAATACAGAAGCATGATGGGCCGATTCTTTATTTTCTTCGAATCATGAATTATGAGTCCTTTACAAAAGTATGCTCTTGGGTTCATCCCAAGATGACAGAAAGTGAGGAATTTCATGTTCAATAGCTACTTGTATTAGAGTTAAAGTATGGAGGAGTATAATGAAAATTTTCCTAAAATTGCTTTGGCAAAAACAAATATTGCTTTGGCATTAACATTAGCCATAATCATTCTCGTCATCATACCATTTCTCGTTTGAAAGAGATTTTATTACTCCTTGCAGTTGAGTCTGTTATCTTTATGTGTTTACAAACTTCAATAGCATGATTTAAACGGATTATTGATTGCTACCATCATAGGCACTACCCTTAAGGGAAGGAATGGTTTGATATACCGTTAATGGCAATGCCTTAAGAATAGCATCAAACCAACCGATTTAAACACCCATTAACAGCGTTTCAAACAAAAAGCTATTCGTATTCACATAACAAAACAGCAAGAAAGTGGAGTAAATGGAGAACAAATTCACTTGCATGGAGTTGAGACTTAATTTTTTTGGAAAACGTCACATACTATTTCTGGTGATGTGAGCTGATTCAAAGATTTATATCCGGGCCTAGTCCCAGCCAGAACTTGAAATGTTAACAATGATAATGTAATATATGTATTGATAATTTTTTAATAGATATAAAAGGGGGACGCATGAGCTTCCCGGCCTTGCCGGGATGTATAAGAGATCACAAAACTCTAAATACAGAACAAAAAAATGGATAATGGACACAAAACAAACTTGAAAACAAACCCAAAATGCACACAATCCACACTATGTACGAACATATACTTCGTTGTCCTTCAACCAAGTTAAAGCAAGTTCCATGTATAACTAGGTTGTGTCTGCTGAATTGTGTTGGTCGCTATAGTAGATACCGAAGGATGCACACCAGGAATTGGTGCCGGGGTAGAGTCAAAAGTTTCCCATTGTGTGGTGATCACGACAGCTGCTCCAGAACTCGATCGCAGAGCGGGTTGATCCTGAATTTGCTTGGGTGAATCGGTTGAAGAACTCCCGAAAGAATACCTTGGTTGTTCGGGTTGAACGGGGAATGGTACGTTCCCTTTTGAATTCATATGTGGTTTAAACGGTGAAGATGTGTGCCCACTTGCATACTGCTGCTGCTGCTGCTGGTGATGGTTTTGTTGTTGAGTGGGTGTTAAATCGTGGTTTCCATTGCTTGCAGTTGCCGAGTTTTTTATCATCAACACATCAAGAATCTCGACATACTTTTGCACTCTCCTCACCTTCGAATGAATCACGAGCCCATGAACGATTTTTCATCATAGATTCAAGAAAGCAGTTACTTAAATCAAATTCGATTATACCTGCATTTTCCTCTGTAATTTGACATCTCCATTAGCAACAATGCCATCCAATTTAAGTAACTGATTCATGAACAACTCGATCAGGTCTATTACATCTTTTTCAACAACTTTCCCACCTTTAGAAACTACAGTTTCAAGCGCCGACACCTACTCGATGAAGATAAAAACCTTCATTCGCGTACACAATTCGTTAAACCTATAGATCTTTGATAGATTGAAGAGTAAAAGAACTACCTTTCCAGCAAGCCTATCAACCTCCATGCTGATTTCTGATACTGATTTTGCAGCCTTTTCCATTTTAGCAGTCATCCTCATCTCCAGGTATCGCTTTTCTTGACTAATATCATCCTCAACGAGCACAATTTTGGATTTGTCCTTCACTCCAGCACTGTCAAGAAATGCATTTGAATCCCTTTCTTTATCCTTGTAAAACAGCTTCTGATCCTGGTGGTGCAATCCGGTTGGCCCGGTCAGCATCTTCTTCAATTCTCCTACATTCCCGTCAAAGAAAAACAATACATTAATCACAAACCAAATCATAGAAAAGATTCCCCCACAAAAATAAAAACAGATTGTTGAATAAATAGTTGACAATTACCAAAGCTGGCTTGAGAGTTGATACGGATTTCATGGTAAACCGACCCGTATTTGACGCGCACACGAATTGCCGGTGGTGGGGCGCGGTTTTGGTCTGCTTCGGTCCGCTTCTGAACCAGCATTCCAGAGGGCCTAAGCTCCCATGCTTTCTCACCAACTTCACCACGGCCAACACCACCGCCGCCCAAACTACCGTTCATTTGCGGCAAACCATTACTCCTAGTCTTAATCCGCATCATTTTGAACTTGCCAAGTTATATGTCCGCTAACTTACGGTTGGAATTTAAAGAGAACTTCACCTTTAAGCAGATCACAGCATTAACTACAATCTGATCTACAGTTAATTTGTACACACCAAATCTCAGAAAATGAGACAAAATCAGAGAACTCCCAAAAGGCTAACAACTTAATTTTCATGAAAATTACACGAGTCGACAATATGGCCACGCGTCTGTACACAAGAATCTTTTTTCTCTATAATTCTAACCACTGCAACAGTAAATGTATCCAACGAAAAGCCAAAAGAATTAAAGTCAAACCCGTGAATCTTGAACGGCAAATGAGTCTTCGGAGAATGGACCTTCGAGGAAGGGATATAATTATATGGGGTTCGAGCTGAATTTCAGTAAATATAATCTTCAGATCTCTTACAAAAAAAATTTGGAACGTGGGAAGAATCGGTGGAGCGAGAAATCAGCCAAGAATGTTGAGTTCGCGAATCTTGAAACTCCGGATTCAAACAAGAACTTCAGAAAACTATAGGAAAAATTAACGAGCAATTTTGAGCTAATTATGGTGCGCTTCCTCTTTCTTATTGGCTGTGAATTGCGGAGAAGGTGGGAGAGAGGAAACTATGAAAATATTAGGTATAAGCAAAATATATAGACATTATTCATTTTCAAAAAACAACTGTTCATTTAGCTTAGATTAACATACACAAATTTACATATATTTAATCAATAAATTTGCTAAGGGTTTATTTGACACCTAAATTTACTTCATGGTACGTGGGTAAGATATATTACATACTGGTGAGCGTTGACATAACGGTTAAGTTGTTGTAATGTGATCTTTGGAGGTCTCGGGTCGAGTCGCGGAAACTACCTCTACCATTATAAGGGAAGACTGCGTACATTAGGCTCAAAAAGGTCCGACCCCTTCCCGAATCATGTGCATAGTGAGAGCTTAGTGCACAGGGGTTTGCCCTTGAGCCTACCACAATTCATTGAGATTAAATGTTTAGTTGTTGTTATTGTTGATAAGATTTATTACATAAAGTTATAAATTAAAAGATTTGTTAATGATAATTAAACATAATATAATTCAATAATTTGTGTCATACACACTATATTTTTGTTTGATCAGCAAAATTATTTGCTTTTTTTTTTACACTTCCTTGTTCTTCCTTAGGTTGGTCGAATTAGTAATTGAGTCAAATGAAACGAGGTAGATTAAAATTAGTCCCGACACAGGGGATTAAATTATTTGAATCACAACTTGATGTTGTTGATTATTATACAACCATATATTTAACATATCTATTAGTAATTAATAGATGATATATGTGAAAAATTTGGTATATTAAAAATTTAATTTGAGCAGAAAAAAGTCGGGTGGATCAAGTGCGTGAAATTGGGGTCATTTTGATGTTGTCCTTAAACATATTGTTACCGTGGCATGTGAAATATTACAAATCATTTTGGACAAATCAATTTCAAATGAAAAGGTTGATCTTCCTCGAGATATTAACCAGATAACATCAAAATTACTTGAAATGGAAAGGGTTTTTTGGCAAAATAATATCAATGAGAATAATTGTTATTGATGAACGAGCAATTATCATGAAATTTGCTCTCATAATAGGATTTTTTGATGCTACCCCTCAGGGGCACTGCCTTAGGGGCTTATCCACCATACATTGGGAATATTCTATTTGAAATATTCTCAATATATTTTAAGATATAACCCTAAGTACACTGCCTTTAGAGTAACATCAAATAAACCCTCACAATACGAATTGGGCTGGTAATCATTGTTGTACTGATTACGGTACAAAAGGTCAAATTGATTGAAAAACGTTGGGGCAAACGTCTATGTGAGAAGATGACACAGAGAAGCCGGTGGCCAATCTTTGTCGACCGGTCAAATGCTTTTGTCATGTCACCGACAGTTTTAATATGGCTTTCGACTCCGCAAAAGCTTCACTGTTTGGATCTAGGATACATGGATTCTTATACGACGATATAAACATGATACGTACAAACACGACGAATGTAAATTTTCAAAATACGACATAACGAGTTAGGCTAAGCACATGAGCTCCATACATAATCTATTTAATAATATTGATTCATGATTATATATTATAATCCTTTATTTCGTATTTTATATATGTAAATAATATAAGTTTGTAATTAACATATTTTAATAAATTTATAGATGAAAGTTACGTTTTGTTTATACGGAAAAAAACAATACAATGACTGACAAAATTTCTACAATTTATTTATGGAAATAATACTAACACGCCTCTCAAGTCCTAATCAAGAAGATTAGCCGCCTCAAGTCCGAAAATCTTGCAATTATAATGGGTTAACATATTAAATTTTTTAATATAGTTTTTTTATCGATAAATTGATAATTTAGGTGAGGTATTGCTGTCAAGTCATTAATTGCATAATTAAGAAGATTGATTATTACATTTTTAAATTATTTGAACTTAATCTTGAGAGTGATCGAGAGAGATGCTAGAAGACTGACGTGTTATAATCTGTTCCGCATAATAATGCAATAGAGCTTGATGAGGCCATATGATATTATTTTTTGTGAAACTTTTTTTCAAAATCCCAAAAATGTCATATCCCACCTTTTTTATTGATTTTTTTTATTGTTACATATCTTTATTTATCGTCCCCATTTTTTCTGAATATTGATTCGTATTTCCCCAAATCCACTTATCTCTCTTAACTACTCCAGCTTTTTGTTGAAAACCGTCAACAAAATTTGTATATCCTACACCATCACGTATGTTTATCTCCATTATTTTTCACGTATGTTTCATCTTCACTATCTTAGATTTAAAATATAACAAGATTCCTTTTGAGTTAGAATGAACCGAATAATATTACACACACAATACACAATGCGTATGCATAGACGCTAATATAAATTAAGTGGCAGTTAATGTGCATATTTGGTGATAGGTCATTGTTTTTGGGGATTACGATGTTTTTGTTTGAACGTAGATCCGAGTCCACGTCTTTCCCTAATTGAGATAGAGGTTTATGCACTACAGGATACGATAGCTCTTCGTTTTGGTAAAAGCTAGAGAAGACCTAAGTGTAGAGTGTGATGATAACTTGCTACTTACGAAAAAAATTTATATGTCTTTGAAATTATATTAACAAATGCATTCGTGTATATGTATTTGTTGACTAAGAATTTACATATTCATATCAAAATTTTAACATATGAGGAGTTAAATAATTATTTAAAAAATATAGGAAATTCTTTTTACCTATATAATCTCTCACATATAATTTTCATGTATTTCAAATTTTTGGTGTAGCTTTATGCAATTTTCTAGTAATTTGAATATGTAACTATTGCAGGCATAGGTATATTTGCATACTTACATGTATACGTTTCAATCTTATTGTTTCAAATAAACTTATCGAACCATATCAATTACAAGAACTCAAATTTGTCAAAAAAATTGAAAAAAAAAAACTAATAAATAATTAGACAAAATATTAGATAAGTATACTTAGTACCATAATAAAATAAAGCATCGATTTTTCAGACAAAAAAAATATGTAGAATCAAACAAATTAGAGTCCGCCCATAATATTTATGTGCACTGCTAGACTCATGTAGTGCATATATATATATATATATATATATATATATATATATATATATATATATATAAACGACATGAGTCATATGTACCGCTTGAGCCTAGTGGTGCACGTAATTTACGTGCGCCTCTTGAGTCACGCACCGCATGAGGTGTTCATATATTACATTCACCATTAGGCACAAGTAATGCACTAAAATACCACATCTGTATCATTCATCTATACAACCTATGTCATCTTTACCTTCTCCTTATGTTACACCACCTACACTCCTTCCTCACCCCTCCTCCGACACTTGCTCAATCACCTCCACCTTCACCTCCAACATCACCTCCTCCACCATCATCGCACCCACCACTTCCTCCAACACACCTTCTTCCCTCATCCACACCACCGTCACCACCGCCTCCACCTCCTCTTCGTCCCCACCACCACCTACGTTTGTTCAATTGTCCCACAACTCATATGTAATTCCTCAAATTATAATCGGTTCGTCAATCTACAACAAATAAAACATTAGTTTCCGATGGGTGGGTTCATAAATAAACCTACTCGGCCCATCAGGCGTGCATGATAAGAAGGCAATCCCGAATAAATATTACATCTAAGGATACAAGTATAATCTATGTTGACATCAAAAGAGTTCAGTCGGGTTCATACTTAAACACGAAAAAGCAAGGCAACCACGATAGGGCTGAATAGTTGCTATCTTCACGGACAATGTCATGTGGGGGTAGCTATCCTTGAATGAGAACTCTCATCTAATGGTTGCTCTGCCCCTACGAGCAGTGCCGGAGAGCATCAACCAAACCCAACATGCCAAGGCTCATATTTGTTTTGATCATTGTTGAAACACTGATAAAAGCAAATGCTGATTGGCCCACACCAAAGCAGTCTGCGAATATGTTCAATAACTTCAATCTCAAACAACCGGTGCTTCAATTAACTCCACAACCAAAATCAGACATCCCACCTGCATTAGTACCCCAAGGTTCCTTTCAATACGGAGTAAACATCTTGCGCTCACATCGGATACAAATAAGTCAGATAGAAAATATGTTTATTTAAAATGATTTTGTTTAAAGAAATTACACTTTTTCAAGGAAAAAAACACGAGATTTAGTTGAGTGTTTTTATATTTAGATACCAAGGTTAAAAAAAAGTGATTGATCAAGTATCTTTGCATATGTTTGCACACAATATATTCCGGAATCCATTGTCATGGCAACATTTTTAAAAAGTATATGGCATTGATATGTGATCAAGGATAAATACTGGGATAGTTGATTTGCAACTTATCTTATTTCAAAATTCGTAATTTTCCACAAGCGTTGCATTTTTTTCACACGGAGCTGCCATACAATCGTGCTGCCTAAGATGGTAATCGGAGTTTAGTCTCCATAAAAAAGGACAAGTCTTTTACATCTTACGTGAGAGGTTCGTCAAATACTCCCTGAGAGAATAAAGGCATAGTCCTAAATCACTTTGGCAAGAAGAATTGGTGTTCCACTCTTCCCCAACTTGTCTTTTACACTAGTCCTCCACAATCAATTCATCCAATCCACATTCTTCAGAGCTGGATTACACCAAAGAAAATACAGAAAAAACTACGACAAAGATGACAGGGAATGCATCGGTGAATCCACAAGAATCTTAACATTTCATCAGGGAGGTACGGCGAACAGTGAAGGGTATTTTTCTCTGTCGTGCCTCCTTCATTGCAATCCATAACGAAAGCGACGAAGATGGCAAAGTAGAAAAACGTTACACAAATTCGTAATATCATTTCAAAGCCACTTTTAGTACAAATCCCACATTAACAAAGGCTGCTCACATTGGCATATAATGATGAAATGAGAGTTCTAAATCTAGTGTTTTTACATTATATTCATTCCATACACGTTCAACAGCCAATAATATAATTGTACTTTTCTAACCATCCTCTAAAAAAATCTTTGCTAAAAACATCCTATTTATGTGAAGATGGAGGTTTTGTATGGTTTAGGGGCTTCTTATGCAAACCAAAAACACTCATCGAGGCGTAAGGAGAAAAGGTGGCCATATCAAATACCTATATAGGTGGCATTCCTGGTCAAAATGTAAATATTGGAGTTTGGACCCACTTTTAAAACGGTCAGGATGCGCCCAGGGCATTTGATCCAGTGGGCACCAAACCCCACCAAGTTGTGGGTGATCTTGAGTTCAAGACCCAAGTTGTACAAACTCCCCTCCCAAATGCTAAAAAAAAAAAAGGGTCAGGATGCCAACCCAAATAATTAACCATCCCATAAAATACGAAGTAGAGGAAAATAAAACTACATTTTCATGAAACAAGTAACTCAGTTCCCAAAACAAAGTATTGGAAGTATAAAAGAAATAAGAAATCAGAACATTGCAGAAGTCCACGATATGATTTGGAAACAGCAAGCCCAACTTAACACACACAATCCTTCGTCAAGAATAAGCACTAGCATCTAGTTTCATCACATTGCACGAGTATGTTCTGCAAACGAATTCCATCACCTTTGCAGAAGTTCATGATATGATTTGGAAACAGCAAGCCCAACTTAACACAAACAATTGTTCATCAAGAAATAGCACTAGCATCTCGTTTAATCACCAATTAACACCAGGAACATCTCTCTGCATAATAACGACGACTTGGATAAAGAAGAGGGAAATTATGCCAGCTTCAATCAGAATCAACTATTTATCCCCATACTGCCATCCCATACAAATTTTATCACATTCACATAAAATCTTACTAAATATGAATGTCTGCAAACTAATCATCCATTCAGCTATCAAACAAAGGGTAACCGTAAATCTGAAATATGACTAATCAAAGAAGATGATTTGAGACCAATTTTCGAACATTCAAACATAGGTAATTGTTAGCTTTCAGACTCAAACTAAACATCAAAACCTAGATGCTTTTAACTCGTAAGCTTCACGAACTCAAGTCAACTCATCAAAACAAAAAGGCCATGTTCAATTAATCTCAGAAAGTAAAATCATGAATAAGCCAATCGATATGCACCTCCATGTTGTGCAGATATCTATATATATCAGAAACATAAGCTTCACGCATCTGTGGATCATCACATTCCCCAAACACAGCTGTGGATCATTACATTATAAGTTTCATCATACCAAACTTACGATTGTCATCGGCCTTGATATTAGAATGATTCATTTTTCCTCCTCTTCTGTAGCAACGTCAGCACTCAATATTTCAAAGCAGACTAAGATGCGAAGGTCGTAAGATACCTGAGCAAATCAAACAACACAACCAGTATTCCATTATTTTAACTAGCCATTTGAAAATCATTCATCATGTCCTAAACAAATATAGCATTTAACTAGACAGATAGTCACATGTAAGTCAACTATTCAGCCACCAGAACCTTTGGATTTGCATAAACACAGGAATCAACCTCAAGTATGATTTTTTTTTACAAAACTCACGAAGTGCAATTCATGAAAACAGTAGATGGGTTAGAAACAAAAACAAGAACTATACAATTTTCTAAGAGTCGTAAACCCACATATAAATACCATGAAAAAATAAAAAACCCTAAAAATTGGTTTTGTGTAAAATTTAATGTCCTACAGAGAGACGATCATCACGAAACCTAAAAGTAAAACCCAGAAACATCCCCAAATTACAAAAACCCAAGACAACTGTATAAAACCATAAAAGCAAACCATATCCACACAAACCTAAAAACACAAAAATTAGGAAATCATAGAAAAGGGGGAACCACCCATCAGATGAACTCACCAATCTTCAATTTTGAGTGTTCTTCAATTTTTATCTGTTTTAACAAAAAATACCTGAAAACACTATTCTGTCTGAATATAATCGAGAAAGATGAAAAATCCACCACCAGATCAATGTAATCAACGAACTGGTTTAATATACGCACAGCGAAAAGAAAGGAGAAAGGGGCAGGATACAACATTATACTTTGATGCGATAATTTGCGTTTCTTCGACAGGTTTTGGTGGGAATATGAAGGCCAAATATGTCCTTTTTTCATTTATCAAGTTTTACCGTGCAACGATGGATCATAATACCTGTTGGTTTGATGGTGCATTTTCAAGGTTGTACGATGATTTTATACCCAAACTCTTGATTAAGACTACTTAATCCCCTAATCATATTAACCAAACACATCCTTAAAGTAGGGTTATTTAAAAAAATAACCCACATTTAAAAAACATTTAACAAAATAACCTAAAATATAAAACCTTAATTTTTTGACCCAAAACGCCAACTTAGTTGGCGGGACCAACTTTTCAAGTTTACTCTCTTTTTTTTTTTATAAAAGTTGGACACGCCAACCAAGTTGGCGTGTCCAACTTTGTTTTTTTTTATTTATTTTTTATTTTTTTAAAATATATAAAACACAATTTTGAAATAAAAAAATATAATAAAAATATGTCTCACCTTATCATTGTCCAGAAAATATATCAACTCAAATATAATTTGACAATTTTACACAAAACCAAAAATTTACATAATTTTGTAAGTTAATATAAATTGTTCCATCAAAAATATATTACTAAACATACTTTTATTCTTTAAAATCACTTCTCAAGTTGGCATGTCCATCTTAATTTTTTTTAATAAAAAAACAAACAATTTATAATAAAAAAATATAATAAAAATATGTCTCATCTTATCAGGTAAATTGTAAAAACATCGTCTATATTTTTAAAATTTTATTTAAACAAATTTTTTATTATCAAATTCTAAAAAAAATTACGGCATGGAATGGCCGTCGCCGAACATTATTAAATTTTTTAAATATAAAATTTATATAATTATCTCATCACCTTCCTCGTAACAATTGATGACGTGAAACATTGCACATGGTTTCACTTCAAACCAAAGAACGGATGCAGCATCATCGTAACGATGATTGCTCTTAGGGATGTCAATGAGACGGGTCTAAACTCGTACCCGTATTAATAATGTTCCGCGACAGCCATTCCGAGCCGCTCGCGAACTTTAATATTTTAGTAATATAAATATATATTAAATAAATACCCGAAATGTTCAAAATATATTTATTTAATATATATTTATATTACTAAAATATTAAAGTTTGCGAGCGGCTCGGAATGGCTGTCGCGGAACATTATTAATACTGGTACGAGTTTAGACCCGTCTCATTGACATCCCTAAGAGTAATCATCGTTACGATGATGCTGCATTCCGTTCTTTGGTTTGAAGTGAAACCATGTACAATGTTTCACGTCATCAATTGTTACAAGGAATGTGATGAGATAATTATATAAATTTTATATTTAAAAAATTTATTAATGTTCCGCGACAGCCATTCCGTGCCGCAATTTTTTTTAGAATTTGGCAATAAAAAAATTGTTTAAATAAAATTTTAAAAATATGGACGATATTTTTACAATTTACGTGATAAGATGAGACATATTTTTATTATATTTTTTTATTATAAATTGTTTGTTTTTTTATTAAAAAAAACTAAAATGGACATGCCAAAGTGATTTTAAAGAATAAAACATGTTTGGTAATATATTTTTGAATGAACAATTTATATTAACTTACATGTAAATTTTTGGTTTTGTGTAAAATTGTCAAATTATATTTGAGTTGATATATTTTTTGGACAATGATGAGGTGAGACATATTTTTATTATATATATATTTTATTTTAAATTATATTAAAAAAATAAAAAATAAATAAAAAAAACAAGTTGGACACGCCAACTTGGTTGGCGTGTCCAACTTTCATAAAAAAAAAAAAAGTAAGACCAAAGTTGGTCACGCCAACTTTTCTCAGTTGGCGTTTTGGGTCAAAAAATTAAGGTTTTATATTTTAGGTTATTTTGTTAAATGTTTTTTAAATGTGGGTTATATTTTTAAATAACCCCTTAAAGTATATTAATATATTATCTATATATAGAATAGAGTATAATCAAATCTAGAATTTACATAAATATTGTATTGAATAGTATAGTATTGAATATAATGATTTATATAGTGATATTGAATTCTAATTATTTAACAAATTCTAAATTGTATTTTTGTCTAGGAGTTACACATACACGGTGGTTGGACAACGAAATCTTTGGTTGTGAATTCTAATGTGATAGAATAGTTCAAGTTGCAAACTCCCATAGTATATTTTCTGTTTGAAGAATTTCCTTCAACTTCACAATATTATTTAGATAGATAGATCGAGTAATCTATTCATTTATCCGAGAAAAAGTATTTCTATTTTGCATGGTTTAATCATTCATCCAAAAATTTCTACAATAAATTTGGTAGGTCGTTCGTATAATTCCCTACCCACGATTATTTTATCGTGTATGCGTATTGATGTGACTCGTGATTTTTGAGTATAATGTAGAATAAAGTGTTAATGAAAAATAACGATAAACACACCAAGATTTTTTACGTGGAAAACCCTCAAATTGAGAGAAAAATCACGGGACCTAGTCCAGTATAAAACTTCACTATAAACGTTGATGATTTACAAGACTTTCTGGACACAAATTACAATCGCTCAATGACTTATACGAATATTTTTGAGAAATAATAAAAAAAGACCGAACAGACTTGAATTTGCTCTCTTCGGAGTCTTTTTGCCCAGAAAATTCCAACCCTTTCTACGATGACATCCGCGGGTATTTATAGGACTATTCCTAGTGATTGGCTTGCGGTGGATCCGGAACACGATGTCCTCTGATCGTGGCTTGACTGGAGCCCATCGTGTCCGAGAAATCCGCGCCCCATTACTGCACGTTTATTCACGCCGGTTAATTTGTTGGTTACTCCCGGGTCTTCCGCTAATCTTTGACCATAGAACCGAGGAGGGTTTAGCAGCTGTTCGGTAAAAACCCTGCTCGGTGCTATCTGCTCGGTGTATGACTTGTTCGGCTATTGAGGAGATTTTACCCGAGGAAGTCAATATGTCATATGACATCACCTCACCCCCCTAAAGTAAAGCAAGACGAGACTTTTGAAGTCTTGTTTTATTGTCTTCGGGTAAAATCTTAAACTTAACCTGCTCGGGATCTTTTTGCCGCCCTTTTTTGCCGCTCAAAAATTTCAAATGCCACGCGACGTTTCGTTTCCCGAGGCACCTTTATGACCGTCCATTCTCTTATTTTTGGACGGTGAAGATTGGATGACTGTTCATATGGTCCCCGCTATAAATACCTCTCCATTTTCTTCATTTGTTTTAACTTTGCTGCATTTTGCTTCCGAGCTAGCACCAGACGATCGAACAACTTTCCCCCGCAGTCTTCCTTTTCTTAATTACCAAGCATGATTTCTTCCTCAGCTGACTCTTCATTGCAAGCGATAGATAAGTTCAATGAAGGATACGCTCTTAGCCCCTCTCCTCAATAATCTTCCTCTTCTTCTGATAGTGACAGAACTCTAAGCTCCTCTGCCTCGTCAGCTACTCGTATACAAGAGCAGAGACTTGCTACAGAGCGAGATTTAGCTAAAGCCCGCGTTCCCTGGTTCGAGATCTTCGAGTCTGAGGTTAAATTGACTCAGCACCTTATCAATATCCGAACTAAATGGGGGATTTCCGAGGGGACTTCTATTATTGCTCCACCTTCTGGATCTCGTCCTCACTTACCCCCTAAGGGGTATTTTCCTTTTTATATAGACCAGCTCCGAGGAGGCCTTCACTTTCCTATCCCTCATTTCTTTATTGAAGTAGCCTCCTACTTTTGTGTTTCCCTTAGTCAATTATTCCCCAATAGTTATCGACTATTAGCAGGCTTTTTCATAGTACTTTCTTATCTGGGTTTTACCCCTACTCCCGAACCTTTTCATTGTTTTTTTCAATTAAATAAGAAAGAGATCGGGCTCTTTTACTTTTCCTCAAGGACAGTGGTTGGCTTCCTCAAAAAATACCCATCGTCCATAAAAAATTGGAAAAACTCTTACTTCTTTGCTCGCCCACACCAGCCTTGGGATTGCCCTATGGAGTGGAGGGAAAATCTCCTGAGGGGCAAGTCAATCAAGGGTCACCTTGAGGAGGAACCGTATTTGTCGGTTCGTCGTGCACTTGACGATCAATGTTTTAATTTGACGGAGCTGATTGACGACGGACTGCTATACTTGTTCCAGTTGAGCCACAAGGGTGTATCTTTGAAAGTGCCCCTCAGGTGAGTGCTTTTCAAGCAGTCTTCTTCGTTTTACTTTTGACTTATCATGTTCGGACTAATATTTCTCTGCTCTTTCCAGAAACAAAAATGATGAAGGCTAGGATGACCAAGAAGCTGAAGGAGAAGAGCCAAAAAGGCCAAACTTCTAAGGCTGCTATTACTCCTGCTCCTCATCCGTCCATTGAGATTTTGACTCCTTCTCAGGAGAGGGCTTCACCCGAGAGGATTCAAGCTCTTCATCGCAAGAAAAGGGCTACTCCTGAAGGTCCAAGTTCTTCGCCCCAAGCACCTCCTACTAAGAAAACTTCTTCTTCCCTTATTCCTTCCGAACCTCGAGCCTCCTCTCAACCCGCTCTCGGTGTGTCCCGGCCTACCACGAGATACCATATCCCTTCGTGGACGTACTCCCCCACTGTTCCACTACTGAAAAAACCCGATCCCAAAGCCTCCCACTCCATTTTGTGCTACACCCCCAACTCAGCTGATCGAAAGTACCTCGGGGAACTGGCTTTCAGCAACTTGGTGAACGACTTATCCTCCTCCTTTACTCAGGTAAATGCTTTTACCCATTAATCTGTTTCACTTGTCTTTCTACAATACAATCTGTGAGGGCCCAACCCTAATCATGTGATTAATGATCACACAATGATAATTATAGTGTAAACAGCGGAAAGATTTGTTTAACATTTATTAACATGTGGCCCTAAAAATTTCGGCATGACCTCATCGCAAGAGGAACATACCACCAACTCAAATCAACATCTACTTAAAATATATATATACTTCCATCAACATAACCAGCATACGTAAATCAAACTATGCTAACATAAATGAAATATACATAGACTCATCACACTACAGGGATACATCCCTGGTACAAAGACTACTGGGATAAACAAGAGTAGAACCTCAAGTGTGACTCCCACCGGACGTGCCCTCTCTGGCGTCCTGGTCACCTGTATCACCTGCCATTGTCCACACACAAAGACAACAACAGCCCCCCTTGGGGGTGAGCAAAAGCCCAATATGGAACGATCATGGAATATACAACATATATCTATAAAATGTGATATATGATGCAATGCAATGCAATGCATGCCATGTCATGTCGGTATCAGGTCAATCACCCATCCACTGAGTGTATCAGAATCAATCAAATCGCTATCAAATCATCATAGCTCGAGCCTGCCAAGCATAAGGGATCATCAGTGATGCGTCGTCAAAGCGTCATCACATCCCAAGTCTCGACATAGTCAGGGACATACACAGGATGACATCAGCAAGGTGTCACCAATCCCTCGTCTCAACAAATCATGGTAATCAGAGGAGACCACGATTCCCTATACCTTTCGGGCCATTTAATGCCGGTCATAGTATCGCGGTACCAATCTCCAATGATTATCCCAGAATCCAGAAATAAACAGGGTATTTAAGGATCATAGCTCAACGTGCAATGTCATGCATCGATGTATGTATAAAACTGATGTGTGTTAACAAAACATTTAATTTCATACACCGATGTGCCAATTCATGAATGCTATGAATGCCACATAATTTCAATAAAAATCACGTAGCCACATAATCTCACATAATTCACAGAAGTCAACAAATCATATATCAAATGATACAGATACCTGTCGTATGTTACCCGATCGCAACATACCTTTCTTTCTCGATTTACAAGGGTACTTGAGCTTGCAGGGTCGAAGTAGTCACTGTATATCAATAGAAATTCACAATTCAATAAACCAATCATTCAAAATGGGTTATCAATTTTCGTCACAGCTTAACCAATTTAGGGTAATTAAATTGATGCGATTACATCATAATTTAATTTGCTAAATTATTTTTCACCAATTCAAATTATTATTCAACAATTATAGTCCAAATTAACTGGTAATAATCGAAGCAAAGTCGAAAAATCGAGCATCGAGTTTTACCCAATTTTCGCACACAGTACACGCACGCTTTTCAGCCGATTCCGGCGAGCTCCGGCGGCGGTAGAGGCGGCGACCGGTATATAAATCTTCGTCTAGGTGCAAGGAAGAGATACAATGCCTTGGTGTTTTCCAATTCGTAGTAGATTCAAAGAAATCAAACCAAAAGTGCAGAAACCCGTCACTGTCGCGACTTCGTTCGTTTCAGACCAAATCGAACCACTTTTCGAACACCATATTTCGATTATTTGGTATGGAAAGAAGCGCCTCTGAGTAAGGAACACGGTGGTATATCGGTCTTGTCTAGAGGTTGTCGTACGGCGGCGAACGGAGTGGATAAGTACAAGGTGGTCGGTGAATCGCACGAGCAGTGTGTGTTTTCGCACCTTTTAGTAGGTGTCCGCGATTCATTGTGTGTTTTTGCACGTTTTGTTATGTGTTTTACACCCTACACCAATATATATTAATTCCCGACCAATTATGAACATCGGGGTGTCACCGGTGTACTGGTGCATGTATATCATATGTACAGTCCACATCTGACTTCGTGTCCTTCTTTGAATCACAAAAATGAAATCTTTCGATTTAATACAAATTTTATATTTATTAAATCATTTTAATAAAATTTCGGTGTTAATCCGAATATTCCAAAAATATATTTTTCATTCATCATGTTCTGACCCGACTTGTCAATTGACATATACAAGATCAATTTCCATTCTCATTAATTAGATTATATTCTCGTTAATTAATTTCTAACTAATTAACAAAATAATGTACAAATTGTACTTAATTCTCATTATCAAATATCGGGACATCACATTTATAAAATGTTAAATATGATATCACGTGATTATCAAAGCTAATATTCCTCATGTTTATTCTCAACCATATGATTGACATAAGATGAATCACATAATTGTTGAGAAGTTAAACCTGATTTCCGATAATACGGTACGAGGGCCTTACATTTCTCCCCCGCTTAAAATATTTCGTCCTCGAAATATCACAAGTGCAGATCATAAATCATTCACCAATTACAGTACATGTCGAAACTATAATCGGAAAACATTAACTTCATAAACTCAATTATTTAACATTAAGCTGAATCAAAAACAATGAATAATGCATTGAATCTCGAGGGACGAGTTATAAGAAATCATCTTTGTAATATAGAACACAAAATTAATTATTTAGTGCAGAACGTTGAATAATTAAATTCAACATCACCAGATTGAAGAATACTTATCAAGTCATGTTCGTAATTCATCAATGTTGAAGTACGAAACACATTACAAACAATATAACATACTAATAATGTCAATTAATATGAAATATTCACAAAACTCAACATACCTTTCACATGAGAGATTTTTTAAACTGATTAGATCACCCTGTTGCCATTTTCAGAAGCGTCCACACTTATTCTTATAACTAGCTTACTGATTCTGGGCAGCTTTCCATCATTTGAACATCCACCGAATCTTATCGCATTGTCTCTTAAGGATTCGAATAATATATATACATATAGTCAAACATATACTCAATTCAAATGTCTTCTGAAATGAATACCAGAATTTCAAAATAAAACCAAACTTTTACTCAGACATAATCGAGAAAATAAAATACTCTCGACAGTCTTTATTACGTTAAATAATATACGAAGTGTGATTGCCAGTCTACAAATACTATGTAGTCCTTGCAATCTAGAATATCCGTTTTGCATTCTACAATGTTGCAAATGTTTGAAAATAAACTATGGGTATTAAACAACTAAAATCAAGACAAATGATTTCACCAATCTTGGTCCGTTAATGGATAAATGATACATTTAAGTATACCTACATATACATATATTACAATTCTAGAGTCTCACGGACAATCCATTGACCGTGTCATTTAAATAATAGATAAAATCAGATATATATCCCAAAGATAATAATTCTTCGGATTCCATAATCAAAGTACGATTTCGTTGAGCATTTGACATAAGAAATCAATCATACAATAACATCGTTGATAAGAATCAAATATCTAACCTGAGATACGAACATTTACGTATACCTTGGTGATTTGAACAACAGAAGCTAAACCACTTAGGAGATCTATCCACATGTGTTACGTCATATAGATAGTAGATTGCGAGAATAGATATTTCAAGCTCTTGTAGTCCGAATAAATAATGAATTTTTCCCCGTATAAACAATGGCGTCCAAATCTTTTAAGCAAAACAATTGCCGCCAATTCTAATCACGTACAGGGTATCGAATCTCATAAGATTTAAGTTGGCGAGACGTAACCCAAACCTTTTAAAAACACAGATGTGCAAACCATTATCCTCCGGCCGGAAGGAATAATAAATGAATATGCAGTGGTTAGTCTCATTTTCAAGTTAAGAAAACTTGTGTTATACTAATCTGATCCAAATACAGTTTTTAATTTTTCTGTGTCAGCTGAGTAATAGGTTTAGCAATTTTAAACAAACTTTTCGATAAAACAACTTTACAAATCCTGCTAAACCTCATGAACAATCGGACCTCAAGAACAGTAGTAGGTCTTCGCCAGTTTAACACTGCTTTAACCTTAGTTGGAGCAACAGGAATACCATGTCGATCAATGACGTGGCACGAGAGTATCACTTTGTTCATCCAAAATTTTCATTTGGATAGTTTGGCATATATCATCACTTCGTCATAGGAAACTGAAATTATAATTTCAGATATCCTCCAAGTACCAGTTCCTTTATAACATGAGTAAAAGGTTACCATTCATTGCAATCCAAATTCAGATTGGACAGCTGATCAGAAGCATTTTGTAGATAGAATCTGAAATATCAACTTTCAGATAACCAACACATCATATTTTCATCTTGGAATAACCAAGAGATCATGAATAGAAACAATCACAATCAACTCAAAGATTATTTTTTTTTTAAACATTTGACTCATCAAATACATAAAAATATAAAAAATTAGAAGACTCGTATGACTTAACAATATATCGAGCTTCTAAGATAGTTGTCGGCACATCTTGCTTTGGATTGACACCTGATATTACTCAGAGTGCAGATCCATTAGCAGACGTAAAGAACTGCAATCCATAGTCATACAAAATATCATAATAATTTCGACTCATTCAAGTCGAATCATGTTATGTACATATAAAGCTTTGAGATAGTCATGATTCCCAAATAGATATTCTTATTCATCTCTCTGGAAATATATGCAGGAATCTTTCCCAAAAACCTGACCACAATGCATGGAGTCTATGCCAAGGTAATATTCGGATCCATGCAAATTCTATCCAAATCCATAACAAAGAAAATCAGCATTCCTTGAACACGAGATCCATACAAATACGTGCATAGGTCCATGTCACTTCCGAGTATGAAATAAATAAAATGTGCTAACATATTGGATCCATGCCACATCCGGGCAGGTCTATGTACCTATGTACATTCTTTCTTTAATCAAGATATGTTACACATATGTGCGTATTACAACCAATTTCTCATAATTTACTTGTTATTATCGAATTATGAAATAGCATAAACATAAAGGAATTTCAGCTTGGACAACCAGGCTATAAAATTCCACACATATATTAAGCGAAGAAATCGAACTACATCATGAAAGTGATCATCAGTAGTTTCGATCATTCACCTGAAATCATATTATTATCCAAACAAAAATAACATGTCATAAGGATATGTAATATAATTTACTTAAAAAAAACAATTAATACTGAACCAGATATCATTTGATCAGAGAAAATAACCTCCCCCACTTAAAAAATAAATTGGGTGGATAAAACAAATTACCAACACCAATTTTGCCATTTTGCACTCCTTATGATATCTCCGTAGCTGATAGGGAAGCATTTGATGACTTTTGCATACCCAGCTCTAGACTTATCAGGTATAGGAGACAAATTATGACAAAACAATCAATGCACATTTTGCAACAGATAACTTGTTGCAATTCACTATCCAATTTCATTTCAAATATAAAGAAATACATGAAAAATTATTCGAATGATAAAATCTCCAAGAATATTTCCAAAGGTTCAAAATCTATATAACACATAGTCGTATCTTCAACACATATAACGATGTTTTATACGATATATGTTCATTAATTTACTATTTGTAACAATGTAAACCCCATCTATCATCATCTTATCAAAGCAATGTCTCACACTTTCCAGCATTCTCAGTGCCGAAAATGTAGGTGGCTCAATCAAATCCAAGGACATTACATCACAACAAATCGCTCGTTCGACATTGTTACTTCCAATAGGTTTAGGAGCAATTACATTGCTCTAACCACATACATTTACATCCAAGTTATACAGAATGAATACCATAAGCGATACCCATACTATACATTAATTTAGTCAACAAAGTTAAAATCATTCAGCATTTCATTGATAGTAGGTCTCAGAGTACACTCTTTCCCTACCTCATGCTGCCACATATAACAGTTTATTCATAATCGTATAGTATTAATATCGTGATCGATATCACTACTACACAAAATCAACATATTCACATATCAATCACATGTAACATCATACCAAAGCAAACCAAGCCAAGTAAGAGCAAATAAGTCAAATAATTCAAACACAAGCGCACACATTTATTTGTGCCTATTCAAGTGTACACAAGACTCAAACTTGAGCATTCCCAGTTATGCTCTGATACCATACTGTGAGGGCCCAATCCTAATCATGTGATTAATGATCACACAATGATAATTATAGTGTAAACAACGGAAGATTTGTTTAACATTTATTAACATGTGGCCCTAAAAATTTCGGCATAACCTCATCGCACGAGGAACATACCACCAACTCAAATCAACATCTACTTAAAATATATATATACTTCCATCAACATAAACCAGCATACGTAAATCAAACTAGGCTAACATAAATGAAATATACATAGACTCATCACACTACAGGGATACATCCCTGGTACAAAGACTACTGGGATAAACAAGAGTAAAACCTCAAGTGTGACTCCCACCGGACGTGCCCTCTCTGGCGTCCTGGTCACCTGTATCACCTGTCATTGTCCACACACAAAGACAACAACAGCCCCCCTTGGGGGTGAGCAAAAGCCCAATATGGAACGATCATGGAATATACAACATATATCTATAAAATGTGATATATGATGCAATGCAATGCAATGCATGTCATGTCATGTCATGCCGGTATCAGGTCAATCACCCATCCACTGAGTGTATCAGAATCAATCAAATCGCTATCAAATCATCATAGCTCGAGCCTGCCAAGCATAAGGGATCATCAGTGATGCTTCGTCAAAGCGTCATCACATCCTAAGTCTCGACATAGTCAGGGACATACACAGGATGACATCAGCAAGGTGTCACCAATCCCTCGTCTCAACAAATCATGGTAATCAGAGGAGACCACGATTCCCTATACCTTTCGGGCCATTTAATGCCGGTCATAGTATCGCGGTACCAATCTCCAATTATTATCCCAGAATCCAGAAATAAACAGGGTATTTAAGGATCATAGCTCAACGTGCAATGTCATGCATCGATGTATGTATAAAACTGATGTGTGTTAACAAAACATTTAATTTCATACACCGATGTGCCAATTCATGAATGCTATGAATGCCACATAATTTCAATAAAAATCACGTAGCCACATAATCTCACATAATTCACAGAAGTCAACAAATCATATATCAAATGATACAGATACCTGTCGTATGTTACCCGATCGCAACATACCTTTCTTTCTCGATTTACAAGGGTACTTGAGCTTGCAGGGTCAAAGTAGTCACTGTATATCAATAGAAATTCACAATTCAATAAACCAATCATTCAAAATGGGTTATCAATTTTCGTCACAGCTTAACCAATTTAGGGTAATTAAATTGATGCGATTACATCATAATTTAATTTGCTAAATTATTTTTCACCAATTCAAATTATTATTCAACAATTATAGTCCAAATTAACTGGTAATAATCGAAGCAAAGTCGAAAAATCGAGCATCGAGTTTTACCCAATTTTCGCACACAGTACACGCACGCTTTTCAGCCGATTCCGGCGAGCTCTGGCGGCGGTAGAGGCGGCGATCGGTATATAAATCTTCGTCAGATACAATGCCTTGGTGTCGTCCAATTCGTAGTAGATTCGAAGAAATCAAACCAAAAGTGCAGAAACCCTCACTGTCGCGACTTCGTTCGTTTCAGACCAAATCGAACCACTTTTCGAACACCATATTTCGATTATTTGGTATGGAAAGAAGCGCCTCTGAGTAAGGAACACGGTGGTATATCGGTCTCGTCTAGAGGTTGTCGGACGGCGGCGAACGGAGCGGATAAGTACAAGGTGGTCGGTGAATCGCACGAGCAGTGTGTGTTTTCGCACCTTTTAGTAGGTGTCCGTGATTCATTGTGTGTTTTTGCACGTTTTGTTATGTGTTTTACACCCTACACCAATATATATTAATTCCCGACCAATTATGAACATCGGCGTGTCACCGGTGTACTGGTGCATGTATATCACTTGTACAGTCCACACCTGACTTCGTGTCCTTCTTTGAATCACAAAAATCAAATCTTTCGATTTAATACAAATTTTATATTTATTAAATCATTTTAATAAAATTTCGATGTCAATCCGAATATTCCAAAAATATATTTTTCATTCATCATGTTCTGACCCGACTGTCAATTGACATATACAAGATCAATTTCCATTCTCATTAATTAGATTATATTCTCGTTAATTAATTTCTAACTAATTAACAAAATAATGTACAAATTGTACTTAATTCTCATTATCAAATATCGGGACATCACATTTATAAAATGTTAAATATGATATCACGTGATTATCAAAGCTAATATTCCTCATGTTTATTCTCAACCATATGATTGACATAAGATGAATCACATAATTGTTGAGAAGTTAAACCTGATTTCCGATAATACGGTACGAGGGCCTTACACAATCATTTATTACTTTAACTTTATGTACGATCTGATGCAGGCCCACATGATGGCGGGTGAACTTCTCACTCGTTTTCATTCAGTTCGATTGGCTGATGGGCAGAACCAGAAGCGCATCAGGCAGCTAGAGGGTATGGGTGAGGAGCTGAAGAAAACAGTGAGCCTTTTGGAGGAACGACACTTGGCCCTGGTATCAGCTCGTGACAAGGCGGAGCAGGCCCTGGCAGAGGAGCGGACAAAATCCGCTGATCTGGAAGGTGCTAACTCTACCTTGTCAGAGCAGTATAAATCCCTGGCTGAGCAACATCAAGCTGTCTCCGAGCAGCTTGCTCAAGAGAAATCTTCCACTGTTGCTCGTGTGGAAGAACTCTGGCTCTCGAAGAAAGTTGAGTTTTTGAAGTCTCCTGAGTATAGCAACATGGTGGCTGACCGTGCTTATAAGTTCTTTGATCATGGTTTTGAAGAATGCGTCGGCCAATTTAGATCTCAAGGCTACCCTCCCGAAGGAGCTTCAAAAGATTTCCTTGACGTCAATGTTGCTCTGGAGAGCCTCCCCGAGGAGCTATTCTAGCCGTAGGGTAGAGCTTTTACCTTTTCTTGTATTTCTTTCTCTTTCATTAATGAAATCATTTACTTGTATTTCGGAACAAACTTACTATCCCGAGCACAAACACTTAGGCAATTTTAGGTTTAAAACGTGGACCAAACATCCCGATCCCACGAGTAAACAACTAAAATTCCGAACAAAGCTCGCTACCCCGAGCATAAACACTTATGCAATTTTAGGTTTAAAAAGTGGACCAAACATCCCGATCCCACGAGTAAACAACTAAAATTCCGAACAAAGCTCGCTACCCCGACCACAAACACTTAGGCAATTTTAGGTTTAAAACGTGGACCAAACATCCCGATCCCACGAGTAAACAACTAAAATTCCGAACAAAGCTCGCTACCCCGAGCACAAACACTTAGGCAATTTTAGGTTTAAAACATGGACCAAACATCCCGATCCCACGAGTAAACAACTAAAATTCCGAACAAAGCTCGCTACCCCGAGCACAAGCACTTAGGCAATTTTAGGTTTAAAACGTGGACCAAACATCCCGATCCCACGAGTAAACAACTAACATTCCGAACAAAGCTCGCTACCCCGAGCACAAACACTTAGGCAATTTTAGGTTTAAAACGTGGACCAAACATCCCGATCCCACGAGTAAACAACTAAAATTCCGAACAAAGCTCGCTACCCCGAGCACAAACACTTAGGTAATTTTAGGTTTAAAACGTGGACCAAACATCCCGATCCTACGAGTAAACCGATGATAATTTAATATTTAAACGTGGACCAAACATCCCGATCCCACGAGTAAACCGATGATAACTTAATGTTTAAACGTGGACCAAACATCCCGATCCCACGAGTAAACCGATGATAATTTAATGTTTAAACGTGGACCAAACATCCCGATCCCACGAGTAAACCATTAGAATTCCGAACAAACTCGATGAATCAAATACTTTCATTTTATTACTGTTGAATTCATAAAAAAAATAAAAAAGAAAGATTACACAAAATATTTCTTCAGGTTATGAATGTTCCAAGGTCTTACCACTTTCCGACCTTCATGATCCTCCAGCCTGTAGGCTTCTCTTACGATCACTTCCTTGATTTTGTAAGGGCCTTCCCATTTGGGTGCCAACTTTTTTACCTCACCAGCAGGATTTGTTCTTCGTAACACTAAATCCCCAACTTGAAATGTTCTTGATCGAACCCTTCGGTTATAGGCATTGGTAAGCCTTACTTTATATAGCTCTGTTCTTGCTGCAGCTTGTTCTCTTAGCTGATCAATCTCATCTAACTCTTGCATTCTCTTACCCTCGTTCTGCTCTGGATCATAACATTGTACGCGGAGAGATTCAACCCCAATTTCCGCTGGAATGAGGGCCTCCGAACCGTATACCAGACTATACGGAGTTTCCCCTGTAGATACCCGAGGAGTTGTTCGATAAGCCCACAAGACTCCAAGTAGTTCATTTACCCATTCTCCTCGGGCCCCTTCTAGCTTCGTCTTAATCCCATGTAATAGAATACGGTTAATAACTTCAACTTGCCCATTTGACTGTGGATAGGCTACTGACGTGAATACTTGCCTGATTTTCATATCCTCGCACCACTCCTGTAGTTTCTTTCCCTGAAATTGCCTTCCATTATCCGAAATAATTCTCCTCGGTATTCCGAACCGACATACTATGCTTCTCCATAAGAATCTGATGATTTCCTCCTTAGTTATTTTTGCTAGAGGTTCATCTTCCACCCATTTAGTAAAGTACTCAATTGCTACTAGGAGGAATTTTCTTTGCCCCGTGGCAAGAGGAAAAGGTCCGACGATGTCCATCCCCCATTGATCGAAGGGACAAGAAGTAATACTGCTATTTAAGACCTCTGCGGGTATATGAGATAAATTTGCATGTTTCTGGCAATTGTTACATTTTTTAACAATTTCTTCGGCATTTTCTCTCATACTGGGCCAATAGTATCCTGCCCGAAGGGCTTTCTGATATAACATATTACTTCATAATGATTCCCACAACAGCCTTCGTGAATCTCCTTTAGCAAATGTTCTCTTTTTTGTACTGATGTGCATTGTAAGAAGGAAGCTGAAAATCCCCTTTTGAACAATTTACCTTCTGCTAACACAAAACGCCTCTCCATTCTCTTCACCCGAGCAGCTTCCTTCGGATCTAATGGCAACACCCTATTTTTCAAGAATTTGATGATATGCTCTCGCCAATCGGATATGATACAAGGCTCCAAATTCATTATACTGTTGATAGCTATGTGCGAGACCAGAAGATCTTGTACCAGCACTTTCCTGTTCTTCCACTCATGAATGGAACTGGCCAACTTTGCGAGTGAATCTGCTCGGTTATTATCTTCTCGTGGTATTTGCTTCAATTCCACTTCCTGGAACTGAGTCGTTAATACTTGAGCCTTCTCCACATATTTTTTCAACTTTTTTCTTTCACCTTGTACACCCCATTTACCTGCTGTACAACCAGCATCGAATCCATGAACACTTTTACTTTCCGAGCTCCGGCGTCTAATGCTACTCGTAAACCTGAGAGGAGAGCTTCGAATTCGGCTTCATTGTTTGAAGAATGAAAACCGAACTGAATAGCTATGGCAACTTCCTCTCCTTCTGGACTGATCAGTATAATTCCTGTACCGCTTCCTATTTGAGTAGATGATCCATCTACAAATAGGCTCCAATGTTTTTCTTCGCGAGTATGAGTTACTTCAACCAAGAAATCAGATAAGGCCTGAGCTTTGATGGTAGTCCGAGGCTGATAAGAAATATCGAACTCACTCAATTCTGTGGCCCATTTCACCATCCTTCCTGAAATTTCAGCTTTTGACAAGAGCCTTCATAAGGGAGTGCTCGTTACCATCATGATAGGGTGAGATAAAAAAAAATACGGCTGAAACCTTCTTGCAGTGATCACCAGAGCCAAAGCTAACTTTTTCAATTTCAGGGTATCTTTGTTCGGCTCCCTACAAAGCTCGACTGACATAATATACCGGTTGTTGATGCCCAAATTTATCTTGAATTAACACCGAGTTGACAACTTCCTCGGTTACCGACAAGTAGACGATGAGGGTCTCATTGTGCTCGGGTTTATTCATTAAGGGTAACTGAGCTAAATATTCTTTCAAGTCTTCGAAAGCCTTCTGACACTGATCATCCCACTCGAACTGCATTCCTCGCCTTAATGCTTTAAAGAAAGGCAAACTCCTATCAGCCGATCTAGATATGAATCGACTAAGCGCTGATATTCTTCCTGCTAACCTTTGTACTTCGTTCAAGGTCCGAGGAGGGTTCATTTCTTGGATTGCTCGAATTTTCTCAGGGTTAGCTTCCACACCTCTCTCTGTCACCATGTACCCAAAGAATTTTCCACTATGAATTCCGAAGGTACATTTGGCTGGATTTAACTTCATGCCAAATCTTCTCAAAGTGGCAAAGACTTCCTCCATATCTTCTATCAGATTTTGGGCCTTCTTGCTTTTGATCAGGACGTCATCAACATAAACCTCCACGTTCCGTCCTATTTGATCTCTGAACATCTTATCCATCAGTCTCTGATAAGTAGCCCCAGCATTTTTTAATCCGAAGGGCATGACAACATAACAAAAAGTTCCTCCCGCTGTGACAAAGCTAACCTTGGACTGATCCTCGCGGGCTAAGGGGATTTGATGATTGTCAGGATCGATTCCGAGGGTGGGTTGTCATTCCACACCCGAGTTCAACCAACTTGAGATTCAATAGCTCGTGTTCTTGAATTAATGCACCGAGAGATTATATCGAGTTCGATTACAAAATCGAGCGGAAGATACTCGACATAACCCGCTCTATAACTGATTAAACATTTAAAAGACATTTTAAAGATATGCAATTAAAGTAAATAAACAAGCATTTGTTTATGGAAGTTCGAAGGTGGTGTAATCCTTCTACGTCTCCCCTTCTTCCACCTCATGGAAGGATTCCACTAGAAGACTTTGATTTATACAATCACGTTGTACAAACCCGATCCAGTTGGGAAATCCCCATCCAACTAGAACTCCTAGCAACTCAACTATGTATGTTCTTTAATGTCTCACATACAAAGACCTCTCATTGGTTATGATTAATCATCAACCGTTACAATGATATTCACTCATCTATTAAGCTCTCATATACAATGAATAGAGTGAATATATATGGCACAAATGATCTCTAACTAGATCTGATATAGCAAGGTAAGTGGTGCCAAAGGTTTGGGGGTGCTCTTCATTTAGCAACTTTTGTCTTTGAAGTTCCCCAATTGAATCCCAAGTGGGTTTGCTTTGGAAGGCTTGGATTGATCTTCAATCAGCTGTTATTGAGCTTCCAAATCATGTATATATAGCCTCAATTAATGATATATACGTTAGACACAAGAATATGCCCGTTGGAAAAGGTTTTGCACCATTCCCGAGCTTGCAACGGTCATATTCTGGTTTCTGGGCTCTTTGTATTTCGGACAGGACTGGTCTGGTCTGCTGGTCTGATCTGCTGGTCTGCTCAGCTAGTCTGGTCTGCTGCTCTGATCTGCTGATCTGGTCTGCTGGTCTGGACATGTCAGTCTGGTCTGGACAGATCAGTCTGATGCAAGACAAGCTTGATATAAAAACAGCTTGATAAACTTGATCTTCTGATCTGTTGCTTGTAGCTCTTGGTTCTTTGATTTATGGGCAAAGTGATCTACAAAAACGTTGTAGCCCTTTCTCTTATCTTTCCACGGAATCAAGAATCGCTCGATTTCAAGTTCGTATGAGAGAGTTATGCTCGAAATACGAGGCAATGCTCCTGCTGTCTGTTTGCTGGATGCAGCAGCACATGGCGTTACTTGCAGAAGCTTTTTGGCCATCTTAACGTCCGATTCAGTCTTTTACTTACAAAGATGACTTGTAGATCTTTGTCTTAGATTTCCAACCCATACTGAATCGTTCCGTTCCGATAGGCGAGCTAAGCGTTATGGCCAACAGACTGACAGTTGCTTGCTGTAACACCTCGATCTTACAGGCGTCACATGGCGTGACTTGCAAAAGTATTTTGGCAATCTTAACGTCCGATTCAGTCTTTGTCTTCCAAATATGACTTGTAGATCTTTGTCTTAGCTTTCCAACCCATACTGAATCGTTCCGTTCCGATATGCGAGCTGAGATTTATGCCCACCAGACTGACAGTTGCTTGCTGAAACAGCTTGTTGTTTCTTCGCGGTTCAGCTCGATCTTGCAGGCGTCCTTTATCCTTGATAACATTTGAACTAGCCGATCTGTTGTGAAATATGACTTTTAGTATTTTAAGTTGGATGTTCAATCTCTTTGGAAGCACGCCATTTCGATATCCGAGCTATTAGATATGATCGAAACAATCCGCTCTGCCAGAATTCCAGTCTTGGTCCAGCTTGATGTTTTCAAGCTACTTCTTTATAATTCATCAAGCTCTTAATTATGATCTATGAACTGCACACTTGATGAAATATGTTAGCAACACAATAACAAGTTTTGTTAACATCAAAACCAAGATTATTCGGGTTTCCAAAACCCAACAATCTCCCCCTTTTTGATGATCACAACACTTGAATAAAAATATGAACATTAAACCACAATGTTGCATAACAAGAAAAATCATATTTTTTTAAACAACATATTTCTCCCCCTTTTTGTGTGAATCAAAAAGGAAGACAAATAAAATTTACTCCCCCTCAAAGATTGAGATTAAACTCTCCCCCTTAATTTTAAAATGTTTGAAAATTTGAGAAGTGAGGGGCAAATGGGGTAGGCTAAAACAAATTTAAAAAAATGCAATGCACATTAATTTTTGAACAAAAATAACCTCTTTTGATACATGTAGCATACTTGGCAACAAATTTGAATTTCTTGACAAAACTCAACAATGTCCATTTCATCTTTCTGCGGTGGCAGCACACTTAGTCCAACTTTGCAGAATAAACTGTATCTCCCCGTGAATATTTAGGCTGCAAGACCTATATCGTTGCGATCCTCTATGAGTCTAGTTTGCAACGCAAAAAACGGTTTGTCATTTGGATATCCGAGCAAGAAGTTATGCCAATTTTCCCAAAGTCGCTGCAAGCTGCCAGAAAAACTAAAATGCTTCGAAAATTGTTAAATAAAATCTCAAAATAAAAATTTTAAAATAAAAATGAGTTTAGAACATAATGAACGAGAATTTGAACATTAAAAATAGATTTTAAAATTATTTTCGTGCAAAATGAATGCAATGAAATTGATTTTTATGCTAAAAATCAATTTCATACGCCATATTTTGAAAAAATATGCTATGAAAATATTTCATGCTCATGAAAATTTTTGAAAATGATTTTAAAAGATATCCGCTAAAAAATCGGTTAAAATGCTTTCCAAGAACAACCTGGCTCTGATACCACTTGTCAGGATCGATTCCGGGGGTGGGTTGTCATTCCACACCCGAGTTCAACCAACTCGAGCTTCAATAGCTCGTGTTCTTGAATTAATGCACCGAGAGATTTATCAAGTTCGATTACAAAATCGAGCGGAAGATACTCGACATAACCCGCTCTATAACTGATTAAACATTTTAAAGACATTTTAAAGATATGCAATTAAAGTAAATAAACAAGCATTTGTTTATGGAAGTTCGAAGGTGATGTAATCCTTCTACGTCTCCCCTTCTTCCACTTCATGGAAGGATTCCACTAGAAGACTTTGATTTATACAATCACGTTGTACAAACCCGATCCAGTTGGGAATTCACCATCCAACTAGAACTCCTAGCAACTCAACTATGTATGTTCTTTAATGTCTCACATACAAAGACCTCTCATTGGTTGTGATAAATCATCAACAGTTACAATGATATTCACTCATCTATTAAGCTCTCATATACAATGAATAGAGTGAATATAAATGGCACAAATGATCTCTAACTAGATCTGATATAGCAAGGTAAGTGGTGCCAATGGTTCATTTAGCAACTTTTGTCTTTGAAGTTCCACAATTGAATCCCAAGTGGGTTTGCTTTGGAAGGCTTGGATTGATCTTCAATCAGCTGTTATTGAGCTTCCAAATCATGTATATATAGCCCCAAGTAATGATATATACGTTAGACACAAGAATATGCCCGTTGGAAAAGGTTTTGCACCATTCCCGAGCTTGCAACAGTCATATTCTGGTTTCTGGGCTCTTTGTATTTCAGACCGGGCTGGTCTGATCTGCTGGTCTGCTCAGTTAGTCTGGTCTGCTGCTCTGATCTGCTGATCTGGTCTGCTGGTCTGGACATGTCAGTCTGGTCTGGACAGATCAGTCTGATGCAAGACAAGCTTGATATAAAAACAGCTTGATAAACTTGATCTTTTGATCTGTTGCTTGTAGCTCTTGGTTCTTTGATTTATGGGCAAAGTGATCTACATAAACAGTTGTAGCCCTTTCTCTTATCTTTCCACGGAATCAAGAATCGCTTGATTTCGAGTTTGTATGAGAGAGTTATGCTCGAAATACGAGGCGATGCTCCTGCTGTCTGTTTGCTGGATGCAGCAGCACATGGCGTTACTTGCATAAGCTTTTTGGCCATCTTAACGTCCGATTCAGTCTTTCACTTCCAAAGATGACTTGTAGATATTTGTCTTAGATTTCCAACCCATACTGAATCGTTCCGTTCCGATAGGCGAGCTAAGTGTTATGGCCAACAGACTGACAGTTTCTTGCTGTAACAGCTCGATCTTACAGGCGTCACATGGCGTGACTTGCAAAAGCATTTTGGCAATCTTAACGTCCGATTCAGTCTTTGTCTTCCAACGATGACTTGTAGACCTTTGTCTTAGCTTTCCAACCCATACTGAATCGTTCCGTTCCGATAAGCGAGCTGAGAGTTATGCCCACCAGACTGACAGTTGCTTGCTGAAATAGCTTGTTGTTTCTTCGCGGTTCAGCTCGATCTTGCAGGCGTCCTTTCTCCTTGATAACATTTGAACTAGCCGATCTGTTGTTAAATATGACTTTTAGTATTTTAAGTTGGCTGTTCAATCTCTTTGGAAGCACGCCATTTCGATATCCGAGCTATTAGATATGATCGAAACAATCCGCTCTGCCAGAATTCCAGTCTTGGTCCAGCTTGATATTTTCAAGCTACTTCTTTATAATTCATCAAGCTCTTAATTATGATATATGAACTGCACACTTGATGAAATATGTTAGCAACACAATAACAAGTTTTGTTAACATCAAAACCAAGATTATTCGGGTTTCCAAAATCCAACAGATGATATCCCTGATAAACATCCTAAGACATAACAGCTCATGTCCCGCAGTAGAATCCACTAATTGATCAATCCTCGGCAATGGATAACAATATTTGGGACACGCTTTGTTCACGTCCCAAAAATCTACACAAATCCTCCACTTGTATCCTGTTTTAGGTACTAGAACCACATTTGAGAGCCATGTAGGGAAACTAATCTCTCGTATATGGCCTGCCTTCAGCAACTCCTCTACTTGTTTAGCTATGACGGCATCCTTCTCGGGTCCGAAATGCCTTCTCTTCTGCTTAATTGCCCGAGCACCCGGGTCAACATTTAGATGATGCTCAGCAATCTCAGGTTTTACCCCAATTAAATCAGAGGTATTCCAAGCGAACACATCCACGTTATCTATTAAGCACTCAATCACCCTTTTCCTCAATTCGGGATCCAACTTGGACCCAATGCGAGTAGTTTTCGCCGGGTGACCTAACTCGATACTCATAAATTCCTCCTCGGGGACTATCCGCTCCTCTGCCTCAGGCTGTCCAAGTTTCCTCTTATTATTTCCTCGCTCCCCTTCTTCTCTATTATTTCCCTTGTCTTGCTTTAACTCTTGCACATAGCATTTTCTTGATGAACTCTGACTTCCTCTTACTTGTCCCACTTCCTCTCCTACTGGGAATTTTATCTTCAAGTGATAAGTAGAGGCAACCGCTTCGAAGGCCGTTAATACCGGCCGACCCAATATTATATTATAGGAGGAAGGTGCATCGACTATGAGGAAGGTGATCATCTTCGTCTTTGTCTTGGACTCCTCTCCTAATGTGACGGGTAAAGACACTTATCCTATAGGACTTATGACTTCTCCGGTAAACCCATGCAAAGAAGTATTCACTTTTTGTACAGCTATACTTCCCAATTCCATATGTTTCAAAGTATTAAGGAAGAGCACATCTGCCGAGCTGCCTGTATCGACGAAGATTCTTTGCACATTGTAGTTGGCCACTGTGGCTGAAATAACCAATGCATCCTCGTGGGGAAAATAAATCCCTTGTAAATCTGCAGGTCCGAAAGCTATAGAAGGACTCTCCTGAATATGACTTGGATTAATGGATAACACTTCGAGTCTTCGAGCATAACTTTTTCTTGCTCGGTTAGAGTCTCCACATGATGTTCCTCCCGAAATCATATGTATAGTTCCTCGGTTAGGAACATTGCTCACAGTTCTTTCCCTGGTAACTTGATTTCCGCCCTCCACTCTTTCCCCCCGTACTGCCCAAGGAACTGGCTGAAGTGCTCCTCTCCCTGGATTAACATTATTCCGAGGGAAAGGAGCACTGTTCCTCAGGTCATCGTCAGCTCCTCGCCTTACACCCATTCTTCCTTCATGAACGCTCCCTCCTCGGGCACTTCCTCCTCGGAATACTCCTCTTCCATAAGGTCCCCCCCGACCCCTCTTCGGTATAATTTGATTCATGGCTACCTCCCGATAAGGTCTCATCGGTAGGTACTGATCAAAGTTCCTCTTAGGCTGTTCCAGTGGCCTCTCCTTCATATTGACTTCACCACCATTTTTTATTTCCTTCTTCTGTTTCATCCTCAGCGCTTCCTCCAAATTAATATATTTAGAGGCACGCCCCAGTAATTCATCATAATCCGACGGTGGCTTCTTGGCCAACGATCTGAACAGATCCCCCTCCCTCAACCCTTGGGTGAAAGCGCTGGCTAGTATTTCAGATGTCACATGCGGAACATCAAGGCATGCTTGATTGAATCTTTTCAGGAAATCCCGCAGGTACTCCCTATCCATCTGCCTGAGACCGAACAAACTCAAGGCTGTTCTCTTGCAACTTCTACTGCTCGCGAATTGATGAAGGAACAGCGAGCTGAATTTAGGAAAGGAATCCACTATTCATGAAGGTAATTGATTGAACCACGATTGAGCAGCGCCAGCTAGGGTAGTCAAGAACACTCTACATTTCACCCCATCTGACAGCTGATGAAGGGGTGAAGCATTCTCAAATCGAGACAAATATTCTTCTGGATCCGTGCTGCCATCATAATTCCCCACACTTAAAGTTCTAAAATTAAGAGGCAGAGGATCATCAATGACTTGAGGAGTGAATGGGGTGCTCCTCCTTGCCGAGTTAATACGACCTTCCATTTTATTGCGCATTTTTTGTAACTCCTCCTTTAAATCCTCCATTTGATGGTGCAAAGCCCTATCTATTTCATCATTTGAATGATTAGATAAGTCCTTCAATTCTTCAGCCTCCTCCTCCGACTTCTTTATAGAGGTTGAGTCTTCCTCTTCTTCCTCTTCTTCCTTATTTTCTTCCTGACAGGGGGGGATCATAAATTGTTTCATAACTCTCTGACAGTTTTAGCAATCATCTCAGTCAAATGTTCCATGGGTATTCCTCCGGTGGGTAATACTCGTGAAACATTCTGCGATGATCCAGCATCCCCTGCTCCTTCTGGGCATGAACGTGGGGGGGGGGGGGGGGGGGGGGGTCGTTGGTTTATCCCTTCCCGACATTGGCCCTCGCCCTTTGCTTCTAACCATTCGCCTTGGATTCTTAATGAAATATCCTTGCTTCAACGTCTTTACTCTTTAGTTCCCACAGACGGCCTCAATGATGTGACTCGTGATTTTTGAGTATAAGGTAGAATAAAGTGTTAATGAAAAATAACGATAAACACACCAAGATTTTTTACGTGGAAAACCCTCAAATTGAGAGAAAAACCACGGGACATAGTCCAGTATAAAACTTCACTATAAACGTTGATGATTTACAAGACTTTCTGGACACAAATTACAATCGCTCAATAACTTATACGAATATTTTTGAGAAATAATAAAAAAGACCGAACAGACATGAATTTGCTCTCTTCGGAGTCTATTTGCCCAGAAAATTCCAACCCTTTCTACGATGACATCCGCGGGTATTTATAGGACTATTCCTAGTGATTGGCTTGCGGTGGATCCGGAACACGATGTCCTCTGATCGTGGCTTGACTGGAGCCCATCGTGTCCGAGAAATCCGCGCCTCATTACTGCACGTTTATTCACGCCGGTTAATTTGTTGGTTACTCCCGGGTCTTCCGCTAATCTTTGACCATAGAACCGAGGAGGGTTTAGTAGCTGTTCGGTAAAACCCTGCTCGGTGCTATCTGCCTTGTTCGGCTATTGAGAAGATTTTACCCGAGGAAGTCAATATGTCATATGACATCACGTATATTATAATTGTGTGCGGATGTAATATGTGAATCAATATCTGTGTGTGATGGATTGTATAACTCTTGCATCCTTAGTTTAGGGACTGAAACACAAAACAGTTAAACTCGTGTTTTAGGCCACTTGCTGACAATAAGGCCCCTTATTATTCTATAACTTGATTATCTTCATATTAATAGTAATAATCTATTAATCAGGTAACATAGTTGTTAAATGATGGATAGGATGTATGTATCTGGATATGAAAATTCAAGTTAGTGCAATTATCATTTTATATATATTCCACTTATTTATATATATTTTTTGCTGACTAATAGATTAACAAAATGCGAATGTATACATCTGGATATGAAAATTTTAAGTTAGTATAATTATCAATTTATATGTATTTCACTTATTTATATATATATTTCACTGGCTAAACCAATATTAGCTCATGAGATGATACATGCTTGGTGATTAAGTTGATACAACATTTTCATCTCGGTTAATAAATATCTCATTTTTATAATGTCTAAGATCCCGAAAAGTTTGAGTTGCTCATGTCTAGGATTTTTTAAAATATATTATATTTTTTAGTGGCTATATACATTGGGCATGAACCCAATATCTACAAAATATAGGTTGAATTGGGAAGTGGACCTACACATTCACTGAAGACTGCATTGAAATTTAAATAGTATTTTCTTGTAAGGTAAAATACTCTCCATTAATTTGTTGTCTGGGACACAAATGAAATGGTAACTTCAAGCTCTTATACTAATCGGCTTTCAAGGTAGTAATTAATCGTGCATTAAATGACTAATTGATATTAAGGATTAACGCGCTTCCCCAAATGAATTAATAGGTCAACTTGCACATCTTCGTATGTACGCACATATTGATTTTAAGGAAATAACTGTATACACCCGATTTTGAGCTTCACTTATACATCGAATTTTAGGGAATTAATCGTGTATTATTTTAGACCAATCATATTGATTTAATACATAAGTGAAGCTCACATCGGACCCATGTACGCATTTTCCATAATTTATGAATGTAAAGATATTAAGATACTGTCATAATTTTGATAACGGTATGGAACTAGGGTTATAGTTTATCATTACAACATACCAAATTTTCTTTCACAATTATCCCTTCATTTTTATGACTGAACAAAAGTTAAATTTAAAACTTTAATAAGAAAAAACTAAATCCAGTATCCCACTAAATTTCATGGTATATTTTTTTATTAACAAAAAACATAAAATAAATTTGGACAGATTTCAGATATTTTGATAAAAAATAATATTTTATTATTTTAAATCAAAGTTAATATTTTAAAATATGGAGAATTTTTTTAAAAACTTGTTGAACCAAATACCTCTATTGATGGTCTTTCGTCTATTAGGCATGTCTAAAAATGAAGCACTAATCTTCTTCAAGATCCAAGAAATTAAATAAAACAAAAACTCTTTATTTCGGGGTGGGTTTTTTAATACAATATTCGAAAAAATTATATTAACCAAATAACATATTTTGAGTTACTTTATTAAATTAATCCAAGTCGCCATTTCTGATGGTGCCTTTAATTTTTTATAAAAAAATATGACTGAAGGCGTCATCTCAGATGGCGCATTCAATATATTTTTTTATATAGAAGGCGCCTCCTGAGATGTCGTATTCCATATAATTTTTTTTATAGGTGATGAAGCCTTCCATATAATTTTGTATATATATACAGAAGACGTCATCTAAGATGATGTCTTCTATTTAAATTTTTTCTTTTATAGAAGGCTTCGTCTTAGCCATGTAAGATGACATATTCTATATAAATCGTAGCTATCAATGCCCGCCATATATAGATAATTTTTTATTCTCACTTTCTCTCTCTGTCCTACAAACACTCCATTCCATATAAATTATTAATTCTCACTTTCTCTCTCTATCCTACAAACAACCCCCTTCACTATAACAAATAGATTAAAAAATTATTTTTTTTTAAATTCACATTAAATGTATCTCAAAGAAAAATTATAAGTTATGAGTAGTCGATACAACATTTAACAAACACCGTTCGAATTTCAAACAGCTAATTTCAATAAATACGATGAACACTTTTATATTAAATATAATATATAAATAATTTTTTTTATATTCTCACATTCATATTCTTCATATTATTCTTATTTTTCTGAGAATGTAAAAATATTAAAAAGTTAGCATAAATACATTTTATAATACTTAAATTTAATATGTTAGGACATATTGCATCTTAAAAGATAATTGATATATATTTACGTGAATGCCAGAGTGATAATGAAGGCATGCACCCAACCACTAATCAATTTGAAATAAAATTGGTTATAACATATTAATTATACGTATATTTTTCTGTGTATAAAAAAAAATTATATGGAATGCGCCATCTGTATAAAAAAAATTATATGGAAGACGACATCTCAGATGACGCATTTTATATAAAAAAAATTTATATTGAATGTACCATCTCAGATAGCGTCTTCAATCATATTTTTTAAAAAAAAATTAAAGATGTCATCGGAGATGGCGACTTGGGTTACTTTATTAAAGTAACCCAAAATCGGTTATTTTGTTAGTGTATTTTTTTCGATTATTTGTTAAAAAAACCCCTTTATTTCGCCATTAGAAAAGTAAAACTCGATATTTTGCTTTTTCTTTTTTCCTTTTTTTGGGAAACACCAACTCATATTTATGGTTTCTCGTCAAAAAAAAAAAGTTCTTTTCGCAATGAATCCATATATGATTTTTCAAATAAACAATTTACATCACTGTGGTTCGAAAACAATTTATCCCATGTGTAGACAGTTGCCCCTGTCTTTTGAAAATATACAAGTTACCCTGTCTTTTGAAAATAAAAAATTTACTATATGGTTTGTAAATATGTGCAAAATTGTGATATATATATATACATATATATATATGAGGTAAATTGCCTAGTTGAAAAACATATGAGAATAAATTGCATATTTTCAAACTATATGAGAACAAACTGTTTATTTACAAATCAAATGGAGAAAGTGTCTATTAACGATACAACATTGAGTAAATTTCCAGCGACTCAAAAAAATACTAAGAAATTAAATGACATAAGCGCCAAGACAAAACTCACCTCATTTTTAACTAGTTGTGTGAAAATATATTGATGATCTATGGGATTTGTAATGGAGGGATTGAGTTTGGGATTAATAACTCAAGATCTTTCATTTATTTTGGGTTAATTTTAGATAATTGCTAAAAATATAGTTTAGTGAGATTAAAGTGGATAAAAGCTTTTTTAAAAAAAAAAGCTTTATTCATTTTATCTCTTACTTAGGCCTTGCCTTTTCATGCATTAGCATTTGATTTTCGTATATATTTGCTCTTAGCTTTATTTTTTGAAAAATAAATTAAGATATTAAACTGAATATCCAACAATATATATATAATATAAAAGGAAAACTGGGGCTAGAAAGACCCCTGTGCCATTGAAGTCCACTGAATATGGCGCAATCTGGAAAGGAAGTTCTGAACTGGGACAGAATCTATTTCAACCAATATCCACTGGGGTTAGGACCTTGGCCCCTTTTATACTCATTACTGTTAGCGAGAAATGATCTTGACTATCTTATATTATAGTGTATTATGTGATAAATTCATCTTTTTATTAGGAATATTTTTACTGATGTTTGGTGGGAATATTCTCAATGAAAGGATGAATCAATCTCATATATCGCTATCTCATGGAATAATCAAGACCTAATCCATTAGTAATATTATTATCGTAATTATCATTAGTCAAAGTACATACCCAAGAGGACCAACTTTATTGCGAATTTTGTTGTCAAATTTATGTCTTTAAAAAAACATAAGTACTCCTATTGAAAAAAACAACTAAATCTACAAAACAAAAATCGCAACAAGAAAAGAAAGATAATGGACTAAGACTCGATTTTGACGATACAACTAACCAAAATCGTAGAGAAATGAACATAGAGGACAAAAAAAACAAATTTCCCACTTGTATTCATCCCATGTTAGGGAAGATCATATTCCTTTCTTAATAAGTTTTTTTAAAAAAAATGAGTATATGAAAATTACTAAAGTTTTAAAATTTAAAAAAAAATAATTGATTCATATATTCGCTCCATTTTAAATATGAAAATTACTACGATAGATGGTCAAACATTCTGTTTTCGTGACTAGTTTAATTTACTGATTATCTGAAAACTTCTACAAAATTAATATTTCAAAAGCTTATTATATAATCAATATCCTTAAAAAGTTTAAGATAAATTCACTCAATATTTAAAAGTATACTTTAGTTATGAGTCAAATTGATCGAACGACAATTACAATGTAAGACTCACGTAGAGATGAACTGGAGCCGACAATTTTGCTGAATATTTTTCTTCGTTACCCCAAATAAATAATAATCTACAATATGTTGGTCTCACGGACTTTAAATGATAAATATTTATTTCATACGCTTCACTCATTAATTTTTCATTTTTCCTCTTTCGTGACATCCAATCTACGGTTATTTCTTGGTTACCTCATAAGGTGGATCAATAGCTCAGATGCCTCATGAGGTGGATCAATGACTAAGATTTATCATTGCATTGAATCCGACATAAAAAAATTGGACATTGATAAATCTAAGTCATTTATCCAATAGTTGCGACAATACCATCTATTCTTTTAATTGTGTACTATAATCTTACACTCAAAGTTCCACATCTAAAATCTGGAGCATTATGGAGACCCATGATAATTGGGACATTATCTTTTAATTAGCTTTTCTTAATGATGATATTCTAAGTGTGTGTTTGCAATTGCTTATTCAAAGCACTTCTATGTTGCTTTTGCTTAAAAGTGGAAAAAGTTGATTTTAAGCAAAATCATTGAGTGTTTGTTATTTAAATAAAAAAGCAGCTTAATAAACTTAAATTAATTACGAAATTGCCACAAAAGAACTTAAAGTCGTCAAAAGCATATCATGACCTGCTTCTCTGCTTCTGCTTTTTTTTGCTTATTTTTAGAGAAACAATAGCAGAAGCAAACAAATAAAACACCCAAAAACTATTTTTTTTCTTCTGAAAAGCAGATAAGCAGTTTTCATAAGCAATTACAAACACCCACTAAATGTTGAACTAACACATTACCATCTCGAGAACTACACAACTACAACAAAACTTACTTCCCACATGTTCAACTTGATTCTTAACTTGTCTCCCTCTTCCACCTTTTCCAATTCTCCAGTAAATTCAAGACTCCACCATATTCTTCTGCTATAAACTTGTACACACAGTCCTCCATTTCCCATAACACACAACAAGAAAATCAAGAGACATGGGAGGCCCGCCCCCTCCATACTACACTCCACTTTCCAAGCCCACGCCCAACGCCGCCGCGTCCTACCTCAAAAAATGCAAACTCTACTCCTGCGCCATAGTCACAATCCTATGCTCCCTCTCATACCTCTTCGGCGTCTGGCAACACGGAGGCGCCACTATATTCGCCCCCTCAAACATTGGTGCTACCAGCCCTTGCTTGATCGCCACATCAAACAGAACCGACCTGCCCTCCTCCCCCGCAATAAAACTCGACTTCGCAACCCATCACCCCGCCGCGGACGATACATCCGGCGTGACAATCAAGAAATACCCCCCATGTGACATAAAGTACAGTGAATATACCCCATGTGAGGACCAGAAAAGATCGTTGAAATTCGAGCGTGACAGGTTGATATACAGGGAGAGGCACTGTCCTCAGAGAAATGAGTTGTTGAAATGCCGGATTCCGGCACCACACGGGTACAGGAACCCGTTCAAGTGGCCGCAGAGCAGGGATCTGGTGTGGTACGCAAATGTACCACACAAGGAATTGACTGTGGAGAAAGCTGTTCAGAATTGGATTCGGTTCGAGGGAGACCGGTTCAGGTTCCCTGGTGGAGGAACAATGTTCCCTAATGGCGCCGACGCTTATATAGATGATATTGGAAAGTTGATTAATCTGAAGGATGGCTCCATTCGAACCGCCATTGATACTGGTTGCGGGGTAAGTTTTTTTTTCCCCTTCTTTCTGAAGAAGACGAAAAACATAATCAAAACAATAGCATGCAAGATAATTGTTTTTTTGTTGGAAATGTAGTTGTTGATATAATTTTGTTTTGGTTAATTTTATTAATTTCCTGGGGAGCTGTTCTGGTTTTTATTTCATCCAAGACGTTTCATAACTTTGTCTTCCCATCGAGGTGTTCTATTATTTTCTAAATTATATGTGTTTGGATGAATGGATGGATGAATTTGCACGGAGAGATTTGATAATGACACATATATTATGTCCATTTTAAATCCATCATAATTATCATTTTATTTTTATAAAGTAATAAAGACATTGATTTGAAACACAACTAATATAAATTCAATCAATCAATCAATTAAACGGATTTAAAATTAAGGATTTAAAATCAATGGTTTTGTTCACTAATTTTTTAAATAAGCCATAGATTTTTTGTTAGTAAAATAATACATTTTGTCCTGTGATTAGTATCATGTTGCCTCTCTCCCTCGCTCGGAATCTTGTTATTTATGCACATCTTTCGATTTACAACCTGCCTGGTCAAGAGACTCTGACATAGATCGGGACCGTATGAACCTTTTTTAAAAGTAAAATAATATATTTTGACTGTCTGAAGTATTCGATTTGGGATTTGGACAAATATTGTGGTCGTATTCCGTTGGAATTTCCTGATTTCTGGAATTCTGCTATTTTTTAAAAAAATCTCTTTTCCATCAGCTTGTTTTATGTACACCCGGCGTATATTTTATCTGACATCCTTATCTTATCTTCAGAGTATGCAACAAATACCCAGTGCATTGCTGGGAATTTTACCTTAATAAAATGCAATTCAATCCTCGAAGTAATTGCTTTATATCGATTTGATTTTGCAATTAACGGAAATTATGTTTTTGTGATCGTGGGCAGTATTGCTATGTTTCATACAATTCTAATGTGGAGAAAATAATTTGCCATTTTTGGGTTGTTCAGACACACACACACACGTATGGGGGCACCCTTTTTTTGTATGAATCACGACAAAAAGTGAGTGTGGTTTGGTATTGTGATTTATCGAGCCACTGATTTTAAATATTTTGGAGTAGTCAACTTTTAGAATTTTGAATTAATAATCATAAAAAAATACTTATCTATTCATCGCTTTTCTTTTCTTTTTCATATATTATTTGATTTTTTAATTTTTTCTTTTGTGTTTTTACTCGAAGAAGTCCAACACCTTTTTATTTACAAGAAGGCTAATTTACCCATGCATTAAAGCGCACAGTGCTACTTGCGTACTTTTTCGACTTTTCAACTGACAATTGAAACCATTTAGTACTTGCTGTTTTTTTGGTTAAACGAGTAGACTGAAGTATGTGTGTGCGACCCGATTTTATTCTTTTATGGTTACGTAGATTACTCTAATCTATTGGAACTAAAGATTTAATAGTTGTTGTTGCTAAGGTTGCGAGCTGGGGTGCTTATCTTTTATCAAGAAACATCCTTACGATGTCATTTGCACCGAGGGACACACATGAAGCACAGGTGCAATTCGCATTGGAACGAGGAGTTCCTGCATTGATAGGTGTCATCGCCTCCAAGAGACTTCCATATCCGTCTAGGGCTTTCGACATGGCACATTGCTCGCGTTGTCTCATACCATGGGGCCAATATGGTATTTTCACCACGACAGATGTGGGATCTTTATTCCGATTATTTAGAATCTTTGAGTGAAATGCGTGAGACATATCTTATCTCCACTTGATTTTGACTTTTTTTTTATTTAGATGGTGCATACTTGATTGAAGTTGATCGTGTTTTAAGGCCGGGAGGGTACTGGATCCTATCAGGTCCACCTATCCGTTGGAGAAAGTACTGGAAAGGGTGGGAGAGGTCGAGGGAGGATTTGAATTCGGACCAAATGCAAATTGTGAACGTGACAAGGAGCCTATGTTGGCAAAAGCTAGTCGAAAAGGATGATATCTCTATTTGGCAAAAGCCATTGAATCACTTCAAGTGCAAAAAATTCAAAACAGTGGTCAAGAACCCCCCATTTTGCTCTACTCAGGACCCTGATAAATCTTGGTTCGCGCTCGTTTCTTATCTCTCTTTTCTGATCTCTTATAATGTCAGTTCTTTTAGCTGAATCTATGTTATGTATGAATGTGCTACTTCTTTTTAGGTACACGGATTTAGAAACTTGCTTGACTCCTTTACCCGATGTTTCCTCCGACAAGGAGGTAGCTGGTGGAGAGCTAGAAAAGTGGCCAAAACGTCTGACTGTCTTACCTCCTAGGATTAGTCGAGGGACGATAAATGGAGTAACCCGCGAAAATTTTCATCAAGACTTGGAGCTGTGGAAGAGGAGGGTCTCGTATTATAAAACCGTAAACAATCAACTAGGCCACAAGGGAAGGTACCGCAACATCCTTGATATGAACGCTTTCTTGGGTGGATTTGCAGCTAATTTGATTGACAATCCTCTTTGGGTGATGAACGTGGTTCCGGTCGAGGCTAAGATCAACACGCTCGGCGTTATCTATGAAAGAGGACTGATTGGAACTTATCAGAGCTGGTAATTCATTCGATTCAATCGAAATCCCCTTTCGTAAAACTTAATTGATTTAAGTTGTGAGTCTTGTGACACCATTAAGATCAAATTCATGCAGGTGTGAAGCAATGTCAACTTATCCAAGAACGTACGATCTCATTCATGCTGATTCAATATTTACTCTCTACAAGGATAGGTAACATCCCAACCTATAATATATCTACTCAATACTAGGATTAAGTCAAGAACTCATGTTTTTCTGGGGTGATATAGGTGTGGAATGGAAGATATTTTATTAGAAATGGATCGAATTCTGAGACCCGAAGGAAGTTTGATTATTCGAGATGATGTAGATATATTGGTGAAGGCGAAAAAAATTGGAGATGGATTGAATTGGGATAGTCAAATTGTAGATCATGAAGATGGACCATTGGAGAGGGAGAAGCTTTTGTTTGCAGTGAAATCTTATTGGACAGCTCCAGCTTCTGCTAATGCTTCTTAGAAATATATATCTCGTTCACTGGTTTTTGTTTTATTTTTTTAAAATGTTTTATTTTTCTTCTGGTTACATTTATTATTAATTATGTGTTCAATAAATTTTATTTAATATTTAATCATTCTATGGGTATCTTTTACATTTAATTTTGTAGTTGGCCATTATATAATATTGTAAAATTGAATACCATTCCAGCCCTATTTCGTGTGTGTATATATATAAAAGGGAAAAAAAAAAAAAGAAAATATAGAGCAAAATATAGACCCAATCATGTTTCTTACAGTTTGATTATGGTCTCTAAAAATTTAAAAATTGAACCGAGACCAAAACCAGAACCGTAAATTATTATTATGTCTTAAATTTATGTAATTTAAAACACTTAATTTTCATTTAAGCACTAATTTTAAACAAAGTATTAAATATTAATAATCATTTATTATGTATTATATAATTAAATTTAATTACTTTGATATTTTGATTGTAACAAGATTCTTACCGTTATTTTTGGCTTGATCTTTGAATTATACAAGTTTTTTTTAGCAACTATTACAATTACTTGAAGAGGATGATGGAGACTCGAACACAAGACCTCTTGGTGTTAATTATAACTGGTGTCAGATACTCAGATGGGCTATATGCCATCAGCGAATTAACAATTCCAACCGTAATCAAATCATAACCAAAACAGTATTCGAACGGTTCAATTGGAGTTGCAGTTCATCTATAATCTAAACTTTTGATTTTAAAATCGTGGTCATATCTAGCTAAAAAGGATGAAATGAATACCTAAAGCGGTTTGTATTTTTTTATGAAAACAAATGTAATGTGAAAAAATACTCATAAGTTTTTATGTTGATGCAATTGGACGGAATGCTGGAAATCCAGGAGGATCACATCCAAAAGATGAGTGTAACAGATATGTGTATGCTTCGTTGATGTGCGATGATACCAGAAGAGATAAAATAAGGAATTGAGATATTCGAGCTGAAGTAGGTGTAGCTTGTATAGAAGAGAAGATGCAATAAGTCGCTTACATTGGTTTGGTCACGTACGAAGTAGGCCAGGCAATTGCACATGTGCGTCGGGTGGAGTCCATGGATTTCGTCATTTCATGAGAATGAAAGGACGATTTTGAAGAAGACATGACTCGAAGTTATACGCAAAGGACTTGGAGTTCAAGGGATAAAAGAGGATATTCTGACCGATAGAAGCGCTTTACCTTAATTCATTGGGTTGGTTGTTGCGTCAAGTGGATTATTAATTGATGATTAGAGAACGAATTATACATTTTGATCCTGGAAGATGAATCTGCAGTACACAAATTAAATATTATATTTTTATACAAATTATGTATGAAATGTAAATACTTTATTTCATGAACTTTAAATAAATTGAGATCAAACCTGGTAAACTCACCGGAAAAAAAAAAACTTTCATGCTAAAATCATTCCTATGAGGAGCCGAAAACACAAATTTTACAACTCCAAACTGCAGTACTCAATTAGGTGACTCATGCAAATGTCAATCGTGTTTTGCAAATTGCAACACATTCATTAATTTACTATAAATAGAAGTTAAATCAAACCCTTAACCAAAATCATAAAACAAACTAAATCAAATACTAGATTGAAATCTAAAATCAGAAATGGCAGCAATGAAGTCAGTTTCATCCCTCGTACTTGTAATTGTGTTGGTGGCAAATATCCAGCTGGTGCCACAATCACAAGCACAAACTTGCTCTACTTCGCTGTCCACCCTCAATGTTTGCGCACCCTTTGTCATGCCCGGGGCGGCCACCACTGCCCCCAGCCCCGACTGCTGCAACGCCCTCCAGACCGTGGAGCACGACTGTCTCTGTAACACTATTAGGATTGCCTCCCGTATCCCCGCCCAATGCAATCTCCCTCCCCTCGCCTGCGGTGGTCAGTAACTCGACTTATTTATCACAAATTGAGTTCATTGCTTAGAATCCTTAGTTCTGTATGGCTGATGTTCATTATATATTTGGTTGGCAGCAAATTGATGTGGGCACAGTGCTGGTTCCCAATGTCAACGGGAAAGATTTAAGAGTGTTTTCAAATCATGAGTTCTTTTTTGTGAGATGGCTGCTCTACTGAATCCTGATTTACAATATCGCATTTTGTTGTAATGTAGTTCAGGGAAAAAGAGAATGGTATCTCTGAAGAATAATTAATAAATAAAGATGTTATTCCAATTTTGCAGTGTTTCGATTATACATATTGGAAGATAACTATAATATTTGTATGCATTCACGTATACTTTTATAAAGTACATGCATGGATTAGTACTACTTAATTGTCGCTCATCAATCTAACTTAAAAAAATACAATAAGATTGTTTGAAATGCCTCATATTTCTATCAATAATAAGCACTTTAGGCTCTGTGTTTGTAAATGGTCAGTTTATCCCATTTTCTTTTAAAAATATGCAATTTCTCATCATTTGGTTTGCAAAACATAACATGCACTGAGGTGGTGTTTTGCACTTATTCACAAACTACATGTGGCACTAATTACATAGGGGTAACTGTATATTTTTAAACCACGTTGGGTAAACTGTAAATTTTTAAACCAAATGAGGGTAAACTGTATATTTACAAACCATAGATGTGTAAGCTGACTATTTGAAAAATCCATATAAGGGTTTCTATGCCGAGAACCCATATTTATTTCTATCCGCTAGGAGGTGGGTTTGATGTCATCCAAAAGGTAGTATCAAACAAATCCTGCAAGCCGAAGGCAATATTGGCTGTACTGATGTTAATGTAACTTTCCAAAAACAAATATGGTATAATACGAATACAGCACATGTTAGTTTTTTAGTAGAATTTGGAATCCCTCAATGGGGAGTGATTTATGTCACTCTACGGCATAACATTTTAGCTACTAATAATGTTACTTTTTTATAATGTTTTGGAGAGATGTCTAAGGGAAATAATTTTATAATAAGGAATTTAGTAGCTAAAGGATATGTTTCAAATTGTTTTTTGAAAAATATGTTTCAACGTGCATGTCAATTCATATATGATATTTTTGTAGATATTATTCTTTAATATTTGGATTTAGAAAATGATAAAAAAAAAATTTGAGTTTTGTTTTGGGTTCGCCATTAAAAAATCCATAAATTTAGTTTATAAAACACAAAAAATGAGTTATGTTTTGGGTTCGCCATAAAAAAATCCATAAATTTAGTTTAAAAAAACACGTAGGGCAAGAAATGAAAAAAAAAAAGAAAGAATAATAACAGTTATTGGCTGTGAAATAATGTGTTTATCATTAAAAAATATATTTTAGTTTCAATCAAATAAAGAAATGAATTTCAAGTAAGCCGGTTTTTAAAATGATAGCTTTTAATGGCATCCCGAGGTGTCAAACAGGCTGTGTCGGTTTAATCGTGCTGGCACGCATAGTGTCGTGCTATATCGTGTCGTGCTGGCATGGTTTGGAAACGGGTTGTGCCGTTAGCCTGTTTTCACAATAGGCACGACCCCTACGTCTGTCGTACATGGCACGACCCATTTCAAGTTTTTTAAATTTTTTTATTTTTTTTGCTTTACCGATCGGTCGGTCAAGCATAATTTTTTGGCAAGCATTGTTACTGTATTTAGCAATCGATCGGCATATAACTGCTGATCGATCGCTACACGAAAAAAAAATCTACAGTACCCGTGCCGTGCCGATCCATGGGCCGTCACCCTATGGCCCGGCACGGCCATGTTACAGGTCGTGGCTGACACTGCACAACACTGTAGCAAAATAGGATGTGTTGTGCCATTTCGTGACATGTCGTGCTCGTGTTGTGCATCGTGTCGTCCGCTCCGTTTGACATCTTTACATCCCCTTATCGAAAGATCACGGGTGATTTTAGTTTTTATACTAGGATAAAATTATAGGATTTTTATTAAGATGGACAAAAATATATATTTTTTAATATTAGGGGCAAAATATACAACGTAAAATCACCCCTGAGAAGAACACTCCATGTTAATTCATAATAATGTGAAGAAGACAAAGAAAAGGAAGAATCATGGCATACAATCTATATTAATTAAAATACATGAGGGGTTGAATAATAACTATTATATAGATAAAAAATTATTATAAATAAACATAATTATTTTTAAAAAAAATATAATATATAAAGTCGTTATTAGGGCCAGAAATAGTTTATATAATTGAAATATCATAGTATCTGTTAGTCAAGTGGTAGTAAATTTGAGATATCTACTAAATACAACACAAACGTGATATTTTAAATAATTTTAAGATAGATAACTATTTAAAAACATGAAAAGATTACTATATTAGATTTTAAATCAAAGTATTTGAAATCCATAGATTTGAAATTCTAATTTTATCAAATTTATTGTTTAGTTGGACAAAGATTTCCAAAATGGATTTTAAATTCATTGATTTAAAACTCATTGTTTGGCTAAAAATATGGATGCTTATCGAGCCGGGTCAATCCGGACTTGGCCCAAACTGAATCGGTTAGGTCGGGTCGAACCTGTTTCGGATCACTGCGGAACCGGTAACATACCGATCCAGAGCGATTTCAATGATTGAAACCGGTAGCACCATCAGTTCGGAATCGGGACAGTACTTTTTGGGGAAAAAAAGTAAACTACAAAATTAAAAAAATTCATTGCGACGGCTGAAATAGATGTTGCTATGTTTACGCTGGCAATGGCTATTTCAGCTGTTGCCAAAGTATTTTTCTTTTTCTTTTTTTTTTAAAAAAAAAATATTTAAAATCTATAAATAGGTGTGGTTGTCATTTGTAACACACAATTCTATCTTTCAAATCTATAAGATATACTTCTACTATATGATATATTTCCCTCCATCGTGCATTAATAATGACATCTCCATCTAGCAGTGCTGGTCGCAGCCGGGGTCGCAACTGGGGTCTCGTCCCGGGTCTCCTATCACTTGGTTCATCGTCAACAATGAATTTGCATGTGCCAATTCTCGAGTTAAATAAAAGTTATGATTATTTTGCTGACCTTAATGTTGGAAGTTCATCTATGAACGTCGAAATGCAAGAACCCGAACAATCTGTCGAACCTCCTGCTGCCCAAGAGAGACAATAAGTGGAGTCATCCGGAGCCACTACAACAGCGAGTAGACAACCGACTCGTGCCAAAATAAGTAAGATATGGGATTATTATGATGAACAAGAAGAAGAAAACGCCAAAACGATACTTATCAATTATGAAGAATACTAAATACTAATGTTTTTTATTTAGATTTTCAATTGTCATAAGTGCAACTATCATTTGTATAAGCATGTATATCATAAGCAAATTAAGAAGAAATATATTGCATTTATTATAAATATTATGGATACATATACGAACATAAAAAAGTACGGAACCTGATCAACCCGGACCGATCTAGAACCGGAATTGGATCCAATCCGATTCCTTACCGGACTGGTTCCAACCGGTAAGCATCCCTAGCTAAAAATTATAGGATTTCAAATTTTTAAAAATTATCCTATTTGTATCCTATTTTTATGCTTATATTATAAAATTAAAACAATATTATACTGTTCTAGTTTAGTTTAAACAAATTCTGCATACGAACTAAAAAATTTACAACGAGTTTGCCCACATATAGCTAAATAAACACATGATAATTAAAAATAACAAATTTTAAGCTATAATATAATATAGTAGAGCATTTATATCAAATAAAAGCCCAGCAAAGAATAAATATTTTCCTAAAGAACAAAAAAATTTAAATTATAGCTTTTTGCACATTTCATAGATTATATGCTTAAATTATGAAATCCAAATATTTTTATGACATTAACAAAGTAACATTTTATAGATGATATGCTAAATTATCAAATTCAAATATTCGTCTCGTCAAAACATTAACAAAGAATATTTCATACTTGATTTGTTAGTTTGCAAACCAAATTCCATGGTGGTTAAGAGTTGATAAGAAAATATATCCACTCTCTTTTCTTCTCGTCCAGAAGTGCCTTCAATAATCTAAATTGCTCAACATCATCGTTCATTAGTTTTTACCTGTGTTCACTTCGGTACCGGTAAGTCTATCAATGCTTGTGACAACCTCATGTATATCAATGTTGGTTGGTCTTTCTTTCTTCTTCTTACTTGCCACAAACTCTTGAAAAGAAGTAGAGATTATGCCAACAACTTCAACCATATTATCTTTTTTGCTTTCTTCCTATTGTCGGATATTGAATCCATTGAGTTCGAACGTTGTGATCGTACTTGTGCTGAATTTACTCAATTTCTTCTTCATCCCCCCATTGCATTGGCGCCTTCTTCAAAAGTTTCGGCCCCTTGACCGGTTGCTCTATCTCTTCCACATAAAAGTACTATATCACTCCAATTTTCTATCACTCTATTTTGTAACCCCTTGGCATCTAGATGTAACTATTCATAGAAAAATAAAATGTTTCAGTAAATAAGTGTACAATAAACTAAAATATAAAAACAACTTACCACAACATATTCATTCCATGAACTATATTAATCTGATGTTACAACAATCATTTTTCGCTCCTCATCCCAAAAAAATACGCTTTGGTTTTGGACATCTGTAACAACACTATTATATTTCTTCCAAGCTTTGAGTCTATTTTTTATGTTTTTTTTTTTGTCAAATTAATATGTAATTTTGAATTTAAATAGGTCACAACAGCTTGCAAGGCTTGGGGTTTCTATGTATCTCCATCACACTAGTTTCCTTGAGCCATTTGGTTAGTCAAAACTTTTGCCAAATGGTTGTCCATGTCTCTATTTCATGACACATAATGTCTTGATAATTCAATTTGTTTCTTATAATGTCCACCTACAAATTGACATGCCAATCAAACCAAGGTTATGATGAGTATCCCGTGACCAAAAAACCAAGTTACAATAATGGCTAAGAATTTGTCAGCAACTAAAAAGGAGATGCAACTAACTACTATTCCGCTAGACAAGACAAATAATAAGTATTGGAATTGCAATCACAAGGTACCAACCCAAACAATAGTGCTAGAGAATAGAACATTCCTCGTGTCATGTGATGAAGAAAGCATACAATTGACCAACCTTTAACTTGCCTTCACCAACACCTCGAACATACAATTGAAATAGAAAAATACGTTCTCGAGAAATAAACAAAAATAAAGGATTTGGTCTGAGCCTACAAGCTTATTTATGTATTCAATTGCATGCAGAATTATGTTCATCTATTGCTGGTAAACACTCTGAAAGTTTGTAGTTGAATTTAATGAATTAAAATGGGACTCGTTCTTTCCCTGCCCTCTTGTAAACTATGTTCAGCTGTTGGGAGTGGGGACTCAAAGAAGATATCAAGAACTAAACAAATACACTCTCGAGAAATAAACAAAAGTCTACGATTACCTACACCATATCAAAAAGCTCGTTTCGAAATTGACAATATCAAAGAAAGATAGCATAAAATTCAATCCCTATTGCTTTTTGAACTTGAATGCCACAAAACAAACAATTAAAAAATCAAAATGTATAATGATTGTTACCTTTAGAATTATCTCCTCCTGTAGTATCACCAATATGAGCGGATGCCTAAGTTTCTATCATAAAACCATCATGTCCATAATTAGTTACAGCTCCCGTTTTCATCTTGCTAGTTATACTTGTATCTTTTTCTGACAGGTGTCAAACTTGTCCAACTATACAAAATTTTGTAGAATCAATTTAACTATTTTTACCAAACAAGATACAGTTCAATAAATCAAACACTCTTGATTAAAATCATAATACTAATAACAAAGTTCTAATATACAACATGATGTTTAAAACAATAGTTTTAGACACAAAATGAACTACCAAATTCCAACACAACAATTAAATTCCTCATCGAGCCTTTTTGAGCTAACTCAGGACCGACATACTTTAAGCAAATGAGGAATTTACGAGGGATCATGAATACTAGTCTCTATTAGTATCTATTGAACTAACCAAGGGTTGACACATCATGGATACCAGTCTCTATTGAGCTAACTAAGGGCTGACATACAATATAGGGACACATTTGCATTCAGAAAACGAAGATAAATTTATTTTCTAAAAAATTAGGACAATTAAGAAAAATCCAAAGCTCCGCATCGATTCTTTATCCACTTACAAAACTCAATTGAGGCTCAATACCAATACAAGCTAATTCATATACAACAAACACAAAAGCACTGCATATAAAAATAACAAGGACTTTATTATTTTTATTTATATGCAAATTAATAATTGGTTGTTCAAGGAAATGAATCCCTAGAAGTAGTGGTGGTGATATGAGAAATAAGCTCCTCAGTCGTCCATGTTACGTTGCAAATTCTACCTAGGCAATCAAGACCACTTATCCAAGGGCGATATAGCAAAATAATCTGGTCTAAAAATTTCAAATCCCATTAAGATATACTCAATCTTCAATGAAATCTTGGTTTTTTTTCTCTATAGACCATATGAAAAACGATGTGGAAATGAGGGATTTACGAGGCATGTTGCCTCAAAAAAATTTATACAAGATAGAATAACAGAAGATAGTAAGATACAAATTCCAGTACGCTGGATTTGGAAAAAAATCAGATGGTTTTGCACAGGTTTGATGACAAACAGCGTTCAAATAAGTGAGTAAAATTAAATGGAACCCAAGGGAATTTACCTCAATCTCTCGTAAGCAAGAGTAAGCCACATAATATTTTGGGAAATTTACGGGACGGTACCGTTTCCTGAAACATAATCTATCATAGTCCAGCTACAAAACATTAGTTCAATTAGATCCATTCTTGGTTGAAATGACAACAATAACTCCATGTGGTCCACGCTGTCCAACCAACTCTTAATAAAATTTCATTCTTAACCCTAGCAAAATGTTTAAAGAGCAAATATATCTCTATATATTATTTATCATCTTTGTTATCCTAATAATCACCAAACAGTAGTATTTTATGAACATGAGATCATTCAGTTTATGTCATCTCGGGTGAACCCAGTAGCATGCTTTCGCAAAGAACTCACAGTTCGTATAACGTTATTATAATTATAATTCAAAACCCGATTTGAAGATCATGCTGAAAATAAATAACAGACACATCATGCTTTCGTATTACAATAAAATTTTAACAAACTGAAATATACCATTTTGAACATAACGGCACCGGGTGAGGTGGGTCGCAAGGCCACCAATCAAAAATTTACTGCCTCCAGATTGTTTTACGAATGGCTCCTCACCATCCAACCTCAGGCGAGGTTAGTCTGCCAGTTATCCGACTCCTTCAGAAACCGCACAGCACAGCCCTAATTCGTTTCCTACCTTATGGCGTAAGGTATATCAAGATATAAGAAAGATTTAAAGAAATCTGGGAGATAGCTGGGCAACAACCTTATTTTTATTCTAGAATACTTATAATATCTAATACATTAAAACATCTCTTTTTGGGAGGAGACGGACTTGTTTAGCCTCTCATATAAATGAGGCTTGACTCAAGAACACTTAAACTAAAATCAAGCAGAACAATATTACAAATGATTACAGAAGAAAGAAATAAAAGAAATATTACCAAGCTCTACAAGTTGAACTATTACAAAGCTTGGAGACTCTAATTTTTATTTTCAGAAAACTATGGAGAATTTTCGATGTTCTTAGCTTCCTAAATGAGTGCCCTTATATAGGCATGAATCCGGACTTCAACTTCGGATTCCAAATCTTGAAAGGTACTCCCGTGAGTGCGCCTTAATTTTCACGTAGTTTGACATCTTTGTCAGGTTATGCCAACTTTTTCTCGTGAGTGTCCATTATTTTGTCTGAGTGCTTTGAACAGTCTCCGCACTAATTTTTAATGGTCCACACCTTTTTCTTTGTCTGGGAATCTTTAAATTATTAGTTTTTCTGGTCCCGAGTTTTAGGAAAACAGGCTCTCTTGTCAGCAGGTCTTTTGTCTTTTCCTGCCTCTGATCTGTCGTGTTTGGATCGGAATCATTTCCCGAACTCTGGTTCTTTCTGCTCCGGGCATGCTTGGCAAATATGGTCTATCCATCTGCCAACGTGAATTTTCGGTACGTTTCTTTTCCCGCTGGAATCTTGTTTTCCCAAAAAATTCTTCTTTTCGTTTCAGAGAGTTCTTCGGCAAATCTTCTTGAGGTTCATGTCATGGAATTCAGCATGACAATTCCGTTGGCTGAATTCTGAAAGAACTTGAATGAGTATTTGACTGTCCATTTATGTTAGATAAACCCAAAGCCCTCATGCACGTCTGGTTGAAACTTCATCTTCCGTGATAATACCAGCCAAAATTGGTATACCACATGGTATCTCCATTTTTACATTTTTTAAGGCGTCTCCGTCTGGTCGTCTAAGCTTGACAAAATGAAAAGCTTCAATGAAGCCCTTCTTTGCTGGTTCTGGAGCATCACTGAAAAAATACAACTCCAAGATATCTCATCTGGCCAAATGTGGATTATTGGCCCATGTCTCGTGAACAGCTTCTGTGATCCATTTTGTAAATTTTGAAATTTCAGAGAATGCTGGTGCAACAGTATAAACCGAAGCCAGAGCTCCAAAATTATACCATTCTTGAACTTCGTTTGGATGGCTGTCTGGTTTCATCCAAACTCTCGGATATTTCCCAGAGATATCAACTATAGATTTTTCTGGATTGATACCTCGTCTGATAATTAATTTCTCCCAATCATACATAGGTGATGAAACTAAATCATCATTAGTTTGAACCTTAGAATTGCCAGTCGTTGGCCTAAGATTCAACTCTCATTCTTTTACCCGAGAGGTGCTAGGTTGACTTGAAGGTTCAGATTGTGATAACACATGACCCTCAACATTCTCTACAGCTTGTACATCCTCGAGGAATGCATCATCTGCAGCACTCGTGACAGGGGTACTTGAAGCCTTTGCCTCCGGGTTAGATGAGCCACGTTCTCTAAACACTCCTTTCTGCACCGATGAAGGTGCGGCCTGGAGGAGGGGCCCTTTCAAGACTTCAAAAAAACGTTCATGGTCCCAAAAACATGCTCGTATGTGATCAGTAACAAGTTATTGATCTGCTAGTTGAAGTCATCCTATGACCTCCTCATTGAGACAAAGAGTCTCAAAGTCTCGTTCCAGGATCTCCAGGTTTTCCCTGAGATTCCTAACTCGCTTGAGGTATCGCTAGCAATGTGTTCCTCCATCTTGTGTTAAGAAATCTGCAAGAACATTTTATCAGATTTCACTATGACAATATCATAATCATAATATTGGCATTCAGCTTGCCATCTTAAAAGTCTAGCATTTTCTGGTTTTGATTAAATCTTATTTTTCAAAAAAGACTTGACATTTGTATTATCTATTTTTAAGATAAACTTTTTTGCAAGTAAGAATAATGTCCATTTTTTAAAAGCCTTTCGAACTGCAAAGAACTCATTCTCGTTGATATGCCATCGGATTGCTTCACTGTCTGTGAAGAGACTGCTACAGTATCTGCATAGCATTTCTCCGTCTGGTGTGGCTTTCATAAGTACTGCAGCTCACCAATGATCACTGGCATATGTGTATAATACAAGTTCATCATCGTCGTTTATAATTGCAAGCTTTGGTATGTGTCTGCAAACTTCTTTAAGCTGTTTGACAGCTTGTCTGTGATCTTCATTCCACTCGAACTTGACATCTTTTTTGAGTAGTGGACTGAACACATTCCTGTGATTTGCTAAGTTATTGATGAACATCCCAGCAAAATTAACAACTCCCAGAAAACTCTGAAGTTGTTTTAGATCCTTGAGGTCATCCGGATATCCTTGCACCTTTTCAACAATATGATTCTGCAAGATGATTCCAGATTCGTCGATCTCAATTCCAAGGAATTCGATCTGTCTAGTAGCAATAACTGTCTTCCTTTCGAAGAGCACTAGTCCTTCCTTGTAACAAACATCTGAAAATATTTCCAAATGTTTAAGATAATCTTTCATGTTTCTTGCCGCTATGTGGATGTCGTCAATATACACAAACATAAAGTTGAAGTAATCTTTGAAAAGATTATACATCTTCCTTTGGAATATCTGAGAAGCGCTTGCCAATCCCATTGGCATGACATTCCAGATATAATGTCATTGTGGTGTGGAGAATGTTATGAACTTTCTTCTAACTTCCTCCATCTTAATCTGGTGAAATCCAGACTTATAATCGAACTTAGAAAACACTTTGGCATTTTTGATGCTATTAACATAATGTTCTCTGCTTGGGATAAAATATCCGTCGAAATTCAAGATATTGTTGATTTCTTTGTAGTTGATTACTAATCTTGGCTTTCCTCTTTTGATTTCTCCACGATTTCGAACAATGAATCCTGGACTGCTATATTGAGAAACACCTGCTGATATTAACTTAAGGTCCAAATGTTCCTTAAGTATTATCTGCATATCCATCCGATCTTCCATATTCATGGGGATTGATCTAAATCAGACGAACTCATTTTCTTTTCCAGCTTTTACCTTCAAAGTAGCTATGAGCTCATTCTTATTCCACCATGCCAGTGGATTCTCGTTATATTTCCTCTGAATTTTTCTTTTTCACATCCTCTAGAGTAATTTGCTCTTCGATGGTAGCTTCAGGTTGTGGAACTTTATCTTGTAATGCCTTTTTTAATAGCATCAGGGTTTCTCGAGTAACTTCTTCCTCATCATGTTCTCTAAATGACATAATATTTAGCCCAGTCAAAAGTTTGAGAATCCTTTTCACTAGGACCTTGTTGTCGGAACTGGAGGATTGCTTCTCCAAATTTTTGATGATCCTTTATCTTTGTGTGTCAAAGTTTTCCTTCATCACCACGCTTGCTGCGAAAAGGATCCATTGGAAAAGTCTCTTCCGGCAATAGCTGGTAATTTCTCACCAACTTCTTCAAGGAAGATATCTCGCCCGGCAGTACATATTCCAGCTCCCGAGTCAATGTAAGTTGCAAAATATTCTGCCCGATACATTGCATATAACATCCCAACGGAGATGTATATGGAGAACGGGCTGGTGGTCATCTGATCATATATCTCTTTCCTTCCACCTTTAATTCCATTCGGTCTTGCAATCTTTCCCAAGGTTTATGTTTCTCGAGAAATTCAATCCCTAGAATAAGCTGTTCTGGGATTCTTCCTGCAGTTCCTACAATTGTTAGATCAATTTCACCAATTTGAAGGTTTCATTGATACCTGCCAACTGTAGGTTGTTGCAAATTGAAGAGGACATCACAAGGGAAGATATTATCTTTCTCCGTAATGTCAAAAATTATCTGCACTTCCCTCCAGCCTTCTCTAGGTATTTCAGTTTTCCTGTTGTTTTGAATACATCAGGGATTTTCTGAATTCTGCTCGAGGCTGCCTTTTGTTTTTCCCTCGGGTAGTTGCTGATTAACCTATCATGTTGGAAAGACATCTTTCTTGGCTCGATCATAAAGCTCCTGCTTCTATTTAGAACAGGTTGATATTGTATCCTCATGTCGATCTCTCCTATTGTCGGAGTATCAATAATGTCCGGCAATACTGCTTTGGCGAAGTCTTCGAAGATTCTGTGGACTTCAATGAATTCCTTTCGCAAGAATACTTCAGAATGATGAGTATTCGAGAGCGCGCACGACACCTTGTAGGTGATCGAGTAAGACATGTTCCCTTCTTTCATCAAATCACTTTTTTTTTAAATCTTGATGAAGAGTTAGAACCTTTTTGAAATCTCGATCTCCTAAATTGTATGCAATTCTAGGATAGATGTTGAAAGCCATCTTTCCCGCATACAAATTTTCGGCAACTGCTTCCAAAAAAGAATTTTTGAGCTTCGGGATTCTCTTGTCGAAGATTGCCAGATTGAGTGTCGAATCAATTTCTTCCTTGAAAGTTGCCTTGATGATTACTCTAATGAATCCCATATGAATCCATGAGAGCGTGTTAGCAACTTCTCTTTTAATCTTGTTCTTAATCTCCTGGATTTCTCTGTAAGGGATTAACTACATCTCAATTTGGTTTCCCGTGAATTCTATTGGATCGCAAATTCACCTGTTGTTACCCCATGGATAATCTGATGCTTCCTGCTTCGAAGACCAATCATATACATGGTTTTCCCCATTGCTCCAATTGTAAATCCATCATACATATGAAGCTTTGGTTCTTCCTTCATGATCCTCATAAGAGTTTTATGAGAAGCAGTTGTATGAGAGAAGAATCCTGACGGGTCTTCTCTGATCATGTGCTGAAGGAACTCTCGTTCATTCTGATTCTGAGCTGGATTCACCTCATCAGAATATATATCTTCTTCGTAGATGTTTTCATCTGAGGGAATATCCTCAAATTGACACACATGTACCAAATCCTGGAAATAGACAGTATCCTCAAACTCCTTGGTATGCTCGAACTGTCTTACTCCACGGCTTTGGTTTTCCGGACAATCTGTTGAGATATGTCCTCTTGCTCCGCATGTCCAGCAGTTACAATCACTAAAACTTTCATTCGCACGGGTATGAGTGCGTTTGAAGGTTCTTTTTATCGGTGCTCTGCTTGAACTCACTTGATTAGAACCTGTTGATAAGGTTCTACACCTTGTTGGTCCTGATCTTTGCCCATATCTGTAACTTCGGGCTTTCTACTTTGACCAGAACTTTCTAGATCTACATGAAGACCTACTTCTTCTTGAACTACTTACTCAGGCATATGGATGAGCTCTGTGTTTTTTCATCTTTCGCCTCTGGGGGTAGTTTCCAATGATTGTAGGGATATCACTTCCCTATACAGCAAAGATGAGCTATTTTGTTGATTCCTTTGAGCTTCTTGAAATTATTTTGGAGTTTTGCTTGGTAGCACCACTCCACAAGCTTTACCTTAAGAAATGATATTCTCCTGGACACCGTCTCGATTGCATGAGGTGTATATTCTTGGATAAGCATTTCTCTCCATGGGCTCGGTATTTTGGCATAGAACAGTTCTGCTGCATCTTTTTCTTCTATCTTTGCCTTCCATCGATACTCTGTAAAGAGTTTGATGTACTCATCTACATAACAGATATCATGTAGTTCCAGGCTAATCAGAGCTTGTCTGTATTTTTTAGCCTTCTCTTCCTCTATTCCCTCAAGTAACTTACTCCAATGAAACAGATTTTAAAGAATTTGGACATCTTGTCCACGATTTCTTTCAGGGACTCTCCGGCTAAAACTTCTTCCTTGGTACCTGCGTCTCCCATATCCCAGGCAATCTTGACTGATCCTTCCAGACTCATTTTAAGAAGTAAAATGAATCCTTCTTTACTTAGGTCAAGCGTTCCTGCTGCTATTCTCATTGCTGAAGCACATTCATCAATAAGAACTTCTATGTTTGAAATCTAAGATATACATGTTGAGCATAAGTTCATATGGATGGATTGGATCTAACTGAGATTTTTCGTAAGGCGTTTGATGTATATCTGGCCTGCGAGAATGGTTTCTTGTTCCAACTGGAGGATCCAAAGTTGCTGATGTGAAATCTTCCCTGTGTGGCATACTTTGATCACCTTTGGTTGGATTGTGTGACCCGAAACTCTATTGTGGTGGAGGTCTTGGTACAAGCTCTCCCGTCTTAAATTCTACGAGCTTTAATCCCCAAACAAATCAGCAAGATCTCCAAGATCTTCTAGGTTGATTCTTTCCATTACTATGTTGGAAGTATGGCTCTCCTCGTAGGACTGCAATCATTTTTTCAGTCTCCGTCAAAGGTATTCGGACCTCCTCTGCTTTCCCTTTTTGGTGTAAAAGGGGTTTTGTTCCGTAGGACGGTGGTAACCATCCTCCGTTTCTTCTCCCTGTAGGACTTGGTCTTGACTCCAACTCCTTGACTTGGGTTTGAACATCTTGAAGATTTCTAGGAATTTCCTCCCGATGTATAATCATAATCTACATCTGACTCTGAATCTGATGGATCTGTGCAGGGACATGGTATTGAATGTAGCCATAACGCTGCACTGTCTTCTGAATCTCTCTAAGATCTTGGGATATCTTAGAAGAATCTGGCTCAATTTCTCGAAAGGTTGGTCTCCCATCCTAATCATCTGGTCCGGATCCTGTTGGATCATTGGGTCTGGAACAACGTCCTCGTGTTCAGGATGATCGTCTTCCTGAAGTTCGGCTAACTGGAACCATAGTTTGAGGTTCACTTGATGAAGCCTCTTAGCCATCCTTTCCAGTTTCTTGTAATGGTTTATGCCTGGTGTGCATGTTCCTCGTAATAGTTTCCACTTATGGTTGAAACGTTGAGCTTCTGCCATATGTTTCTGATTTTGTGCTAGTACCACCTGTATGAATGACACTTCGAACATTCATTCGGGTCCATATTATCTTGAATCGTCTACTCCGTATAGGTTACAAATTAATATTCAAGATATGATTATAGTATTTCCAGAATAAACCTAGGCTCTGATACCGTTTTGTGCCAAGGATCGCAAAAACAGGGACTTGTAAAAAGAAGAAGTTAAATACCACGTTTTATAATCATAAGGATATATAAAATATAATTAAATATTTTATAGAGGCTTCTTTATAAATAAAACAAAAGTTTAGGGGGTAGAATACAACTTATCAAACTATTGAGGGGTAAACGAGTCAAAATAAAGCACCGAACTGATTTAAATTTTTTAAATTGAACCTATTTGATTAAAAGTTTGTCAAACTTGAATTTTTCTGCACTATTATTTTTTAAATAAATTACGTTTTCCAAAAGGATACCTCTCACGGTGTTCACGGGCCGGATCGGACCGGATTCAGACCGGATCCGACCGGTCCCGGGCTCGATTTGGGTGGAACCGGACCAATCCGGTTCCAAACCGGATTGGTCCGGGGTAAATCGGTTCCAACCGGAACCAGTTTGGCAATCGATCGCCATATTCGGCGATCGATCGCCAATAGTTTCTGTTTTTTTTTAAAAAACCAAGGGTCTTGGCGATCGATCGCCAAGCCAAATTTTTTAAATTTTTAATTTTTTTTTTCAACCCAAATCGTAAAGGAAAAATACATCATTGATTGAATATGGAAAAAAACATAAAAAATACATCATTTGAAATTTATAATAAAAATACATTATTCATCGTAATTTATAAGTATAGTCTTGGCCAATTCTTCTTCTTCTTCGGAACTTTCATTGCCGAACTCGTCGATTCCTCCTTCTCTCTTATTTCTTCGCTCAGCATCGAACCAATCTCTTAGCAGCGTAAGCATGTACAATGATTCTGCTTGTAGAGAAACTCTAAAGTCTCCAATGAGCCGTGCACAAGTTGAAAATGCCGACTCTGATGCGACACTGGATGTTTGGACTGCAAATACATCTCTAGCCATTTTGGCTAAGACTGGATATTGTCTTGCGTTTGCTTTCCACCACTCTAGTACGTCAAAATTTTCATCTGTAATGAACATTTGACCCAGGAAGAAATGCAACTCATTTGAAGCGGTAGATGACACTCCGCTTCCTCTCTGCTTCTTTCTTCCAAGGCTCCGCAACAGATTAATCCCTCCGCTTCGTGACTGACTAGCATCTTCTTCTTCTCCTCCTACTACACGTGCCGATGAGATCTGTCCCTGTTCACTATGGTGCAATCCAAACATTTTTGGAGAGAATGCATGATTGACGTCTTTTGATCGTCAACATCCTTATCCAAAAACGTACTATAATATTCAAAGAAAGTATCGAAAGATCCTACACCCTGACTTGGGTCTAACAATGTAGATATACAGTGCACGTGTGGAATTTGTTCCCAGTATTTTTTAAACTTCTCCTCCATACGATAAACCAACGACGTCAACTCAATATCATCTCTAAATTCAATAAATTTACAAAACATGTTAAATACAAGTGGAAGAAAATAATGAGAAGTAGGATTACAAACACCGGAGAAACGATCTGTTGCATCTTTAAAGGTTGATAACAAAGCAGTTAAATTATTAACAAAAAACCAATCCTTATCAGACAATAAATAACTTTCATCACTTTCAGGCATTTGATAAGAGTTATAAAAAGAAGTTAAAGCATCTTGATAAGGTAACATTGATTCTAACATTTTGTGCAAAGAATTCCATCGACTTACAATGGGCGGTGGAAAAAGAGTAAACCGAAGGTTCTGACTTGCACACGTATGTTTCCAATCACGCTTAATGCGTGACTGTCGTATCCATTGACAACCGTTTTTAAGTTTGTCTATGCTACTATATTCAGCATCTTCATAACCATCTTTTACTGCTAAATTAATTATATGGCATGCACATCTAACATGGAAAAAAACACCATTAAGCATTGGTCGTAAATATATTTTAAGTTCACGCATTGCCGCGTTATTATTTGAAGCGTTGTTAAGTGTAATCGAACAAATTTTATCTGCAATTCCATAAAATCTACAAACATTAACAATAAATTTAGCAATTTGGGAACCAGTATGTGCAGATTTTAATTCATCCAGTGACAAAATTTTTTCTGCAAACACCAGTTATCATCAGTCCAATGACAAGTAATAACAAGAAAAGAAAGTAGTGCGATTTTCGTCCAAATATCAGTAGTTAAACTTAATCTGCAGTTAATAGAAGAAAGATGATCAACTAAAGTCTTACGGTAATCAAGAAACACATCCACAATATTTCTTTTCAAAGTATGCCTAGAAATATGTCTAAAACATGGTTGGATACCAGAAGAAAATTCAATAAAGCCATCTTTTTTCAGAAAACAAAAAGGGAAGTTCACATCTTTCAATAAAACGAACGAATAATCTTTTGTTCATTTCCGGTGTAAAGATAAAATTAGTGCCACACAGATGATTAATTTGAAGTTGGGTTGGTTCTCTACCTAATGGTTGTAAAGTAACATCATCAAAATTATGTTTTTTAACTAGATGTTTCTTAAAAGTTCCGGTACCCGCCAGCGGAACCACCTGTTTTATAATTATATGTGGTTTAAATATTTTACAAATAACAACAGATTCGTTCGTACCTGGTTTTGTCTCGACGTCAAAATGATCCCATACCTTGCTTCGTTTGGGACGGTAACTCGTGCGACTCGAAGCGGCAGTAGTCGCGGATGACCCGCTGGGGGCTGGATTTTGGGGGGCCGCCGGTTCTACAACGTGTTCCGCTTCATCAACATCATAAGCATTATCAAACTCGGCAAAAATATCATAATTTTCTTGGAATAAAGGTGGATTTGAGGAACCACCACGACCAGTAGAAGAAGATGCCATCGTATTAGTGGAAATATGAAAAAATGAGATAATTGAATAAAAGATTAGGATTGTAAGAGTAAGAGAGTTGGAGATGAAAAATTGAAGAGGAAAAATGAGGTATATATAGAAGAAATTTTTTTTTAAAAAAAAAATTTTGGTATGAAACTGTTGCCCAACGGCTAAAAAATAGTCGTTGGGCAACGGTTTCATACCAAAAAAATTTTTTTATTCTTTTACACCGATTTCGGTACCGGTTTCGAAATCGAAACCGTCGGATCGGCAGTTCTGAATCCTGGGAACCGATTCGATCCGAGTAAAACCCGGATTGATTCCGGTTTATAACCGGACCAATCGATTCCAGTCCAGAACGGGAACCGACCGGTCCGGTTCTGGATCGATTTCGGTTGATCCGGTATGAGATACCTCCCTAGTATTTTAACGAGTTTGTGTGCTGACATAATGGAGGAGTTAGATTGTTTATTCAACACCTCAACTTCCAAGAATTTACGTTTTTAGAGGAATCACTTGGCCTCTCCCAAAATTTTTAAACCCTTGATTTATCCCTAAAGCCCCGAGCAATTTTGCTAATCAAATCTGACTGCTTCTCTTTGAGAACTAATTTCAAATCCCATCTGTGTTTCCTTGTTTATCAGATTTCCGGTTAATGGGAAGTTTTCGAAATATTGAACTGCTCTCAGTCTACATTTCTGTGCTAGAACGTAGATTTGATTTTTTGGATTTGTTTGCATATCTCGGTGCTGATGACTTGCAGGTATAATGGGTGTTTTTCATTTTTTTATTTACTCCTGCTATGCGCGCTATAGCTCTTTTCGCTCCCATAATTATCAAGGGATTTTCTTGTTTTTGTCCGGTTTCTCGTGCTTTGTGTAGTCGAACAATTAATGGCGATGATATTGTAAACGGGTTCGGGGCAGTTGAGGACTTTCTTCATGAATCTTGGAAAAGCTCGAGTTTTGAGTCCAATGTGGATGATAATTTCTCAGCTTTATATGATACTACTGGTTCTTCGGGAGCCAGTGGCGATTCTGAGGGCTACAATTATCAAAAGTCTAGTGCAAAACAGAATTTTATTGATGAGGTGAGGAATGATGCTGTGAGGATTCTTGAAATTCTGCTTCAAGATGGCCCGGGATTTGATGCAAAACCCGTGTTAAATGATCTAGGAATAAGGGTTTCAGGTCTTCTTGTGAGAGAAGTTCTATTGGGCATCTTAAAGACTATAAATTATGCGAATAAAAATAGGCATACCAAGCTGGGGTACAAGTTCTTTGTATGGTCTGGTGAACAAGATAATTATAGACATACAGTTAATGGTTATCACATTATGATGCGGATCTTTTCAGAGTCTGAGGAATTTAAGGCAATGTGGAGATTGGTTGATGAGATGATTGAGAGAGGGTATCCTACTACTGCGCGTACTTTCAACATATTAGTATGTGCCTGTGGTGATGTTGCATTAGCTAGAAAAGTTGTGGAGAGGTTCATTAAGTCGAAGACGTTTAATTACAGACCATTTAAACATTCTTTTAATGCTATTCTACATTCTCTTTTGACACAAAATCAGTATAGACTGATAGAATGGGTGTATCAGCAGATGTTAGTCGAAGGCCATTCCCCAGATGTGTTAACTTATAATATCATCATGTGTGCCAAGTTTCGGTTGGGGAAGCTGGATCAATTTCACAGATTACTAGATGAAATGGGCAGAACTGGATTTTCTCCCGATTTTCATACATTCAATCTCCTTCTACATGTTCTTGGTAAAGGGGACAAGCCATTAGCAGCATTGAAGCTTCTGAACCACATGAGAGAAGTTGGTGTAAATCCAAGTGTTCTCCACTTCACGACATTGATAGATGGGCTCAGTCGGGCTGGAAATTTTGATGCCTGCCTTTATTTCTTTGATGAAATGATAAAGCATGGGTGTAGGCCTGATGTTGTCACTTACACTGTCATGATAATGGGGTATGTCGTGGCTGGTGAGCTTGATAAGGCTCAGAATATGTTTGATGAGATGTTTGAAAAGGGACAATTACCCAATGTGTTCACTTACAACTCGATGATTCGTGGGCTTTGTATGGCTGGGAAGTTTGATGAGGCTCGGTTGATGTTGAAAGAAATGGGATCAAAAGGTTGTAATCCTAATTTTCTTGTGTACACTAGGATATTGAGTTACCTTCGGAATGCACGAAAAATGGATGAAGCTCTAGAGGTGGTGAAACATATGGTGGAAAGGGGGGACTATGTTCATCTACTTGGGAAAATCAAGAGATACAGAAGATGTTAGCTGCTAAGCATATGAAGTTCTTATTACAAGAGATGTAGTGTAACATATAGGTGAAAATGTGCTCAAAGATTTAGCTGTTGGCCTTCAGAAGCTGGTGTAAATATTACCACACCACAAATTTGATAGTCTTTCCCAAATGATTTACATATTATGCTCGTGTTTTAATAATAAATAATATTTAAAAGAATCACTTCATATATAAAAATAAATAAAAAATAAAAAAATCGCTGTGTTTTGTAATTCTTGTCAAGTTTTCCCACCCTCGACCGGAGTATTGGCTCCGCCTCTTTTTTTGGTCGACCACTTCTCTTCTCATTGTTTTTGTGTTCAAATATTAAGGCTGCTCTAAAATGAATGTCAAATGGATTTAATACATGGTTGATCTAGACAAAGTTTTATTGGATTTTATGCTGCTCTTAAAATAATATTTGTATCTTCAGCTGCTGCAGACTCAATATGCAGCAACATTTTATAGGAAAAAAATCGCAGCTCTCCTGTGTTAACGTAGAAACTTGAGGATTTTAGACTGCGAAAAAAAAAAAATGTAGGTTCTTTTATATTAACAGTATGTTCGATTCCGTCCATTTTTCTAACATCTATGTCACGGTAGGGGAGGGAGATGAGAAAGTACTACATCTTTCACAAGAAATAGTATCTTGGTCTACAATTGTAATACCAAAGATTTGGCAAAGGGTCAGCTGTACAATCAAAGCTATCAACCCCATGTAAATGAATCTTTATATATATATATATGTTTATCGGTGATGAATTCTTATATTTGAATTCATGTCAAATCAAACCTAAGCAACTTAAATTTGTAAGAGCGGGGACCGTCTGATGGCAGGAAGCTCCGAGAAGTCCCCACTGCGAAGTTGAGACGGCCTAGCAATGTCAAAACGTGCATACAAAATCGAGCCATTGCGAATTAGGCCTGTTATGAATCAGTTTCGTGCGGTATTGGACAGGGTTACATTCCAGTCGTACGGTGGCATGCTGGAAAAGAGGAAGGATTGAGATCAAGAGTTGGATTCAGCTTAATGGGTTCCCTAAGAAGCTGCTGAGCCACATGATCGGCCAATATTGATTGCCTATTGTAAAATTCTCCATTGGTTTCCCTTCCAAACTGCTTTTTGAAGACATCAATGTCACATGCTGCCAGTTCTTGAAATGCATGAGATTCTGCATATACCCCTCTCAGAATATCGGGATCCCAGTAAGAGGGGCGTTTTGGGTCGTAAAAACCCTCTCGTAGGAACATTGATTGGTTAAGATGATGATGAGGGATGGTGCCAATACCGCCAGTAAGAGGAGTGGAGGAACCAGATGTAAAGGGACTAGATAAGGGAGAAGGGGACATTCTTCCATTCATGTGTTGGGGCGATCTTGGGTGTAGAAGAGGACTCCCAACTCGAGACACAGGGCATGATATGTTCCTTGGAGAATAGGAATCACTGTTGATGACAAGGAAAGAATCAGAAAACAAGTGAGATTTTCAAAACTTCCTTCACAGTAACACACACACACACACGTGCAGAGACCTCGAATCAAAATTGGATTTTGATATTCTGGAAGAGTGGATAGCAAGTTTCTCCATATCCGTCTGCAGCAGGCTTTTCACAGGAACAATAATGCTCTACAGAAGATTCGTTGAACACGTTTCATCATCGAAACATACATGGAAAGGAAGTAAACTTCAAATGACAAGCATGGATTACTGTTTCGATATTGGGAAGATTTAAAGAAAAATAATACCAAAATTATAACTCAATCTACTTACCTAAAATATGAAATAAAAAGCATCTCACAGAATACACATTTCACCAGATAAAGTAGTGTACCGTGGATTTTACAACATTTGTTCCTGCAGGATGCTCAGAAGTATTAGTTATTTCTTTTGCTGGAGTAGCACCTTTCACAAAAGCGTGCTCCAAAAGCTGAGAAGCTTTGGGACGATACAGGGGATTCCGCTGCAAACAGAGTCTCACAAAATCTTTGCCTTCTTCTGAGAGGTGATCTGGAATTGTTGGAAGTTCTTTACTATTTCCAATCTTGAACATGGCTGCCACCTTTAATCACAAAAGACCCGATATATACCAAACAAACAAGAATTTAAATAAAGCTGAAATTAGAGTCCAAATAGTTTCACACACCCCTTCGTACTGGCTCCATGGTGGTTTCGAAGTAGCCATTTCCAAGACTGTGCATCCAAGACTCCAGATATCGACAGCTAGGCTACACGCATTAGAATTCCTTATAACCTAAACACAGGAAAAAGAAGAATATGGTTATGCGGCTGGAAAGCAACCACAAGAAACTTTGGGTGAGGTGAGAGATGACGATGATGATAGAAAAACTAACCTCAGGTGCCATCCAATAAGGGCTACCTTTAAAAGATAATGGACAGGATTGCCCTGCAATCTGTAAAAATCTTATAACATGAAGGAAAGCGAATAATCCTGACCCTTCATTCCCGTGTACAAAATGTATTTGAAATGCAAAAATTTGAGGACACATGAAAGATGTTAAACTCACATGCTTTGCCATGCCAAAGTCAGCCAACTTAACTCGGCCACTTGGGTCCACAAGTATGTTCGCCCCCTTAATATCCCTAATATATATACTTTTATAAGAATTCATATCCAGGCCGACGTTGCAAGCACAAAACCAATTCAAAGAAGGGTGATCAGTGTTACCTGTGCAAGGTATTTTTGGCATGTAAATAGGCAAGCCCTGACAAAATTTGTTGAGTATAACTGCGAATGGCTGATTCTCCTAATTTCCCATATTCTTGCAGAATTTTACATATAGAACCGCCAGATACATATTCCAAATATATATATAATTTATCATCCACCTGATCAGGAGTAAAGAAATCAAACATCAATGGAAGTTCCGGAAAACGACACCATGTAATAATTTATTAGCGATCCGTACAAGTTACCATGAATTGTGTTACCATATGTCAGTTTCTTTCAATAAGAAATCAAACATGTAATAATTTATTAGGGATCCATACAAGTTACCATGAATTGTGTTACCAGATGCCAGTTTCTTTCAATAAGAGATACAGTTGGCAACAATTTATACACGAAGTTTATGATTTGCAATAGCAATTCTATAGCCATTAACTTCGTTAACAAAGCAATTATCAGCTTTAAATAGCCGAAAAAGTGCAAGACGTTTGATTAAACTAAGTTCACAAATGAATATTTAGAAAGTTTACACAATAAGAGACCAGTCATAGAAGACATATGAAAAACCAGAGCAGGAAAGTGACCAACCGATTCGGATCCATAATACTGCACAATATTAGGATGACTTAAGCGGCTCAGAAGCATTATCTCCTGTAAGAAACAGCAATGATTGTATGAATTTCCTCGTACACATGATAGGCAAAAAAAAAAAAATCAGCCGAAGACTTGCTTCAAAAACTACACAAAAAAATTAGCCTCCAGTCATTCCAAGGGCCGAAGACTCACTTGTCCTAACTGCTTCGCACTTTCCTTTGACTTTGCATCATCAGCAAATAATGTTACTTCCTTCATGGCACACATTCCACCAGTTTCACTAAAACCCACAGAGAGGCAAAGGATACAAACCTACCATAACATAATGGAAAAAGGGGATAAATGAAAAACAGAGGGGCATGCGAAAATAATAGTTTCTCACCTGTTAAAACCAACATAAACATGTCCAAAGGTGCCTCGGCCAAGAAACTTTCCTTTTTTCCATCGTGAACCAGCGGTGGTAGGATTCTCTGCTCTTCCCGGACTACGTGGTACTGATGGTGATGTTACAGCTGAATTTGGATGAGAGAAAGGTGAGGAATTGGAAATTGATAGGGGAGGAAGGGGGAGGGGGTGACTTTGTTGTTTTGCATCATCGAGCCAATTATTCTGTGACTCAGAGTGCCCTCCTCCAGCTCTGGGATGAAGAGGCGTTACAGCGCCACTATGAATTCTTGAACTAGGGCCAGGACTTGTCATTCTAGGACTAGGATTAGGTGAATATTCGGGGCTCCCTCTACTGGGCTGCCAAAATAAATGCCCCGACATATCTCCTCCCATTGAATTATGCCCAGAGGTCTGGGCTGAGCCTGGGCTTGAGCATTGACCAGATCCAAGAGAGGGAATATCTGGATAAAGCTTTCCAGCTGGGAAAGCAGAGCTTGTAACCTGCTCGTAGCCAAAAGCTCTCATTGGGCTTCTGGAGGGACTAGACATTGAACTCTCCGGAGCACTGCAAAAAGTACCATGAGGTGGAACCTGTATGTTCAGCACTTGACTGTTCAAAGGCCGTCTTCTAGAAGGTGGAGAGAAGGTGTTTTTGTTGTTGGAAACATTCACTGGAAGCGGTGTCTCTCTTGAGATTACTGGAACAACAGGGGTCTGATCCTTGACAACAATGCTTCATTGCAATAATAGGGGGAAAAAGGCCTAATGTCAGTATGACAGGAACGAAACCATCTCTAAAAATATCCAAATCATACAAGCAAATTAAAAATAAACTAATAGATGTCCTTCCTCGCATTACTTTAGAGGACCACTCACCTTGAAGGACGTATAGCAGCAGTTCTACCGCTAAAATCATGGTCAGATGCCATAGGGCTACGCTTATGTGAACCAACTAGTTCATCACTCTTGAGCGAACATTCACTAGAGATTGAAGCAACAATCAGTTCGCCGTCGAATTCTGATGGGTCCAGCCTATGCCGGGTGCATCCAGGTCTCAAGAGAGGCAGAAATGATAATGGTTTGGATCCCTTCCCTACTTTTTGCTTTTCTGTTTCTCCTGTTGTAGCATCAGTATGATTCACATTTGCAGGACCAGGCAACGGAAGTTTTTGGGCTAGAGGCCTTTCGGCAAAACTCTGACAACGTGCTACATGTTTGGAAGGTGACGAAGACCTTGAATGGGCCCGCGACTGAGACCCTTTCTCTGAAACTGTATCACTTGACCGTCTTCTAGATCCTCCCAAAATGCATGATGATTTACTATCAGGACTCCTAAATTTCCTCTGTATTGTGTCAATAAACCTTTCTTTGGTTTCATTCTTCTTTGGTTCTTTCGATGATGACTTCCCCCACCAAGAAGGCATGTTTTCTGAAACAGAAAATCACAAAGCAAGACCGTATTCTCAATAACAAAACAGCTCATGGCTAAAAAGAAAACTGATTCAAATATAATGCAGGTGTGTGTTGCCCCAAAACGTCCAGAGTTGGATTCTTCATAAAGGTCATATGAAATGAAAAAATTCAATCTTATGTCAACATAATAAATAAGGGGAGACATATATCCAACATTACAACCTAAAGAACTGAACAAGTCAATGGATTGAACTACCGGTTAAGTCAATAAACTATAACATCACATAAAGAATCAACGACCACACCCGGTTACAAGATCTTTTCTTCTTCCTATTTTTCCATCCTCTTTTAATAAAAATCAGTGGTCAAATGGAGCAGTTTTTTTTTTCCAGCCATCTCTGTCTTTTCGTTTCCCATTTCAATATTTTCACCATAAATATCAGCATAATGAACAATAATATGAAGCTAAACACAATAAGCGAAAATCTTTAACACAGCTACACAAATATAGCAAAAAAATTATCACCATTTATATACCTTTCAACTATTAATCAACAAATACTTTTGATTTTTCCATAATCAACAGCATCAACAAAAATCGATCTTTACTACCCTAAATTACAGCTTAAATTCACTATAGATCCACGAATACAAAACAAAATTTCTACAGAAAGTGATTGATAACGTATTAACTGTCATTAATCACGCTGAAACCAAATAAACTTACTCAAAATCTCAGCTCTTCACATCCCAAAAAAAAAAGAAACAGCTCACTCTCTCTTCGTATTCCATCACATTTGTGCCTTCGATTTTTTTAAACCCCAAAATCCCACGTGCTTAAAGACTACGCCCAGAAAATCTAAGCGCGTGTTGTGAGTGGGTTGAGACGTTTTCGAATAGAGCGCGTAAGTAGAGAAACTGGTGAGAGTAAGAGAGAGAGAGAGAGAGAGAGAGAGTTGTTAAGGATGAATTTTAAATGCAATTATTGTAATTATTAATAAAAAAAGGAAAAATTACAAAACCTAGTCCAAATTTCACTTTACGACCATTATTTAGAAAAGTACAGTTTGCATCATCAACTTTCATAAACTGTAACACTTTGCATCCACTTGACTGGGTTTGATATTTTTATCAAAAAGATTTATCTTCATATTTTATTATCGACATATATCCTCAACCTAGAGCTCCTTAACCTAGTTATTGTAAATTTTAAAAAAATTCAAATTAAATTTTTTGGGTATCAAAATTTCATTCTTTCCGAAATCAAACAACTAGAAAATTTTGATATCCAAAATATTTTTTAAATTTTTTAAGATGTATAATAGTTAGCTCAATGGGTTCTATGTTTCAGGAAGTAAGGTGATGATTGAATGTGGTGATGAATCTTCGATAAAAATACCAAATTGAGTCAAGATGATGCAAAGTATTACAATTTATGAAAGTTGAGTATGTAAACTGTAATTTTCCAAACAATGGTTGCAAAGTAAAATTTAGATCAAATTATATGATGATTTTTGTCATTTTCCCATAAAAAATCATAATAATATTTAGTTAATATATTGTTTTTAACAAGCAGGACAGTGATCTATTATCATAAATATTAATAGATAAAAATGATAAAAATATATATATACATGATTCCAATTGTGTATATGTAATGTCACTCAAAAATACGTACTTGTTAATTAAACTAAAAGTTATATACCACTCAGTCTCATTCCCATGTCCTCGTCAAAGAAAATAAATATAATTTCCCAATAACATAATTTTCAAGAATTTATGCTTTAAACAACAAGATCTAACCAGGTATATTTACAAATGTGATAGTATGTTACATCGAATATGTTATACATGATTTATTGGTTGCTATTTGCGACCCCCAAGGGGAATCAATCATTAGATGAAAATATTCTCATATAATTATTTGATTTACTCTTAACGGCATTTGTTTTAAAGGGTTGTATCAAACCAAACGTTATGCAAATACTAAATATTTATTGACTATTGATATTAAAAGTAGCATCAAACTAACCGTTATACACGTACTAAACATTTATTGACTATTAAATAATCATTTTTTTATAAGGACTTAGATTATAGTTTATTGCTGTCCAATGTACAATGTAAATTATAAAATATTGTTGACTTTGTGCTATGTCTGAGTCAATTTGTCTTTGTTATCTGGACTTTGACAAAGTATCGGTGGATAAAAAAAATGTTAATAGAAAGACACATAACCATTTCTAAGTTCCTTCGGTTAAAGAAATCAGTTTACTTTACTTCTCTTAAATGTAAGGTTTGATGGGACTGATGGACTCATACTATCTAGACACTGGATTACTCAATGCTATGGGCTTCGCATTACTCGCATGCATTATCTTCACATATTTACTTGGTGCCTTCTCGTTGGTGTTATCTATTGATCGTTGTAATTCATGTCGTTTTTTGATTATATGGTCGGTGGATTGCGATTCATTTGTATACCGTCTTATCTTTTAAAATAATATGTTATAAAAAAAAAAGACACATAACCACATATGAACTATGTCTGCATATACATATATTATGAATGTTTATACCATAAACCTGTATTACTCGTATGATTACACAAATTAATTGTGGGTATTGTATAATCATTTACTTTCATTTTTTGGAAATTAAAAAAAAATTTAGGACAGAGACAAGCATCACACAAATAAATTATTGGAGATAATTACAGACTTAACATCATTAAAAGCCAGGTCATTGACTCAGATTCGAAAGGGGGGATGCATTTAGCTGGACTATATAAGGGAAATTAAAGCTTGTATTTATTTGATATGGAAAATTTGTAGTTTTTAGATAAAAAAAAATATATAAATATTTTATTGAAGCATTTAATATTTAAATATAATTCCACGCGGATATTTTTAAATACAATTCCGTCTCATTAAATAAATAGATAATAATAATTATTTTTTATTTTCCAAATATAAATTTGTTTCCACTACCACATGTAATTAACATTTAGTGGGTGCTTTTCCAAAAGATACATCTCCCAAAGCTATCAAATTAATGGAACATGAATATCTTTGCAATTGCTTATTCAAATTACTTTTATGTTACTTTTGTTCAAAGTTGAAAAAAATTATTTTAAAGCGAAATCATTGAGTTTTTGCTATTAAAATAAAAAAAACAGCTTAATGAACTTCAATTAATTATAAATTTGACACCGTTCAACTTAAAGCAGACGGAAACATCTCATGATTTGTTTCTCTGCTTCTATTTTTACCTGTTTTTTTTAGAGAAACAATTTCAGAAACAAAGAAATCAAACACCAAAAATCTATTTTTTTCCTTTTTTGTCTGAAAGTAGATAATCACGTCTAATAACAAACACTCAATGTTTTTTGGTTAAAAGCATTTTTTTCCAACTTAAAGCAAAAACGACAAAAATATTTTGGATAAGCAATTGCAAACACATCCTAAAATCAGAAAATCGTATATTTAGATTAATTCTTCTTTCAAAATATTTAAATTTACTTTTGTAGTAACAACTTTCTGTAATATACAAATAATCTTTTGAATTATAGCTTACTTCTTTTAACTCAACGAATGCTGTTAAATTAAACAAATCAAATCATTTGTCTAACTAGCTAGCCAGTCGAAGTACTAAAAAATATCGAATTAACAAAATCGAATTGGCGGTCCATGGAAATAATAATAAAACTATGAAAATATTTTTATAATTTCCAATTCCTCATATTTTTCCCTTTATTACTTATATGCCATAGTATTTTCGAATTGTATATGAAAATGCAGTATGCCTAATTATGACAGCTTAAGAAAATTAGCAAAGTATGATTAGCAACTAAACTAATTAGATATTAATGTAAATGGAATATGCATGTGCAGTCAATCATTGAGTAGCTCTATTTAGTTTTAATTGAGGCACATAAAAAAGAAATGTTCTTTTAGATACATGATATTATGGCAACTTTAATTATGTTATTTATGACAATTCATAATTGTTTATACATAATTTTTTAATTTATATAATAAAGATGTGGTAATTGTTCTAGGAGAAAACATGGATAGGCATATCTAGAACTTGTACTGAGGTTTTTCTTCTATGCACTGGGTGTGCACCAACACCAACACATATACGCGTGCGTAGAAGAAAAACCATTGTTACTGGGACAGATGGCTCTGGAACAATGATAGTGTTATTCTGATAGCATGAGATATTTTGGTTGGTTAATATACCTAAGGTATAAGCCTTTAATGAGGTAGCAACCATTTGATGAGAATATTCTCTTTCAATGGTTTGATGTGTCTTTGATGTGCCTTTGATGTGCCCCTAACGCAACATCAAACCAACCCATGAGATTTTGACCTTAAAATTAAGATTCTCATGATACTACAGAATCACTTCAACAAGTGACATTCTTTCAAAGGACATGCAGTCATACAGAGCAAGTCGTGCTCTGTCTGGTTCTACACACGTTAACAGAATACCAAAACTGTTTGGACATGATTAGAATAAGTATAATTCAATATGATTTTTATTACATGAATGTTTGTTAACAGAATAGACCCCTTTCACGATACATTAACACAAGGCATCTATATTTTTGTAGTATACACTTCAAAAGCTGAATAATAACATAAAAAATAAAATCTCATACAGAACACTATTATCCGGTATGATAGTGAGTTTAGAGATGCCTTTCTACTGTACAAATCCATGTGCACTTCACCAATAAACAAGCTTGAATTCCTGATTTCTAAAGTTTGGTATTTTTATCGAGGTATAAGCACGTGTTTGGCGTTAACCGGCACTCGATTGCAGCATTGGAAAGAAAGTCCAGTTGTTTTGAGGGCCGGATTCCTTCTTCACAGCTTTATCATTTGTCCACCACTCACATTCGGTAATGGATTTGTCTGAGGCATTGTCCCTTCGCGTTGTTGAAGTAGAAATCTTTGCTTGAACCAAGAGAGATTGTACGATGGTTTTGATGGCATCCATCTCCTTCCATATCCACAGCCATACAACTATTTTCATTCTTTGTCGAAGATATTGCCTCTGGTGAGATTCTTGATGTGATTATACATGAATTAGGGACTGGTTCCTTCACAATACAAGTGGGTATATCTTCACCATTTAGTTCAAATGACACTCTGCGATCGACAGTTCCATCATTTTGTGATCCCTGGTCAGAGTTAGCTAATGAGACTACTTCAGATATTTGGTTATCTAAAAGGTTACTGCCCCGAGATGGGGATTCTCCACCATTAGGTGTCAGGGTTCCAGAACCGAGCCTTGAGAGCCAGCTATTTGGTGTCAAAGTTCCAGAGCCTAGCCTTGATCCCCAGCCATTGGGAGTTATTGATCCAGAACCAAATCTTGAACCCCATTTACGGTTAGAAAAGTGTTCGTAGCCTATAAATTTGGGAGATTCCCCCATTCGCAATTCAATGATTGCACGTTTATCAGGTAAAGGCGAAGATGTTCCAGAATTAGAAATAGCTGAGCCTGGTGATTTGATATAACCACCAGGGCTTCCAGGGTATGGGTAGGGTATATAGTCATACTGGGACAATGGGTATTTCAGATTCATCCCACTACATCTCTTGCTCTTAGCAAGAGATGACGACAAAAGCTGAGCCAATGGGACTTCTGGTGACGAAGGTGTTGTCAATTGCACTGATTCTGGAGGCGGGGTAAATGAAGCTGTAGAAGGCTCAGTTGTGAAGGTAGAAAACAAGGGAGGCGAAACTAATCCGGTCTCGTAAGCGTAAGGACCGATTGTGAAAATAGGCGCGGTCCCCCCTGGGGAGTAGGCATGAACAGAAAGTATACCTGCAGGTGATTGAGTGGCAGAGGAAGAATTGGATTGAAGAAAATATGCGGGAGACGAGGGAGGGGCTATGAACGGAAGCATGATGGTGGCAGGATGATTCAGATTTTCAGTGTCCTGAGCTATAATCCTCTGTGAAGTTGGTTCTGACAAAATGACAGCATGGCCGATTCGTTTGTTGTTCTTGTGAGCACCAAAACACCAATAGAGACTCCAACCTCCCCATCTTTTTTTCTGGAGTGAACAGAAACAAGGAAAAGATTATATTCCACACGCAAAATATAGGATAAATAGACGATCAAAATATTCAAATCTATAAGAGCTCCGTTTAGGAAACCAATTTGTGATTATAGTTGATATATTTATGGGGCCCTCTTCTTGGCTTATGAGGCCCCTCTTTTAGCCACACAATCAATTCTCTTCCACTTCACTCTAGCTACTATGTATATGTTGATGTTATATCCTCTATCTTAGAGCAACGCAGTTAAAACAAGGCTGATACCAAAAGGATAAAGCATTCCATGATCGACCGAACCTTAGTCCTCCAGAATTACATTATTCCAAAACTTTTAAACACTATCAGCGATCAAGCTGTCTTACAAACTCTTTGTAAGTGGACAATACGAGGATTCATCCATTCCAGCTGACAGTTGAGCGGCTAAAAGTTTATTTTAATAGGTGTCCTTCGGGCCATTTTTTCATCCACTGTGGGCATTGATATCCAGGGCGTAAAATGGATCAAATTGGAATGTAAAATAGCATGCTTTCTTGAAACCACCTAATCCATTATGATCCTATTTACAAATCCTTTAATTTTCTCTTCTTTATCAGTTTAGTTACAACAATTGCCCTATTGGCATAACGATGAAAAGTAGCATTTGTGCTGCTGTAAAGTTTCAAATGTTTAAGTTGAACCACTGCCACGAACCGAAAATTTTGGTGTTGCCACGACGGTTTGGTCATATACCATTCTTAATCTGTTTCTCTCTCAGATCTTAAATGGTGAAAGGTCCAAACTTGGAATGTGATAAACAAAAGATTTCTCATTTAGTAGGATCTGACAACAATAGTTGAAGAATCCAACCAAAAGCCAGCCGATTAGAAAAGGTTTATTCCAGCTGGACGCATATTCAACACCAGGCCAAATCAAGATCATATAGCAAATGGGGTATCTTTGATTTAAAAACTCTTATATGAAATTAGACTTAGTGTCGAAGAAAACCTCAGATCACCACATAGATGAAAATTTTCAAACGGGATCCCTGGGAAATCTGGAATCTAGTATTTTTGACAAAATTATAATTGTTATTAAATTTTGTTCTTTGCAATAGTAGTATAAATGAGGACACGTACACAATTCAAAGCTGGCTTGTATTATACTAAGAAAAATATTGAAGTTCAAAAGTTGCATCATCTAAGTTTAAGGTTGAATTGCGAAAGATTGATCTTTCTTTCCCCAGTCGAGCTTTATTGAAAAATAACCCAACCAATTATTTATCTCAACTTAACAGTTTAAGGTTGAATTGCGAAAAATTGATCTTTCTTTCCCCAGTCGAGCTTTATTGAAAAATAACCCAACCAATTATTTATCTCAACTTAACACAACTTCGTAAGTCAAACTCAATCATAACCATTTTCCTGAAGCATAATAAGATAACATTAAAAGGGAATAAACCATTAAAGCTTCAATTTTTATCCCTCTTTGATCCAAACCAAAGAATTCAAACAGAACATACAATTCTTGGAAGGAAAATCCCGATACACATCTACACCAGGAAACTTTTCTAACCAAATGAATTAATACAGACCTGCACAGTTGAAGGTTGAACTCTGATTTCAGCTGTAACTATGGCGGAAGCGGCAGCATTCACTGTATCCACGGTGTTGTGCACGCTGCTCATGGCGATCTTACGTCAGATCCCAGCTGTGTAACGTCCGAATTTCCCGGTGGCTTCGTTAAGAAGTCAATCAATGAAAAACTACGCGGAAGAGCACATGGCATACTTCAACAGGGTGAGACACAAACACAAACAAATCAAGAAATGGTGTCTTTATAAATGCACCCTTTAAATTGTTTTTTATTGTACTCTCATTTTTTTATTTATTTATTTGCATCTTAACATCTTCGCGTAGGTTGTTTATATGAAAAACGGATTTATTTTAATGAAAAGGGTATATTTAGAATGAATACCTCGAATCATTAAGATGTAATAGACCTTATTTAGGTTTAACCTACTTATTTTGATCGTGTGACAACTCTAAATATATATTTTATTCAAAAAAAAAAAAATATGAATATCGTAAACCATACATGATTGTTTCTAGGTTGTTGGATCTCGCTGAGGACTTTGGAGAAGAGTGTTTGCACGATTTTTTGTTTATCTCGTTTACTTCTACGTTCAGATTTGTTGGAAGATAGTTTTCTTACTCAGTCATATTCTGAACCGTAAAGTTTGAGTGGACCGGAATTGATTTCAGTGTAATTATTAAATGTTTTGTTTGTAATGGCCGATTGTGGTTGGATGGCTTATCTCTATAGCTGTTATTTTCTAAATACAGTATATGCAGAATGGTGGTGGGGTCGTAATATGAAGAAACAGGCTTTGTATAATTAATTACAAATTAGGCGCGGGAGGGGGATTCTGTGTTTTATTGATAATATTGGGGTTAACGTGCAAAATACAAAATTATTGGACATAATTACCCTCCTCCTTTTTTAGAAAATAATTGTCCGTTCTCGTCGGCACATCACGGCGCCGCGCAGGATAAAGAGTAGCTCGGCTAATAACGGCAAAACTGACGCCAGGTGGAGGACTAATGCGCATTTAATGTGACCCAACCAAGTCACCTACTGCACTTTTACTTTTAAACAATGCATATAAAATTGTTTCATTTAATATATTTGATATTCTAATTATATTATATATTTGATACCCGACCGATAAACTAAGGATACAATAAGACCTGGAGAATTCTGGCATGATTGAAAACATAACATATTGAGACCTAATTTTGTCCGAGGTAATCTAAAAGAATAAAACAAGTATAACCGCCGACAAACTTGTTGCTCACCTCGGGAATTATTGATCCGGAAAAAAGGCTAAAAATATCGGTGCCGAGCTGTAAGGAGCTCGACGGATAAAAATAGAGCTCAGTGTTATATTGTCAGAGCTGAAGCTTAAAAGTCTGCTCGGTTTAAAAAGTAGACGCTCGGTGTCCACAATGAAAAGCCTGGGTTGAGAACTACATGGCTAATATAAGCATATTCCGAGCTCGAGGCGGAAAGGTCGGGTGAGCTCAGTTCGGATCTGACCTTTATCTTATTATTTCTTGATGATATTCAAGAATCCCGAAAAATGAGAAATCAGGGATCAATGCAAAGATGGAATTTTATTTGATTCCATTCCATCTTGATAAGGGGCCAGTGGTCCTAATTATGAAAATAATCCTTCCTCCTAGCGATTTTAGCCCAAAATTATTTGCTTATAAATAAAAGGTTTGCCTTATCATTTATTCATATGTAAATTGAGTGCTTTCTACATTATTATATTTTTCAGATTGCTGAATTAAACACCGAAAGAACTATGCCGAAAAAACATTTTCTCTTCTCCCTTCTAATATTTTTATGTGCAGAGGAATATCATATTTGGTGAGAATTTTCGGTGTATTTAGGAAGATCACACATCTACCATTCTAAATTTTCCAAGTAACATCAAGATTTATGATATTATCATATACGTTTTATTTTTTATGTTATATATTTTATGTAATATTTATTTATTAAAATTTTGAATCTGCTCGTAATCTAATGTGTGTGTATATATATATATATATAATTGTTTTAGATTTATTAATATAATTTATCTACATGTAATTAAATCAATGACAAAAAATGTAATTATACTGAACATTGTAATTAACGTATCTTAAGAAATATATCTTATATCTTCCATAAATTTGACAAGTTAATCATATATACAAGTGCACACAAACAATTATTAGGCGATGTTGAGGGGCACATTTGGTACAAAATTCTTGGTTTCCAAAAATCTCATTACATACCAATGGGATCAGCTTTTAACTTTCGATCATTTTTAGGGTTAATGAGGGCATTGCCATGTGATGAGTCACTTTTACCCCTCGTGTGATAGAAAATGACACCCGTTCTAAATTATTTCCCCTTTGTAATACTAACTACATGGTTTTGCACGGATGGTTCCTCCTAAAACATTATCCTTTCCATTCTTTGATAATGATACCCCCACATCTAATCAACACTTGTCTTCATTATCCTCCTCTTTTTCTCTTTATAATATTTGTTTTTGCATAAAAAAAAAAGTGATATAGCATAGACAATTCTAAGTTTCATGCTTACATTAGGTAATCAGCCAATTATAAGTTTTATGATCGTAGAACATCGATAGCTTTCTTTTGTACGGATCGGGATGATAAATATAGCCGACCTCACTTAAATGCAATAAATGTTTGATTAATGACGATCGGCCATGTTATCATAGTTATATTGTATTTATAATAGTCCTAGTAAATGTAGTTCAATGTTTTTGTTTCATTAAGATATTATACTCAATGATTTCGCCATTCAACAATAGTTTTAATTTTAATGAGTTCAACTACGATATATTAATGCATTATAATATTGACATAGCATTTTATGTTGCTACTGTAACAACAATTTTTTTTTAAAGAAATTACAGAAACATAAAATACTCTGACAATAACATTTCTATATTTTAACAAATAAAAACTATTGAAACAAAAGAACTTTACTTTTTTATCTTCCACCTTCTAAAAACAGTTTACATTGCTTTAACTACCATGATCTTTATGTTTAACTTTTTACTTGACAGCATTACTATATTGTTGACTCAAACTTCTATATTATTTCACAATGATTAAGCCTTTTAGGCTCCATGTTTCAAGAATCTAATGTCTCTCTCACACATACATATATTATATTAACATGCACTTAATATAATATCAAAAATTATAATTGAACTATCAATACAAATCAAATCTTTTAAATCATACAAAAAATAAAAACATCATGTTTCAATTACTTTCAGAGTCGAAACAATTATTTTTCTTCGAGTATATACACCATCCTATAATTCACGAGACTCTAACACGTGATCTTAATAGTAAGACTGAACTTTTATTGCATTATCACAAAACCTATAATTGGTAGTGAATATATAATTCAAAATTTTAAAATCATATAACTGCTCAAGTCTTATATTTACTTCAATCTCATTATATATAATGGAGATAGGAAAGGAGGGGAAAAACTGGAATTTCTATTAAGTTCTGAGAATTGGTCCTACCAAGAATTGCTTCGCATGGATATATCACAAACTTACCATCATATGGGGGGGTGACTTAGTATGGCTGTGGTCCAGCTTCACCAAAGCTTAACCAGCATATCACATGCTCAAGTAGGTGGTGGTTGCTTCAGCACTTAAAAAACTTTTTGATAAGATAACATAAATTTAACATTTTATTATTTTATTCCACTCATCCCATTTTCAATAATGCAATTCAATCAAATCTCACCATCTTATATTATAGAAGAACTCCTTAGAAGTGAAATTTGGTTATGTCAAATATATGTTAAAAGTACAAAAAAAATATTTTTATTCGCCGCATGATGAATCTATTGGTTATCAAAATTCACGATTCCCGGTATCTTCATTACAACATGTGTCTCAATAATAAGTGTTAGAATGTTACATTTAAGGATAATATCATTGAAACCGGTAAACTAAGATCTATTAATTATTTTTCATTTGGTTTGACTGATCAAGAGCAAATAAGGTCATATCAATTACTTATATCAAGAATCAACATCCACTCAAACTTTATAAGGGAATTCATTCCATTTATTGCTGAATGGCCTTGAGCCCATAGTGTAGGTCTCAGGCCCTTCGACCAACTTGGTACCTTTAAGTTCCCACAGGCCCATAATTTTGAAGAATAATAATATGGTCGGCCTTGAGCCCATATCGTATATATTCTAGTTAAACAATTTTTCTTTTTTGAGCATGAAACATAAATTATATTAGAGGAATAATAAGTACAACAAGATAATCGGTCGCAACCATCAGATACAACGAAAATAACAAAATGCCAGCAAATACACTAGCCTACAATGGCCGAAGACTAAGGTAATATGATTCACAGCAAAAGTAGACGCACTTGACCTGAAAACTGCATAGACGGTCAGAACCAATTCAGGTCCTCTCAAATCATAGAGCCTAGAAGAAGGTCGGACAAGGGAGCTGCCTTTCATAACTAAAGTAACAAATGAGGATAGACAAGAAACAAAAACTAATAAATACCACAAACGCGCAAGCTCTCGTATCCAAATCTCATAATGATAAACCACCGTCCAAATACCCTTACTGGATGTGGCATGAAATATAAAGGTCCAGAAGTCACGGCCAAATGAAACCTCGACAATGAAGCAGAATCAAAAAAGCCACCACCAAAGAAGCAAAATAGTATCTACACTCAGATAATTCCACCAAGTACACCCGACAACAAAAGGAAAAAAATGATAGTATGTGAAGATGGGTAAGACCGAAATACCACGCAAAACAACAAATAACATGGATCCATCAGAGCGAAAAAGAGTCTCCAATCATAGTTAAAATCAAATCGACTAATCGACAAAGAGACTAAACAACTATCGAATATATAGATAAAGTACCAAAAGTTGAGGTAGCTCACCAAAATGTATCCGTAAGCAAATGGATGCTCGAGATACTCCTAATCCCAAAGTTTTCCAAATAAGCAGATCATTGCAATTGGCAAGGTTGCCAAGCAACCACCGCCGAAAAACAGAAAAAGAGGCGCAAAAGAGCATTGGGAAATAGTGGGAAGAAAATGATTTCACCAAATTTCTGCCGATAATGGGAAATCATGGGGAGATGATCACTGGTGTAACAGGAGGCATCAGAACAGGAAGAAGAAGACCATCATCGATAACAAGAAACTGCACCAGACCTGGGAGGGGAGAAACAACAACGACCACCAAGATAATGGCCAAGCACCACCATATGCCTAAGAGAGGAACGAACCCGAAAGTAGAGACGAGAAAAGCTTGCCAAAAGCGAAAACTAAGCATAGCGGAAATGAAAAAGCCAAAAGAAAAAATAGGGGTGTTCATTCTGTTCGGTTTGAACCAAACGGAACCGAAATTTCGATTTTGAAATTTCAAAACCGAACTTTTTTTGTTCGGCTCGGTTCGAACCGTACTTTTTTTTGTTGATTTTTTCAACATTTTTTTTTATTTTCAATTTTTTTTTTGAAATTGTATGATTAATTGATGAAAATTCAACATAGATACAAACACTATTACAGCATACATTGGATTCATATGAATTCTGAACCTTTTGACATTTTAAATTTAAACTTCTAATATTATTTTGAAGGTATTTAATACAAAAAATCGAGTTTAAATGTGACAGCAAAATAAATTATATTATACTTGAAACACGTTGTTAATTTACGAGTTCTTATTAATACAATCAAGAGAGAAACCATTAAAAATATATTTAAACCATAAAAAAAAGTCAATTTTTTTTTTAATATTTTAAAAAATTTCGTTTTCGATTCGGTTAATCGGACCCTATAATCGAAAACCAAATTTTTTTTTAAATCGAAAACCAAACCGAATTTTTTCGATTCGGTTTGAACCGAACTTTTTTGGTTTGGTCTGGTTCGATCAATTAAACGAACCGGTGAACCCATAAGGAAAACCACAATGGCACATAAAGCTTCCCAATGAAGGAACCATAGCTCAGGAGAGAGAGAAAAGTTTCCAATTCGGTCCACATCTTATTGTCGGGTCATTTTCTATATTTGTTTTGAGTTCACTGAACTGAAACTCCACTTCATTTTATTTTTCACCTATTTCGAATCCCTTATAATTGATAATTAATATTTAACTAATGATTCGTAGCTGAAACTGGACAATTATTTTATGCACTCCGATTGTCATATACCACTAGGGGTGCTTACCGGGGTGAACCGGTCCGGTCCGGACCGGAATCGGCCGGTTTCGGGCCCGTTATGGCGGAACCGATCCGGTCCGTTAAGGAACCGGATCGAACCGGTTCCGGTTCCGGTTCCAACTGGTTCCGGTTCGGTCCGGTTCCTTAACGGTTTTTGATTTTTTTATTATTATTTTTTTTTATGTTGTAAATGTTTCCTCAATGATGTTCATCACAAATTCAATATATTTCTTCTTCATTTCATAATATAGATGCATACAAATAATTGTAAAGACATGACAATTGAAAATCTAAATAAAAAATTATTACAATTTAGTACTTAGCAGTCTTCATAATTGATAAGTATTGTTTTGGCGTTCTCTTCTTCTTGCTCGTCATAATGATTTACGAATTCGTCAACCGTCCCATCTCTTCTATTTTTGCATTCTGCTTCAAACCAATCTTTAAGTAACGTGAGCATGCATAACGAATCAGCTGATAGACTACTTCTGTAGTCTCCAATAATACGGCCGCATGTTGAGAATGCCGATTCAGAAGCGACGCTTGAAGCTTGTACAGCATACACGTCTCTAGCCATTTTGGCTAAGATAGGGAATTGTGCTGCATTGGACTTCCACCATTGTAAGACGTCGAAGTTGTCTTCGGTTAGAAATTGATAATTCAGATAAATTTGCAACTCAGTCGACGTGCTAGTAGAATGTCCTTTTCCCTTAAGTTTTTTCCTGCCCAGCATTCTAAGCAAATTGATGCCCCACCTTTAGATTGAGCTTGGGGTTGTTCTTCAACAGGCCTTTGTTGCGATGATTCACTTGCCTGTTGATTATAATACAATTGAAACATATTTTGGAGAGATTGCATTGTAGACGTCTTTTGATCGTCAACAACCTTGAGCCCATATCGTATATATTCTAGTTAAACAATTTTTCTTTTTTGAGCATGAAACATAAATTATATTAGAGGAATAATAAGTACAACAAGATAATCGGTCGCAACCATCAGATACAACGAAAATAACAAAATACCAGCAAATACACTAGCCTACAATGGTTGAAGACTAAGGTAATATGATTCAAAGCAAAAGTAGACACACTTGACCTGAAAATTGCATAGCGGTCAAAACCAATTCAGGTCCTCTCAAACCATAGAGCCTAGAAGAAGGTAGGACAAGGGAGCTGCCTTTCATAACTAAAGTAACAAATGATGACAGACAAGAAACAAAAACTGAAAAATACCACAAACGCGCAAGCTCTCGTATCCAAATCTCACAATGATAAACCACCGTCCAAATACCCTTACTGGATGGCGCACGAAATATAAAGTTCCAGAAGTCACGGCCAAACGAAACCTCGACAATGGAGTAGAATAAAAAAACCACCACCAAAGAAGCAAAATAGTATCTACACTCAGATAATTCCACCAAGTATACCTGACAACAAAAGGAAAAAAAATGATAGTATGTGAAGATGGGTAAGACTGAAATACCACGCAAAACAACAAAATAACATGGATCCATCAGAGCGCAAAAGAGTCTCCAATCATAGATATAATCAAATCGACTAATCGACAAAGAGACTAAACAACTATCGAATATATAGATAAAAAGGAGTACCAAAAGTAGAGGTAGCTCACAAAAGTGTATCAGTAAGCAACTTGATGCTCAGGATACTCCCAATCCCAGAGTTTTCCAAATAAGTAGATCATTGCAATTGGCAAGGTTGCAAGCAACCACGCCGAAAAACTGAAAAACAAGATCATAGAGGCGCCAAAGAGCAGTGGGAAATATAGGGAAGAAAATGATTTCACCAAATTTCTGCCGATCACGGGAAATCTTGGGGAGATGCTCGCCGGTGTAACAGGAGGCATATGAACATGAAGAAGAAGACCATCATTGATAACAAGAAGTTGCACCAGACCTGGGAGGGGAGAAACAACGACGACCACCAAGATAATGGCCAAGCACCACCATATGCCTAAGAGAGGAACGAACCCGAAAGTAGAGACGAGAAAAGCTTGCCAAAAGCAAAAATTAAGCGTAGCGGAAACGAAAAAAGCCAAAAGAAAAACTAGGGGTTTTCATTCGGTTCGGTTTGAAACCGAACCAAAATTTCGGTTTTAAAATTTCAAAACAGAAAATCGAACCGAAATAAAAAAAACTCAATTTTTTTTAATTTTTTAAAAAATACGGCTTTCGATTTGGTTCGGTTAACCGGACGCTTTTTTTTAAAACCGAATCGAAATTTTTTGGTTCGGTTCGGTTTGAACCGAACTTTTTCAGCTTTGTCCGGATTAAACGAACCGGTGAACACCCTTAAGAAAAACCACAATGCCACAAAAAGCTTTCCAATGAAGGAACCATAGCTCAGGAGAGAGAGAAAAGTAACCAAACCGAACTTTTTCGGCTTGGTCCGGATTAAACGAACCGGTGAACACCCTTAAGAAAAACCACAATGCCACATAAAGCTTTCCAATGAAGGAACCATAGCTCAGGAGAGAGAGAGAGAGAGAGAGAGAAAAAAAAGTTTCCAATTCGGTCCACATCTTATTGTCGGTCATTTTCTATATTTGTTTTGAGTTCACTGAACTGAAACTCGACTTCATTTTATTTTTCACCTATTTCGAACCCCTTATAATTGATAATTAATATTTAACAAATAATCATTTATTATATCGTAGCTGAAACTGGAAAATTATTTTATGCACTCCGTTTGTCATATACCACACATGAATATATATATATATATATAGGAAAAAATAACGCCATATTTTCTCTTGTCAGATATGTGTGAGCGAAAAATAAATACGAAATAAGAACACACAAAGTTTACGTGGTTCGACAAAAATAAGCATACGTTCACGGGGCTGCTGCAGATCTTTTATTGAAACATGCAGTTCAATATTTATTAATTATTTTGCTAATTACAAACTTATATTGTTAAGTGTTTTACTAACTAATAGATTGATATAATATCATTTATTATTATCTTTAGTAGTATTTTCAAAATATCTCCACACTTTTAATTGTTTTAAAAGTCTAGATTGAATAATATAAAGTATAAACCCAATATTATATTATCTCATATACAAACTATAATTTTTAAAATACTAACTTCTAGGTTTAACTAAAAGTCTACAAGATTAAATCGAATAGGATTTATCTCTTTAAGTGTTTTATTGGCTAACAGATACAATGACATGATTTCTAATTATCCACAAATTATTTATTAGTATTTATTAACTTATGATTTTCTATTAAGTATTTTGAAATTGAAAAGGTCATTTATCTAATATTTTGTTAGCTAGATCATCATCTATCAACTATTATCTTATCTTTCAATATTATTTTAATATCTTTTGGTATTATCTTGACTCTAGTTGTTGGTTTTGTTGGAAAAATTGGGTTTTCACATCCCTCCTTCCTTATTGAAAGTTTCGTCCTCGAAACTTGAGTCTGGTTGACCTTGGAAAAAGGTAAGAGTATTTTTGGCTTAAGTGCTAGTTCCCCAGCAACCTCTTGGATATAATGAATGCGTGGCACCACCTGCCACCATCAAGCAATGGATATGCTGGCAAGTTGTTTAGTAAAATGGTACCTGCCGCGATGTTGTTCACGTCTTCTGCTTCCTCTTGTGTTATGGCATAGACCCGAGCATTTGGTTTGTTCTCCCTTGGCTTGTTTGGAGGGCCGTCGTTACTTGTAACTGTCCCATTTACCTCGGGTTCAGGGCGTTCTCCAATCATATGTCCAAGCTTCCCACATCGTAAGCACGCTCCTCTTTTTCTAAGGCATTCCCCAGTATGTGCAAAGCCATAAGTCGAACAGTTTGGGAATCTCTGGTAGGTTGGGGTAGATATGGGTCCATTTTGATGATCATTGGACGTATTAGCCATTTTGAAATTCTGGCCATTGACGTCGTGTTGGCTAGTGGAAGGTCGCTTTCGCTTAAAATCATCTTCACGACGTTTTATATCAGCCTCAGCTCCGATGACTGCTCCCATTAGGTCTCCAAAACTTGCGGTTTCATATATCGCAAGGGAAGATTAGATACGACTGCTCAATCCATTCCTGAAGCGATGTAGTTTCAGGGTCTCATCGGCCATAATAGTTGGTGCATAAGTTCCTAGAGAATTGAATTTTGAGGTATATTCAACCACTGACATGTCAGGCGTCTGTGTCAAGTGCTCGAATTCATTCAGCTTCTGGATCTGTACGGCTGTTGGAAAATATTGCCTTAGGAAAGCTTATCGGAACCTTTGCCAGGTGATTGGTCCCGTTTCTGCCATCGATGGTGACATGTTTTCCCACCATTTACTTGCTTTGTCAACGAGAAATGATATTGTGACTTCAACCATGAGGTTTTGAGGCATTTCAAGAAGTCTATGGTGATTTTTTGTATCTTTATGCCAATTCTGGGCCGTTGCGGGATCTGGTTTGCCATCAAAGGTCGGAGCCATGTTCTTGCGAAGGGACTCATAATGATACTTGATCCCTTGTGGAGGTTGGACTGGCTGAGGTTGTGGCTGATTGTTAGCAGGGTTACCCAAGCCTTGTAGTGTTGTAGCCACAATGGTGGCAATCACCATTAAGTCCTCGAGGCGCCTATTCTCGGTGGTTGTGGGTTCTGATTCCCATCACTTTATCCCCCATTGTTGTTAGGTTGGGTTGCATAGTGAGGATTGCGGTTGTTTCGAATAGGTCGTTCAGTCATGTCCTTTAAATTGTATAGATCTAAACTCCTTGCGCAATAGTATAATTAATAAAAAAACATATCGGAGACACATTAAAAGGGAAGTAACGACTTTTATTTATAAATGGAAATGTTCATAATGAAATCAAACTAAGTTAAATGAGATTATTAAATACCAAAAAAATATTTTATTTTATTTTTATTTTATTTTTTTACATTGCACCCTAATGAACTAATACACTACGTCTCCACTTTCTAAATCGTCTTCCACATTTTCCACCTCTAAAGGATCTTCTTCGGGATCTTCATCTTCCATTAGGAAATTGATCATACATTGCTCGTAGGCGACTTCCTGTGCCAATTCACTCTTCTCATTCGTGAGACTCTGGATTCGGGTCCACATATACTCACGAAACTCATTGAACTCTTGCTCGGAGCGTTCCAATTGCTGGCACTTGTTTTCGTGGACTCTTACAAGTGTTTTATTGTCCTTGAGTGCTTTAGTAAGTCGCTCTTCAGCACAACGATGGTGGTATGTCATCGTTTGGGCTTGGCCACGAAACTCATCCTTATCTCGCTTATCCTTATCTAAGGACGCCTTAAGCTCATCCATCTCATGCTCCAGATTACGGATTATATCGTCTATTGCGCGGGTCGTCATTACCTAAACCCAAGTGAAAATAGATTTAGCTTATAGACATTTAAATTGTAAGAATTAGTAATAGTGGAAAAAGATCAATTCATATAAAAATTATCATCGGTTGAAACGGGTGCACTTGCGATTTAGAAAATCCATAATTTGCATTCAGAAATTGTCTGACATTTTGATCACCCAAGACATGTACTGCTTATGGATGGAAGGAATTAAATTTTCGTGCGTCGCTGACGGAGGAATTCGAAGGTTAAAATTTGGAAAGTAGGGTTCTAATTAGGCGTGAGGTTGATTCCAAATTCGCAATCATATGTCGTTCTTGATTCAAAATTGATAGACTGGTTTGATTGAGCACTGTATGTGGGTTAGTAATCCAGATTTGATTTGAAAAATATGTTACAGAGGTCGCAAAATCTGGAATAAAAGATTCGGATTCTAGAGTTTCATTGGGCGAGAAATCGATTTGGGGAATCAGCCGTTTGTTGGAAATTTCTAGTTCCCGTGGATAAGGGGCTTTTGGTTGTAATATCTTGTAGACCAGTATCCCAAATGGAATTGAAAAACAGAGTTCCGATGGTTAGGAAATCAGGGGATGGATTTACGTGGGTTTTTAGGGTTCATATAGGTTCGATCGGGAGATTCGTCGTCGTCCATTAACTGTATGATTCAATTGATTGAGGGCATTATGCCTATGGGTAATATTCGTAACATTGGTACGCCCGATTTGACCATCTGTGATATCCCCGAAATGATTAATTGCAATTTGGACATTATTTGTGTTTATATGATTAATTATGATGGTAATTAATTGATTATGTGCTGGATTTAATTAATGTGTGGAAATGCATGGTCACTTGGAAAGGGTGACCCGGGAGTGCATTTCAGGGTGCATGTTGTGCATGTTGGGGAAAATTGTTATTAGCATGATTTATTTGCCATGGTTAGCAATTAATTGGAAAGCATGAGTTTAATTGTGATTATGATGCATTTTGGTGAGATGCTCTTAAAAATATCATGTTGGGGTGTTTTATACACCATGAGATTGTGGAATGCACTTCATTTAATCACCCCACTTTATTACCCACTTTACCATTCTACTCTTTAAATCCCCAACATTTCCCCAACCCTAACCTCTTCCCACATTTTCGTTTTTGACCCCAAGGAGGAAGAGAAATCTTTGCTCAAACTCTTGTGGAGTGATTCTTGGTAAGATTTAAGGTCTAGGAAGGGTATATGTCCCTCCTTGTTGTTTTTGCAAAGATTTGTGTTGATTTGAGTTTGTTATTTGAGTTTTGATATGGGTTTGTTGTGGGTTGGTGTGTATGTGATTGGGGTATGGTTTTATGAGGTTTTTGTGATGGTATATTGTTGGGATGTCTTTGGTTTAAGAAGTTTTGGGTTATTTGGTAGTTTTGTACCAAAAAAATGGAGTTTGCCCGAAAATGTCGCGGCGATCGATCGATCGGTACCAGGGCGGCGATCGATCGGTGCAAGTGCGAAGCGAGGGGTGAAAATTCTATGCTTACCGATCGATCGGTGGATGGCTAGCGATCGATCGGTATCTTGGACCGATCGATCGGTAAAAGCCGTAGCTTAAAATGAAAATTATGAACAGTTACCGATCGATCGGTAAGGATGACCGATCGATCGGTAGAGCATTTTTGCTGAAAATTATTTCCTTGGCATGATTGATGAGATTTTTGGTATTGGACTATTATTGGGTTCTAATATTGAATTGTGTGAATATGTAGAACCATCCCAGGTGGCAACTCAGCCAAGGAATTGAAGTCCTACCACGTCCTACATTTTGGAAAGGTACGTAGAGGACGTACGGGCACCCAACGGTACATGTATCTAGTATACTCATTGTTTATGCATTGTGGATGCGAGTATATATGTGATTATGCATTGTGGATGCAAATACATGTTGAATTATGCATGATGATTGTATATGCATATGATGATTATTGGTGCACACCCTATGAGTCGTGGTCATCCCTTGATGATTTTAATGCTTGCCGCTATTTGGTTTGTTTCCGCTAAATGTGAAGCGAGGGGTGGGAGTGCCGCATGTCACATTTGAGCGTGGTTATCATATAGGGCGAGGAAAGAATATTTGCCGCTCAATGTGAGGCGAGGGGTGGGAGTACCGCATGTCCATTGAAGCGAGGTTATTCTATGCCGCCTATATGTAAATAAGCGAGGGGCATTAAAATACATTGTGATGGACAGACTAGGGATTGGTGATTGGTATTTGGTATCGATGAGCTGGTATTATGTCATGACATGTCTAGACCATTAAATAATCTATTGATTATACATGAGTTATGGTACAGGGACAACCAAACTGGAAGCGTTTTGAAATGCATGGAAAACAGGAAGTGTTTTATTGTGATTTATGCATTTACGCTTTATATTCATATTGTGTTGAATATGAAAGATATTATTGCTCATGTTTGGGGGTTGTTGTTAGTTCCGGACCTTATCGATGAGATTTTAAAGATGACAAAACATTTCAGACCGGATCGATAGAATTCAGATTGACCAGATCGATCGGACAAAACAGAGCAAGATGACAAAACATTTCAGACCGGATCGATGGAAATCAGGCATACCAGATCGATCGCGCAAAACAGAGCAAGCTGATAAAGAATATCACATATCAGACCGGATCGATGGATTCCAGACTGACTAGATCGATACTTCAGATCGATCTCAACCTTTATCAGATCAGAGCAGTCAAAGATACATAAAGGATGGCTTCTCAGTCCGAACCATTAACGGTTATTTATTGTAGCATTTAATGCTGTAATTAATGCTACAAAGGATCAAAAATTGAAGATTGCCATTAAAGGTAAGAAGACAAAGAAGAGCTTACCTGGCAGTCGCCGAAAGCATACACCAGAACGGCAAGTGTCCTGAAGAAGAAGACTGTAGCTTTCTCAGAGTTTAAAAAGAGTCAAAGTTGCACATTAAGGGAAACAATGCCGTTGCTACCCTCAACTATAAAAGGATGCAACAAAAGGAAGACATAGACTCTTGATTCGAACTCACGCTGATCAATTGAAAAACACACAAGAAAGCAACTGCACACGCTTACAAAGTTCAGAAGCTCTCGAGCTGAAGTTATTTATTTAAGCGCGATTACTTTGTAACATTTGATCATTGTAGGATCACTGTGCGCATTATGTATTGAAAAATAGAAGTGAGCAACTTATTGTAACTGTCAGACAGAGTGTGTCTGAGCAGGTTGAGTGACTAGGAGTTTCAGACTGGTAGTGAGGTAAATCCAGCCTGAATCGGGTTTGTACAACAGGATTGTATAAATCAAAGTCTTCTAGTATAAACCTTCCTTAATTGGAAGAAGGGGAGACGTAGAAGGATTACACCACCTTCGAACTTCCAGAAACATATCCTGTGTTTTATCCTTCTGCACTTATGTAAGGACCCTAATCCTTAAGTGCGGAATCAAGGCATAATTAGGGCTAATATCATGATCAGAGTGCGAAAAGAACATGTTGAGTCTAAGAGCTTAAGCATTACATGCCACAAATAAGGACTACCAAAAGGATTAATTACATTCCCATCAAATGAATGTGTTCACTATAGTTTTACGCTACTCCTAGAGTAGGCACTATACAAAAGAATCCTGTCCTTTCATCTACCAAAGATGCTCTTGAAGCTCACTGTCTCAACCCGTTCAAGCCCTTCTAACCTGCCAAAAAGGTACCTACAAGGACAACCCCCAAACATGAGCAATAATAATCATTCATATTCAACACAATATGAAGATAAAGCGTAAATGCATAATCAATATAAAACACTTCCTGTTTTCCATGCATTTCAAACGCTTCCCGTTTGGTTGTCCCTGTACCACAACTCATGAGTATAATCAATAGATTATTTTTCAATGGCCAAAACATGTCATGACATCATATACCATCTCAACTGTACCACATATTGGTCACCATTCCCTAGTCTGTCCATCACAGTGTATTTTAATGCCCCTCGCTTATTTTCATATGGGCGGCATAGGATAACCTCGCTACAATGGACATGCGGCGCTCCCACCCCTCGCTTCACAGAGAGCGGCAAATACCCTTTCCTCGCCCCATATGACAACCACGCTCAAATGTGACATGCGGCGCTCCCACCCCTCGCTTCACATTTAGCGGAACCAATACAAAAAGCGGCAAGCATTAAAATCATCAAAGGATGACCACGACTCATGGGATGTGCATCCAATAACCATAATATGCATCTATCATCAATATGCATCAATTACCATGTATATGCATCCACAATGCAATACCACATATGGCATAAATCAACATGTATATGCATCCACAATGCAATACCACATATATACCCGCATCCACAATGCATAATCAATGAGTATATAAAATACATGTTACCGTTGGGTGCCCGTACGTCCACTACGTACCTTTCCAAAATGTAGGATATGGTAGGACTTCAATTCCTTGGCTGCGTTGCCACCTGGGTTGGTTCTACATATTCACAAATACCAATATTAGAACCCAATAATAGTCCAATACCAAAAATCCCAGAAAACACCCTTTTTGGTGTCTCGCGATCGATCGCCAACAAGCCCCGATCGATCGCGAGACTACACTGTCTCAGCCAACAAATTTCAACAATCCGCGATCGATCGCGGAGCTAGCGCCGATCGATCGCGGCCTCGCCGATCGATCGCACGCATCTCGCGATCGATCGCTGAGGCTTACTGCCTCAGCCTTGCTGCTCGCGATCGATCGCGAGAAAAACGCCGATCGATCGCCGAGCTGTGGGCATGCGGGGTTTGGGCACTATTCACCCATCTTCAACCCCCACTCAAAAACACCCACATACACCGATATCAACCAAACCCCACAACTCAAAACCAACTATAAACATCAACATAAACTCAAATATACAACATCCAACCAAAATATTACCAAAACCACAACACCCAACACAAACCCATTTTAAACCCTTCAAAACCAACCCAAACTAAAACAAATCTTTACAAAATTAAACATGAGGTATCCATACCTCTTGGGGACCTTAAATCACCCAACAATCTTCCACAAATCAAAGTTTGCAAGCACTTCTCTTCACCCAAGAGCTCAAAATCGAAAATGTGGAGAGGGGAAGGGTTTGGGTGTTGGAAATGATTTGGTAAAGTAAAAGTGTTGGATGGGGTGGGGTTGGGTATAAAAATGAGTTATTAAATCAAATGCATTCCAAAATAATCCCATGGTGTATAAAACACCCCAACATGATATTTTTCAAAGCATTTACTCAAAATGCACCATAATATCAATTAACACATGATTTCCAATTAATTACTAACCAATGCAAATAAATCATGCTTCCAATAATATTTACCCAACATGCACCACATGCACCCTAAAATGCAATCCCGGGTCACCCCTTACCACATGACCATGCATTTGCATAAGGTAAATAAATCCCAACACATAATCAATTACCACATAATTAATCATGTAAACATAATTTAAAGCCAAATAGCAATTAACCATTTCGGGGATGTCACAATACTCCCCTACTTATAAGATTTCGTCCTCGAAATCACATGCACTTACCCCAACAGAAACTAAACATAAACTCATACCAGAGAATAGTTCCGGGTAGTGCTGCACCATATGCTGCTCCGTCTCCCACGTAGCCTCCTCGACACCCCTGCGATCCCACTGAACTTTGATCATCGGTATCACTTTGTTCCGAAGTCTACGGTCTGCTCTGTCCAGAATTCTAACAGGCCGTTCCACATAAGATACATCTGACTCTAACTGAACTTCGGAAGGCTGTAACACGTGAGACGGATCCGGCTCATACTTTCGCAGCATCGATACATGAAACACATCATGTATCCCAGATAAAGAAGGCGGCAAAGCCAGTCGGTAAGCTAAGGTGCCAATGCGCTGCAAAATCTCGTACGGTCCAACATACCTCGGAGACAGTTTCCCGCGCATCCCAAATCGCACAACGCCTCTGAAAGGCGAGATCTTCAAAAAGACCTTATCTCCCAACTGAAACTCTAACGGTCTCCGCCGTTTATTCGCATAAGCTGCCTGTCTGTCTTGGGCCGCTTTCATTTTCTGCCTTATAGTCTTTATCTTCTCTTCCATTTCCCGGATCAACTCAGGCCCTCCGACTGATCTACTGTCCAAATCATCCCAACACAGGGGTGATCTACATCGTCTGCCATAAAGAGCTTCAAACGGAGCCATCTGAATACTTGCCTGGTAGCTATTGTTATACGAAAACTCTACCAAAGGCACTGAATCCTGCCAAGAGGCATCGAACTCCAAAACACAAGCTCTTAACATGTCCTCGAGCGTCTGAATAGTGCGCTTGGTCTGGCCATCCATCTGAGGATGATAAGCAGTACTCAATCTGACTTCAGTTCCCAAGGCTGACTGAAGGCCTTCCCAAAAATGAGATGTGAATCGCGGATCTCGATCTGACACAACATGCAATCTCACCACATCTCTAATATACAACTGCGCCATCCTCAAAAATGTAAATGTCATGCTATAGGGGATAAAGTGGGCTACCTTAGTCAATCTGTCCACAATCACCCAAATAGCATCGAAGCCTGAAGCACTCCTCGGCAAATGAGTCACGAAGTCCATGGAAATGTGCTCCCACTTCCACTTCGGTATCTCCAAGCTCCTCAATTCGCCGCCAGGTCTCTGCCTCTCTGCCTTAACCTGTTGGCAGATCAGACACCTCTTCACAAAAGTGACGACATCAGACTTCATTCGCTTCCACCAAAACTGACCACGCAGATCTCTGTACATCTTCTTCCCGCTCGGGTGGATGCTAAGTCTGCTACTGTGAGCTCGCTCCAAGATTCCCTTACGCAACTCCGGCGTACTCGGAACTACCCAGCGGTTACCCAATCTCAAAGATCCGTCGTCTGCCACTCTGAACTTCGTCGGCTGACCAAGATGCACTATAGACAACCATCTCTGAACCTCAGCATCTGATCTCTGAGCTCTCCTGATGTTCTCATAAATATCTGGCTCAGCTAATAAGGTAGAGACATACACTGGCGATGCATCAATGTCGAAGTCATAGCCCAGATGGCAATAGGAGGTCATCATAGCCGACAAATGGATGACGTCCTCAGCAGAACTCCTCACTTTCCGGCTCAGAGCGTCTGCTGTCAGATTGGCTTTCCCCGGATGGTACTCTATCTCGCAATCATAGTCCTTGAGTAGGTCCATCCATCTCCTCTGTCTCATGTTCAGCTCCGCCTGAGTGAATAGAAACTTGAGGCTCTTGTGATCCGTGTATATGGTGAATGAAGTGCCATATAAGTAATGCCTCCAGATCTTCAGGGCGAAGATGATAGCCGCCAATTCCAAGTCATGAACTGGATATCGGGTCTCATGCGGCTTTAACTGCCTCGATGCATAAGCTACCACATGCTTATCTTGCATCAGAACACATCCAAGGCCCTGCAGTGATGCATCAGTATACAGAACAAATCTGGAGTTCTCCGTAGGGATCACCAATACTGGCGCCGTCGTCAACCGGTGCTTTAACTCCTGGAAGCTCTCCTCACAAGCTTCTGACCAAAAGAAAGGCACTCCCTTCTGAGTCAACTGAGTCAGCGGCTTGGCAATCTTCGAAAAGCCCTCGACAAAGCGCCGATAATACCCGGCCAAACCAAGAAAGCTCCGAATCTCAGGCACAGAAGTGGGGGCAGCCCACTCCATCACAGCCTCAATCTTCTTCGGGTCCACTGATATCCCGCTGCTCGAAATGACATGCCCCAGAAACACTACACTGCTCAGCCAAAACTCGCACTTACTGAGCTTAGCATACAACTGATGCTCTCTAAGAATCTGAAGCACTGTCCTCAAGTGTTTCACATGATCTTCCTCACTCCGGGAGTAGATAAGAATGTCGTCAATAAACACGATGACGAACTGATCAAGATACGGCTGAAACACTCTGTTCATCAGACTCATAAAGACGGCCGGGGCGTTCGTCACACCGAACGGCATTACTAAGAACTCATAATGCCCGTATCGAGTCCGGAACGCTGTCTTCTGCACATCATCCTCTCTGACTCGAATCTGATGATACCCGGACCTCAAGTCAATCTTGCTATACACCCTGGTACCTTGCAACTGATCAAATAAGTCATCGATCCTTGGAAGAGGATACTTATTCTTCACTGTAGCCTTGTTCAGCTGCCGGTAATCAATGCACAACCGCATCGAACCGTCCTTCTTCTTCACAAAGAGAACTGGTGCGCCCCATGGCGACACGCTCGGGCGTATATAACCCTTGTCAAGGAGATCCTGCAACTGCTCTTTCAACTCTCTCAACTCTGCCGGTGCCATCCTATAAGGTGCACGAGAGATAGCGGATGTCCCTGGCAACAACTCGATCCCAAATTCAACTTCCCTGGCCGGTGGAAATCCTGGGATCTCTTCTGGAAATACATCAGCAAACTCTGCCACAACTGGTACATCCTCAACTCTCAGTTCTTTACTCTTTCCAGACGTGTCCACGACATAAATAAGATAGCCCGTGTGTCCACGTTCCAACAACTGAGACATCTTGATCGCTGAAATCAACGGAATCTTCGCACGAGAACCGTTGCCAAAGAAAGTCCACTGACTGCCCAACTCAGGTCTGAACTTCACTGTTCTCTGCCGGCAATCTACCACTGCCTGATATCTGTTCAGAACATCAATACCCAAGATGCAGTCGAAGTCTGACATACCCAGCACAATCAAGTCTGATCTCAACTCGTTGCCCTCAAAATAAATGAGGCAGTCTGCCATAAACTGATCAGCAACAACATTTCTTCCAGTGGGTGTCGAGACCAATAGAGGCGTGGGCAAAGAAGACGTGCGCATATGGTGTCTTTCCACAAATCCCACAGACACAAAGGAATGGGAGGCACCTGTATCTATCAAAACAAAAGCAGGGTACGTAAATAAATGACACGTACCGGCAATCACCTCCTCTGGAGCTGCCTGAGCCTGCTCCCTGGTCAGTGCGTACACCTGTCCCTGGGGTGGTCCCACTGTCTGACCTCCCGATGGACGAGGCCCAAATTGCTGCCTCTGCTGCACTGTCCGGTCATCAAATCTCGGCCTGTTGCCCTGATACTCTGACTGTCCTCCCCGTGTGGGGCAATACCGAGCAATGTGGCCCATCTTGCCACAGACATAACATGCAGGACACTTGTTTGAAGAATGTGGCCCTCCACAATTGTTGCACCTCGGCTCTCCCGGCCTATCCCCCTGTGAAGATCCTCGACTGGCGGACCAATTCCCCTTCTTGCCATCCTGTTTCTGGCCAAAGTATTTCTTTCCACCATACCGCGAAGATGAAGAGGCACCACGGGGTTTAAATAGCTCACCCCGAGGCCTCAAACTGTCACTAGTCTGCCTCTGTTGCGGTACCGGTGGTGGCATGGCATAAGCTCCCACTCCTAGCTCAGCAAGCTCCGCTCTTGTGAGAGCATCATCAAAAGAAGTTGGGTTATTGATGATAACCCGGTCATAGAGCTCCGGTCGCAGTCCTTTCATGAAATTTCTCATCTTGGCACGTCCATCAGAGGCAATATGGGGGACATACCTCAGTAGTGATGAGTGCTGTGTGGCATAGTCTGCCACTGTCATGTTCCCCTGCCTCAGACTTGTAAATTCATCCTCCTTTGTCTGTCTTGCTGCCGCGGAGAAGTATCGGTTCAAGAATCTGGTCCTGAAGAGCGTCCAATCAATCACAGTACCTAGTGCTCTCATCTCCATCACTGTGCTCCTCCACCACATCAATGGTTTCTTAGCCAACTGGAACTCCGCCAGCCTCAGCCAAGCAGTAATAGCACAAGGAGCCGATACAAAGATCTGCTCAAGTCTCTCCAGCCACTCTTCAGCTTCTTCTCCGGACTCTGTCCCCTCAAACCGGGGCGGATGATAAGACAGAAACTGCGTCAAGCTAATCTCACCCGGTAGCAATAACTGAACTACTGGTTCCATCCCTACAGCCGGTGGAGGTAGAGGATTAGCCTGTCCAATACTCGCATTTACACTCCCAACATCTCCGACTTCCTCATTAGCAGCCATGCTGTAACACAAATGTTAACAACAATCCAAAGCAATATATATATCATGTCGTTAGATAACAGGAGTGATATAAGCATGTTAGTATAACCAAATATACACCAATATGCACCACATGCATAAACATGCTTCAAATGTAAGCACCTAGCCAAACATGCTAAGGCTACCCTTCACTCGTTCCCGGGTTCTCTAACCACTGCTCTGATACCACTAATGTAAGGACCCTAATCCTTAAGTGCGGAATCAAGGCATAATTAGGGCTAATATCATGATCAGAGTGCGAAAAGAACATGTTGAGTCTAAGAGCTTAAGCATTACATGCCACAAATAAGGACTACCAAAAGGATTAATTACATTCCCATCAAATGAATGTGTTCACTATAGTTTTACGCTACTCCTAGAGTAGGCACTATACAAAAGAATCCTGTCCTTTCATCTACCAAAGATGCTCTTGAAGCTCACTGTCTCAACCCGTTCAAGCCCTTCTAACCTGCCAAAAAGGTACCTACAAGGACAACCCCCAAACATGAGCAATAATAATCATTCATATTCAACACAATATGAAGATAAAGCGTAAATGCATAATCAATATAAAACACTTCCTGTTTTCCATGCATTTCAAACGCTTCCCGTTTGGTTGTCCCTGTACCACAACTCATGAGTATAATCAATAGATTATTTTTCAATGGCCAAAACATGTCATGACATCATATACCATCTCAACTGTACCACATATTGGTCACCATTCCCTAGTCTGTCCATCACAGTGTATTTTAATGCCCCTCGCTTATTTTCATATGGGCGGCATAGGATAACCTCGCTACAATGGACATGCGGCGCTCCCACCCCTCGCTTCACAGAGAGCGGCAAATACTCTTTCCTCGCCCCATATGACAACCACGCTCAAATGTGACATGCGGCGCTCCCACCCCTCGCTTCACATTTAGCGGAACCAATACAAAAAGCGGCAAGCATTAAAATCATCAAAGGATGACCACGACTCATGGGATGTGCATCCAATAACCATAATATGCATCTATCATCAATATGCATCAATTACCATGTATATGCATCCACAATGCAATACCACATATGGCATAAATCAACATGTATATGCATCCACAATGCAATACCACATATATACCCGCATCCACAATGCATAATCAATGAGTATATAAAATACATGTTACCGTTGGGTGCCCGTACGTCCACTACGTACCTTTCCAAAATGTAGGATATGGTAGGACTTCAATTCCTTGGCTGCGTTGCCACCTGGGTTGGTTCTACATATTCACAAATACCAATATTAGAACCCAATAATAGTCCAATACCAAAAATCCCACAAAACACCCTTTTTGGTGTCTCGCGATCGATCGCCAACAAGCCCCGATCGATCGCGAGACTACACTGTCTCAGCCAACAAATTTCAACAATCCGCGATCGATCGCGGAGCTAGCGCCGATCGATCGCGGCCTCGCCGATCGATCGCGCGCATCTCGCGATCGATCGCTGAGGCTTACTGCCTCAGCCTTGCTGCTCGCGATCGATCGCGAGAAAAACGCCGATCGATCGCCGAGCTGTGGGCATGCGGGGTTTGGGCACTATTCACCCATCTTCAACCCCCACTCAAAAACACCCACATACACCGATATCAATCAAACCCCACAACTCAAAACCAACTATAAACATCAACATAAACTCAAATATACAACATCCAACCAAAATATTACCAAAACCACAACACCCAACACAAACCCATTTTAAACCCTTCAAAACCAACCCAAACTAAAACAAATCTTTACAAAATTAAACATGAGGTATCCATACCTCTTGGGGACCTTAAATCACCCAACAATCTTCCACAAATCAAAGTTTGCAAGCACTTCTCTTCACCCAAGAGCTCAAAATCGAAAATGTGGAGAGGGGAAGGGTTTGGGTGTTGGAAATGATTTGGTAAAGTAAAAGTGTTGGATGGGGTGGGGTTGGGTATAAAAATGAGTTATTAAATCAAATGCATTCCAAAATAATCCCATGGTGTATAAAACACCCCAACATGATATTTTTCAAAGCATTTACTCAAAATGCACCATAATATCAATTAACACATGATTTCCAATTAATTACTAACCAATGCAAATAAATCATGCTTCCAATAATATTTACCCAACATGCACCACATGCACCCTAAAATGCAATCCCGGGTCACCCCTTACCACATGACCATGCATTTGCATAAGGTAAATAAATCCCAACACATAATCAATTACCACATAATTAATCATGTAAACATAATTTAAAGCCAAATAGCAATTAACCATTTCGGGGATGTCACAACTTAGCCATCGAGCCGTTCTTACTTTTACAAGAGCAGACCGTTTCCGCACTTACCTTTTTAGTGGTCTGTTCTGTTCAAAGAGTTGATTAAGTAACAGATTTCTTTCACTAATCCGAAAGAATTCACAAGGGATAAATTTTATAAGGAGTGTTCATTCACCCCCCCCCCCCCCCCCTCTAAACACTCCGGACCGATCCTAACAAGTGGTATCAGAGCCAGGTTATCTTAATCAGCACAAAGACTACTAAGCTGATGGCATCATTCAACAAAATCCCCATGTTCTCAAAAGAAGACTATGATGACTGGAGAATCAGAATGCAAGCTCATCTGGCAGCTCAGGATGACGATATGTGGTTCGTCATCACTGATGGACCAATGAAGATTTTAAAAATCAATACAGCAGTAGCCATCTCTGGTGGAGAACCACAAATGGTGGAAAAAGACAGATCCCTCTGGACGAATGAGGAAAGAAAGAAAGCAAATCTCGATAACGTGGCCAAAGACATCTTGTTCAAGACTTTGGACAAGAACATGTTCAGCAAAATCAAAATGTGCTCTACTGCCAAAGAAATTTGGGAGAAGATAGCACAGCTATGTGAAGGCAACGACCAGACCAAAGAAAATAAGTTAACTGTTGCTCTTCAAAGATTTGAGAGCATAAAGATGAAAAGTGGAGAAACTCTAAACGAGTTTGATGAAAGAGTCACCGGCATCATAAATGAACTGAATGGTCTGGGGAAGGAATATTCTAACAGAGAGATCGCTCTGAAAGTAATGAGAGCTCTGCCAAAGGAATGGGATGTAAAGACCATTGCCATGAGGGAATCAAAAGACCTTAACAATGTTGAACTTCATGATCTGTTTGCAGATCTTAAGGCCTATGAGTTTGAACTGATAAGCAGAGGTGAAGCAGAGCCATTCATCTCTCAACCAAACAAGGCCATGGCAGCCACTCCAGACCAGATCGCTTCAACATCAGACCGATCTGCTGAACAGATGAGTAACGATGCTATGTCATTATTTATCAAGAAATTCGGTAAATTTATGTCTAAAAATAAGAGGAACTTCAAACCCTCTCATCATTATAAATCAAGAAAAGATGATACTGTTAACGATCAGGCTTGCTACAATTGTGGTAAGACCGGACACTTCATTGCAGATTGCACCAGACCGAAGAAAGAAGAACGGAAAGAGAAGCATCGTGATGATAGAAAGAAGAAGCACTACAAAGACCGCAAGAATCATGGAAAATCCCAAAAAGTCCTAGTAGCTGAAGAAGGAAACAGCAAATGGGCTCAGACAGACTCAGACTCGGAAAGCTCTGAATATTCTTCCAGCGAAAGCGAAGAAGATATTCAATGTCTTATGGCAGACGAAGAAATGAGTCAGACAGACGAGGTATATGATCTTGACTCAAATGAATTTACACGAGAAGATCTCATGTCCGCACTGCAAGACATGGCTAATGATTATAGGATCTTAGCTGAATCATTTGAGAAGAATAAAGCCAAAATCAGTACTCAAATGGATGAGCACAACAAACCAAGCTGCTGTGAGCAGGGTGAGTGCAAAAATCTCCAGATCGAGCTGAATAAGCTGAAAATCTCTTATGATCAGCTCCATGAAGAAAATAAGAGAATTAGCACACAAAATGCTAAGCTCTCACAAATATTCAAAACATGGACAAAATCCAGAACATCCTTGGAAGAATTACAAGAGGTTCAAAGAAACGTCGGTGATTTCACCGGCATAGGCTTTGACACCAAAGAATGCACCAAAGATGAATCTGAGCTATTGCTGGTAAAGAATCAAGTCAAACAAATGACATTTGTTAAATCCAGCACAGTATATGAAACTGAAGCACCTAAGATTCAAACAGGAGTCTCTTACGAGAATCAAAATCTGAGAAAAGGAATTGGTTATGTTGACCAAGCCAAAGAAAAGGCACCAGCAAGATTTGCGTCTATCAGACCAAATCCAAAGGTGCAAGATCGAAGGCAAGGAAGACAATACAATTACTATAACTCAAAACCGATTCAACGAAGATATAGACTACTTTATGAGAATCAAAGGTTTTCACAGCGCACACATTATCACACACAGCATCGAAACAGACCAGCACACAGCACACCCTACACACACAAGCCATTGAAGCTGATACAGGTGTGGGTTCCCAAAGGGCTAATCCGTTCTGGACCCAAATAGGATTGGGTACCAACAATAATTATATTTGATGACAGGTACCGAAGAAACTCGCATCAGACTGGTATTTTGACAGTGGGTGTTCCCGTCACATGACTGGAAACATCGAGCTGCTGTCTGAAGTGACAGAATGTATTGGACCCAAAATCATTTTCGGGGATAACTCAAAGGGTAAGACCGTGGGCAAGGGTAAGATTGTCCATGGTAACATTATTATCAATGATGTGCTGTTAGTTGAAAATCTATGCTATAATCTGATTAGTATAAGTCAACTATGTGATAATGGTTATGCTGTAGAATTTCATAAACACACTTGCACTGTTAAATCATCAGACGGTATAACCATGCTCGTAGGAATCAGGAATGGAAACACTTATAAGATTAACTGGAATCATGCTCAACCTGATAATCCTACTTGCTTCATCGCTAACAATGATAATAAACATTGGCTGTGGCATAAGCGCTTGAATCATATCAACTTTAAGACCATTGCTAGCCTGTGTAAACATGATTTAGTTATCGGTCTGCCCAAGATCGATTTTGCTAAGGATAAGATCTGCGAAGCTTGCCAAATGGGCAAACAGATCAGATCATCCTTCAAAAACAAGAATGCCAAATCCTCCTCCCGCTGTTTAGAATTACTGCATATGGACTTGTTTGGTCCTATACCAATAACAAGTTTAGGGGGAATGCGGTATACTCTTGTTGTTATTGATGATTACTCACGCTTTACATGGACTATATTCTTAAGCAGTAAAGATCAGACCGGTCCGAAGTTGATCAAGCTGCTGAAACGCACTCAGAACGAGAAATCATCCAGCATAGACAGGATTCGAAGTGACAAAGGCACTGAGTTTTCAAATCAGAACCTTGAATCCTTTCTAGAAGATCATGGAATCAAGCATGAGTTTTCAGCTGCTCGAACTCCTCAACAGAATGGAGTTGCAGAACGAAGAAACAGAACGCTCAAGGAAGCAGCAAGAACAATGCTTGCTGATTCTGGAATCTCTCAAAAGTTCTGGGCAGAAGCTGTAAATACTGCTTGCTACACTCAAAACCGATCTATGATTAACAAGAAGCTGAATCTCACTCCATATGAAATATGGACTGGTAACAGACCATCTGTTTCTCACTTTCATGTATTTGGCTGTAAATGCTTCGTTCACAACAATGGTAAGAGTCATCTTACAGCATTTGAAGCTAAGTCAGATAATGGTATATTCTTAGGATATTCATCAATTAGCAAAGCTTATCGAGTTTTTAATAATCGAACTTTAACTGTAGAAGAATCTGTTCATGTAGTCTTTGATGAAACTTTATGTGTTGAGGGCAACAAAGAATCAATTCAAAATCAGATGGAAAATATCCATCTCGAAGCTAACAGTGATGATGAGATTGTAGCTAACAGGTCAAGAGACAATCCACCAGAACCAGAAGTACCAGACAGACCGGATCAAGGCTTTGAAGAAACTTCAGATCGAGCTGATCCGGATGCTCCTGACTCAAATATTAAAGCAGATGCTGATCATGCTGTTACTGTTCATCCGACCGGACCAGACAATCCAGAGTCAAGCTATCGATGGACTAAGAAGCATCCACCTAATCTAGTGATTGGTAGTCCTTCTGCACCGATCAGAACCAGAGGACAGATGATGGATGAGTTCACTCATGCTGCCTTCATCTCAACTCTGGAACCCAAGAAGATCGATGAAGCTCTGACTGACTTCAACTGGATTAAAGCAATGCAAGAAGAGCTCAATCAATTCGAACAAAATCAAGTTTGGAGTCTAACCCCCAGACCAAGCGATCTGTCTGTTATTGGAACCAGATGGGTCTTCAGAAATAAGCTAGACGCAGATGGAACTGTGGTTAGAAACAAAGCCAGACTGGTGGCACAGGGATTCAGACAAGAAGAAGGAATCGACTTCGATGAATCATTTGCACCAGTCGCCAGACTTGAAGCTATCCAAATCTTTCTTGCTTATGCTGCCTTTAAAGACTTCAAAGTATATCAGATGGACGTCAAGAGCGCCTTTCTTAATGGAAAGCTTCAGGAAGAAGTCTACATTGAGCAACCACCTGGATTTCAGAACCATTTGTATCCCAATCACTGAATAAAGCAGTGTATGGTCTGAAACAAGCTCCAAGAGCCTGGTATGACACTCTATCTCAATTTCTGCTGAACCATGATTTCCAGATCGGCTCAGTAGATAAAACTCTATTTAAATTCATTAAGGGGGAACATACCCTATTAGTTCAGATTTATGTTGATGACATAATCTTTGGGTCAACTAACCCCAAATTGTGCGAGAAATTTTCTAAGTTAATGCAGGGACAGTTCGAGATGAGCATGATGGGAGAATTGTCATTCTTTCTGGGTCTACAAGTAAAACAACTCAACAATGGCATTTTCATCAATCAGACCAAGTATACCAAAGAGCTCCTCAAGAGATTTGGAATGGAAACATGCTCAACTGCATCAACTCCAATGAGTCCAACAATCAAGTTAGACAAAGATGAATGGGGAACGGCAGTTGAAGTAACCATGTATAGAGGACTAATCGGATCGCTATTGTATCTTACAGCGAGCCGGCCCGATATTATGTTTTCAGTCTGTATGTGCGCCAGATTTCAGTCAGAACCAAAGCAATCACATTTTATTGCTGCCAAGCGTATTCTGAAATATTTAAAAGGATCTCAGAACGTTGGTCTTTGGTACTCCAAAGATTCAAACTTCAGCTTGATCGGGTATTCAGACGCAGACTACGCTGGGTGTAAGATCGATCGTAAAAGCACCAGTGGAACATGTCAATTTCTAGGTGAAAGATTGATCTCTTGGTTCAGTAAGAAGCAGACATCGATTGCCACATCCACATCTGAAGCAGAATACCTAGCCGCTGGAAGCTATTGTGCTCAAATGCTCTGGATTCAACACCAGCTCAAAGACTATGGCATCCAAGCTGTTGACTCTCCGATATTTTGCGACAACACAAGTGCAATTGCTATAATGTATAATCCAGTTCTGCACTCTCGAACAAAGCATATTGATATACGACATCATTTTATTCGAGATCATGTTGGCAAAAAGGAAATTCGGATCGAGCACATTTCAACAGAGCAGCAAGCAGCAGACATCTTCACTAAACCGCTTCCTGAGGCTAAGTTTAATTATTTCCGTCAAATTCTTGGTTTAATTGACTTATCTTAATTAGTTTAGATGTCTTTATTCTTTTCGCACTTGAAGATTTTTGTCACCACAGATCGATAATACAATGTTCAGAAAGACACAGACCGGTCCGAACTTTCAGACCGATCCTTGTCAGTCTGATTTTATCCTATGATCTGTCTGGACAATAACAACAGCTCGGACTGATTGACCATTTTAACTAGTTGTACTTTAACCGCCTTATCTTTCTTTATCCTGACCGTTTATTTTGAATTATTTAATTCTCAGTCTTGGAGATAAAGACACGTGTCTTCTCTCTCCTATTTAGCGGGCTGAACATTTCATACTTGTTCACTTTTTACAATTTACCGCTTTCTACCTTCTTACTCTCTCACTCTCTTACTCTTCGCACTTTCTTTAAACTCCTTTCAAATGGCTACCATCACTCATAACTCACTCTCCATTGAGTTTGATGACATTTACAGGGCAGAAGATGCTGCGATGGTGTCCATTTTTAGAGCCCTGGAATCATCTGGTTTAAGGAACTTTTTGGAGTGCGGAACAGTTGTTTATGAATCAGAAATCCGCGAGCTGTTCGCCAACGCCGTCTCCCGGAAGACATCCATTTCTACTACTGTCAAGGGCAAATCTTTCGAGATCTCGCCAATGACGTTGGCCAAGACCTTTGGCCTCCCCAGTTCCGGACTGACAGAGTTCGGACAGACTCCTCAAGCGTCACTCTTAGATCTTCAGGGGAAGATCTCTATTTCTGGCCACCGATTACAACCATCCTTTAAGAAGAAGGAAATGCTCTTCCATTTCCAGGTGCTGTGCGAAGTGGTAGGCAAGCCACTTTTGGGTAAAGCAGGAAGTTTCGATGCTGTAACCGCCGAAAAGTTCAAGGCTATGGCGGCTATTGTATCCGGCCAGAAGATAAACTGGTCCATGATTTTGTTTGGAGTACTGCTGGAAACGGTGATTGCATCCAAGCACGCCGTATGCTTTGCTGTTCCTCTCAGCAAGCTCTTGGAGTCCTTAGGCCTCGAGCTGAGCAAGCCGTCTGCTCTCCGTCCCCTTAAGATCCTTAACTCCAAAGGGCTTGCACTGCTGAAGTCCAAGAGTGTTCCGCCTACTCCTGCTACTCTGGCTGCAGTCAAGTTTGAGCAGGACGAGGAACAAGTTGCTGTGCGCAAACCTCGGGTCAAGCGGAAGCTGACCATGCAGACTGACTCGGAAGAAACCCAGTCTGCTCACTCATCACCAACCAAGCCACTTCCCAAAAAGCCCCGAACCCAGATTACCAAACCAACCAAATCTCTACCTCCACCCATACTGCCACCCCCTAAAGCAACCCCTGCCCCTCAACCTTCCACCCAGCTTTCACAAGCTTCAACCCCTGCACCCAAAGTCACCCTTAGAATTCCCTCTGCCAATCCCGTGGTCAAAGGGATAGTTATCACTGAGTTGGGAGACTATACCCAATCAGGGATTAAGTCCCCTTCCTCCACCGGCAAGGGAAAAGCCATTCTCACCGAACCCCTCTCTTCTAAACCCAAATCTGCAGCGCAGACTGCCATCGACATCGCTATGGAGGATGTTGATGAGAGGCTAAAGGAACTCATTGTGGTTTTTGATGAATATGTCCAGTACCGGACTATCAACCACATTGAGCTGTTCTACGGTAAGTTGCACAGATTGAAGAAGATGGAAGAGGAAGCTCTGAAAGGAACAGAGACTGATGATGTTCGACTTGCCGTGCAGCGCAGAGATTTATTTATGGCAAAACACAGATTCAGACTGGCCAATCTGCTTCTAGTTGCCAAAAAGAAGAACTTCGATCCGCTTGCTCCAACTGCCAGAGATGATGGGGCTGTGATTGCTCAACTCGAGATGGATGTTCATGCTCTATCCTTAGCTGTCCGTTTTCAACGACAGAAGCTAGGTACCTCCACTCCAGCCACAAGCCCGGATCATCCTTCTGCAATCAAGACTCTGGCAGAACCATTTATCGAGGTTATTCCCTCTGATGCAGCAAAACAGACAGAGGATCAGCCTGCAGAGCACGTACCAGACCAGACAGCGGAGCAGCCATTGCCTAATGCTCCGTCTGCAACAGATGATGAACCAATGAATGTTCTGTTGGACTCTCTGACAACATCTATTCCATTGAAGTCATCAGCCTCCCGTGCACAACCCAGTCCAGCTGAAGCATGTGCAACAACTGAAGCACCAGACCTCATCGATCCGGATTTCGTGGTATCTACAGTGGTTGCAGCTCTCCAAGTTGAGGAACCTCCCAGTCCCCACTCTCCTCCGGGACCATCAGATGAAGATTTGGCCTTCATCCAAGGTTTTTCTTCGGATCTGGTCACTCTGATCCGATCCGAAAGTCATCAAGCTGCCATTTCTTCCATCGTGCCGATTGCTGAAGAAGATGACCATGCCATGTCATCATCAGATCACTCTCCCAGCAAGCTATCTGATGCACCTCCATCCCTGGCACGGACTATCCAGCACTTCTCTGATACCTGTCTGTCCTTGACTCAACGCATTCTAGAAGTTCATCAAGGTCAGAGGGTCACAGCCTTGGACTTTGCTTCTTTCAAAGAGAAGATGAATGCCAGTATCGGAAGCCTTCAGCGCGGCATAAACGATCTGTTTTCTCAACAGGCCTCTTACAAGAACAGTCTGAGAAAAGAGCAGATCGAGCTAGCCACTGAAGTCAGAGCATCTGTTGCCAATTCCCTCCGCGCTCAAGACGTTCGTCTTGATGCTATCAGCGCGCAGCTAGCACAAGTTGTCGACTTTCTTCAAGAGATTGCTGCTGACAAAAAGGGGGAAAAGAAGACAGACTTCAGGCCGCCTTCTAGAAAATAATATTTTCAGACTGTGTATTTTAGGATTTTCTTGGTGATCAATAAAATCCTCGTTTGATTAAGTCTGTGTTCATTTATTTTGAACCTCATCATAAGGCTTATTACTAAAGATTTAATCGATCCAACTTAATGAAGTTCATTTATTTTGAACAAAGAAGTAATCGATCCGAAAGCATTCGCTTCAGAGCTCTTATCAAGACTGGTTAAAAAGACTTAGAAGCTAGGTTTTGTCATCATCAAAAAGGGGGAATTTGTTAGTTCCGGACCTTATCGATGAGATTTTAAAGATGACAAAACATTTCAGACCGGATCGATAGAATTCAGATTGACCAGATCGATCGGACAAAACAGAGCAAGATGACAAAACATTTCAGACCGGATCGATGGAAATCAGGCATACCAGATCGATCGCGCAAAACAGAGCAAGCTGATAAAGAATATCACATATCAGACCGGATCGATGGATTCCAGACTGACTAGATCGATACTTCAGATCGATCTCAACCTTTATCAGATCAGAGCAGTCAAAGATACATAAAGGATGGCTTCTCAGTCCGAACCATTAACGGTTATTTATTGTAGCATTTAATGCTGTAATTAATGCTACAAAGGATCAAAAATTGAAGATTGCCATTAAAGGTAAGAAGACAAAGAAGAGCTTACCTGACAGTCGCCGAAAGCATAAACCAGAACGGCAAGTGTCCTGAAGAAGAAGACTGTAGCTTTCTCAGAGTTTAAAAAGAGTCAAAGTTGCACATTAAGGGAAACAATGCCGTTGCTACCCTCAACTATAAAAGGATGCAACAAAAGGAAGACATAGACTCTTGATTCGAACTCACGCTGATCAATTGAAAAACACACAAGAAAGCAACTGCACACGCTTACAAAGTTCAGAAGCTCTCGAGCTGAAGTTATTTATTTAAGCGCGATTACTTTGTAACATTTGATCATTGTAGGATCACTGTGCGCATTGTGTATTGAAAAATAGAAGTGAGCAACTTATTGTAACTGTCAGACAGAGTGTGTCTGAGCAGGTTGAGTGACTAGGAGTTTCAGACTGGTAGTGAGGTAAATCCAGATTGAATCGGGTTTGTACAACAGGATTGTATAAATCAAAGTCTTCTAGTATAAACCTTCCTTAATTGGAAGAAGGGGAGACGTAGAAGGATTACACCACCTTCGAACTTCCAGAAACATATCCTGTGTTTTATCCTTCTGCACTTAGCCATCGAGCCGTTCTTACTTTTACAAGAGCAGACCGTTTCCGCACTTACCTTTTTAGTGGTCTGTTCTGTTCAAAGAGTTGATTAAGTAACAGATTTCTTTCACTAATCCGAAAGAATTCACAAGGGATAAATTTTATAAGGAGTGTTCATTCACCCCCCCTCTAAACACTCCGGACCGATCCTAACAGTTGTCCTTGTAGGTACACTTTTGGCATGATAAAAAGGGCTAAGCGGGTTGAGGTGGTGAGCTTGTGAAGAATTCTTTTGAGAAAGGAAGGACATGATTAATTTTGTATAGTATCTACTCTAGGAGTAGTGTAAAGCTATGATTGATAACATTCATTTGATTTGGGAATGTAACTAATCCATTGATAGTCCTCATTTTGGCATGTAATTCTTAAGGCTCATAGACTCAACACGATTATTTTACTCTGATCATTTATATTAGCTCTAATTATGCCTTTAATCCGCACTTAAGGAACTAGAGTCCTTACATTAGTGGTATCAGAGCAGTGGTTAGAGAACCCGGGAACGAGTGAAGGGTAGCCTTAGCATGATTGGCTAGGTGCTTACATTTGAAGCATGTTTATGCATGTGGTGCATATGTATATCCTGTTATACTAACATGCTTATTATCATTCCTGCTATCTAACGGCATAACATATATAGTTGTTTTGGAATTGTTGTTAACCTTTGTGTTACAGCATGGCTGCTATGAATGCGGGGAACCTTAATGAAGAAGTTGGCGAAAACGACGAATTCATTCTTTCCCGGTGCTGGAATTTCGAAAAGGGTGCTGAAACTTTACTGTGGGTTTGTATGTGATTTTCGAAGTTACTATTCACTATGTGTACTGTGTGTATTTCGAAAATATGTTGCTGAAATCTTCAAAAGTGTCGCTGGAATTTAATGAAATAATTCGAGAGGCACAAACTGAAGTTTAACAATTTGTTGAAGGTGGTCCGAGTTTTCTAAAGACACAAAACAAGGTGTACTCAATTATTTATAATTATTTGCTAAGGGCGATGAGAGTTTTGAAAGGCACAAAGTGAAGTATTTAAACAAAATCCATGTTGAAAGTGGTGGTTTCGAAGCATGCAACTCAATATTTATTAATTATTTTGCTAATAACAAACTTATTTTGTTAAGTGTTTCACTAACTAATAGATTGATATAATATCATTTATTATTATCTTTAGTAGTATTTTCAAATATCTCCACACTTTTAATTGTTTTAAAAGTGTAAAAGATTGAATAATATAAAGTATAAACCCAATATTATCTTATCTCATATACAAACTCTAATTATTAAAATACTAAGTTGTAGGTTTAGCTAAAAGTCTACAAGATTAAATCGAATAGAAAAATTTATCTCTTTAAGTGTTTTATTAGCTAATAGATACAATGGCATGATTCCTAACTATCCACAAATTATTTATTAGTATTTATTAACTCATGCTTTTCTATTAAAAATTTTGAAATTGAAAATATCTAATATTTTGTAAGATAGATTATCATCTATCAAGTATTATCTTATCTTTTAATATTATATTAATAACTTTTGGTATTATCTTGACTCTAGTTGTTGGCTTGGTTGGAAAATCGGGTTTTCACATTAGAGATGATTTCCTCTCAAAATGCAGAGACCTACGATCTCCAAGAAGTCCCTTCAGCTGTGTCTTCTAGCCTTCTCCTGCAAATCCCAATAGCAAGGCATGAACTTTCGAAATGACTATTTTTTCTACCGTCTCTTGGGCAAGAATGAGTTGTGTGATTTTGTTTTCAATTGTGGCAAGTACAATTGTGTAAAGTTTTGTCATCTGATAGTAGTTTACTTGTGTTTCTGTTGTAGGATTGATTATAAAAAACACATCCTATGAAATAAGGAAGTACCAAAGGAAATTGGGTTGAACATCAAAATAAAGTTCCAAGTCGACATAATTTGTCCAAATGTCCACAAACACATTAAACACCATAATCAGCGTTCTCAAACTATATTGACCAACGAAGAAAAGAAAACCTCAAAACCAAATATTTTGCATACGATAAAATTATTTGGATATCCAAATAAGCATATTATATTAAGTAATTAAATATCCATGAGAAATTCCTTATCCTTCTCCAACCTCTTCATGGCGTCATCGTCCAAACTGATCTCCACATCAATGCTCCTTCCCCCATCTTTACCCTGATACAAATACACCATCCCATTGAACCTGTTATTCAACCCGCTTCGAACGCTTTCGGGTTTGCCCCACCCGAAATCCACGTCGTAAACCTTGAACCGGGGCGAGCTCCCCACTGCCACGCAGTTAACCCCTGCATCCTTGTACTGAAAGATTATCGGGTTGGTTTCCCACTCGGTGTTTCGAGCGTCAATCACCTTCGCATTGTGGGATTCAATCGCGGTTCTGATAAGATCCGCGCCGAATTCAATTGGGTTTGATAGGATCAACCCGGCAGCAGTTACGGTGAAGATCGCTTGGATCAAATTCCCGAAGTAACTCTCCGGCATCTGCGGGTCCACCCGCTTCCGGCAGTCTGCGAACACGGTGAACACAGTGTACTCCTCGGGCTTCAGATCCCGCGCGCGAGTGACAGAGGACCACACGTGCGCTGAGAGGGACTGGAATGTGGAGAAGGGCTTTGATCCTTTGGCGTTGACTTTGGACTTGATTTGGTCAATGGCTGATTCGGAGAACTTGAAGACTTTTTCGCGGAGTGGCTTGGCGGACGCGTCACCGTTCGATGAAGCTGAGTTGGCATGCTCTGGTGCGTCTGATGGTTTAGAGAGGTTGAGCTTTACTCTGGTGTTTCGTGCTTTGGCGCGGTCGAGGAATGGCGGGGTTGCGGCGGAGGTAGAGCCGGTGCAGATTTGGGCCCATGAGCTCATGAAGTGCCACGTGGACGTACCATCCAGGATTGCATGGTTGAAGGCACAGCCTATTGCAACTCCATCCTTCAGCTTTGTGACCTGTCATGTAATAAACGTCTTTAAAAGCATATAATACAATGATAATAGATTTCTAGGGTTTCTTCATGTTGTCCTGTCATCAAAGCACACTGAAAATTCGTCTCAGAGTTGCTCCACCGGATCCCACAAGTGATCGAAACTTGGACGTATATTGAATCTCATCTGAATCGCCCCAAATTGACTATTATGAGGTATTTTCTTGTAGTTCGTGCAATCATACGTACTTTCGCCTTTAAAAGTATCTTAAAGGGGATTAGCCACGGGTAGGTTTGGCACACTGAATAATTGAACAGTCAAATGAATAGTTAAGACGTCCTCAAGGGCCTAAGGCATAGTCACAAGATAAGTTATTTCTAGGCATGCTCTAAGGCGCATCAAATCAAGACAATTGTTGATGCATCCCACATGTACCATATAACTCTATGGATCATTGAAACTTAGGATAAGAAAGATTCATGTCATGTTATATACGCACTCCAAATATAGATGGCGAAGCTATTTTTTGCCTTTTGTTTTTATTTGAAGATATAAAATAGAATAATTTAGTAACATATGTTAAGAACATAATGTTAAACAAACCTGATTTTGGTATCAGGTCAATATTAAAACACTTCTTTTTAAAAAAATATATAAAATAACATGTCAACCAATTTAGACCAATCATATTAAGTTTGGTTCATAAATAGAACCCACGTTCGGTGCATACAATCGTTTTTCATTGTTTAATTGTCCCATAGTCATTAAAAGCGGTTATGCATGCTTCTATCCAGTTATTATTTCAAAAAAAGTTGAAAACAAATTAGTTAAATATTAGATAGTCAATATAATACATAATTTTTTTAAAAAAAATATTCGTGACAGCTAAAGAGTATAGTCTGCAAAAGGTAAAAAATAAAAAATAAATAAAATGAAAAAAAATCATTAAAAATATATGAGTATAAAAAATTGTATATATTAAAATCAATAATCGTAGTAAGTTGGTGAAAATGTGTGCCATGCAATAAATGCTAAATCACCACAATTACCTGCAATGCAAGCAGCGGCTTGTGGAGCCCTTCCAAATTCAAGATCCCGTTGTAAGGCAGCAGCTCCTTAAACTTCGACATCCCATCATCCGCCGTCAGCTCCGCAATCTCGACCTCCTCCGCAGCCCCGGCGACCACCTCCACTCCGTCCATATCATCGTCATACACCACCTTAAACACACCATCCTCATCTTTATCCAATTTCCCAGCCAACTGATAAAATTCCTCCAAAACAACAGCAAGCCCATCTTTCAATTTCTCCATAATTACCTCAAACTCGTCGCCACTTTTGTAAATTATCAGTTTCTGATTATAGTAAAACGCCAAGTAAGGAAGATCAAACGTGGCCAGTTGACATTCTTTTCTTCCTATCAGTTTCTTGGGCTTCACATTTCCTGTGCTGAGGATTTTAACACTGCCGACTTTTTTCTCCTCCGCAAATTCACCAGCCATTTTCTAGAAATCTAAAATGGAAAATTGTAGAGAAAATTGTGAATTAAATTGGTTTCATAATTGGGTTTCTGTAGAAGTTCACAGATTTATAGTCCTTATCAATTTGAAGCAGTTGGGGGCATTTATGAGCTTTATTAGGTGCAGTTGTATGAACATTTATTACCTCTCTTTTCCACGCTGTAATTTGGTGGAAGTTGAGTGGAAGATGACAAGTTTTTTGTACTGATATTTGGTGGCAACGTAAATTCTTTAAATTATACCTTCTCATCACTAACACGATTCTAGAGAAATGTTTTTTTATTAAAAAAAATTAATACACTAAAATTTCCATATAATTTGGGTATATTTTCGGTTCAATCCTAAAAAAATTTTATTACTCGATTTAATCCCTAATTTTTTTTAAAAAATCCTGGTTCATTCGTAACATTAAGTCGGTCGTGAGAACAAACGAAGATAGATTGATTTAGAAATATTTTTAAAACTTTAGTGACTAAATTGGGTTATTTATTCCTATTTAAGACTCTAAAATTGTAAAAATATTTTTCATTCAGTCCTTAATGGATAGAGACTGGATCGAGAATATTTTAAAACTTAAGTGATCAAATCGGGTTACTGAAAATTTTAAAGACTGATTAGGAATGACCCAAACTACATTTACGTTTCAATGTGTTATCCCTAAAGAAATACAATGAGATTTAGAACAATCCAGATGAATTCATTCCTAGACAATATATGTCGATTTTATAATATTGGCCATTATGATTAAATTCATGGAATAGAGTTGTAAAAAATTGATCATAATTCATATATATACATATAAATACAAAACGAAATTAGAGTGCCTGTGTATTCAAGAGATAGTATACACTGGTAAACAAACTACTTTCTCAGTCCCGAGTCCGTTTTATGGAACAAGAGAAGTAAAACTTTTGCATATATTCTTAGCCACCGTTTGAGACATTGATAAGATTGAAATGACCTATAATTTTTAACTACGCATCTATCACTTATCTCATCACATCTATTATATCAAACGGTATCTCACCTGACTGTTGGTACCGTTACCAGAGGCCACACTAAACCAAAAACTATCACTAGAATATTTAAGTTGGAAATTAGAAACAATCTGAAAGCATTTCTTTGGAAATACTTGTATGAATTTGATTTGTGTCGCACTTTTACATCAACTGAATAGTAAAATATAACAAATTGTTAATAAAAAATAAATAAACTTACATACCAATTTTTTTAGATCGATTATATTGAATTGATCCATAATTATGACCCAAACCTGATATGTATAAGTATTTTTCGCATTTCCCAGTGTTGACTGGACAGTTCATTTAAAACGTTGGTTATAGTTGGTGTGTAATTTGTTGGAGGGCCACCAAAAATAGGTGGCGGTCATTGATTAGTCGGAAAACCAGTTGGCCGGGCAAAAATGATTCTTTTTTCATTCACAGACAGCGTAATTCTCATGCTCGAATTTAATATTTAATATTTCCCATTTTGAATCAGACTTTAAAATAAATTATGTTTTTTTCTTTAAATCCAATTAAAAAACATATAAAACTTGTTGATAAGTGAAGATCGCTTGTTAATATATTTTAGAAAATAAATATTTCAAGTTAAACATAAAGGAAATAGAGTCCCACTTATAAATTATCCCACAATCCAGTTTTTGGCGAAAAAAAGTACAAGTCCACGTACAAAAACAAGGCAATCAATTCTGTCTATTCTGTTGGAAATAATGAAGGAATCGGGTGGATAGTTATGTGGGCTAACCCAACGCTAATCCTAGTTTTCAAATTTGCTTTGAGAGCAAGGGCGTAATTGCCCGGCAGAAATTTAGAAAATTAAATTATAGGTATTAGGTAAATAAGATTAGAATTATGGGAAAACTCAGAAACAATCCACATACGCAAACTTAAATGTGGAATGAGTCACCATGTCAGAAAAAACTTAATTCAAACTCCCTACTGCAATTCAAATTTTGTTCTAACTCCCTATCTTATTTAAATGACTATGATACCCCTCTATTAAAAGTTGAGCTTTTAATTTTGAGAAACCATTACAGTAGGTACGAAACCTATACAATTTTGGTACAAGCTACACATGAAATCGATATGAAATATATACAATTTTGGTACAAGTTACACATGAAATCGATATGAAATATATACAATTTTGGTACAAGTTACACATGAAATTAGTTAAGAAACCTATACTATTTTTTATACTTATTACACGTGAAGTTAGTATGATACGCATACAATTTTGGCACTAATTACACATGAAATTAGTATGAAACATATACTATATTTCAAACTTATTACGCATGAAGCTGGTATGAAACCTATACAATTTTTCGATATTAAGTATACATAAAATTGGTATGAAATCTATATAATTTTGGTATTAATTACAATTTTTTTTTATTTATGATTTTTTATTTAAAAATTGTTTTGTAAAATGATTTTAAACACAGTAAAAAAACAAATGTCAGATTAAGGTCAAAAATTGAAAAGATTATTCCGACTACAACTTTCCAAAACCCTCTCCTTCCCACAATCATTCCAGTCTACAATGCTGACTCGCTTCATCTTCAAACCCTCACATTTCAATCGATTTCGAACCCTGATTTCCTCTCAAACCAACTTCACAAACGCGAGGATAATACCACAGAACCCTATATTTTCAAACCCTACGCATTGTTTCTCCCCTAGATTTTCCCAATTCTCTCTTTTCTCCACAAATGGAAAAGGCGGAAACTTTGGTGGTGATTCGGCTACCTCAACTACCGATTTGTGGAAACTGTCATCTGAGATTGATAAAGATATTGAATCCCTGTTTTCTGAGGATTCTGAAACTCTAGAGGGCTTTCATGGTCAAAACGATGGGGAAATGAAAAATGGGGATGATAAAATAGGTGATATATCTGAAGGCTTTAATGCGAAACGTGGGAATGATCTATTTAGAGGGGTAGATGAGAAGGTTGTTGGTAGTGCGGGGGGTGAGTGGGCAAAGGCTGGGGAGCCCGAACCTTGGAGTTTCGCGGTGGAGGAGAAGGAAGATGTATTTGGCATTGCAGCAGAGAGTGGGGAAGTAGGTTTAAGTGGTTCAGGAGCCGGAGTTGGTCCGATGACTGTGGGGAGTGAGAAGAGTGGAGAAGCTCCTAGAATCGGAGGAGAAGGCTCTAGTTGATGTTTTTAAAGGCAAGTATCCAGTTCTGTTTCAATTTATTTTGTAAATTAATTATGTGCTTTATAAGCTTGGTGTATTATATGGGGAAGAAAGGGGGTTTGTGTCGTCATGTTCATGATTTGCAGAAGGAATTTGATTTGAAGAAATAGGTTCTGGAAGCTGTTAATATCAGATACTTACCTTCTCTCGATTTTTTTTTATCCAAAACTGCTTGGTGTTGCGTTGCCTTCTTGTTTCATGTATTAACTTTTCGATTGCTCTCTGTTTAGCAATTTAGTCAATATGAAACCAATCCACGTCATTTGATCATATGCCGTATTTCTTTGCCTATGTTACTGTGTAATCTTTGTTGCTTTTTAAAATTAATTAGCTTGTTTTTTTGAAAATTGAGCCTTGGCACAACCGTAAAGTTGTTGCCATGTGACCTGGAGGTCACTTGTTCGAGTTACGGAACAGACTCTTGCATGGCAAGGGAAAGCTGTGTACATTAGGCCCAATGAGCCCAACCCCTCCCGCGCATCGCGGGAGCTTCGTGCACCGGGTTTGCCCTCCTACCTGATTGTTGGTTTGACTTTGAAGGACCTTATTCTTTTTTATGACGAGCATGGTTTTTCTTTATTTTAAGGGTACCTCAGATGTGGTAGCATTCGTTCTCGTTGTAGATGTGGGATCAAATAGACAGCATATATGTAACTGGCCCATGTAAGCTTCTGGATGTAACTTTGAGGTTTGTAACTGGGTTGATATCCGCAGGTCCGAATCGTGCATTTGGTGATCTTATAGCCGCATCTGGAATTACAAATGATATGCTTGATGGTTTAATTGCTTTGAAGGACTTTGAAGGCATTGAGGGATTGCCTCCTCTGAACAAAATTGAAGATATGCGATATGAAAAGAATACCAGAAAATCCAGCAGAGCAGACATCGAGCGCCAGAAACAGGAGGAAATTGCAAAAGCCCGTGTTCAGCAAGTAGATGTGAAAGGAAGGGCTTATGGAACCGGAAAGAGGAAATGCAGTATTGCTTGTGTTTGGATTAGCCCAGGTGAGGGTAAATTCATGGTAAATGACAAAGAATTTGATGTGTAATCCCAATGCTGGATCACCGTGCTGCTCTTCTTCGGCCTTTTTTTGAAACCAAAACTTTGGGAATGTGGGATGTCAACTGCACTGTCAAAGGAGGCGGCACATCTGGTGAGCATTAACTTTCATCTGCGCATCTCTATTCCATTATACGAGTAGAAGTAACTCTGATAACCATTAGCATACAAAAATTTCGTGAAAATTGGAGTAACGCTAATTTATAATACGGTTTTTCAGTTTATGATGTGCTATGAAGGTTTGGACTTATGTCAAATGTAAGAACTGGATTCGACTCTTCTACTTTTGTGCATTGAACTTTTTGGCTTTGTGCACAGTTCAAATAATTTTTTAAACATGTTTTGTGAGATTATTTGTTAGCTTACAGTTTAAACCTTAAAAATGTTATTAGGAAAACTGGTATTTATTATTTTTACATTTCGTTTTCATTCACACCTTTTGTTTTCTTTGTTCCACATTAAATTCTATACACAAACATAGCGGTTAGTGAAATTTGTGATGAGCTACAATTATCCCGACTTAATTCTAATAATTTGAGATAACTTTCTGCTCTCTATCTCTTACAGAATAATTGAAAATTTCTATCTGAATAAAAACAATGAACGGCTCGTTATAAAACTCACAATTTGAACAGGTCAAGTTGGTGCAATCCGTTTGGGTATCAGTAGAGCATTGCAAAATTGGGAACCTGGATTCCGCCCCCTCTTGAAAGAAGGTTTGACTTCTGAGGCCAGATACTATTTCTTTATTTTTGTGGCATGTGGAGTGTTGAAATTTATTCAATCTCAGTTTACGATCTTATAGGATATGCATGTGATAAAAATTGTCTTAGAATTGTTTGCCGGAAACCACAACAGAGCTTCCCCTTCATATCATTCTCTGTGGTATGGTGTTTTTCTGATCCTGTATTTTGTGTCTTCCCAGCCGGCTTTCTTAGAGCATCATCCTTGAACATCTTAATCCTGAAAGCTACTCAACACTGTATCGGATTCATGTATCATATTTCCCTCTTGCTTACTATTTTTGATAAGTAGGTTTGGCTGTGACAAGCTCCTTTCTCACATTTTTTTCCATCTTTTCTTTTTTTTTCTTTTGAGGTAGGTGATGTGAAAACTGTTTCCGTGGGGACTTGAGTGTTACAACTATTGGTGGTGGTGTAGCATGTTTGATTGGTGTTATATCGATATACATGAAGAGACTGTTTGTTGGTACATTCTTGGTTAGTATTCAAACTTTATATATATATATCATTACTCATCTCCATCCTTTTTTTTCCTTTTTAAATCCCATTTATTATTTGAAATGGTTAATGCATTTTCAAACTAAGATGTTTTTTTTTAGTGTTAAATCGTAAGAAAAACAAAGTATAGAAAAAGGAAAAACATTGCTCATGAAATTGCAATAAAAATCAAGGTTGAATCACATTGTGCGACTTTTTAGTACACTAATGAGACACTGTAAAATCTCCATAAATTAATACTCGATAAATTAATAATCTCTCTAAAATAATGTTTTTTCTCAGTCCCAACTTGGTCTCAACATTATTAATTTATTATTAAATAAATTATTAATCTCTCTAAATCAATAAATTTCATGGTCCCGATATTATTATTGATCAATCTAGTTTGGGACATCCTTTATAAAATTTGTAATAACTAATCCTTGTGATTAAACTATATAATAAATATTTATTAACTCGATCTATACACAAATATGAAAATAAAAATATTTTAGTGTGAAATTATCTTTTTTATTAACACTTTTCCATTCGATTGTGTTTTAATTGACAAATCGATAAATCGGAATTTTCAACCTTGAACCAAATAAAATATTGCCTTTTATTTGGGGTGAAGATGGGATATGCTTAAGTGTCAGACTTTAAGATTTATGGGTTTGTATGTCAATACCCAATTTCTGAAAACCTTAACCTAGTACCATAATCCTTTTATAAACTGCCCTTCGTTGCATTCAACCCTCACAGCAGCTATGGTTGCGACAACCCCAAACAGAGGTACCATACTGTTGTTAATGTTCCCTCAGTAATTGAAGTGACGGGTGAAGTTGACTAATTGTCTGGCTTATTTTTTTTTTTTCAGGCCGTGGCGGCGGGATGGAGAAAGGGGAGGAAGAGGTGGTAGAGGGGGCTTCGGTGGAAGCGGAGGCGGCGGTGGAAGTGCCATGAAGAGAGGTGGCGGAAGAGGCGGAGGAAGAGGTGGAGGCAGAGGCATTGGAAGAGGCGGAGGAAGAGGAGGTGCAAGAGGGGGGATGAAGGGAGGGAGCAAAGTGATTGTGGAGCCACATAGGCATGAGGGTGTATTCATTGCTAAAGGAAAGAAGATGCTCTTTGCACCAATAATATGGTTCCTGGCGAAGCTGTTTACAATGAGAAGAGAGTCTCTGTTCAGGTCTGGAATTTCATGTAATTAACTCATTGTTTTCTTGTTCTTGGATTTTCCCTTTAATTATATGACTAAAGATGAGATTTTTATGGTTTGCATTTTGATGGGTTTTTGGATGACTGGTGTTTGATTATCTGTTTTTGTTGCGTAGAATGAAGATGGAACAAAGATTGAGTACAGAGTGTGGAACCCTTTTCGTTCTAAGTTGGCAGCAGCAATTCTTGGTGGAGTTGATAATGTTTGGATTGTGAGTTTGCAAGTCTTTGCACTTTTGAATATGATTTTGCACTTATTACTGGATAAGACGCAAACTCTAAACATTTTGATGCCGAAAGTTATTTTTATTATTGATTTCCTCATACATTTATTGTCCATATGTGAATTAGAAACCTGGTGCTCGTGTTCTTTACCTCGGAGCTGCTTCAGGAACGACTGTTTCTCATGTTTCTGATATTGTTGGCCCTGTAAGTATCTCTTAATGTGGAGCTATGTGATTCTTGAAATTAGTTAATGAAATGTGTTTATTATCAATTCACCTCTTTTCTTAATATTGGCAGGATGGGGTTGTTTACGCCGTTGAGTTTTCTCATAGGAGTGGTAGAGACTTGGTGAACATGGCGAAGAAAAGGACTAATGTCATCCCCATTATTGAAGATGCTAGACATCCTGCTAAGTATAGAATGCTTGTTGGAATGGTGGATGTCATATTCTACAATGTTGCTCAGCCTGACCAGGTATTGTTCTGTGTAGATTCTGTTTACGTGAAATTTCTTACCTCAAAAATCAAGCGTGTGTTGTCTTATGCTGACAATTAGTTGTTTCTACTGTCTTGGGGATTGAATTATAGTAATATTTTAATTGTCACGGCTAACATTTTTTGTCCCTTAAGTTTTTGTACTTTTAGTAATATTTTAATTGTCACTGCTAACATTTTTTGTCCCTTAAGTTTTTGAACTTTTAGCATTTGTTAAAAATAAAATTCAATCCCCAAGACAGTAGGAAACAACTAATTGTCAGCATAAGACAACACACGCTTGATTTTTGAGGTGAGAAATTTCACGTAAACAGAATCTGCACCGAACAATATCAGGCTGAGTAACATCGGAGAATATGACATCCACCATTCCACAAGCATTGTTTTCAAGCATTGCTAAAGAAAAAGACATTATTTATGCATTAGTTAATGCCCGAAGTTTTAAATTTCGTTTCATTATTTGTTTTCTTTATTCCTCTTGGTTTTTTATTCTGGATTTTTTTGTCCTTGATTTACATCTATGAACAAGCAAATGATGAGCTACTCGGATTCCCCTTCAAGACATCTGGGTGATGCAAAAACCGAGTATCTGATGTTTCTTGAATTTAATGTAATAAATACATGGTTGATTGAATAAATAGTTTTTTTGTCATCGTCTTTATACTTAAACACGCTTGTGAAAGTTGAGTTGCTTGTGAGGAGCTCACCTACAGCTCAATTAAAGTTTATATCTAGTCTAATTGCTTGGGTTTGCGTTTTTTTTGTTATTTATTTTCATGTCATTTAAACCACTAATATATTCCCAGTTCTTTAATAGATTATACATTATGATTCTATTTTTACAAGGACCAAATATTTGATTTGTAGCTTTTCGAAAAATGTGAGTTTTTCCTCTCGAGCTACCTGATGTGCGTGCTGGTTGAATTTGAACATAGCAATTTGACTGCTGCTCAATCTACTTGACGCTGCTCATGTGCGCTCTTGTTTTCATTTTATTTTATTTTTAGCGTATAGTTGGTCGTATAGGGACATTTCTGATTAAAACATTGAGATCAACCAGGGTGCCAAGGGATAACAGAAGTTTTGCTCTCGTCGATAACATTGTGGGCATGCTCCTTTTCCTTTTTCAGGCAAGAATTTTAGCCCTAAATGCTTCCTATTTCTTGAAAGCTGGAGGCCACTTTGTGATCTCAATTAAGGTTTGTTTTGCTGATTACGCTTTTGGTGTAATCTATTCGGTTTTTGCATTACTTTGTGTAGTATATGATTTTCTATCTTAAACGATTATTCAAAATATAGTGGAACACTTTAAACTTGTATTTTTGTTTGCTTAGGCAAACTGCATTGGCTCAACGGTACCTGCTGAGGCTGTATTTGCCCAGGAAGTAAAGAAGTTGCAGGCGGACCAATTCAAGCCTGCTGAGCAGGTTACTCTGGAACCTTTCGAGCGAGACCATGCTTGTGTTGTTGGTGGCTACCGTATGCCGAAGAAAGAAAAAACTGCAGCCTAGGATTATCAATCTTTCATTTTCTGCCTTGTTATTAAAACTATTTTTTTCATCGGACCTACATTCTGTATCTGATTTACTGATACTTGGAGGAGGAATTATTGGTTTTAGAGTTTTATTAATTTAGAATGTTAGAAGTGACTTCAATGAAAAATAAGAAAGAAGTAGGATTTGTTTTAGCGTTGTGTAATCGCCATTGAAAGTTTAGCACTAATCTATTGTATCGAATAGTAGATATATACTGTCCAAAAATTACCATCATGATAACGAAGACGTAAACAAATCAAAATCCACTTCTAAAATTTTAAATAGTACTTTATATGTTGATTCGAAGAGAGTTGACGTGACAATTTTTCGTTGAAACTGTGATCAACTTAATAGAATTCAGGATAAACCTAGATTTATGAGCAGTGATTGAGCAATTCAGCGGTCAGTCTGCAACCATAGAAGACCAACATTTTAATGCCTTCCATTCTTGATTGGAAGCCCTTCACTGTGTGGTTTCTCAGTTAAAATGTCCTGCCCTCCCCACTTCCGCATGCGTTCCATGGTCTTTTCGACCTGCATGAACTCAGACATTAACAAAAAAAATTGTAAAATTCAATAGCAACCCGAGTACTAAATAGCGAAAATGATAGGAAAGTTAACAGCCAAATTGATTTTGTATGCATTATACTTCTCTCCTTTTCTAACTTGTACCATATATTTCCAAGAGACGGAGGAAGCAATGGAATGGGACTCGAGACAACATTGAATTGATTTCCTTTTCTCTTTAAACAAACTTTGCACTATGGACACCAGAGGCTTTGCCTCTTTGGGCAAAAAACTCAGGTTCGAATCATGTAATTAACAATTTGGAAAATCTCATTCCCCATGATTAAAAAAAAAAAACTGTTAGATGGTGCATGTTTCTAAAGAAATAAAAAGTCATGAAGCATCAACACTAACCTCCTTATTCCAGTCGGTTTTGTAAAGCACAAGCAAGAGAAGTAAAGTTTGTAAACCTGTTCCAGCTATCATCCCTCCCCAAAGCCCCTGCAATCATAGAAATCTTAAGCGCCGGGATATACATTGTCAATTATCAGACGTCAGCATTGTCAATGTAGGGCTAAAAGCGACTGTCATCCACAAACATGTTTACCTTCACTCCCATATTAGCCATATAACCAAGAACATATCCTAGAGGCAGACCAAAAATGTAATAACAAGCCAAGTTGATGTAAGCAACTATAGCCTGCCATCCACCTCCTATGGCAACACCTGAAAAAAGGATGATTTCTTCTTGTATATCAAAACATGATTTTGACGTTTAGGCGTGCAATGTATTGAAAATTTGGAATTGCCTATGAACCTGATATCACTGGTTGGACACTGTTAAGAATCATTGTGATTGCAAGAAGGCCCGAGAGGCGCGCAACGGCTCGTTGTATATCTTTACTATTAGTAAAAATTATACTTAAATAATTTCGAGTCAGAAGTACGATGATCATGAACAAAATTCCTATCAGGAGTGACTGAAAGATTACGGCATAGACAGAGTATTTGGTAGCTCTTGAATGTCCTAATCCAAGCTCATTCGAGACCCGAACACTGAGACAGAAAGGATGGGGAAATTAAAAAAATGAGCAAAAAGAGATGCTGCACTTTTGATTTTATACCTTATAGCAGCATTGATCCCAATGAACAGCATGGCCTCCCACCCATTAATATTCATGCTGAAAGATCAAACAAAGTGCAGTTTTAACAATCTGAAATGCATTAGTATCAAGTAAAACAACCGAGGCATGTTATCATAATGTTTTAGCTTAATACGATCATCATTTGCAAAAGGCAGGAAAATTACTACATATGAATTGCAAGTCACGAAATTAAAACCCTGATTCAAATAAAAACACGAGCCAAATGAATCTTGAAGATTGTCAGCTAATATTGCATATTTCAAATGGCAAAAACCACTACATTCATGAGACAATGAAAAAATGCACCCACCAAATAGAAAGGGAATCGATTGCTGTCACTGCGTTGCTTAGATGCCCAGTAAGTATAATAATGCTCATGAAGTACCAAATCTCTAGGCAAAGCATGACAGCAGATGCAAGTGACAATCTGACAAAGGCCCATATCTCCGTAAAAGAGGCCCACGAAAACCCCTTCCAACCATCCTTACACCACCCCACAACATAAACAAATTGCGCAACAGCACCAGCCCAACTAGTCAGATCAAATGCCACAGCGGCACCAATTGCACCCCCATCAAACACATTGACAAATAACCAGCACAGAATGACCTGTAACACTAGCATGAGAAATGCGATCCACGCGAGCACTGAGACTTTGCTCTGGGATTGAAGGAACTTTTGGGTGGGGAAGGTGATAGCAAGTGAAAACAGTTGAGGGATAACCAGTAAGGTGTAAACTCCAGCCAGATCTGCAATATCATCCTCCTGACCGAGTAGCTTGAGGATTGGTGCCGCAAATATATAGAGCGGTAAAAGTAGGATGCAGGTGGAGAACAGGATTAGGATTGAGCGTTGCATGTAGATTCCTAGCATGCTAACTTGACCGGCCCCATATGCTTGGCCACATAGAGTTTCAAGGGCACTCCCCATGCCAAGCTGTAAGTTTAGCAGAACATGGGATCAGATTTTGTTACTTAAGTTTTTGATTGAATGAAAAGTTTGATATTTAAATCATCAGCAAACATCATTCATGAACACCATCGAATCTTAATAATTCTACTTGAACTTGTATCCCAAATTAACCATTAAGTCAATCAAGATCGCCCTTAAGCACATAGCAGTTGCATTAGGATAAGAAGTCAAAAGAATCATTTCACTTTTTTTTCCAACACTTCGATGTCGTTCTTTGCAGTCTTTACAGATTATCAACCGTTCTTTACAGCCTGTGGAAGAGGGAGAGGGGCACTCCCTGTTATGTTTACTACATAACCATACACGCATTCTTACTGCAGAACTAGCAAAAATGGAATTGCTCTTTAGTAAACTAGAAAAAGTTTTAACTTCTAATTTTTGCGTCACTCCATTGTTTGCAAACATTTGGACAAATTCCAATCAGAATATATAGTTTGGGTATCAACGCCAATGTCATGCTGTGGTAAATTGTTGTCGGTGCCAAACATTAAGTAGAGCAACCAAGGCCAACGAGAGCTTACTTCCAATCAAAAGCTTGCATCAAGTATTGTTGTTATTTCTTGAGATTGACATTTACTTCTCCATTCTTTCCTACCTTTGCGTAAGAGTCAGCACAATGAATACAGACAGAGTTGACTATATTTTTATAATCAGAGTAATGAAGGACTCAAGGCATCATGACCGCACGTTAAACCAAACCTTGAAAACTTGTGATTGCCCATTACTGTTACCATATCCAGTTCACCAACGTAATTTCTTGAACATTTCATACTAGAACAACAATATTGTCCCTTCGGGAAATTTAAGCAGACAGAGTTGACTAAATTTTTATATGCACGGAATAATAACAGCAATCAAAGCATCAAGACCGCTTAATGGTTTAGACAATACTAAACCATGGTTTGCCGTCGCGGGAACCGAGATCACCGTTCCAGTTCCAATGACATCTTACGGAACGGTCACGGTGCGGATTTTTTAAAAATAATATTAAAAATTTCACAAAAGATTGAATATGTTGAAGAAAAGAAATATTTATCTTCTTCTTTAGTTACAAACAACAACAACAACTAAGCATTTAATCCTAACAAATTGGGTTAGACTATTTTCATCTTTCTTTATTTCATAAATAAAAAAATAAATAATATTTAAAAATTTAAGAAAATAACAAATTTAATTTTGTTTCTAAATCTTATGTATGCTTTATTAAAACATAAATTTATCCTCAATATATACTAAAATTTTCACAACCATATCAAAACTATTTTACCTTCAAATCATAATATTAATAAAAAAATAAAATTAAAAAACTAAATGAAATATTTTCATTTAGTTTCTAATTAATTAAATTTTCAAGTAATTTGTAAAATCACTAAATCTTATGTACACTTTATTAAAACATAAAGTTAGCACTAATGTCTCAAAATATTTTTTATCATTTTATTTACAAAAGTTAAATTATTTCAGAAATCATTTAATTATAAAATTATTTAAATTTATTTAAATAATTAAACACCAATTGAAGATGCCTAACAACTTCCAAATTATTAATATAATTTCAGATTAATAAACATTCTTTTTTAAATTTTTAAATCAAATAACTTCTTTTAAATATAACACAAACAAGAAAACTATCTTTAGACCCCACATATAATTATTTCATCTCAATATGTTCTTCGTTTCATTCACCCTCATTTTCTCCTTCATGCCAAAATAGTGCAATTTTTTTGCACCAAACACAAAATTCATCTCCAACCCATCTACTCTAAACTTTACTCCAAAAAGAATATTTCTTATAATATTACTTTTAAATTAATTATCAATTACAATTTTTTAATTATATTTATATTAAATTTCTATTGAGAAAATTTATATAGATAATTAATTAAAACTAAATTTAATAATTAAATCAATAAAATCTAATCAATAATTTAATTTTAATTAAATAATTAAAAAATTTCGTTTAAACTCACGCTGTTAAACATTTATTTAACTTTTTTTTAATTTATGTTAAAATAATTAAATCGAAATTAATTCTTAACTGCTTTACTTAATTTAATTCAATAAAACTAACATAAAAAATTAATTTTTTTAAAAAAAATAACTTTAGCGCAGACTGTAGCACACGCCAAAGTTGGTTCAAAGTTTAGAGCTGGGTTGGAGGATGGTTTTTATGTGAAAATGGCATCCAACGCTAATTTAAAGCACAGTTGGAGATGCTCTGAGTATGCATATTACCATGAGCGAAGTCTCGATTGTAATTTAGTGGGATGAAATTTTTTTAATCAAAAATTAATGGTAACAAATATTTGTTTTTAAAAAAAAATCTATGAAAAACACTTGAACAATTTTTGGGGTGGGTAATATTTAAACTAATTAGTTTTAAATTGAAATAGTTAAAGAAAAACAATGAAGTCTTTTTATTGTGAAAATATGTTTAATTTTGCTTTTATTTAACGTTCAAACAGAGACATAAATAATAAGAACAGTATAAATTGACAAATATATTAATATGAATATTAAACGGTATGCATATATAATTTAGACTTTATGATGATTCAATGCTCATTAATATTTGCAACTACTAACCCAAAATTATTAATAAATAAAATAAAAAACCGATAATTCTTAAACCTTGCGATTTTCAACACACAATATCACGGACGCCCTCCATCCCATCTACCGCCGCCGCAGGCCCCGCCAGCGTATAACCTCCCTCCCCGACTAACTACTAAGAATGAAGGAAATTTTCTGAAATATAATTCAATTTCGATATGATAATGCAAGAATCTAAACAAGATAAAAAAAATTAAAGAACCAAAAATAATCCAACAATAAGAGGAATTATCACGAAATAAGTTTAACTCCAAAACAATTAAGTACTAACCAAGAATCCAAAAGCGAATGTCCCAACGACGGAGAATGCAATCGAAAACGCGGAGAGTTCAACATCTCCAAGATGACCGACGAACATATTGCTGACCGAATTCGTCCCAAACTGACATAGAATCTGAAACGCAATGGGTCCTCCAATTATCCACAGTTTCACTGTTTCAATACAAAACACTCTCCAACAATCTCTGATTCTTTTCACTGGAAGGTAGTCCCCGTCGTCTCCAATCAAGTGGAGCTCGTCTGAGCTCCGATCAAGCAGCGGCGCCTCCATTTACACTATTCGTTGGTAAAAATTATGAGAGACTTTGAGTTGAGCAACGTGTCTCATGCGTATATATACAAGATGACGAGGATTTTTCTAATTCCCAATGCCAATTTTCCTCTTCTTCTTTTTTTTACGTCAAAAGTCAAATTTTTATAAAAGAAAAATCTCCAGAAAATAAAATGATTTGTAGTTTAAACTGATGAATTAAACATCTATGTTAAATTTAATACTTTTTGTATGTTATTTTTATAAAAGAAAAATTATTTTCGACTAAAAATTAGAAACTTCATTATAAAATACGATGCTTCAATTGATAAAGTTTGTATGCTGATGAGTTTTAGGATTTTAAGAAAACTCATATTTTAAAATATATAAAATATTGAGAAATAATAATTATTTTTTATGGGATAACGATCGAAACATGATACTTAGATTATATTACAGGTTTAAAATGTTCGATCATTACCACAAACTATTTCTTTTTATAAAGTTACAAGCATACATATTCGATTATTATGAGATTAAGGTAATGACATGCCCTCCAAGATTGTACAATCGAATTATCGTGTTTGTGTTATTTTAAAGATTAAAAATTTAAATTACACAATTATCATAATTGTATATTTTAGTAAAGCGAAAAACACTTGATCTACATAAAACACCATCCCTTAATAAATTTAAATATTATATATTTTCTAAGATGATATATATGTTATACATGGTAGATATCATAAATAAAGTGGCAAAAGTTTGATCATAGGCGATCATGACAGTATCCTGGTAGTCGTCACCGTCTCCCTTTATAAACATCTCGAGTTCGAGTCTGTCCACCATTAGTTAAAAAAAAAGTCGATATGTATTAGCATTTTGAGTTTGTGTGGTCATTTAGTTTAACACTTGAGGTAAGTCAGCGATGTACAACATTCAAGATCGAACTATTTAGTATCGATATTTTAGATTTACCTTTATTAATTTTGAAGTTTGAATATATGAGAAGGTGGTTGCGACTACTCGGTTAGGTTGCATGTGTTCGATAATAGAATTAGGTAAGCCTTTCGGGCCATTTAAATATCTACTAGTTTCTATGGACTACAAATTTATATCGTTGTCGTCTATTTAAGAACGACAATAAGTGAATATGTATAATAAAATATATAAATATTGTGTTGTTTATGCATAATATGTTTTTTGTTTTTTTAAAAAAATGATTTACCATAATTTTTTATAAAATAAAAATTTTAAAATATTTGAATTAGTTACGATTTTCTATATATATAATAAAAAGGAGTTGGCTGAGAAATATTTAAATTACTAGTAAGTCATTCGGGACGAATATAGCCTAAAAGTTGATCGGGGCGCAAAAAAAAAAAAAAAAATTGATAGTAATAGAATGAACTAGATTCTAATTGTACTTTTATTATATGAGTGAAGGAATGGTATTGTCAATTCACTTAAAATGACCAGAAATCGTCATTTAAAGATTTTTCATGCTTAAAAAATATAATAATACATATAATATTGATGACACATTAAAGTTTTTAGGTTAAATACTTTCAAATATGAAATAATTTAGAGTATCAAATTAAATTTCAAAACATAAATAATTAGTTTAAATAGTATTTTTTTAAAACACTATACGGGATAAATGACGTGAACAATTAAAGCCCACCACCTCGCCAAGTGAACAAGATTCACAAACACAAAGAAATTATTATCGCAATAAATAGTCGATGCAGATGTTTCACCTAAACGGGGCAATGTAGGGGTGTGTATCGGTTCGATTAACCGGTAAAATCGAACCGAAGTTCGGTTTAAAAAAAATATTCGCTTTTCTGTTACAGGTCCAGTTAACCAAACCAAAATTGAATTTGTTTTTTTTTTAAAAAAGTAATTTTAACTTTTTTTTTTAAGGTTTAATTTTTTTATAATGGCTCCGCTTCTTAGTGTGCGAATAAGAACTCGTAAAATAACTACGTGTTTTCAAGTATAATATAATTTATTTTGTTGTCTCCTTTAAACTCGATTTTTTAGAATAAATAGCTTCAAATTATTATTAGAAGTTTAAAAGTAAAAGGTCCAAGATTCAAAATTCTTTTGAGTTCAATATATGATGTATTAGTGTTTGTATTATGTTAACTTTTTATCAACTAATCATCTCATTTCCAATAAAAAATAAAGGGTTCAAACCGAACCGAACCAGAAAAGTTCGGTTAAAACCAAAACAGAACCAAATAATTTCAGTTCGATTTTTAAAATTCCACCCATAGGGCAATGTAATCATGGATTCATTTACGAACTTTATTTTTGAGAATAATAATAACAAGCGAGGAAATCACACAATCAATAAATTTTTTATCTCTAACTGAGCTCGACAATATGAACGTTATCAATCCATACATAAAAAAAATTATCACTGCTTTATATTGAGTGATTATCTAACACAACTCTCTTCTTTTACCCGGGCTTGAAACCATCCATTATTAGGATTGTTTAACGGATCAATCCGGACCCGCTCCAAAATCGAACAGGTTAGCACGGTTCGGAATCGAAAACGGGCTAATCGATTCCGAACTGCTCCGAAACAGGTAGTATTCCGGTCCAGACTGGTTCCCAAAATAGAGACCGATAGAGCCACGCTTTCGGTGCTACCAGTTTTGTACCGAACCATAATCTATAATTTTTTTTAAAAAATAAAATAAAAGAAAACAATGGTTGAAACAGCTGTTGCAAGATTAACGTTGGCAATAGCTATTTCAGCCGATGCCAACGTTAATTTTTTAAAAAAATTAATTCTTTTTTTAAAAAAACTATAAATAGGTGTGCTGAGAGATGATGAATCCCCATAATTCATTTTTTGATGTTTCAAGTCTTCAAAATTCTTAACTCTGAAAATTCTTAACTCAGAAGTTTATCTAATATTTTTCATAATCTCGCCATTGTGTATTACTTATGACATCTTCATCTAGCAGTGCTGGTCACAATCGGAGTTACAACCGGGGTCTCGTCTCGGGTCGCGTATCAATTAATTCATCGTCGGCAATGAATTTGTCTGTGTCAATTTCCGAGTTAAATGAAAGTTATGATTATCTTGCTGACCTTAATGCTCCAGGTTCATCTATGAACATCGAAACACATGAATCCGAACAACCTATCGAACATTCTAGTCCCTAAGAGAGACAACAAGTGGAGTCATCTGGAGCCACTACAACAACGAGTAGACAACTGACTCGTGTCAAAAAGAAGTAAAATATGGGATCACTTGAACTCGCTAAAAAAAATACTAATGACCATGTTGCAATTTATAAATTAAGTAAGATACAATATTCAGATAAAGCTGGTGTTTCCAGTGGATGCATCAGAACATTTAAAAACACTTTTTAAAAAAACATAATTTTGATGAGACAACATTACAACCATTAGGTAGAGAATCAACACAAACACAAATTAATGCTCTCACTGGCACGAATTTTATTTTAACTGCTGAAATTAATCTTAGATCTTGTATATATATGTGATTAGATGTGAACTACCTTTATACAAGCAAAACATGATGATTTTATTGAATTTGTTTCGTCTATACAACCCATGTTTAAACATATTTCTAGGCACACACTAAAAAGAAATTGTATGAACATATTTGTTGAATATATAAATACATTGATTGGACATTTTTCTAGTCTGCCTTGGTGGGGTAGCTTAACAACTGATATTTGGAAAAATGTAAAATTGGATTCATATCTTGTTTTCATTTGTCATTTGGTTGATGATAATTGCTAAATATATATTCAATACATGTAAACATTATGGAATTCGGGAAAAGATATTTTCAATCACATTAAGTTGCGATACATGATTTAAAAACCTATCTGAAACAAATGCTTGATTGTGTTTGTTTTCATGTTATATGTGCATGTCATGTTATTCATTTTGTTGTGAAAGTTGTTTATGAGGACAATCACTCAGCATGTAACGACCCAAAACTTTTACATGATTTACATGATCATGCATAAACATCATGACTCATATAGAAACATTTGACATGCATAAATGTTAGGTCTATTGTGAATATAAAATACGTGAAATTTCTATATTGATAGGTGATATTATTTTGGATTCTATTGAATGCATGAACTTGAGTGAGAATTATGATAAGAATTGAAATCTAATGAGTCGGTTTCATTATCTCGAGAATATGGTTAAAATTATGAATATACAAAGTTGAGGGACTTAAGTGTAAGATGATAGAGAATTGGAGGTCTAAAGTGCAATATCTCATATAAATTATCTTTATCTATTGAAACAATGAGATGATTATCAGATATCTTTCCATATTTTCGTTTCTTCAGCTGGTTCTTGAGGGAAAAATATCAAAAAGTCATAGAAACTCAAGTTTTGTTCCAAAAACTTGTAGAGGAATGTATGCCTATACCCTTAGTTTTCTATATTTTGCAAATTTAAATGATATGTTTATTGATGTTGGTTGAGAAGTGAAATAGGGTTAAAGAAGGTAGAAACTGTTTTGGAAATAAAGCACATGAGTTTTAGAACTCTGTTGTCTAGAGTTTTGGAAACTCTTAGACTTTGATTTTTATGTTGTTGTTCAAATTAAAGTTGTAGTATGTTGAGTTATTTTTAATTTGATAGCGAATTCGAGTAATTTGGAGTTATATTACATGAGTTATGTCGGTTTTATCAAACTGTGTACAGGTTGACATTTAAAAGGAAATGATATATGAAACCTGATGTTCTTGGCTACTTTTCTGTATGAATATGATTGAATTAACTTAAGCACTTCAAAGATGAATAGTAGAGCTTTGAGTTATCTTTAATTTGACTTGAAGTGGGACTTATTTGGAGTTCATATGAATTAGTTATGAATTTTATACAAAAAGATGTCAAAGCTGAAAAATGCAGAATTTTCCACTAAAACATTCTGCCTTGTAGAGATCGATCGACTCTTTATAGAGATTGGTCTCTCAAACCAAAATTTGAAAAAAATGGTTTTCTTTGATGATTTCAAATATGAGAAGCCTAATATGATGCATGTGAACTATGAAAACATGTTAAAGGTAAATATTAGATGATCTATTAATGTGGTTGAGATAAATGTATTTATAGGTCATAATCTTGAACAAGCTACATGTAATGCAAAATACAAGAGTTCTTCGAGATATGTGCATCGTTTGTGAGTATATCCTATAACTTGGTATTTAACTGTACATAAGTATATGATTTATGTTATATGAATTGAGTTTATAATGGGTGTAAGCACGTGTTATATATGGTGTTTATATGATGAATTTACGTGATATGATGTTTTCATTATAGTGATATGTGATTATAAATTGTGCATTCATGTACATATACAAGAGATTAAAGAACTCTATTATGGATGCTAAGGATCTTGAACCATGTGTTATTGCATTATGAGTACGGTCAAAATTACAGAGTCAAAGAATATCAATCCTGAGTTAATTGAGAACTCAAAAGGGGATCTGTAGAGTGCCATGACCATATCGTGATCACGGATTGTTCTTGATTCTAGTTTATACATAACAGAAGAACAAATAATCATGCATATATGTGAATTACTTGTTGTACAAGTGGTATTACAGTTATGATGAGTTGTATACTAATGTGATGTTGAATATCAGTTATTTGTATATACTCAGTGAAATGTTTTGTTTCAGATAATCCAAAGTAAGGTCGACCATAGAGGAAGGTCTAGAAGTCTTTTTGAAATATGGATACAAAGTTGGCCGGCTGATCTGTAGTTCTTCTCCCTCTGCTCATCATTGTACATAGATGTGTATATGTTTTTGGTATGGTAGTGAGAGATACAACCTTGACCAATTTTTGTGGCATATATGCCATGTACATATTGTTATTGAAAAAGCTTTAAATTTACATGTTATAAAGTGCAATTATAGTCACAATCATGTGTACCTATATTAAGTGATGTGACACTCTTACAAGATAACTATTAGGCGACATGCCTCACGTATTTACACGTGTATAAAAGAGATATGCGTGTCATGTGTAATGAACATGTTTGATAAGTTTATAAAATTTAGAGATGATGATGAATTGCATACTAATAATATGTTCATGCATATAATTGTGGCGTAAACAAGTCGAATTTGATTACAATATACTGAGATCGAGCTCGACTCATGAGTTTCCCATCAAGTTTGTTTATTAATATGTTCGTAAGCTCAAATCATGAGTTTCAATTACGAGTTTGAGATCGTTCATGACCTTTTTTATATAAGTAGTGTTACAATTTAATTTATTAATATTATTTATATTTAAATATGTAAAAAGTAGTTTTGAGGTTGCTAGTCGATTAGTAATCTGATCAATAATTTTAGGGAAAATGTCACTAGGGGCATAGACGGGTTGGTAAGGATTGGGATGACGTTGTCCTTCGATGTCGCAGATTCGAATCCCGTGTGTGACAAATTCTCCAATGAAATATTGTTGGGGGTTTGTCCTGAGTTCGTGTCTTGTTGGTTCGCTCACTCGAATACCTGCCATCCGTGCACATCCCTCAATTTACCTGGTGGCGGTCCTGAGGGGCCGGAGTCGTCACCCAATGATTAGTCAGACGCAAACTTGGATACCTTGTTAAACAAAACAAATTTTTTTTTTGTGGAAATACAATAAAATACTCATTTAGTTTGGTTCATTCTCGTTTCAGTCCCCAAAGTTTCAAAGACTCAGTTTAGTCCTCAAGTTTTAACAAACAATACCTAGTTTATTCGCTAAAGTTTTAAAAATATTTTTGAATCAGTTCATATCTGTTTCCTTCTTATGGCCGACTTAATGTCGGGGACTGAACCATGAATTTTTTTAAAATTTTAGGAACTAAGCCGAATCATTGAATACTTGTGGGATTGAATCAAAAATGAACTTAAGTTGTAGGAACGTTTTAATTTATTATTCCATAATTTTTGAACTAGACCCCAAGCTCAAAAAAGTTTTAGCTCGACTCAGTTCGAATCAAGGAGGTTTGAACCAGGCATTTTTGGAATCACGTTGGGGGTATTTTCGTCATATTGCCAACTGAAATCCATGGTGAAATGAAGGAAATCATCACTACAAAGCTGGTATCTGCTAAGCAAAACCTAGAAATTCTAACAGCTCCTTTACACCAGGATGACAACAAACGACCCAAGATTCTTCTATCCTATTTCATCGGCCCCTTGTTCTCCATTTTAAGGTTCATCATCATCTATTCAGTCACCAATCACCGCACATGCGGCCGCGTTTTTCCCGGGCACTTTTTATGTACTTGTCCGTTTGCTTGCAGGAATGAGGATTGCAGCTGAGGGAGTCGATTGAATCGATGAAATTAGAGGATATTTGTCGTGAATTCTAAGTTTTTTTCCCAGAATTGCGCATCAGGGGACTGAGATAAATAATCTGAAATCGTACATTTTGCGGAAAGAATTTTTATTCTGTTATATATTGCAGGTACATGAATTGAAACTCCTTGAATTTTTTTCTATATTTTACGTGTAATTTTCGTGCTTGTTGGTATTTATTGTTGCCATCAACTAATCATCGTTTCAGAATTTGCAATTTGCTCTGGATTTTATGAAACAGAAATTTGGTTTCTTGCCTTAACCGATTGTTGCTGCATCAGAGTATTTTCTTTCATTTATCTATACTGGATTGTTGTCGAGAAAACCTATTGATTTCACCTAAGATGATAAGATCGGTATTTTCTAAAACCTTCAAAATTTGATGGCTTTTTAATCCATGCTTAACTCATACCCTTGGAGAAGATGGCAAGTTCAACGCTCAATTTTTTTGGTTTTCCCTAACTTGACTAGTTTAGTTAGTGATTCATGTAAATCTTAATCATAACCTTTATTATTTAAACATTGAGATTGGAAAGTTCACGCCTTTAAATTTGTAGAGAATTCTTTGCTGAAGGTTTTTTACTTTTTATCCCTGATTGTTATATGAAGGTTTCTCTAAGGTTTTCTTTTACTTTTTTCCGTGTATTGATGTTGAGAAAACGAAGATGAATGCATGTGCTGTTACCAACATGGATATGGATGCCCTTTTGCCACCTCGGAAACGCCTCCTCGCCGGATTGAAAAGACAGAGTTCTGATGTTAATTTCCCGATAGTGTCCACTTCTAGTAGTGCTGGGAGTGATTTCGATACCCATCTGAATCATCTTCTGAGCTCCCAGTTGAGAAACCCTAATACAACAAATGAGGAGATTGTTGAAGCCTCTAGGCGTGCCGCTACAGAAGCTGCAAAGATTGCGGGGATAGCGAGAGCTAATGCAGAAGAAAAGGCTGCAAAAGCAACGAAGGCAGTGGCAGCTGCCAAAAGTGCCTTGGAACTTGTTGCCACTCTTTCAGAGGAAGCTTCAAAAAAAGAAAACCGTCTGAAAAAGAACAAGTTGAAGAAGCACATACCTGTTGAATCGTTGTACAATAAGAACAAAGATAAAACTAGTAGAACAGATGAAGAGTTGGCCCAAAATTTGCACCGGTCCATAAACAGTTCCCCGAGAATATCAAAGAGCTTACCGAGTTGTGATGCAAAAACTCACAAGCATAAGCGACTTAAGAGATTGGCCTCTTATGAAAAAACTCGTATACGCGGTGGTCTTGTTGGGGAAGGAAACCAACCTTCCATAGCCACAAGCAATGGAAATGGTGTGTTAGAAGAGGTAAGCACTGAAGGTCCTGTAAAAGGTATAGACATGATGACGGTAGATTTGAACATGTCAAAATCTGACAATGGCCAACTAACATTGTTTTATCAGGAAGAATCGCACCCCAGTAAAACTGATCGAGCAAAGCTGGAAGACGGGGAGGATAAAGTTGCTGATTCATTTGATGGTCTTGGTAAAAAGAGAGGAAGGATAAAGCAGAAAAAATTGCCTTTGAGCAATTGTAGTTTCAGGGATAAAACTGGCCCTATAGAACCGCATAAACCCAAAGACTTGCCACGGTCAGAAGACACTTCGAGCAGAGCTGCAGTAAAAAATCATCCCTCTTTTCCTGATAGTTTGATTCGTGCGGAGAGAACATCAGTCTGGAAGTGCCAAGCATTAAAGGCACCATCATGTGTCAAGCAAAACAAAGTTATACAGTCATAGTGTTCATAATTCTAGTCGAACAATGAGAAACCATCGTGATAGAGATGAGCGGCCAATATATTCAAACAGGTATGTTCTTTATTACTCATATGAGTAGTGCTCCCATTCAGTTTGAGCCTTAGATTGAGAAAAAAATAACATAAGCCTTGAATTGAAAAGTGCAATGCTTAGTCCTCCTTTGTAAATCTGACTCTTGCTAAATGTAGGCATTACTCGTACAGTAGCCTGAAATTAGCAGAGCAGTTTGTATTTTTTGTTATTGATGTCATAATATTATTATTATTATTATTATTGTCTTTCTTTTTGCTTGTGGCGAGCACACTGTGATTTGAACTTAAATATTGGGTTATTGGCATCTAACTCTCCTTTGATTTTTCAAGTAAACAGATTAGACCCATTGTTTTGAAAAATATGCAGTTTACCCCTCTGATTTATGAAAATAGGGAGTTTGCCCCCCTGTAATTTGCGAATAGATGCAAAATGTCATATCCATATATGTTATGTTTTACAAATCAGAGGGAGGTAAATTGCTTATTTACAAACCACGGGGTAACCTACATATTTATAAACCACATTGGTTAAACTGTCTATTAGGTATACAACAAGGTTAAAATGTCTATTTACGAATCACATGGGCAGGGGCTGACCCAGAGGTGTTGCGCCCCCCAAATTTTTTTTACCTTTATTTAATTTTTTTTTTTGCCCTGAAGTATTATCAAAAAAAAAATTCGCCTCCCAAATTTTTTTTCATGCTTCCGCCCTTGCACATGGGGTAAAATACCTATTATCTATATCAGATGAGGGGTAAATTGCCACTAGCTCCTTAAATATTTATTAATCATATCATTTTTTTTATCATCTATGTCGTTCCCCTCACCCAATAGATAACATAATCTTTTTATAATCGTTTTATCACCTAAAATTTGTCTGTTCAGCGTAGCGACATATATAACACCAAGTGTTGAACAATATTTGCATTTAATTGCAGAGAATAAGAATGCTTAAATTAAACTCGGCCAAGAATTCCGACTTAAATTTGATTCGTTCGGTACAAATTTAATAAACAACTTCTAAGAAGCAAAGAGTTAAAGTTCAATTCGACGTTGTGTAGTTTTAAATATACCCACAAGATAATAATTAAGATGTCTAAGCTTAATAACATTTAACGGTTTATCAAACAAAATTTGAGTTAAACACACATTCAAACATGTATGAACTTAGCTCGAATTCGAAAATTTCAAATCAAATAATATTCCAGCTATCTTGAAAAGTTGTCAACCAATCACCCCATTTCAATACTTGATAAGTTAATTTCACGCAACATTGTTGACAAAGAAAGAAAGAAAAGCAAAGGAAAAGAAAAAGAAAGGAAAACCAAACTTCAAACGGCAATACATCATATTCAAACAAATCGAATATGCTATTAACTTATTGATCATTAGTCAGTAAGGTCAAGAACCAGGAAATGGTAACTGTCGAATCACGAATCAGTGCCTAAAATCTGCAGTATTTCATTGTTCAAAAGTTTACATAAACTTCAAAACATACTGTCCAAAAGCAATACCAAGAAAAGTTGCGATTGCAATGCCAAAAATACCGACAAGAATACCAGGGATGACTAAAGAACTCCATCCTTTTGCCGTAGCCATACCACCAGCTGTTGTGGGGCCTCCAACATTTGCATTGGAGGCTAGAAGTAGTAATCTCAGTTCAAACCCGAACAATTTTCCTAAACCGAGAATAAAAGCTAGATGTAGTGTTATCTGAACTAGAGAAAATAAGAAGATACTGGGTGCTGTACTTATAACATTCCTGATGCTCCCACTTGCGCCAATGACCGTGAAAAACACCTGACACCAAATATAGATAATCATTCAAGAAATAAATGTATTTCAATATATATTGTAAATGATAAAATACGAATGTGTAAGGAATTGTTTGTTTTTTATACATGAGCTGATTAGTTTATGCAAATGCGTACAAAGGTAGTATTCATTTCACAAACATGTCAACTTTTTTGGATTTGGGTTCTTATCATTAAATGTTATTAGAAGGCAGAGCCAACGGATGGTTACCGCGGAACGATAGAGTTTTTAAACATATTTCCAGTAAAAATTCAAAATTTCATGGGGTCCACTTAGTAGCGTGCCAGACATGTGAAGATATCGAGTTCAACATAATCAAAAATGTTAAAATTTTATTTAGAGAGTATTAGAAGTGCTATAAAAGTTAAAAGAGACAATAAGTTTAAACAAACACCCAATCACTACAGTTATCCTAGAATACAAGAGAACGGTTCTGTAATCCAATCCGAGAATGAATAATCAAAAGACTTTGAACTCTTATTCTTAATCTAAAACCAACTACTAAATTTGATCAATTCCAAAATGTCTGCGTCCTGCTCTTATGGATTTCTGAACATAATCGAAAATGTGGCATGAAGATTTGAAACGGTACAATAGTAAAGGTGCAATAATGTTCTCACCTGCATCAATATCAATGCCATAGACTCACTGGCAGGTGCAAGATAAGCAAACTGATCCGGGAAAATGGTTGCTAAAGCTACAACAATAGCAGTAATGGCTGGAAGGCTACCTCCTTGAATCCCAAAATATTTAATGAAATAACCGGCACTTGTGCAAATAGCGCATGATACAGCAAGTGCAGTTGCTGTCTGCAGTACGGGTAGCTTGTTTCCAGATTCCGATTTTTCATCAAATCCAACCTCTTCAACATGTTAGGGTTGTTACAATCAACCTTGACGAAAAGTGGAATGAAGAGAAAAGACGATGAAACTGAAGTTGCAAAACATTATAAAACGCACCAGCTTTTGAAGATGAGGGCTCGGCAGGAATTCTCGATGCCAGTGCAAAAAGTGTTGTAAAGTATATTGCACAGAGAACATTATCTGCAGCTAGCCCGGCAGCCAAAACGGAAGGGGAGACTTGAAGGGCTTCAGAAATGGCAACATAGTTGACAGCTACATGATGAATATGATCTTTAAGTAACAATATAAGAAAGACAAACGTGAAACTTCATTAATGGATACATGATAGGAACTACCAATATCCCGGTTTACTGAAAGCAGAAAACAACCAAAAGGCAAACTCCAACAGGTGTAAGAAAAATGCTAGAAAGCTTCTGACTACTCAATACTAAACCAATATATCTATGACATCAGGATGCCAACCCTTCTTCGAAAACCCCTGGCTTCACCAACATCCTGTTTTGTCCTTCCGCTTTACATCATATTTACCCAATTTAGTGTCTTTTGTTCAGTCAAAAATTGGGAAAAGAGCTTAATAAATTTGTTCTTATCCAATTTTGTCCAAATATTTACAGAAAAGCCAAAGGTCTGCTAGCTTACCTCCACCAATATGCCTTCCCATCAAAGCAGCAGCTATCTTCCAACCATCTTGACCAAGTGATCGCATTGGCACCATGAAGAAAGCTACAGCCGTTCCCACCGTAGTAGCAACTGTCACACGACCAAAAAAAGAATTTTGACTGAAAAACTCACTAGAATTAAGCATTTGGATTGTCGGGATCAGTTAATTTCATCTTGTCATTTTTGAATTTGGAACATTTGGAGCACAAAAAGCGAAGAGTAACACTTAATTCAACCAAGAAAAAGGCCTCGGTTACTCATTGTTGGACTATAAATACTTGAAATTTAAATCCATTTAATTAAAAACTAGATTTCATTTGCTTAAGCTAATTACATAAATCACAATGCTATTTAATCACAGGAGCAGTAATTGCGATTGGCAAAATAAAAAAACACCACAAAAAAACATTTCAAAAACCAACCAGAGATTTAGCGAAAAAACTGGATACGTTACCTGATCCAAGCAAGAAAGCTAACAGCAGGGTGCCAGTGGACCGCATCACTCGGTTCATATCCGCTCTATACAGCAGTAATGGCACAGCCAATGGCATCAGAAACTCCAACACAACTTTATACGCTGGCGCTTCGCTCGCAATGATTCCCAGATTACTAGCTGCAAGTCCCATTAAAGTACTCACTAAAGCACCGCTCAACATGCTCCCGATCTTGGTCTTCTCCGACCTTCACAAAGAATAGATGGAAAAAATTCAAGACCCATTTTCAAACTTTTCTTGGCTAAATGGAAGGTTCAGTTTAACTTTACCAGATGCCGAAAGCCCCTGTGGCGAAAAGAGCAGTCCAAGTACCCCACTGATCTTGCGGCGAAATTATTGGGAAATTTAAATGTGATCTGGCGACTACACTTCGAATTGAATTCTTGGAAGTAAAAGATTTCTTACGAAATGACGGAATAAGAATATTTGAGACCTGTCGGGAGGTATTTTGGGAAGGAAGACATGACCATTGCACCGGCGGAGGAAGATACTGAGTTATGTGGAGAGAAGAAAACGTTGGAACCATTCTCTTTGCGCCGTCGGCGTAGTAAATTGAACGGATTGGGGTGAGAACTGATCCCAAGTTTCCAGTTTTGCAGGAATCTTAAAATGCTTGGATCGGTGCCTCAAAACTGGGGTATGTTCGAGAAATTGTCCATCAATTTGTTTTGGAAGTCGACTCATAGGACCCGTTCGAGTTTTTTCCCCAAGAATATGGATGTGTCAAACCATTTTTCTACAATTTCCCCCCTCTGCTCTTCCCTCGTGGTGGTTTAATTACCCAAATCAGTGGTCCAACATTATTTCAAGGAAAATTTATTTCAAATGACATATTTTAAATGTATAATGAGATATGTCCTAAGAATAATATTTCAAATGTACTGTAAGAAGTACCTGAAGAATAATGTCATTAAGGGTAGCATCAAATAAATTATATTTCACGTAGGGATGAACATCGTAATAACCAAACAAAATTTTTTTAACCGACGAATTCAAACCTTTTTTTTATAATCGAACCGAATTTTTTTGTAGGAATAATAAATTTAACCGAGCCGATTAAAGTTTCGATTAATTCGATCGATAACTAAATTAACCGTAATTTTTTTAAAAAAATAAATAAAGAGAGAAAAATAAAAAAAAATTTGATTAACCGATAATTTTAAAATTAACTGAAATCGAACTGAGTTAATCGATTTTTTTAATCTGAATTGCTCAAATCGAATCTCCGAATAATTAGGTTATTTCGATTAAAACGAAACTTTGACAACCTAATTTCATGTGATATAATTGGACATTTCTCCTATTTTGGTGTAAACAATATGAATACCACAGAATATATAGGATTATTGATGTTAGTATACTGTTATATGTAATGTATAAGATGTTTGATTATCTAACGAGAAAATTATTTCCAAACTGGAATAATTTCATATCTCCAACCAAACACGCCTCAACAATTTGAGAATTTCCGGTTCCGCCGCCATCATTAGGAAACTTTCCCTTTTTCTCCATCGCCTACACTTGACCACTCTCACTCACACTTCTTCACATACAAATACAAGCAATGATATCTCTCCAACCCCTCGCCAATCCCAAACTTTCCCCTCTTTCCTTCCACCCCAAGAAACCCAGATCCCTACCCATCCATTCGCTCCTACAGTACAATCGTAAGCCCCAACTGGCCGGAGAAACGCCGCGTGTAGTGGTCATCACCTCCGGAAAGGGCGGTGTCGGCAAGACCACCACCACCGCCAACATTGGTCTGTCCCTTGCGCGTCTGGGCTTCGCAGCCGTTGCTATCGATGCCGACGTGGGCCTCAGAAACCTCGATCTCCTCCTCGGTCTTGAGAACCGTGTGAATTACACTGTTGTCGAGGTGCTTAATGGCGATTGCCGCCTCGATCAAGCCCTCGTCCGCGACAAGCGCTGGTCCAATTTCGAGCTCCTCTGCATTTCCAAACCTCGATCGAAATTGCCATTAGGGTTTGGGGGGAAAGCGCTGACCTGGGTCGTTGAAGCGTTGAAAGCCCGCGAAGAAGGCGCCCCGGATTTCATACTAATAGATTGCCCAGCTGGGATTGACGCAGGGTTTATTACTGCCATTACTCCTGCTAATGAGGCGGTTCTGGTTACCACACCGGATATCACGAGCCTCCGGGATGCGGATAGGGTTACCGGATTACTTGAATGCGATGGGATTAGGGATATTAAGATGATTGTGAATAGGGTTCGAACGGATATGATTAGGGGAGAGGATATGATGTCAGTTTTGGATGTCCAAGAAATGTTAGGGTTGCCGTTGTTGGGTGTGATTCCCGAGGATTCCGAGGTGATAAGGAGCACAAATCGTGGTTATCCATTGGTATTGAATAAACCGCCTGCGCTAGCAGGATTGGCATTTGAGCAGGCGGCGTGGCGATTGGTGGAGCAGGATAGTATGAAGGCGGTGATGGTGGAGGAGGAACCAAAGAAACGCGGTTTCTTCTCTTTCTTCGGAGGGTAGGATTTCATGAAAGCATTTTCTAATGATCTGTGTACTCGGTTTTTGGACAAGAAGCATGTATAGTAGGAAGTACGTAATGTGATTTTTAAGGTAGTTCTTGATTATTTCACGGTTTTGTGGTCGATGTGAGCTAAGTATTCGAAGAGCTTAGAAGCAATGTTATGTGGATGAACAATGTGGTTTGAGAAAGTTTGGTTGAATTTGATTCTCTGTTTCTTGGCAATTTTATGGTTCATTTCCTTTGCATTTGTGCTGCCTCGTATTGATTTCCAGAGTTGATTATTTCATCTGTGTTAGTCTTGTTAATATTTGGCCGTTGGGAGATCGCAGATGTGTTTTATGTTGCTGAGTTCTTGATTTTTTTTACTGCCTGGTTTGTTTGAGAATTCCTGAATGTTTCTGTCTCAAGTTCCAAGTCCCTTCAAGGATTTCATATTCAGTTCATAAAATTTTTCCCTTCAATTATCCCCATAGTAGCAAGTTTCAGTTGATAAATAATGGTGATTAAAGACACCCTTAGAAATCATTATTATTGACGTGGAATATTCCACATCAATCGTGAAATTACCCGAGAGCATTGTATTTGTCCTTGGATAACATTTCCTCACAAACTCGAAGTTGCCAAAGTGATGTGCTCTACCCTAGTAAAAGAAATCTAATAGCATATGAGCAAATAAGATGTTGATTTAGAGTAGGACACCAAAGATTGGATTGCTGAGGCAATTCGAGATCTGCGGCTCATCTTTTGTGAATCAGAATTGAAGTGGTATGATGGTATAGAGTAGTCTTGAAATATTCTGTGCAGAGAGATGGTTAGGAAAACTCATATTCTTAATAGCATAAACATTCTATTTTCATGCACAAGAATAATGATGATTTAACTCGTAAAATGGAGTATAAATCCACTGTACGTGGTTTTGATATGAAGAGATCTCAAATTCATCTTCTCTTAATTTAAACTCTTTTATAAACAGTCCATTGAGAAATAAATAATCTGGATGGGGTAAAATATAATTAATTCATAAATGATTCCCTATAAAATCTATAAAGCTTTAATTTCAAATAACCCCGAGCAGCTCTGAACCTCCTAGAAATCTCTCAGTGAATAATTATCTCTCGCTTGGTCCCATTGTGCGTATTTTCTCCAATTTTCTGTTTCTGCGACTATCCATCGTTTCACTCTTGATCATCAATGGCTGAGGCAGAGACTTTCGCTTTCCAGGCGGAGATCAACCAGCTTTTGAGCTGATTATCAACACTTTATACAGAAACAAGGAGATTTTCCTTCGCGAGATTATTAGCAACTCCTCCGATGCGTTGGATAAAATCAGGTTCGGAGGTCTGACTGATAAAAGCAAGCTTGATTCACAACCGAAGCTGTTTATCCGTCTCGTACCGGATAAGGTCAATAACACGCTCTAGATTATAGTTTATATATAGCGGCATTGGAATGACTAAAGCAGGTATTGATGAATTCTTTGCTTCTTCTATCTGTTTTGCTTATCAAAGTTTTTTAGTAGCGTATCGGTGAGTTTTGCTCTAGAATAAATGATAAATGCTCGTGCAAATGTCTTTAGTCACATGTATATAAATCCAACATCACAGTGCGTAAATTTTAAAGGAATCGGGAGCAAGTTATGGAACCGGAACTTAAATCGACTGTTCTTCGAGCTGTTCAAATTTTGGGATATGTATTTTATGTTGAGACGTTTTTTTCGGTTGTAACTCGATTGCTTCTCTAACAAGCCTGAGGGCTGAGATAACAGAAGATAGCGTCTTAAGTTAACAATGACTGTTCTGAATTCTAAGTTTTAAAGGAATTAGGTGCTAATGCAGATTTGGTTCTGAAACGTTGCAGATTTGGTGAATAACCTGGGGACTATTGCGAGATCTGGAACTAAAGAGTTCATGGAAGCCCTGCAGGCTGGTGCTGTTGTTAGCATGATTGGACAATTCGGTGTTGGCTTCTACTCTGCTTATCTTGTGGCGGAAAAGGTCATTGTTACCACCAAACACAATGATGATGAACAGTATATCTGGGAATCACAAGCTGGTTGTCATTTACAATTTTACAGTGACAAAAGGGATGTTGATAGTGAGCAACTTGGCAGAGGAACCAAGATCACCCTCTTCTTGAAGGAAGATCAGGTAACTATGTCTCTGATTTAAGCAGTGTTGTAACGTGCTCATCAATACCTCTTCAGTAAGATCATATGATATGACATTTATTTATGGAAATTATGAATCCTTTAGATATGCTTTCTTGTATTGTCGATGTTGAATTGTGTATAGCGCTCAAGTATTGGTAATATGTTGATGGTAGATTGATCCTGACGTTAGGACTAGGGAAGAATTATATTTGTGTATAGTTGTCGGTATTGAAACTGTGTCCCTGTGCAATATGCAGTTGGAGTACCTTGAAGAGAGGAAAATCAAAGATCTTGTGAAGAAGCATTCAGAATTCATTAGCTACCCAATTTACCTCTGGACAGACAACACAATCAAGGATACTACGAAGAAGAAGAAGACTAAAGAAGTTTGTCATGAATGGCAGCTCATGAACAAGCAGAAGCCCATTTGGCTCCTCAAGCCAGAAGAAATTACAAAAGATGAATATGCATCTTTCTACAAAAGCTTGACAAATGACTGGGAGGGTCACCTTGCTGCCAAACACTTTGCTGTGGAAGGTCAGCTCGAGTTCAAAGCTATCCTCTTTGTTCCGAAGAGGGCACCATTTGATCTCTTTGATACCCGGAAGAAGATGAATAATATCGTACTTTATGTCAGGAGGGTGTTTATTATGGATAACTGTGAGGAGCTTATCCCCGAGTACCTTGGATTTGTGTACGGTGTTGTAGATTCTGATGATTTACCTCTAAATATCTCTCGTGAGGTTATTAGGAAGAATCTTGTGAAGAAATGCATCGAAATGTTCAATGAAATAGCATAGAACAAGGAGGATTACAACAAATTCTACGAGGCATTTTCAAAGAACTTGAAGCTGGGTATCCATGAGGACAGCCAGAATAGGGCCAAATTAGCTGATCTGCTCATGTACCACTCTACCAAGAGCGATGATGAGTTAACTAGCCTGAAGGACTATGTGACAAGGATGAAAGAAGGCCAAAAGGAGATATTCTATATCACTGGTGAAAGCAAGAAGGCTGTAGAGAACTCCCCTTTCCTTGAGCGCCTCAAGAAGAAAGGCTACGAAATAATCTACATGGTTGATGCAATTGATGAATATGCAGTCGGACAACTGAAAGAATATGATGGCAGTAAACTAGTTTCAGCTACTAAAGAGGGGTTAAAAACTAGATGACGAGTCTGAGGAAGAGAAAAAGAAGAAGGAAGAGAAAAAGCATTCATTTGAGAGCTTGTGCAAGGTGATCAAAGATATTCTTGGCGACAAAGTAGAGAAGGTTGTCATTTCCGACAGGATTGTGGATTCTTCTCCTTGTGTGTTGGTTACAGGAGAATATGGCGTTGAGGGACAGTAGCATGAGTTCCTACGTGTCAAGCAAGAAAACCATGGAAATAAACCACCGGATAATGGAATAATGGAAGAACTTAGGAAGAGAGCTGAGGTAGACATGAATGACAGATCTGTGAAGGATCTTGTTCTTCTGTTATTTGAGACGGCTCTCCTGACTTCTGGCTTCAGTTTGGATGATCCAAACACGTTTGCTTCGAGAAGCTGGGATTGAGCATTGTTGAGGAGGAAGGTGGTGATGATAATACGGGCATGCCAGCTTTGGAAAAAGATGGAGCCGAGGAGAGCAAAATGGAAGAGGTTGATTAAGAAATTGTGTAAAATGTTATGGTGTGGACACCCTCATCCCATGCTTGCTTTAGACACGGCTAAAATTAACTGCGGATTTTGAATCAATCTTAATTATAGTTAAATAACAAATACATTGTATGAACGGAAATATTTGTATGATTGTCATATTTATACACTAATTCAGTAACACATATATGTAGACACATATTAACATTATAAAAGTTAACGAGTTACTGGTCAAATTGTTATTTAAGTAAGCGAACTTTAGTTTGAAATGGAATCAAATTAATTTTTATATTTTTTTTGTCACTAAGACCTAGAGGGGGAGGTACGAGGTGTTTGAAGTTCTCGGTTTTCCCATGGAGTAGATCAATGATAATATTCTCAATGATATTTAATGATAATATTCTCGATGAATCTATCCATTGATTATTCATGGGGTAGTCAAGACCTAATGATGGTGTTTCATGTTTTGTTTTGTCTTTTTAGTTTCTTTATAATTTTTGTTTATATAGTTTTTTAATTTCAATAATACTATGATTAGAGGAAAAAATGTGTTCAAATAAAAAAATTCTTAGTTTCGTCTTGACTTTCCATGTATCTCAGAAACCCCAATTTCACAAATGTTCTTTGCAATCCTATGAGGTAGATCAATGAGAATATTTTCAATGATGTTTGGTGATATTCTCAATGAAGTAGTGGATCTACGTATTGAGCATTACTCATGGAGTAGCCAAGACCTAACGGTGGTGTTTCATGTTTTATTTTGTCTTTTTAGTTTCTTTATAATTTTTATATTTATAGTTATTTAATTTCAATAATACTATGATTAGAGAAAAAAATGTGTTCAAATAAAAAAATTCTTAGTTTCGTCTTGATCTTCCATATATCTCAGAAACCCCAATTTCACAAAAGTCTGCTGGTTGACTTAATCCAGTAATGGCGTCGTCGGATCTGGAAGCGAAGGCGAGGGAGGCTTTCATTGATGACCACTTCGAACTCGCCATTGACCTTTACTCTCAGGCCATCTCCTTAAACCCTGATAACTCCGACCTCCTTGCGGACCGTGCTCAGGCTAATGTTAAGCTTCGAAACTTCACTGGTAAATTTCAGATCAAATTTAATTTCTTTTTAGTAGTCTTTTTTTCTGCCACTTTTGATTTCAGCAGTTATGCGTATGTTTGCGATATGACTTGGTTAGATGTTTTTGCTTAGTTATCTGTTTCTCTGGATGCATAAGAAAGATTTGTTTTATAAGATTTTTTTCTACGGAAGATTGGTTGTGCTATGTATTTCAAACGAAGTCAATTTGTCGCTTGTTAGAATCTTTTGGATGGTGTATACATGTGGAGACTTCGGCGAGTTGTTCTTAAAATATACACGTGCTTGTATTTATACCTAACGATGATTCCTTCATGAAATAGGATATGTAATAGTTGATAAAATTGAGATTCTGCTCGTAATGCTTTTGAGGCTGATTTTTTGTGACATTTGTTGTTTGTCTACTTCTTATGACGGCTTTTTTTCTGGCAGTAGTTTATTGAAATTTCCAGTTATTTTGTTGCTATGTGCTTTACAAAATTAGTTTGAAATTGTTGGAGTTGATGAACAGAGGCTGTCGCCGATGCTAATAAAGCAATTGGATTGGACCCGGCAAATGCCAAAGCATATCTGCGAAAAGGGTGAGTTTTTTACGTTTTGCTTCATTTTGTTTATCTGAAGCTGTATCTGTTTCATAGTTTTGGGAGTTCTTTAGACTTGCATTTCTTTATTGGGATTTCATGATAAATTGTGTTGCAGATTCTGTAAACAGAAAAAGACTTTTATTTGGTCAGGTTTCAGCTTATTGAAATTTGAAATTTTTTAGTCTGATTTTTATGACAAACTATGTTGCTAGTTCAATAGAAAATATAAAAACATCTATTTTGTCTGGTCACTACTTACTGGACTCTGCTTCTCTCCTGTTATTGATGTTCTTTATAATATTGAGATGCTGTTAATGAGGAATTCGGCGAATCTGGATGTACATTGAATATTCTTATGCCTAAATATCAGTGTTCTAACTCTCATGCTACATGTATCACTTAAAGTTTCATGTTTCAATTTAGATCCTATCTGGAGGAGCTTTAACATCATTTGTATGGTTACTCAGGATTGGATTTGGTCCCTTTTCAGTGGGTTGCTCTATGAGTCTTTGAATCATGCTTTCAACTTAGTATCCGTTGCCTTTTTGTTTGTTGTGGTAGTAAACAAAGTCTATTTGTGGTGCAGTTTTGCCAGGAAAGGCCACCATATTAGTTTGCACAATGTTTTATTCCTTATTAGATGGATTTTCACTGTTACCGATCGTTTTAGTTGGTTGACTGGTTGTAGTTAATCACTTTCTATTGTACTGGTCCTACTGGACAAAATGAGTATACATTTGTCATCATAATTTCTCAGTAAATAATGAATCAACGTTCTGCTTGCAGCATGGCATGTATTAAACATGAGGAGTACGAGACGGCTAAGACAGCCCTTGAAACTGGTGCTTCTTTAGCACCTGGAGATTCGAGGTTCACAAACTTGATAAAAGAGTGTGAAGAACGTATAGCAGGTAATTTGACTTAATACCTATGGTTATATTAGATCTATTTGTTATTTTGTTCATTTCACTTTTTGACGGTGTCGATGTTATGGCTCAAACTAATATGTTACCCTCAACAAACATGGTTGATATTTGTTTTTCATGGATTTAGAATCAAATCTCTTTGCTGCCGTTCTCCCCTGAATCAAGCCAATTCTTTCGTTTGAAACTCTGATGAATTTATGCATGCACATTATTTATTTTAGAAATTTTACTCTTACTCAACTAGATCTGTGTTGCCACTAAAAGATCGGTGTCTCTTGCATTTGAGTTTAGAGTACTTCTATCCTATTTTATGTGTTGTTTATATGATCTCCCTCTACTTCATTCATATTGTATCTATAGGAAATAAATAATTTGAGAGTTGAAAAACTTTATTAATTGAATAATTAAAAGAGTTACAATAGCTATCTATTTATAGATGAATATAAAGATTAATAGAAGGAAACTACCTAGTTTATCTCTATCTAAATCAAATCAAACTAAATCTCTAGATAATATTATCCTACCAAACTTATAATATTATCTTACCAAGTTTAAACACAAAGATTGAAATACTAAATCTTTATCTAATTATTCAACACTCCCCCTCAAGTTGATGCATGTATATCAATCATGCTCAACTTGCCTTCAAAATCTATTTGAGACTTTCTCCTATTTCTCGGAGTCTTGCCCCTTATCTTGGAGGTGCGTCTGCTAGGATGCGTCTCCTCCTATTTTTGGAGTCTGTGTCTGCTAGCCTGCGTCTGATCCCCTTTTGCGAGTCTGCGTCTGCGAGTCTGATCCTCTTTTGGGAGTCTGCTTCTGTTAGTCTGCATCTGGTCCTCTTGTGGGAGTCTGCGTCTCCTCTTCTTTTGGAAGCTTGCGTCTGCTAGTCTGCGTCTCCTCCTATTTTGGGATTTGTAGAGTTGTAGAATCAAGCACGACAGTGGATAGCGGTGGGCGCCTGTGACGAAACATTAGAGGAATCCGATGAACTGGAACCAACGATGTTCCCGAAAAAGCCCCAGAAAAAAGCAATTTTTACCATAAAAAGGTTGTGGTTTGCGCTGAATTTTGCAAATTGAGTGCTGCTATGGAAGGGAAAAAGGCAAACAATCGCGAGGTACTGTAGCAAATAGCGAAGTTACTGTAGCAAAAAATTTCCGAATACTGTAGTAAAAAATCAAGAATTATTCTGGAGAGAGAATAAAAAATTCGCGATGGGTATGACTTTGAACCCAAGATACGGTCAGGCAATGGGAATCTGGATGGCTGGATTCTTTAGGGAAAAAAAAACAATGAAAAGATAAAAACTTGATTGCAAATAACCGTTTTGACCCTACAGTTACTGTTGTAGGCCTAGCCGCCGGCGGTTAAGTTGAGATAGCAACAACTCGTCGGCGGCTAGAGTTTGTTAAACTTTAACCCTGGTCTGATACCATGTAGGAAATAAATAATTTGAGAGTTGAAAGTACTTTTTATTAATTGAATAATTAAAAGAGTTACAACAGCTATCTATTTATATGTGAATATAAAGATTAATAGAAGGAAACTACCTAGTTTATCTCTATCTAAATCAAATCAAACTAAATCTCTAGATAATATTATCCTACCAAACTTATAATATTATCTTACCAAGTTTAAACACAAAGATTTAAATACTAAAGCTTTATCTAATTATTCAACACTCCCCCTCAAGTTGATGCATGTATATCAATCATGCTCAACTTGCCTTCAAAATCTATTTGAGACTTTCTCCTCTTTCTCGGAGTCTTGCCCCTTATCTTGGAGGTGCGTCTGCTAGGATGCGTCTCCTCCTATTTTTGGAGTCTGTGTCTGCTAGTCTGCGTCTGATCCCCTTTTGCGAGTCTGCGTCTGCGAGTCTGATCCTCTTTTGGGAGTCTGCTTCTGTTAGTCTACATCTGGTCCTCTTGTGGGAGTCTGCGTCTGCTAGTCTGCGTCTCCTCCTCTTTTGGAAGCTTGCGTCTGCTAGTCTGCGTCTCCTCCTATTTTGGGATTTGTAGAGTTGTAGAATCAAGCACGACAGTGGATAGCGTTGGGCGCCTGTGACAAAACATTAGAGGAGTCCGATGAACTGGAACCAACGATGTTCCCGAAAAAGCCCCAGAAAAAGCAATTTTTACCATAAAAAGGTTGTGGTTTGCGCTGAATTTTGCAAATTGAGTGCTGCTATGGAAGGGAAAAAAGCAAACAAGCGCGAGGTACTGTAGCAAATAGCGAAGTTACTGTAGCAAAAAATTTCTGAATACTGTAGTAAAAAATCAAGAATTATTCAGGACAGAGAATAAAAAATTCGCAATGGGTATGACTTTGAACCCAAGATACGGTCGGGCAATGGGAATCTGGATGGCTGGATTCTTTAGGGAAAAAAACAATGAAAAGATAAAAACTTGATTGCAAATAACCGTTTTGACCAGTTACTGTTGTAGGCCTAGCCGCCAGCGGTTAAATTGAGATAGCAACAACTCGTCGGCGGCTAGAGTTTGATAAACTTTAACCCTAGTTTTTCAACCTGAGCTCTGATACTATGTAGGAAATAAATAATTTGAGAGTTGAAAGTACTCTTTATTAATTGAATAATTAAAAGAGTTACAATAGCTATCTATTTATAGGTGAATATTAAGATTAATAGAAGGAAACTACCTAGTTTATCTCTATCTAAATCAAATCAAACTAAATCTCTAGATAATATTATCCTACCAAACTTATAATATTATCTTACCAAGTTTAAACACAAAGGTTAAATACTAAATCTTTATCTAATTATTCAACAGTATCGAATATGCTTACAAACTGAAATATTATTGTTGGGGATCTCGTTTTCATGTGGATTCATGTTTCTTTCTTATTTAGAGGAGGCTGAAGAACTACCGAAAAATATAGTTGATAAAGCTCCGACAGATGTGATGGCTCCAAACAATTTGCCACCAGCCAATGGCGTACCCAGTGAAGGAACAACAATTTCACCAACCAAACCAAGATACAGGTTAATATATTTACAAGTGGAGTGAACCATAAGTCTGTTTAGTATAAAAATTTGAAATCAGTATATGTTCGATGTGCTATTTTCATTTATATTATTAGCACTGAAATTTTAGTTTTGGTTGTCCTGTTGGTGATTATCAAGTCAGTCTAATAATTAAGTAGCTGGGAAAGCCTGCTTGTATTTTCCGAATCAGTTAAATACTCTTGCAAGATTCACCAGAAAGTCTCTGCATAATTTGCCAAAACTTTTGAGTTGTCTAAATAAAATTCCCAATTGGTCTTCAGAAAGTGATTGAGTAATATCCTTGCATTCCTTTTCTGGTTTCTTGGCGTTTGAATGTACTCGGATATATTAAGAGGGTTTGTCACATGTTTGGTTGAAATGGTAAAGAGGGCTTCCTTACACATAAAAACAAAATGTAAAGGGTAAAAAGCATTAAAAACCCTAACCTTCACCACATTTAGCATTTTACCGCCAACCTTTCAAAATGTACACTTAACCCCCTGAACAATTGTATGTAGTGCACTTAACCCCCTGAACAATATCCGGGAACAATTTTTCGGAATATTCTGGCTGCAGATCCCTTCACGTGCATTGCATATGCCACCGTCGAGGGTCTGCATGTCTTTTCATGTATTTTCTGCAGAAATTTTACCAGTAAAATTCCTCAACCGTGGGTATACTCATAAAATTCCTTTTCATGTATTTTTTTATGGGTATACTCGTTAAATTCCTGCAGAAAATTCATGAAAATACATACATATCCTCGACGGTAGCATGTGGGATGCACGTGAGGGAATCTACAGCCAGAATATTCGGAAAAATTGTTCTCGAATATTGTTCAGGGGGTTAGGTGCACTACATACAATTGTTCAATGGGTTAAGTGCTCATTTTGAAAGGTTAGGGGGTAAAGTGCTAAATGTGGCGAAGGTTAGGGGGTTTAACGCCTTTTACCCAAATGTAAAATTTTAATATCAATAAAATATGTTTACTTAATATAATTATGGAACTTGCTGTGAGCTATAATTGATTGCAGCGAAGTTTCAACTATGTGAATGTTTCTTCACCATAATGATTGTAAATGTTCTTTAATTACTGACAATATACTTTACAGGCATGAATTTTATCAAAAACCAGAAGAAGTGGTGGTAACAATATTTGCAAAGGGCATTACAGCAGACAGGATTGTGATTGATTTTGGTGAACAAATAGTGAGCGTGAATGATCCATTAAGTTTTTCTGTTTCAAATATTTTTCAGTAGCTTTTACCGACGTGCCTACTCGTTTTCTCCTTGGTTATTATCCAGCTCAGCGTTACCATCGAGGTGCCCGGTGAAGATGCCTATCATTTTCAACCCCGACTGTTTGGAAAGGTATTAACTTCATGCTCCTCAACTGATTTTTCATCGATATTTTGCTTGAAGTGATGTCATGCTTTATCACTTCTTCAGTCCTTTGGTCAGATGAGAAAGTAAAGGCAATGCTTATTATCTTCTCTTTTTTTTTTGGTTTCTTGGCGAACAGATCGTCCCTGCAAAATGTAGATATGTTGTACTCTCTACCAAAATTGAAATTCGACTTGCCAAAGCTGAAGCTATAAATTGGTCATCCCTTGAATTCAGCAGGGACGCTACAGTTATTCAGAAAACAAATACGTCATCTGGTGGGTGGTTTACTTAAGGTTCCAAATACAGGTCACTTCGTCATTTCAAAAAAATATATATATAAAAAAAATACAGGTCACTTCGTCGTCCGGTTTACTTGTTTACAACTTTCTCTTTGACTCTATCAGGAAATCAAAACCCTACTTATACTTCCTCCAAGCCAAAAAGAGTAGACTGGGATAAAATGGAGGCTCAAGTAAAAAAGGAGGTATGTTTATGATTTAGTAAGCCTTCATTTTCATTGTTCGCCCTTAATTAGTCTGGAACATATGAATCAGCCCATTAATCGTGTGTGACGATTCTCTTGTTCTTTTCGTATCAGGAAAAGGACGAAAAGCTAGATGGTGATGCAGCTTTGAACAAATTTTTCAGAGAAATTTACAAAGATGCGGATGAGGACACTAGGAGAGCCATGAGCAAATCTTTTGTAAGGCCATCACCTTTTTCTTGGATATAAAATTCGCTTATGTTAATAAATAAATCATCTGGATAGGAATTCAGTTGTGTGTATTTTGAATTGCGGTATGAAACTTTGTTCAGGTCGAATCAAATGGGACAGTGCTATCTACTAACTGGAAAGAAGTGGGGTCGAAAAAGGTGGAAGGAAGCGCCCCTGATGGCATGGAACTGAAGAAATGGGAATACTAAGGTCTTTATATATTAGTGTTGTGTTATTTTTGTGACATTATTTTCCTTTTGCTCCGAGTTTCCTTGCTTTTGCTATGACCTTGTTTATACTTCGTTTTGTTTTAACGAGTCCAATTTTAATATTTTTATCTACAAACTCAAGAGTTTAAACCTGGACATGTGTTGTTTGAAACTCCAATACTTGCATCTGTGGTGAAACTTCCTTGCATACTTATTTTAAAATAGATATATATATATATAATCATCTATTTTGAAATAGAAGATATTTTTATTTGCATGGCTAGACGTTGTGTTTGTAATAGTCCCTCTTGTTTGCAGTCATTTCCGATTTAGTCCATATTGTTTACACTGATCCGATTTAGTCCCTTTAGTTTTCTAATTTATCCCAAATCAGTCCTAAACGTTAAATATACCGTTAAAACTAACAAAAATGGATTGAATCGGGTCACTTAAAACTTTAGGGACTGAATCGAGAATTGACGTAAACATTAGGGACTGATTCGGGTATTTGATATTGAATTAAATTATTATTTTTTTGATAGTAGAAATTTTTCGCAAAATTTCTACTGTTTTTGGCTACATTTATCTGGAATATTTTCGAATATATATGTTATACGTTTAGTTAACAAATTTCACTAGGTACTTTAATTTCATTCTTAAGTTGTTACTAACTGAATATATTTTTTAGCTTCTAACGCTAGATTTATATTTAATTTACTGATAATAAATTCTAATTTATGTGTAATTTTATCAGTTATACAAAAAAAATTAGTATCTTGAAATTATTTATTCAAGCAATTTAATTTACCAAAAAAATTATTTAATTTATCAAAAATAAAATAATTGTTTTATAAATTGATGACACATCTGATAGACATAATTTAATGAAATCGAAAATATATCTTGTTTAATAAGTAAACTAGCAATCGAAATATATTTTGTATATCAATATGCTATTGGTTTTTATTTTGTTTTGTTTGAGTGGAAAAATAAATTTATGTAGAATTTAATATATTATATCACTATTTAAATAAAAAAAACTACAAAAAAATACCAAAATTATAAATTAATTAACCATGTTAATTACTATAATAATTCAAAATTTAAAGAATTAAGTCATCCAATCTTTTTAAATTGTCTGAATCAGTCACTAATGTTTGTGTCAATTTTTGATTCAGTGTTGAAATTTTAAGTGATCCGATTCAATCACTCTCCGTTAGTTTTAACGATACATTTAACATTTAGGACTGATTTGGGACAAATTAGAAAACTATAGGGATTAAATTGAAAATGAGTGCAAACAAGAGGATCATATCATGTATTATTATTCTGTATAAATATATTCTTAAAATTATCAGATGTCTACAGTTATAAAACAAATTAGTTTCATATTGTGGAAAACATTATACAGTATGATACCATAGAGGAACTGATAATTTTTATGTCGATAATATTTCAAAGTTCAACTCGGATTTATATATTTTTTTTTTAACAGAAAACTTTTTGAAAAAAAATAAGAATTTAACAATTACGGAAACATAAAACTTCTGTAGATCGTTTTATTGTTGGGTCCTCTTTATTTTCCAAAATTCAAAACAAGTTGTTTTCTTGTCAATGTGCCTCGATCGAAATCCAAGACGCAAACAATTTTTAAGTTACAATTACCAACAACAAGGAGTGGCATACATTGAACGCAAAGGGGTTCTTCAAATTCCAAAGATAATTGTAATATTGGAAAGTAAGCTCTAATAAATTTAGCTTAAACCTTTTATTGGAAAGGGGATTGGCACGGAATTTGGGTAACATACATATTATTAGCAAAATTGTCCTGAAAAACATGGTTGTGTCTTTTGTTTGTCCTCACTCCGCATGCATTGTAACTTTGTTACGGTGGGTAGGATAATTGATCTTCAAGATTGATTATAAAAAAAAAAAGAATGATAACATAACTTTGATTTAAAGTCGAACAAACCAGGTAACCAATCAATATATTCAACGAACTCATAATTAAATTCCAGAAAAGATTAAATTCAGACACTCGAAAGATCTACCCATATCATTCTTTATATATTTAAATTTAAATATAATAACAGAGCAGTACACTCAATTCAAACCTTTCACACAGGACAAAAACAAGCCTCCTACTCATTCACCATTGACACAGTCTAGCAGCTTTTTTTTCCTGGGTTTCCCTAAAAATACAAATTATGACATCATGCAACCGTCAGCTTATATTCCCGCTACTTTTCTCCTTAGATTCAAATGCTGCATCTCTTCAGTTCTTCACATGAATTTCTTCCCAAATTCCCGTGCGAAGAGTAGTTGGCAAATCGAAGTAATTGCGTAAGTTCTGAAATAATTGCCAGAAAAAGAAAACTGTCAAAAAAATATAAATACGTACCACTCTTTTTACTTAAAAAAAGGAAATGTACCAGCTGATGAAGAATTGTACGATTCTTTGCAGTGACGAATGGCGCCTTGTATTCCATCATGCTGCTGTTCGAGCAATGAATCGTCTCTCCGGCGGATCGGTGGTTGTGCCGATGACGTGTTTCTGCTATGTCCTGAATACCTTGCTACGACTTTAAAACTCCCCACTATGCTCCTTCCGTCTGTTAACTTTGATAAATTCACCGGAGAAGGTGACGGCGTCGACGACGACATTAACTTCACCTCCTTCACGTTCTGTCTCTTCGAAACCTTTGCTTTAATCAGCTTCAGATACTTCGTGACAGAATCCCTCGAAGATTTATCTGGAGAAACGACGTTGGATGACGTCTCTCGCTCGCAATCAAACCTTTCCTCCAGCATTTTACTTCTCAAGCTGTTGTCCCTGGCGAAAACTGAAGAATCGTGCAATTCCACTCTACATTTCGCGGAGAACTGACTCCTCTGTTCAATCTTCGAGGATTTTTCGAACTGATTCACCGGACTCGAGTTCAACTCGGTTCTAGACTCAGTTTTCCGCATTTGGACGATTTTTTTGAAACCCAACCTGAAGACTTTTAACTTCGGAGGCGACCGCAGCATAGAAATCGAAGACATTGCCTTCGATTTAGCCTCTAACACACTGTTTTTACTCAGAAAAACATCTCTAGGAGACTCAATAAACTGCGGATCTTGTTTCGAAGCTTCATTGCTTCCCTTAGTGCCAGAGGAATCAGGCGATTTCAAAACCAAATCGAAGAACGACTCTTCATCATCAGTTTCATCGCTCTCGGTACACAACAACGAATTGCGGACGCCGCCATCATTCGCGTTATCGCAGTTGGTGACTGATTCACCGCCTGGGCTGGCGTCAGCTACGAGACCGGTGTTTCCACCGATTTTAAGATTAGTTGAAGCTTCCATTAGAGAATGTTTAAAAAGTGAATTGAAGCAGGTTAGCCTGTTTGGAAGTATTTATCGGGGAGAGTTATCGGTAACGCCTTGTTTGGTGTGAGTAAAAATGGAGGTCAAGTGGGACAAAAGACTAAAGTTAAAAAACGGGTCAAAAAAGATGACACCAAACACTGTATTAAGTTCAGAGAGCTGAAAACAGAGACTACTCATGCAATCACAGACTGTATTTTGTAGTTGCAGTTCTTGGACCCAGATCCGGACTCAGACCCGGACCCATAATTATTGACAACCATCTCTGACATTGCTGACCGGGTTTGAATCTATTAGGCTTCTAAAAATATCCTGAATTAATTTGGATTACAATTTGATAAAACAAACAATTTAATTGTCTATTAATCTCTCTTTGAACTAGCATATATTTTCATGAAATTCCGTTGATGTTGGTAACAATCTTTAAATACGTTTTGAAGAATCCGATCCACAATGTATTTTTCACTTGGTCATATTTGAAAGTTGCAACATGTATTTCAAAATTGAGTAAAATATCGATTTCCTAGTCATGTATTTTTAGTAGCAAGTTTAATGTCTAGATAAAACCTGAAGCAAGTTTCAATATTCTCCTATTGATGTTGGTAACAATCTTTAAATACAATTTGAAGAATCCGATCCACGATGTATTTTTCACTTGGTCATGTTTGAAAGTTGCAACATGTATTTCAAAATTGAGTAACCCTAGTCAAGTGTTTTTAGTAGCAAGTTTAATGTCTAGATAAAACCTGAAGCAAGTTTCAATGTTCTCCTAGCAGTAGTTACAGGCTCATATTGTTTAGTTGGAATATTGTTTAGTTGGAATTCTTTTCTAATTTTTTTTTTATTTCCGACGATTTGCCCCGCACCAACCTGCGACCCGCCTCTAGTTAGACGGACCAACTAACTTAGATCGAGCTGACCTATTTTGACAGCTCTATCCACCACGTAACTTGTAAGTTTGTAGATGTTGTATTGGGAAAAAAGAAATATCCATAACTAAAAGCTACAAATTTATCTAGAAATAGTTTAGATGTTATTCTATATTATCCACAAATATATATAATTTATAGTTTCACAACATATACAAAACCCACGTGGCAGGACAACGAAAGAGACACTTCAAATTTGTCACGTGAATAGTTATATGCATTGATCCATACTAATACATCTTTTAAATAATAAAAAAATAGATAAACTAATTTAGATCAATTATATTAAATTTGTTTATAAATATGACTCAAACGGATACATACAAACATTTTCTAATTCACACACGACTCCTACCCTCTTTCTCTCTATAAAGACAACTTTAACAATCAAATCGAAAAAATCTCTAATTGTAATTTTCATAGATTTTTAAAGCAAATCTACAATTAAACACATTAGTTAAAACACAAATTTTGAATGTGAAAATGGTTTGATTAGATTATAATTAATCTAAATATTTATTATAAAAAAAATAAGATTGAAGTGAGGAATGTGTCCACAGATGTATAAAAGAAGAAAGTTAAAAAGAGGGAAAATAAAAGCAAAAGAAAAGAGTTGATAGCAAAGGGAAGAAATTAGTGAGTCTTTGTGAGCTTTAAGTTTTACTTTTTTCCACTCTTTTTTTGGCTAAATAAATCTGTTAAAGCGCATACAATAGCCACAGCCGCAGATGGAGGCACGCCGGGTCAGCCTTGTATTTAAAGGTTTGACTTGTAGGTTTTGGACGGACAGGATTTCTTTTAAGGTTACCGTTATTTTTTGTGTAATTTGTCTTTATTAATTAGTGCGTTTTAGTTTTTATTGTAGAAGATATAAATATCAAATTAAATAAATATTTTCAGGAAAAATCAATTTTTTTATATAAATAAATAAGTCCAAACATACCCTAAAAACCGTTGGTCCTCGGCTACCAAAAGTGTTAATTTCTTTTAAAATTATATTAAAAAGAGTGCTTTATTATCTAAATATTAATTAAAGTTGGAAACAACGTGGGAAACAAAAGGGGAAAATAAATAAAGTCAAAAGACTGTGAAAGGGGTAAGTTTGCAAAAATAATTTCTTTTACCATGCACGTTTCTTTAATTACATAAAAGGGGAATGTATACAAACTCCTTTTTACGGTGCTTTTGGCACTAAGCTGCCATTGAAATGTATATATTGGACATCCCCGAAAGCTAATTCCATCATTCATTATTTATAAATAGAATATTATCAAATAAAGACGCTAATTTATTATCTTTTAAAATAATTAGCTTTAAAGAATAATATTTATTTTGAGATAATTAAAAACCATCATGGTTTCTTTGATGCTACACACTACCCTTGAGGACAGCTGGGCAATTGATGTGGTATATCCAACATTCGGGTGTGCCAGGAAAATTGTATTTATTTTTAAGGTAAGGTACAAATTGACAATAGCTGTTAAGATGAGATTACCAGGAAAATTGTATTTATTTTTCAACTTCTCCATCGCGATAATCATTCATATATATATTTTTTAAATGATTATTTATTTGTGTATATCTCCTAATGAACTCGTTTGGGGAGTGGGTGGGGGGTGTGAACAGGCCCAAGAAGAAAAAGTAGAACTTTGGACCCATTGGGCTAAACTAATATAGTCCAAAATGCATATACTTAATATAACTAGTAGACGACGCACACCCTGAGTGTGTAACATAATATATAATGCATATGAATTGATTCGTGTAATGAATAAATGAGACATATACGTTGATTAATATTACAATTCAAAAGATGCAACAAAAAACCACAACAAATCATTGGAGGGGGTAGTTTGGTAAATTCAAATTTGTCATACCAAGGTAGTTATTATAAGGGGTTTATGCATTATAATATAGTAAGATAATGCGAATGATCTACCACTCTTGAATGTTTCTAAAAAATAGTTATATGAATCTGGTTTGAGCTTTATTTATAGATCAATTAATATAATTGATAAATAATAATTGGTATTTTTTTTTTTTAAAAAATATATTTTAATATTGAATTGTATAATTATAATACAAACAGAAGACGTACGAGTATTTCAAATATTTGAACGTGATTAACTGATATTCTGCCACATCACGATACTCCTTTTGGTCAGGACTCCATGCGATGCAAGCACGTCGATTCCAACCACACAACACTAAAATATCTGGGTTATTTAATTAATTAACCCAATTTTTAAAAACATTTAACAAAATAACCCTAAAATATAAAGTCTTACTTTTCTGACCCAACACGCCAACCCAGTTAGCGTGTTCAAGAGTCCCGCCAACTGGATTGGCGTGTCCAAACAAAAGGACACGCCAACCAAGTTGGCGTGGCCAACTTTCCAAAGTTGGCCACACCAACTTTGGCTTTTTTTAATTTTTTTTTTAATTTTTTTTTCAACATTTAGTTGGCAATTCTGCATTTTTTTTTTTTCAACATTTTCAAACTAAAATACAAGACATAAAATATAGAAATCAACTACCACTTATGCACAATGATTAAATATATACTTACTGCAAAAGCAACTACCAAGTCCATACATGAGTAGCAATCTTTCAGGAGTCACCCAGCGGGCCTAGTGCGAGGAAATACTCGTATTGAGTTGGTTTGCACACAACTTATAAAGCAACTCAATATGATTAGTAGAGCCATCTAGCAGATGATAGAGTCATATACGTCATTGTGGAACTGAAAGACATATTTAAATGTTAATATAAATAAATTCAGTTTGTACTATTTATATCAAAATAAAAATTTGCTTTAAATATTATTTCAACTGTTTCAAGCCTTTATTTTTCTTTCAGTTCTATATGTCTATAAATTTTAATTTCAATATTCAAACTTATCCAAAAAAAACCCAAACATTACTAAACCCTGAACAAAATTTAAAAACATAATTTGACGGAAAAAAATGAAATTCAACAAATGCACGACTAACATGCGTTTCTTTAATTAAATAACCCAAACATGTTAGTCGTGCATTTGTTGAATTTCATTTTTTTCCGTCAAATTATGTTTTTAAATTTTGTTCAGGGTTTAGTAATGTTTGGGTTTTTTTTGGATAAGTTTGAATATTGAAATTAAAATTTATAGACATATAGAACTGAAAGAAAAATAAAGGCTTGAAACAGTTGAAATAATATTTAAAGCAAATTTTTATTTTGATATAAATAGTACAAACTGAATTTATATTTATATTAACCTTTAAATATGTCTTTCAGTTCCACAATCACGTATATGACTCTATCATCTTCTAGATGGCTCTACTAATCATATTGAGTTGATTTATAAGTTGTGCGCAAACCAAGTCAATACGAGTATTTCCTCGCACTAGGCCCGCTGAGTGACTCCTGAAAGATTGCTACTCATGTATGAACTTGGTAGTTGCTTTTGCAGTAAGTGTATATTTAATCATTGTGCATAAGTGGTAGTTGATTTCTATATTTTATGTATTTATTTTAGTTTTAAAATGTTGAAAAAAAAAATAAAATGCAGAAGTGCCAACTAAATGTTGAAAAAAAAATTAAAATATAAAAATAAAAAAAGCCAAAGTTGGCGTGGCCAACTTTGGAAAGTTGGCCACGCCAACTGATTTGCGGGACTCTTGAACACGCTAATTGGGTTGGCGTGTTGGGTCAGAAAAGTAAGACTTTATATTTTAGGGTTATTTTGTTAAACATTTTTAAAATTTGGGTTAATTAATTAAATAACCCAAAATATCTACACATATTATATTAATTAATTAAAATCTAATATTCCCCGGTTAAAAAAATCTAATATTCCCAAATATTTTATTCATATTTATTTTTTATTGACATTTTTCAGAAATTTATGTTTTCAATATATAAAAAAGATATGATGTATATTTAGTTTTTTTAATTGATTCTTTTGTTGTTGATATTATAAAAAAGAGTAAATAATATCATATTATAAGCTAAGTCACATGATATGGGTGTGTTAGAGGGTGCAGATGTGCGAGTTTGTCAATTTTCAATCATATTTGACAAACTTACATCGTTTTTATATTATTTACTGTGTAATTCAAATATTTTATTCGATCGCTCTCATAATATGGATAATTATTATTCTCCGAAAAATATTATATAATGAAAAATGAAATGGATTATTAAAATTTGGTCATACGATAATGAATTCGAAAAATGAAACCAAACGAATGTGTTTCAACATGTTTGTAATTGTATGACTTTATTAAAAATGAGTTATATTGTTTCAGGAGAATTAAGAATGTTGACTTAATAATTTAGTCGTAAAGCGCCGTACGCGTACTCAATGTGCCAGATCACAAACGGAGTGTCGATGCGTGACTTATAAAAACTAAGTGCAAGACTTAGTAAAATTTAGTGCATCATAAAACGCTATACAAGCACTCAATACGCCAGTTCGCGACTGGAGTGCCAGTGTGTAATGCCTCGATATGAATCATGCATATTTGATGTGATTATTGAGTAATTATGAGATAATTACAGAATAATGTGGACTCAGGTTCGGGTTGAACCGAGTATGATAAGTATATGAGCTCTCACTATATCTAGCAACCGGGATTAGTTGAGGACACATATATAACATTATGTGTTGGCTTGAAGTGTGGGTACAAGAATTGTTGATATTAGACAAGAGAACAATGTTTATGTTATGTGTAGGGGTAACATGAGTTACATATAGTTGAACAACAATTATACATGAGTTTGACATGAATTTGAATTTCATATGCATTTGGGGAAATATTGGAAGCTGTATTAAACTAAGTTCAGATTTGAAAACACATAACATCACAAACACCTACAAATCTTTACAAAAGCCTCTCCTCAAATCCTTGCTTGTTCTTGCTTCTTTTCTTGGATTAAGCTTGGAACTCAAGATATCAAATTGTGTGAAGTGAATTCAAAGCTTTGTGGTTAGGTTTCTTTAGCATATGATGTGTTTTGTAGTTTAACATGTGTGGGGTCCTCGCTACTGAAGCTGTTATGTATCAAATCATTATCAAATCATTATACATTTATGAGTAGGGATTAAGTACTAACACAAATTGATTATGAGTTTTACTATATCAATTATTACAGCATTTACGACATCGTGACATAATATATATCACATGTACAGATGAACAAGCTAATATATTCAAGTCCTAATCAGTGGTTCAACTCACAACAGAAGTCGACTCACAATCCCGTCCTCCTACGTCTATGAGTCCCTACAGAAAAATCACACAACTGAGTACTGATAGACAACCATATCAGTTCTATATCAATAAGAAAACATCATACAATAAATAACCATCGTAAAATCTCAGCTGTGATTGTTATGTATCATGCATCACAATATGCAAATATGTCATGGCATGTCTCATTCATCATCCTGTTATAACGATACATATATGATATGTCTCTCAACTCAACCATATTAGCAGCACATATCATATTGTCGTCCTCACACGTTATAGCAACCATAGCATATGCTCAACAAGAGCATACTTCTCATGCCAAAGCATATGCTAAACAATAGCATACCTCTCATGGCATCAACTATATGTCTCAACAACATGAATGTATACCAATATGATTCCAACAATCATATATTGCAATCTCAACATATAGAAGCAACATAACATAATCATAACTCAATACTCGTACGACTACACGTACCTGTCGTGCGATACAAAAGATATAAGTTCAGGCGTCAATATTTAACCGCCTCTTTGTCCTGTCCCCTGTGATGATGCTACATGAATACCAACAATGTATCATGTTAGAATAAACTGTAGTATCAAATTCCACAAAAATCTAACATTTTGTAACATATAAACCCTAGTGATCGATCGCCATTTTTACCGATCGATCGCCAACATTTTCTGTCCCATCGAGATTGATCGCCACTATCTCGCGATCGATCGCCAAAATGTTCTGTTCACCCGCGATCGATCGCCATATTTCGTCGATCGATCACCAAGCCATTTCACCGCCTTAATTTACTCTACTTCGGTGATCGATCGCCACATGGCTCGCGATCGATCGCAAATGTCTGAATTTTTCAGAACATGTCGATTTTGAGCTTATCTTCATGGTTTAATTCTTCCAACTCAATTCCTTCTATCAAAACATGATAAATGCATACTATAACATCATATGAGTATGTTTCCTTAACTAAACAACTCAGTTATTTCCTTTATATCATGTATGAATTTAGAACTACCAAACTAATGTGTTTATATTCCAACTCAAACTAAACCAATGCATCACAAGTAGATAAAACACATACACATGACTCTTACCCACTAGATGCCACTTCTAGGTCACAAGCCTTGTGATTTAAGCTTGACAAGAGTGCAAGAGCAAGCAAGGTTTTCAGAGGAGCTTGTGTAGAGATTTTTAGGTGTATGTGGTGTACTATGTTTTTGAACTGATTACCTTGTTCTTTCAATATAAGCTCAAATGCACATGACATTCAACTCACATGCACACCACATTCCAAATGAAATGCACATGCATAACTCATTAGTACTCAACCACATGTATCTCACGTCCTTTCCACCCACAACATAGTGCTCTTGTTACATATACAACAATCCATCTAATACTACTTCAAACCATATGTAGATGTTCTCAACTAGCACCTACATAATAGTTCAACATATATGAAAACTCGAATAATTCTATATGTTTAGCATACTCCGTTTAACTCGAACTCGAGTCCACTTGATTACATAATTATTGCAGCATTACTCCATAATCACATCAAACATGTTTAAGTTAGATCGAGGCATTGCAACATGTGAGCATGATCAAAGTTCACTTGATCTCTCTTAAATTGGTATAAATGGAATTATAAGAAATAATCTTGAGTTATGTAGAAAAAAAGTGCATGTGATGTATCTGTAGTACTTTTATCAAGTTTTCGCGGTGTAATTTCAAGCGTAGAGATGAAATCATGGAGATAAGCTTGAAATCGTCATGTTCTAAAATTTTTCAGACATCGACGATCGATCGCGAGCCATGTAGCAATCGATCGCCGAGACAGGGGGAATTTCAAGGTGGTTTAAGCCTGTAGCGATCAATCGCTATAATGCAATCGATCGATCGTTGGCCTGGAGATCGATCGCGTATGAGGCAGAAACTTTACTTCAATTTTTCATGTTTTAGCGATCGATCGTGTGTTGAGTGTCGATCGCTGGAGACAAATTATTGAAAAATTAATATTTTCTTGGAATTTTTATAACGAGACCTATTATAACATTGTATATTGTTGATATTCATGTAGCACCATCACAGGGTACAGGACAGAGAGGAGGTTAAGCATTGACTCTTGAATTTATATATTTTGTACAGCACAACATGTACGTATTGACGTACGAGTATTGATGCTACAGTTACTCAGTATGTGTTGTTATGTGATGATGTTTATACATCTTTATGGAGATATGAGATTGTTATACATATTGTTATTGAGACTTGTGATTGATGTTGTGGGGCATGATGACATTTGGGCATGAGAAATTGTTGTTATAACGTGTGAGGACAGAAATATGATATGTGCTGCTAAAATGGGACGTGAAGGCTGAGCCACTGACATATTGAGGGAGAATGCAATATCATATATGTCCCGTTATAATAGGTTGACGGATGAGACATGTCATGACATATTTACATTTTGTGTTGGTAATGCTTATACAAGAACAATCACCATTGAGTTGTGAATGCATAAACTACAGGAACACATTTATATAGTATTTTGCATTCTTATTGAGATTGGATTGTGATGATTATATACATCAATACTTATGGTGTGTGATTCTTTCTGTAGGGACTCATTGATGGGGAAGGCCGGGATTGTGAGTATACTTTCTGCTGCTAAGCAACTTACTGACTAAGAGATGATCTAGTAGGAGTTTATGATAATAAATGATGTAAAGTATGTCATTTTGAAAATACTGTAATAAGTGACATAGGAATACTCTTAATCATTATGAGTTTTACTCTAGTCCTATTTTATAATTGTTTAATGATGTGACACACTTAAGGATTAAGTAACGAGACCCCACACAGTGCGCGGAGGGGTGTAGAAGAATTATATGACGTACATACTTTTTATTTTAAAATTAATAATTAAATAATATATTTATATTATTTCTTAATTTCCCAACGTTTCCCTATGTTTTTATGTTCTTTTTTAAAAAGTTTCATTCAACATTATTTCTTTTTCAAGTAGTTTATCCAATTTTGATGTTCCAACTTTGTTTTATGAATAAATTATACTTCTTTTACCACAATTAACCATTTATCTTTCGTACGATTCCTTTTAAATTCCCAACGTTTCCCTTTGTTTTTATCTTTTTTGAAACACCTGAATTGCCTTTCATTGCGCCAGTTGCTTCGGTTCTTTGAAGCCTTAGGCTCGGAAACTCCAAGACTCAGGCCTGCTTAATACCTTCTAGGCTTTTCACCTTCGTTCCCACTCTCTTGCTCAAAGTTAAAAGGCGAAGCAAAGTATCCCAAAAAGCACCGAAATTATTAACTTTCGGAAAAGACCACGTACGGCGGCTCGTGAAATCGTTAATCGGGATCCATGGCCGACCACGCCGACGAGCAGAAGAAACACGAGCCATCCTCTGAATCATTGATCGATAAGATCACGGAGAAATTTCAGAGTCATGATTCATCCTCGTCGTCAGACTCCGACAACGATAGAGACGAAAAATTGGCCGAGGCTCCCGCCAAGGCCAAGATCTACCGTCTCTTCGGCCGCGAAAAGCCAGTGCACAAGGTCCTAGGCGGTGGAAAACGTACGGATTTCGTGCTATGAACTTTTTGATTGATTTAATTGTTCATTTGCAAATATGAGATGTTTGGTTTATTGTTTAAGATACTTAGATTTGGTAGTTTTGCTGAGCGGCAATGCAAGATATTGCCGGGTGATAGCAGTGGATTTTTGGAATTTGGATGTCTCTATTGATTTAGCTTGCGCATACACATTCACAGTACTATTACTTTGCTATTCGTTTTATTCATTGGTGTCCAGATTCGTTTATAATGAAATATAATGGCATTGAAAATTGATCTTGGTTTGGTGGGAATGTATGCTTATAATTTGAAATCTTTTACAATTTAGTCACCGGATGTTTTTGGTTTATTTTTAAAGTGTTGCAGGTATTTATTCTATCGTTTGTTAATGCACTAGATCCGTTCTAATTCTCTTATGGTCTCTGAGTTAATCGATGTTAACAAATGCACGAGATATGATGTTTGGAATGTCGTTTTCTAAATTGTTTCCTGAGGTTAAAGGATATAAATGTTCTGTGAGTTTCCATTGATAAGTATGATGGATAAATCACATTTTGAGTCGCCTTGGTACATTTACCCCTTCAAAATCAACTATCTAGTTACAATCACTTAACATGATGTATTTATAATATCTTGAAAATTTGAAAAGTCAAGCCCCTCCTGCTGTGTATGACCGATGGACTTCTCATTGACAATATGTCCAGGTAGCGCTCTAGGTTTCACATTTTTACATCTCTTTTCGTTGTTCACCTTCTTAATACTCGAATTCTGCAGATGCGCGGAGAGGTGTTAACATTTAACTTTTATCTTGTAAACCCATGCCGTTGAACTGGAATATTATTTTTGATGTGACTATTTGTGGATGATTTATGCCTTCTTGAAACACGAAGTCCGATAGGAATGGATGTGAGTGAAACTCATTGAGTTTTATAACAACAGGGGACTAGTTTTGTAGGTTATCTGAAATACAAGATATGTGTTCTAAATTTTAATTGTGATCTGGTTGTTGATGAGTTTGTCACCAGTCCAGATTTGATGTTTAATGTGCACGTTGTTGGTGCTTGTATGTGTACTATTGAAGTTCTAAAGAAACACCAGCCATAAGAAATATCGATATGTTAATATGTAATTGAATATGATTTTTTCTCTGGTATTATTCATGAACCCAATAAGAGTCTTATCTTTTGAATTTTATATCATCTGACGCTGATATGTTCTGTCAGCTGCTGATGTTTTCCTATGGAGGGACAGGAAAGTTTCTGGCGGCTTGCTTGGTATCGCCACCACAATCTGGGTGCTTTTTGAATTACTTGAATATCATTTGCTCTCACTAGTGTGCCATATCCTAATCCTTGCCCTGGCGGTCCTTTTCCTTTGGTCAAATGCATCCACCTTCATCAACAAGTATACTTCTCAAGTGGCCCATAAGATTTCTGTTTGTGGCTACTTTTTCACAATTTTCTTACTTTTCGGTTTTTACATTTGCATCGCAGGTCTCCACCTAAGATCCCAGAAGTCATTCTTCCGGAGGATATCGTTTTGGGTGTCGCCTCAGCCTTTAGGGTTGAATTCAACAGAGCTTTTGCTATCATTCGAGATATTGCATGTGGGAAAGATCTGAAGAAATTCCTTGCTGTATGTGTTACCATTTGTTTGCTCGTACTTGATTATTGAATTTAATTAATTCCTACCTCAACTTCATTTTTCCTTCCATGCAAACAAATATTGGTAGACCATAAATTTCTTGGTGGCCGAATATGTTATCTCAAACTTATTACTAGATATTTCGTAATTTGGTGCATGTGGCTGTTCTTCTTTAATGAAGTTTGTTGCAACTGTCAATGGCTAATTCAGTAATCATTTGAATATTTTGCTTTCTGATTTTTAGGTGATTACTGGCCTATGGGTATCATCTGTTCTGGGAAGTTGGTGCAACTTGCTCACTTTATTATACATAGGTACTTTGTAGCTTAATTATGGACTTAAAAGCAACGCTCTTTGCATTTCCTGATTTTAGTTTTCGCCCTTCAAATGTAGGTTTCATTTTGCTGCACACAGTACCTGTGGTCTATGAAAAATATGACGATCAGATCGATGCTTTTGCTGAAAAAGTTGAGGCAGAGTTCAAGAAACAATATGCTGTGTTCGATGCCAAGGTATTATGTAAAATTCCTAAAGGTATCAAAGACAAGCTTCCTTAGATCTCGCAAAATGGTGCTTTGTCAGTGTTTTCTGCATATGACTCGGGTGTCTGATGGAAGAACCCAAACTCTTAATGGTTTGTTTTTCGCCAAGTCTGTGATTTTATATAATTTATAATGGATTTGGTAATTTTGTGAGGCAGTTGAGTTGTGCCGCTAAATTATTGAAACAAATTGCTTTATTGTGGTAATTGGTTACTAGTTGGCATCGTAACTGACAGTTTTTTTGTTTTTGATTTTGTTTTTTTTTAATGGTTGTATTTGCTTGAAGATAACCACTTGGTATCTCAAATTAATCTCATTCAAACGAACTTCAAGTAAATGATGAATAGATAAATAAATTATATTATTGAAATAAACTGCATATGTGAAGGTTTTTTTCAAAAAATGAATCAAGCAACGATGATATAAATACATTAGATTATTGAAATACGTATGCGATAATAAATACATTAGATTAATGAAATACGTATACGATAATAAATTACAAAATTGAGATCAAAATGGACAGTTTCTAACTTTTCAGATGAAAGTTTTGAGTAATTTCTCACTTTAGATGTGTAAATGAATCAAGATAATAATTTTGTGATCAAATAATGGACTAAGGTACCTTTTGGAGTGCGGTATGAGATAAGTAATGTCATCACTAAAATTATGAGAATATAGTGTGATAAATTATATGATGTTTGGTATGATTTTAAATGATGGATTAATTTTATTATTTGATAGCTAGAGTTTGAGTAAAAAGTTTGACTTTGGCTGAAGAAATATTTTAAATTAACTAATCAAACTAATTATTTTTAAAACATTTACTTTCATTATTTTTAAGCTAAATAATGTCAATTTGTCAAATTCTAATTTAATTACATACTAGAATTTAAACTAAAATTTAATTACATACAAGAATTGTTTTCTTCTGAAAACAATTTGTTTTCTTACCACATGTCGAATTTATACCAAAATGTTATAAAATTTATTGTTGAAAAAAAAATTATTTAGAACAATATTTTATGTTTATAAATGCATTGTTTACTATATGTAAATGCATACTAAAAGTTTACTATTAATTAACATAAACTGCATTCAAACAAATTGTATTTTCCAAAGAAATTCAAAATATTCTTTTCTGATCGAAATATGAGTACAATATATTTCTTATAAATTAGGAACAGTTTACACAAATATTAATCCATTTTAACAAGAATTTTTTAATAACAACCAAAGTTCACGTTGTTTATAGATTTACATATTAACGTGAATCTATTTTGAAACCACAAATCTTCATTAAAAGGTTAATAATGTCCATTATATTTGAAAAATCGTCTAGATATTTTAATAAATATGCCTATTTATATTTTAAATACATGATGTTTTTAGCCTATTTTCTCATCACAGAGGACTTTTTAGCCTCTTTAGGAGGTTCCAAATGCTATTTCCGGCTTAGGAAAGTCATACGCCCATAGCTTGCAGATGGAATTGTCGTCTGTATCACTATCATTATCACCATCTGAGGAAGATTCTGATGAAAAAGAGCCACCTAAGATATACTCCACAATCTGCTAAAATCATGAAAAAAGATTCTGTTTAATTTCGTCGCAATTGATTGCAGTATGGAGATAATGGAAAATCTATCGAATCAAGAAAATCACGAGACATTCTTCAGCACAGATAAAGAAGGGTCAAAACATAAGATGAATGAAAAATCTATTGTTTCCTTTCCACATGATTTTCTAACCATATGGAGACTTGTTTTGTGACAGATAACCATGACTCTATGATGCTAAGAATTCAAAGCACGACGGAAAATTGTCCTATAAAAAAGACATGTCGAGAGTTGAAAGGTTTTACCTGTCGTGGCGATAGAGGCTTGATTTGGTGGGTGTTGATGTCCATGATACCAGAGTTATTGGAGCACTTGTTGCTACTTAACCAAACGATTGAACCACAGCTGTAACAGTATCCCCTATGTGATTTAATTTTTTTTGAACAAACATCTGCAATCACATTGAATGCCAAAATAAGTATCCAATTCAAATACAGTCAATCTTTTCATTACCACGTCCATGGAAAGAACCAAGAGAAATAGAAAGAATCTGAATTTATCCACAGATGTCACAAAACAAACAAAAAGGGAAAGAAAGTTGAAATATAAATCATCTATCAACTTATCCCCCTCAGAGGTTTTGTCACGCCCCGGGCCCAGGCCCGCGCAAGCGCGACTGCAGAATGGGCTCATATAGCAACTACTTCGTATCCGTCATCGCTCTACGAAAATGGTTAACCCAAGTTGCTATAATAGTCCATTGTAAGCCTTTATAAACCACTTTAAATTTACATCCACAACCAATGTGGCACAAGAGTATTACAATTACCCCTCCTTAAGAACGCGACGTCCTCATCGCGACCTAACTCATCGATCCACCGGCACTGGGAATCTAGAGGTGGCTCCTACAGGTTCAAGAGGTGGCTCCCGTCATGTAGCACTTTGCCCCGCAGGTTCAAGAGGTGGCTCCCACGCACGTGGCGCTTTGCCCCTTTAGGCTCAAGAGGTGGCTCCCACGCACGTAGCACTTTGCCCCGCATAACACTTGTCTTCCGATGTTTTCTGCCGGTGACCGGCTCTGATACCATTCTGTCACGCCCCGGGCCTAGGCCCGCGCAAGCGCGACTGCACAATGGGCTCCTATAGCAACTACTTCGTATCCGTCCTCGCTCTACGAAAATGGTTAACCCAAGTTGCTACAATAGTCCATTGTAAGCCATTATAAACAACTTTAAATTTACATCCACAACCAATGTGGGACAAGGGTATTACAGGTTTTTCTTAGAAAAGGATCATCATGTAAATTCCAATAAAAAAGGTCTGATCTTGGTCCCTTTAGATTCCAAAACTTGAAAGTTCGACGCCATTGGGTTTTTTTCTAAATGGGATGCAAACACTTATTCGTGATGAAAAGAAAAATTCATTCCATTCAATGATGTATATGCTAAGGGGTACCAGTATTTTGAATATGATATAAAATGAAAATCCAAAATAAGGGCACATGGATGGTCCGGGCATCATATAAGGGACTTTGAGAGCATCCAACAAAATATCTAACACCAACGAAGTTGCAAACATACCTCCGTAGGCTCTTTTGAAAGCATATCTCCAATCAGTACCAACCTTAGTTTCATCGTGATCTGCAGTGTACACGTCTTTCTTACTTTCTATCATTCCATTAGAATTAACGCCATTGAGCTTAAAGAAATTGTCAAGATTACCAAAGAAAGTAGCATGTAAGCTCTTCCACAGATGGTTGTCACTAGCTACCACATTCCATAACCTGCACATTAAGCCCCCAACTAAGAAGCTGATGATCTAACATGTTCAACTAACTTTAATTTGATAGGAAACAAAATTTATTGATAATAAACAGGGATATACAATCGAAGGAGAAGCATTATTCCAATCCAGCTATTGAAATTATAACTCGATGGCCCAATCAGAATATGTACCCCCAGTACAAATAAGTTACACCATTGTTTATTCTGGCTAATACAGATTGCCAACTAATTAATAATGAACTTAATGGAGCGTTTTTTAGATCTTTATTCAGCCTTGCGCAAAGTATAAACCAGTATTTGATGTTATCCTCAGGTTAAGACGTGTCTTTCTCTATTCATTCAAAGATCCGTTTGTTCCTCAATCTACAAAGCTCCCAAGAAATTGCCTCATGTTCGACTAATTAAAGACCGAATAATTGGCAATTCATTCCATAAGTTAACCTATATTACAAGCAAAAATGATAAGCAGAAAAGCACAACACCTGCAGACTGGAGCGGCAGAAACCAGAGACTGCAAATCTAAGAAGCCAAATATGTGCACAAGAACATCCTGAGGAAGCACATTCAAAACTGAAACACAAAAATCACAATTAGACACACAGAATCAAACATCAAAGCAATCAAAACTCATCAGTCAGCATTACCAACATGCAAAAGGCTTAAACAAGTTAAAGCAGATAAATTAGTGTAACGCTCGTGAAGACAGATTTTCATCATATTAGCAGATATTGCATAAGCTAGAATGAGACTAGTGACGATAGCTTGGTACAAAGAATATTATAAATCAAGTAAAAGCTAAACTAGCTTTCTTTACAAATTCAACGCTCTTAATCAAATAAGATTACGACATGGATGCCAAAAGATCTGTAGCATCAGAGTTACATGGACTAAATATTTACTTAAAGACCTATGGAATCAGACAAAAAAGAGAGGAATGGCACATTAGATATTAATCTATTATCCTTCAACGCTAAGTTAAGTCTTGGCAAACAAATCATAGAACATTACTCAAGAATTAATCATCACTTAAAATAAACTAACTATACAAATTTAGTAAAATTATAAATAAAGACTAATCGATTGAATTTAATTAATATTAAAGGAAACCTCCTTCTTCTTTTTGAGACTTGGATTTTCTCTTGCAAGCAACCATTGCATGCTTGTATTCTTTAACTGCCAATCCCCGCTTCTGTTTTGGCAGAGTAAACTCGGCGCTTTGCAGAAGGGAATTAGCTGCTGAAATTGCAGACTGTATTTGAATCCTAAATAACCAAAAAGAAAAAAAACTGAATCCAGCCAATTTAAAATATCAGAAAAAAGCAAAAATAAAAAAATGTTGGGCCTTTGAAGCTTACTCAGGAAGGAGGTTAAACGCGAAAATAGTGTCTTGGAAAATTTGAGACTGCAGATTTTTGGGGCATATGGAGTATGCGCTTCTGAGAAACAAGCTCAATTCTTTGCAGGCAAATGAGTAATGATACGATCGACAGAGGGATTCTTTCAACCGAAGACTCTGGTATCTTTCAATTGGATTTTCTATGGGATTTGGATTTGGAGCTCTCATTATCATAACCCTAAAAATATTATGGAGAGATTGGACTTTCAGATTTTTCAATCATGCGGATGGAAAATTCAGGCAGACAACGGCACAACGGACGAGAGGACGACGCCGTGCCAGTTAGAATTGAAGATCAATGATATTAATTTGGCTGAAGCCCAATTTAGTGTATGATGATTAATGATTTTCCTAATTTGATCCTTATTGTCGCTGATGGGCCAAAATAATCCCTCATTTTTCGAATATTCACCCTCTGGTCCTCTATTAGTAGTCTTCTGTTCCAAATTGACATGAAATCCCCAAATTGACATGAAATCCCTAACCTAATTTTTCTTTCAACACTTAATCGATTTCTCACCTGCTTCGAAGTTTATCGAGTCAATAGTGCTTGTAGAGGTAAGTGTCTTCTCTCCAACTATCATTATTAATAAAAAAATACACATCTCTCCTATAGAAAATATGGTTTACAATTTTGACATTTAAGATATTGGAAAAAAACTACACGTCATCAAAATTTGTCATTGTTTAAACTAGATAGGATTGACCCCATTATTAATCATATTTGTATAAAAATATTATTGATTGTGAGTCTCATTTCTTTCACCCATTTCAGGAAGCATGAATTTACTGAATTGAGTTAACGATCTACATTATAATACTAGGTAATGCCCGTCACGCAGTGCGCGACGAATAAAGTTCGGAGAAAATAAATAGATATATTAAACGAATGCAGTCATATAAGTTTATATGATTTTGATTTATTAAATAGCATAATACATATTTATCTGAATGATTAAAATTTATGAATTAAGTATATTGTGAAAGCACTCTGTTTGAACATAAGACCCGAACCTTGAATTTATATTTGATAGAATTGAGATTTGTTACAATTAATCAAATGTTATTGTATCTATCTGGAATTTGGCAGAAGCTGTACAAAGCCGGTATGATATGGCCAAGTTTATGTGAACAGCAGACTAATAACATAAAACTTTATTATATCATATAATTATCATATTACCATTATATGAAGCAAAGAAAATGGTTTGAATATTCAGATGTAAAATACTTACAGAAACTAAAAAGGAAAATGATAAAAGTATGATTGAATTATATGTGGAAATTCTTTACAACATTGAAGAACAAATATATAAGACTTACACAAGTGCAATATGGCAACCAAGGTTTAGCTTAGCAATGATGCCTATTGTTGTAAGAAGCAGGAAATAGTTGGGAAAGACGGGAGTCAATAATTCAACTCCAATTCTCAAACCCGTGCTATCAGGCGGCTCTACCGTTACTTTGTGCCTCTCATACGTGCAACATAAGCATATAATTTTGAATATGTAATGTTTTAAAAAAAAATTGGCAGATTTTCTCCGTAAATTGAGTTATCCGGAAAAAAAAATACATAGCAATATATATCCTCAATCAATAAACACCAAATTCCATAAATAACTAATAAATATAATCCACTTTTTCCTCTAGCTTTGTTCAGGGTCAGCTCATAAAAACTGTGTTGCTGCAACAAGGAAAAAGTACTTTCATAAGCGTATGAAAGACACATACAACACTTGGTTGTGGTTACTTTGTTCCTTTAAAGTTTTCAAAGCTTGTGTGGACATTGGAGGTTTCATTGTTTTTGGCTGAAGATCTTACATGTGGGATGACGAGATCTTCTTTCACATAAAGCAAATTCTCCACTGAGGTAGTCCGAACCTCTCGAGATTCAGGTGCAAGCTGCTGCTGAACAGAGCGAAGAAACTCCCCAATTGTATCACCTTTCCGAACATGGTTGGCTCAATGATTAATGCCAGTAGACAAAGTCAATAAAACTGCACAATGGTAGAATTCCACCAACTTTGAGGGAGGAATGGAATGAAAAAAGAGAGAAAAGGCAATTATTAACCTAAATCACTCGTCTATGGCCAGCACCATCCCAATAGCTGTAAGTAATTTCAAGAGGCTCATCTAAAACACGTAACATAAAGAAAATGCGAGAATCAAAAAAATAATCTTAGCACGTTAACTTCATTAGAGCTGTAGGACTTTCAGACGAACTTTTTCTGCTGTTGTTCTCGAAGCCACTGTAAGGGTATGCTTCAAATCCCAAAGGCCAAGGATAAGTAAAGAATTAAAAAGCATGGGAAAAGGTTGCAGTTATATTATATGTATAAAAAGAGGGGACAATAGCTCACCTATCAAGTAAAAAGCTAGTTTCAACGGTAGGATCTTTGCCAAATTTTCTACGTCTTTCAAGATCTTCATTGTCTTCAGACAAAAGCAATGATGTATCAAATAAGGAACATAAATGAGTAAAGATTCTTCAATTTTATCCCAATGACAATGATTGGAAATTTAAGTTTTCTCCGGCTGCGATGAAATATCTTACATGCCTACCAACACAAACACCTCAGAAGAAAAACCATCAATATAGATGTCCTACATACTTGGAAAATGAGTGTAGGTCTTACAATCACTCATATTTTAACACATGCGGCATACTATATTTTCACAAATTCCACTAAATAGTTCAGACAACCAAATAGGTAAAAAAATGTGACTTTTTAAGATAAGATTTAGTCTTCAATTTAACAGACAGTTCGTTAAGAAAAAAGATAAAGCAACAAATAAATGCAAACGAAGTTCCAACAAGAGACAAAGCATGTCAATGAAAACATGAACAAAATTAACAAAACTTATCATTCATTAGAAAAGAAAAAGAATATGCAACCCTCCATTAGAAACAAATCTACAAAATATGCAAAACATCCAGGGCAAGTAGCAAAGAGCAAAAGACTGACTATTTATAGCATCCAAGGAAAACAAAGGTATTACCACAACATAAAAATAAAAGAGACTTTTTGTTGGAATCGAAGAGGGGGGGTGAATGAGATTCCTTGGCTACTTTAGCTTTTTAAAATGAGTTTGTAAAATAAAAATATTTTGCGCTTTGCGGAAGCCTTTAGTCAATCGATAAATGAACAATAAAATAAATAAATGCGTAAATGAAATAATGCGGTAAATAACAAAAAGATTTGTTATAGAAGTTCGGCGATGAATCGCCTACGTCTCCTCTTCCCGGTTAGATAACCTCCAACCGAGGTTCCACTAGAATAAATGTTCTTGGCCTTGAGGGCTCCAAGTAAGCCACAACACAACTCTTCCCGAGTTACAACGCTCTTCCCGAGCACAATACTCTTCCCGAGTACACAAGCTCTTCCCGAGCAACCAACACTCTTCACGAGTCTTCTTGGCCTTAAGGGCTCCAAGGATAGCCACACAATTGCACCACCTTCACTTGATGGCGACTTTACAATTTTCCAACTTGCTTTGGTGTTGGAGGACCTTTACAATGAATTAAACCAACAGAAACACCTTCACGGTGTACTCACACGAAGACAACAAGACTCAACAAATGAAAACAATCACAAGCTCCAATACAACAACAATGTATGGAGAGTATGATATAATTTGAACCAACAATTGATCAACACTTTGTATGAGTTGTAGACTTGTTCCTTAGCTTCAAAATGCTCCAAAGCATCCATATTTATAGTGTAGAAGGCCTCCAAGGCTCCTACTAGCCGTTGCACTTCAAAGGGCTGAAATCACTCCTGGATCGCCTCAGCCATCGCCTCAGGCGATCACCCATCGCCGCGTTCCAACGGTCAAAAATTGCACAGATCGCCTCAGGCGATCGCTGGATCGCCTCAGGCGATCAAGAGCAAAAATTAAGGCCGTAGCTTCAGCATGTCCAAATTTTGCATCGCCTCAAACGAACTCCACATCGCCTCAGGCGTTCCAGACCATCGCCTCAGGCGTTCATGCCATCGCCTCGGGCGAACTCCCCGCGCGCGTGCCCGCGCATTGCCTCGGCGTCGCTTCAGTCGATGTGCGGGGGCGAAGTCCCTGTGGCTGCCATCGCCTCAGGCGATGGTCACCATCGCCTGGGGCGATCTGCCCCGCATGCTCGCCTAGCCATCGCCTCTGTCGATGGGCGTGGCGATCCTCGCCTGGCACCCATCGCCTGGGGCGATGGCACCCATCGCCTGGGGCGATCCGTGTCTTCCAAAAGACAATTTCTTTGGCATTTCAAATCTATTACAATCTTCAAATTTGATCATAATTTAAGCTGCATACTCAATAAAAACCATTAGTACAAAATGTATAGGTTTTGTAATCATCAAAACAAAAACGATAATTTTATTTAAAATAGAGGAAATAGAGTTGTAGCGTTTTAAGGCGCAACAATCTCCCCCTTTTTGATGATCACAAAACCCGGTAAACTTGAAAGCAAATAAGACTTATAACAATGCAATGCATAGAGAGTTAAAACTCCCCCTTAATGAATGCAATGATAAACAATGTTTCAATGTGCATTTTTATCACCTTTACAAAATGTGTCACAAGTTGTAAAAACAATTAGGTGCAAATAGCATTTCATCAATTAAGATTACACCAAGTTTACACATACATTCTCCCCCTTTTTGTGAGAATAAAAAAGGGTAAAGGATTTTTAAGAAAATTGGACATAGTTCCCTTTAAAAATTGAATAAACCATAAATTCAACCAAGTAATACACAATCAACTCAAAATCCAATCAACATCTTAAAATCCATCAACATAAACAATAAATCCATTCCAACATCATTTAACAATTACAATCCTTACAAACAATTACAAAAGGATAAAATCTAAAAAACACAAAAACAAAGACAACTCAATCCAAGCCGCCATCACCATCACCATCACCATCATTCCCGTGAGTAGTATCCTCATCCATGTGAGTACTGGAAAACTGAGAACGAAGAGCGTCCACTTCATGTCGTAAATACGACAAATCTTCTCTCGAGGAGTCTTGGTAAGCTCGAAGAGACGCAACATCATCTCGAAGGGAATGAAATTGAGAATTCATATCGACTCTCAAGGATTGAAATTGTGAGTTCATATCCTCACGAAGGCTTTGGAATTGCGAAGTAAAAAAGGCAAAGGCGTCTGGATTGAATTCAAAAGAAGAAGAAGGTTGATGACTATCAGGAGCTGGAATATCCGCCCCAATATTCATCATGTCATCAAATGTAGATGGGGATTGATGCTGAATGGGTGGCTCATCGATATTTGGTTCAATCAAGAAAGGAAAATGAACCCTTTGGGCACTAGTCATCCTATCAATGGGTAATGAGGGGTGATCTTTAGGATTGAAGGCAGAAAGTAGGTTCCCCGGATCATTAACCCAACAGGAAGTGAAAGGATTCCAAGATATTTTGTTAAACAAAAAACACCTTAGATTGAAGGTGTCCTTGGACTTGATAGGGAGTTTCTCATTGTCATCAAAAGGAAGGTTGAAATGAAGAAAAATCTTTGTTAGGACACGGCCGAATGGGAGAATAACCTTTTTAGGATTATGGGCGGTGTTCCTAAAGATTTGGACAATGAATCTAGGTAGGTTGAAGGGGGTCATTGTAATGATGTAATACATCAAATATACATCAGAGAATTTCAACCTAAGACGATCACCATCCCGAGGGATCATCGAGGTGATCACAATCTTGTGAAGGATTTGGTAGTTTGTAGGGATGGAATTCACAAGAAAGGATTGGTTTGGACATTGAGGGGTTCCGCCAAATATGAGATACAAGGCTTGGGCAGGATCACATACCCCATCATTGGGCCAAGTAGCTAGAGCAAATTTAGCCGGACCCTCCGAAGGAATGCGAAGAATATTTCCTAAATCAGTGCTATTGAATTCAATTGGGCGATTACAAACGATGGTTTTGATAGTTAACTCGCCATCACCCTCAAACAGTTCAAGATTGGCATAGAAAGAATGAATCATGGATGGATACAAAAAATCGTTCTTTCTAGGGGGTTTGAAAAAATTTTCCCATTGTTGGAATTGAATCCAATCAAGAATTGGGAGCTGGGAAGTCCTAAGGAAATCGAAATCAAAGATATAACCCGGAATTAATTTGCGAGTAAGATAGTCTTCCGGAATAGGCTTACCATCAAGTGGAGGACCCGTATAATTCCTATTGGAGCGATTAGAGCGTCTCCTCCGGCTTGATTCTCCTTCTTCTCGGTTGCTTCGAGACATATTGCAAGAAATTTAAGGGAATTGAGGTAAAGATTCGATTTTGAGAAAAGGGGTTAGGGTTTGCAAAAATTTCGAATTGGAAGATTTGGTGTTTGGAAAGTGAAATTGATGGTTTGGAAAGGCTTATGATGATCGATTATAACAATGATGAAGAAATCTCGAATTATGGGTGAAAAACACGAATTGTTGCTGAAAAAATGAGCAAAAGCCGTAGCCTTCAGACTTTAAAAACCGAGATCGCCTGAGGCGATCTGGAGAACGCCTGAGGCGATCGAGAACGCCCGAGGCGATGCTTGCGATCGCTTGAGGCGATGCGAGCCACGCCCGAGGCGATGCTTGCGATCGTTTGAGGCGATGCGAGCCACGGACGAGACACTGCGCACAGAATGCTGAGGCGATGGTTTGGCAACATTTTGAGCTAATTTTTGGACCAAAAAATTATTTTTGATAATTCTAACTAACATTAAATCATCTAACAACAAAAATTAATCACATAATCTCAAAAACACAATAATTCACAATTTGTGACTTTTTAAAAGGTGATTTCAAAATGCATTTTTGAAATTAAATGTGAGTAAATTTGATTCCCCCTTAACAATTGTATAGCACATACAAAAAAAAAAATCAAGTAAAGCATAAAATAAACAACTCTCCCCCTCAAACCATGCATACACAAGCTCTCCCCCTTAAACTATGCATAAAGTAAACTTCAAGATTATCACACAATTATCCCCCTTTTTGTGATAATCAAAAAGTACAAAAATTAAATAGACAAATCACAAATATATGTTGACACATAGCCATATTTTATACATGTTCCTCATCAAGCATATAATAGCCCAAATAAGCATAAGATTAATTCATTTTGAGGAATACAAACATGCGTTTTAAGGCGATCAACAATGAATTCAAAACGTGCATATGTTCTACCAAAATTTCATGCATTTGTGCCCAATAAACATTAGAATTCTCAAATCATCATTTGATAAATTTATTAAGATCATGATAGCATTATTTCAAAGATAGAGCATCTAAACAAATATATCATGCTTAATCACATAATATCATATAACATATTCAAATTAGAATTCATTGCACTTACTATAAAATGATAGGCATACATCATGCAATAAAACAATTTATATGTGCACATGCTAAGGGGTTATGCATTTTACTCCAATCAATATTGAGCTTCATTATTTATTGGTCACAATTAATTTGTGCCAATTAATTTTGAATTGCTCATTTAAAATGTATAAAATAAATTTTACCTTTGATGACAAGAGTGCGTTCTTGTCATTGGTCCTATGCCTCGTGCTTCTTCTATAGTTGTGAATAGTACAAACTCCTCCTTTGAGTTGCTTGGCCCTTCATCCTTCATTCCATTCTTGTCCCTACAAGACAAATTTACAATTGGAGGAACTTTGGTACCCATTTGATTTTTGGGTCCTAGGGGGTTAACTTTCAATGGCACTTTTGGAATCCATTTCCACCTTTTATTAGGTTGGTATTGGATTCTAGCAAACCTACACTTGTTTTTGGTATGACCACTTTTACAACAATAGTTACAAGTAGGAGAGTTGTGCTTTGCTTTGGCCAACAAGCTTGAAAAAGATTTTGATTTGTTTGAAAAACCTAACCCGGCTTTGTCAAAGCTACATCGTTGTAATCCAAGCAATTCACTCATCTTTTGACTACTTTCACTATATTTGCAAAAAGATATCTTTAAAGAATCTAATTCATTTTTCAATGAATTATTTTCTTCAACTTTCTTAGCAATCTCAAGTTTGAGTAATTTATTACTCATCTTGGTTTTGCCAAGAGCATCAATAAGATCATTATAAGACTCTAAAAGTTCATCAAAAGAAGGTACCTCATCATCGCTTTCATCTCCTTCATCTCCAAGAGCCATTAAACAAAGATTGGTGGCTTCTTCTTCATCGGAGTCGCTATCACTCCATGTAGCTATAAAAGCATTCTTCTTGCCTTTGTCCTCATTCTTCTTCCTAGGACATTTGTTAGCATAGTGGCCTTTTTCTTGACAATTATAGCAAGTTACCTCATTTTTGGATTCATGTTTGGTTGCACTTGAGGTCTTTGACTTGCCATGTTTGTTGAAGAACTTCTTGAACTTTCTTGTGAACAATGCCATCTCCTCATCATCATCATCTTCTTCATCATCGGAGTGATCTTTTCTTCCAACCAAGGCAATCCCATTTCTCTTGGATCTATCCTCCTCCTTTACTTCTCTCCTTGTGGCAACTTCAAGCTCATGAGTCACCAATGTGCCATGGAGCTCATCAAGATCATAGGAAGCACTCTCCCCTTTGTTGGACTCTATGATGGCCGTCCTCTTGGCATCCCATTCCTTTGGTAAGGCTCTTAGTGCTCTCCTCCATATTTGCTTTGGAGGATACTTCTCTCCAAGTTGGGCAAGCTCATTTATGATTTGAGTGAGCCTCCTAAACATAGAATCCACATCTTCTCCGGAATCCATCTCAAATGTTTCATACTTGAGTTGCAATAGATCAATCTTGGTCTCCTTTACTTGATTAGTGCCCTCATGACAAATTTGCAATTTGTCCCAAATTTCCTTTGCCGTTGAGCACATTGAGATCCGGTTGTACTCCTTCATATCTAAAGCACAATGCAAAATATTAATCGCTTTAGCATTTTGTGAAATTAATATCATATCCGCTCTAGTGAAATCGTCCATATCTTTGGGAACACTAATTCCCCCAACTTCCTTTAAAGGAACATGTGGACCTTTCACTATGATTTTCCATAGATCATAATCTACGGATTGGATGTATAGAGAAATTCTATTCTTCCAATAACCGTAGTTATCACCCGTGAAAAGCGGAGGGCGATTCGTCGATTGACCTTGAGCAAACTCATTTGCTAGATTAGCCATAAAAAGGATTTGATTTAAAAACAAAAATCAAATGGCTCTGATACCACTTGTTGGAATCGAAGAGGGGGGGTGAATGAGATTCCTTGGCTACTTTAGCTTTTTAAAATGAGTTTGTAAAATAAAAATATTTTGCGCTTTGCGGAAGCCTTTAGTCAATCGATAAATGAACAATAAAATAAATAAATGCGTAAATGAAATAATGCGGTAAATAACAAAAAGATTTGTTATAGAAGTTCGGCGATGAATCGCCTACGTCTCCTCTTCCCGGTTAGATAACCTCCAACCGAGGTTCCACTAGAATAAATGTTCTTGGCCTTGAGGGCTCCAAGTAAGCCACAACACAACTCTTCCCGAGTTACAACGCTCTTCCCGAGCACAATACTCTTCCCGAGTACACAAGCTCTTCCCGAGCAACCAACACTCTTCACGAGTCTTCTTGGCCTTAAGGGCTCCAAGGATAGCCACACAATTGCACCACCTTCACTTGATGGCGACTTTACAATTTTCCAACTTGCTTTGGTGTTGGAGGACCTTTACAATGAATTAAACCAACAGAAACACCTTCACGGTGTACTCACACGAAGACAACAAGACTCAACAAATGAAAACAATCACAAGCTCCAATACAACAACAATGTATGGAGAGTATGATATAATTTGAACCAACAATTGATCAACACTTTGTATGAGTTGTAGACTTGTTCCTTAGCTTCAAAATGCTCCAAAGCATCCATATTTATAGTGTAGAAGGCCTCCAAGGCTCCTACTAGCCGTTGCACTTCAAAGGGCTGAAATCACTCCTGGATCGCCTCAGCCATCGCCTCAGGCGATCACCCATCGCCGCGTTCCAACGGTCAAAAATTGCACAGATCGCCTCAGGCGATCGCTGGATCGCCTCAGGCGATCAAGAGCAAAAATTAAGGCCGTAGCTTCAGCATGTCCAAATTTTGCATCGCCTCAAACGAACTCCACATCGCCTCAGGCGTTCCAGACCATCGCCTCAGGCGTTCATGCCATCGCCTCGGGCGAACTCCCCGCGCGCGTGCCCGCGCATTGCCTCGGCGTCGCTTCAGTCGATGTGCGGGGGCGAAGTCCCTGTGGCTGCCATCGCCTCAGGCGATGGTCACCATCGCCTGGGGCGATCTGCCCCGCATGCTCGCCTAGCCATCGCCTCTGTCGATGGGCGTGGCGATCCTCGCCTGGCACCCATCGCCTGGGGCGATGGCACCCATCGCCTGGGGCGATCCGTGTCTTCCAAAAGACAATTTCTTTGGCATTTCAAATCTATTACAATCTTCAAATTTGATCATAATTTAAGCTGCATACTCAATAAAAACCATTAGTACAAAATGTATAGGTTTTGTAATCATCAAAACAAAAACGATAATTTTATTTAAAATAGAGGAAATAGAGTTGTAGCGTTTTAAGGCGCAACACTTTTGATGAAAATATGGCAAAAGGCAACTAAATCATCGATTTCTGATTACTTTTAACAAGAATAATACTACTCAAAGATTCTTGAATCATGGATATATATAGTTCCTCTAGGAAAATTTAGAAGCCGCTCTCAAACAAGCAAAAATAGCAAGCATCCACTAAGAATTAGAAGCCCGAGTACTCATTCCAAGCCATGTCTTCTTTGATGATGTACGGAAAATAAAACGGAATACCATGTGGAATATGGCAACTACAGCTCGGATAATTTGTTTTAGAATTCTGTTTTATTATTCATGTTCTAAATAGGCAGATGGGTGGTTCATGTTTTAAAAATTTGTTTCACACCATTTAGAATTTGAAACCTGGGCTACCAGCACTCCAGATTTTCTATTCCACAATCGTGCTAGATACCAAGAAAAGTAAATAAATATTTGGGAAAATTGCATATTGGTGCTGTTTTCAGAAACTTAATTCAAATAAGTCTAGCAAAAAATAATGTTTACAAAAAAATACATGTAGGATATAATTATATTCACATAAGTTCACTTTTTAAAGAGTTGATTTGCAAAGGTTTTTTTTAGTTCCCAAAATAACTTTAAGTTATAAAAAACTCTAAACCTAATTTTAGACTAAATCTTTACTGTCATCTCTTTTTCCCATCTGCACGTAAAATCTCCAATTTTCCGGCTATTCTCAGATCATTATTTTCTTCATCATCTTGTCGTAGCATCTCCTCGTCCCGACCTAAAAATTATTTGCTAAATGGTATGCACATGAAATATGTTTGAATCGAAGCATCTAAATTGTTCGTAGCATTTGTAATCTCTAAATTGAAGAAGACATCGAACTACTCTGCACATATAATTTTCGGATCTGCTCTGCACATTCCATCATGTGTGTGTATACTGTGTGCGTATGTGATTATAAATTTGAATAACAATGCTAAATTTTAGATAGTGAAAGTCTGTTGGCATATTTTTTTAAAAAAAAAAAAATATCTCATGGCTTTGACTGATGCATATGGATGTAGAAGTAAGGTATACATTGGTGTCCGAGCTTGTTTGCTTATTTTCAAAATTTATAGCCTGAGAGCAAGATAATGCAACGAAGAAGATGACCCAGAGAAAAAGTAATTAGTGCACGGAAATTATAAAAAATAACTGGTGCACGAAAATATAACTTTGGTGCACGAAAATCATAAAAAGTAACTGGTGCACGAAAATGATAAAAAAGTAACTGGTGCACGAAAATATAACACTGGTGCACGAAAATCATAAAAATAACTGGTGCACGAAAATGATAAAAAGTAACTGGTGCACGAAAATTATAAAAAGTAACTGGTGCACGAAAATATAACATTGGTGCACGAAAATATAACACGGATGCACGAAAATATAACACTGGTGCACGAACTTTGTGTTAATTAACTGATGCATAAAATTTGCAAAAAAACAAACTGGTGCACGAAAATATAACATTGATGTACGAAAATCATAAAAAATAACTGATGCACGAAAATATAACCTTGGTGCACGAAAATATAACCTTGGTGCACGAAAAATTATAAAAAGTAACTGGTGCACGAAAATATAACACCGATGCACGAAAATACAGTACTGATGCACGAACTGTGTTAATTAACTGATGCACAAAAAATTTGTGACAAAATTTGCAAAAAACAAACTGGTGCACGAAATAAAATAATTGGTGCACGAAATTAGTTACTGATTTTTATTTTTCGTGTATCAGTTAATGATTTTCAATCTTGTGCACCATTTATTGTTAATAACTTTCGTGCACCAGTTATTTTTTATAATTTTCGTACACCAGTTACTTTTTATAATTTTCGTGCACCAATTAATTTTTCTCTGGGTCATCTTCTTCTTTGCAAGTTTCAAACTGAAAATTTTGAGATTGAGCAAAGAAGCACGTACATCAATGAATCATAACTAAAAACCCTCAAAAGGCAACAAACAGTATATATATACACACATCAACACACATACCAGAATTGAAAAAAAAATCTGGAAAAAAGTGATGGAACGGAAAATCGAAGAGATGAAGAGAAAAATCAACTGTAAGAAATCGTAACTGGCAAGAGAGATTTACGAGGCGATTTGAATCGCAGTGGTGAAGGGAAGAGCTGGAGCGTAGTGCTTAAAGGAAGAGATTGAAATTTTCTGAAATTGCCTCCTTTTCTTATTAAGGACACTTTTGTCATTTTAACCTAAAGTGTACTTAAATGATTGCAAGTTTTTTTCCTGGACTAGGATGAATAAAGATTCAGTAAAAGGTACCGGCCTAAACTTTGCCCTAAATATTATTTGAAATAAAATATATCAGTCGTAAGTTGGGTTCCACCACCAATCATAAATATCCAAATTCATAAATTAAAACTCAAGCTCAATCAATCATTAACAAAAAATAACAAAAAATCATAAAAGTTATTTTACGAGATCGACGAGGGCTCAAAATCTTAAAAATTATGCACAAAATATATTGGAAAATTTCCAGATAATAAATCAAGGCAAAAAAAAAAACTAAACAATAACTTAAAATAATCCAATTTTTTTTACCCAAATTCCAAAAGAAACAGCAATTGAGAATCGAATTGCTCCATACCGAATCATTCAGCTATTAACATCTCAGCCAAAATCATACCATAAGAATCGGCAAGGAATAACGTAAACTATATCTACGCCTACATGGTTGCGAGTGCTTTCACCTGTATGTTGGGACGGCGTGTGCTGATCTTTGTGCAATGTTCCGTCACGGGAAAAATTCACTCACTCTTGCTGTAACTTTAGGAGTTTCTCCTTCTCTTCCTCTTCTATTTTGTTCTTAATATTCACTCCCTGTAAAATGCATCTTCGAAAAGCCTTCTCAGACGGAGTTCACTGAACAAGAAATCCTGGAAGCTGAAGCTCAAGAAGATACCCTAGGCAAAAGTGTGGTAGCGGAAGAAGAAGAAAAAGAGAGAGAAGAAGAAAAGAGAAAAGAAAGGGTGAAGTTTTGGGGTTGAATAGAAGAGAGGAAGTGAGTGATAAAATCAAGTGTGGCACTCTCGTAAATAAAAAAGGAGAATTCAATCCAAATCACCGACCATAATCACCAATTTTAGCGGGCTTATATAATGTTAACTAGTGAAAGCCCTTCGCGCAATGCGCGAAAAATAATGTCCAGATAATATCCAATAAAAATAAGCAATTATATTAAATTAATGTTATCATATGAGTTAATAATACATATTATAATGATATGATTTTAACTAAATAAATAATGCAGTACATACATAATACACCTTATGATTCAACAAAAAAAAACCCTTACAAAATTTACAGACTATATCAATATCTCAACAAGAGTAGTGATGATTTAAAAAGTGATAATTTAAAATTCAATCTAGTTGTTAATCACATAACTACAGCTTGAAAAGAAAGGGTGTGTTGGAGTACCAGTCAGGGACGTTGCTCCCAGGTAGCCTCTCCAGTAATGCGCTTGGAGGCTGGACGAAGGAGAAAAAGTTTTAAGTACTCTCTAAGCAAAAAGTTCAAGTATTCTATGAGCAAAAACTTTCCAATAGAAGTACTGCTCAAAAGTTTAAATCCTCATCAGAAACACATTCTTTAAGAAGATTAAAACTATTAATTAGTACATTAAGCAGATGAAACACACTTGAGTCTTTCAATGCAACATCAACCTCAAATTTTATATGGGAAGGCTTCGACTACAGATTTTGTTATCTCGTTTCAATCATAACATGCTCGATCCTCATCTTGACAATTACTATTGCAATATCCAAACTAAAGCATCTGCATTTGTTATCAATCATACTATGACATTATCCAAAAAATACAGGCTTGCCCCATCTTGTATCTTAATTTGAGCTACCTTCAACCTTAAAATGGATATCTTATTGGTGTATGCACTAAATACTCAATCAACTGAAAACTCCCTTCTAAGGTTCCACTATTCATAAGATTACCATTGAATTGCTTTCAAGTGCAAGTGATATATGGCAATCCATAACTTAAATAGGATCATCAAACTATAAATTTGCAAGCTTTCAGACAAAATTCAAGGCTACACAAAGTAATATTAACTTCATTGAATTTCTCTAAAACTGAAATCTTTGGTCCTACAAATTTCGAGGTTCATCACCTATAACAAATCATTCATGTTCAACTTGCATTTCCAGGCTCTAAAAATTTCTGCATTTGGGAAAAAATAATCAGCTACTAAGCATCAAAGATTAGGCAGTACTCAATGCTTATCTTTACACACTTTGTTTTCCCAATTTGAAGAGAAAGAACTGTATTCGCAAATGCAGGCGCCATAGAAACCCACATTAATCACATCAAACAACCAGAAAGAATGAAACTTGAGAACAATGAAGCGTAAACAAGAACAAAATAAGTAGAGATATACTAAACCTGTTCAATAGCGTCGCGGTTGAAATCATTGCGGGACTCACTACCATAAATAACGACACCTTCAACATCACCTCCATTCTTCATGAACTTGAACCACAACTGCGTCCCAGTTTCATGTGTACTTCTGCACCATCCAAGAATTTTTCCACTTTTTTGCACAACCCAGAGTGGAGAAGTCCGATGCGGGAGAGTTGCAACATCAGACCCACTGGAATAAGAAGAATTTATAGGTTTAGAGGAGTATTGTGGCTGGAGAGAAAGTGGAATTGTTGACGCCATTTCTGAAACATGGACAACCATAACTTCGTGAGCTTTGTATGTTCCTCGAACAACCTAGACCTCGCCATCCTTGCTGGCCAGCATGAACTGGACATTGTGCTTCTTTGTAAGCCCGAATGAACAACAAACCTTTGCCGCTCTCAACTGCCGCCGCCTCCAAAATCCGTCTACTGTGCAACCAGGAGAATAAAGGAAAAAAAATAAGCAAGGGGAGGTGGACGCAGTGGAGTCCATGGACAAAGTTCGGCGGCAAGAAGACTACGAATGGCCAAGAATGATTGGGAAATTGGGGGTGGAGAGTGAGCGGCAATTAAGAACAAAAATTCCTCCGATGACATTTTAGTAATTAGCCAACAAATGAAACCCGGTGAAATACAGTAAGGAGATGGCGGCCAAATCGGAAGCGGATGTGGCATAAACTATGCGATTTAATCAAGACGAAAGCAAATGGCATAATCGTAAATAGGATGACAAGTGAAATTGAAATCACCGTCCAAATTCTCGCTCTTATATAATAGTTAAATTAATAAACGCTTATTAAGTGCTACAAATTTTAAACAGCCGAAACTTCAAGAAAAGAATTTGAAAATCATAGTCAGACTCGTAGGGGTGAATATCATCAATCGATTAATTTTTGTTTTACATAACATCATTTCTAAATTGCAGGTTTATTCTCTCAAAAAAGGTAGGCTCTTTGGTAGAATCTGATTTTGAGGATGATGATATTTTATTTGAAAATTTGGTGGATGGTAGTGGTGCAAACAATGATGAAGATGGAGATGACCTTTATGATAGTGATTTTGATTTTGAGGACGATGAAAATTTTGTGGATTGTGATTTAGAGTTTAGAATAGGCTGCTTAACGGATCGATCTGATCCAGAATCAGTCGGTTCCGGATCCGATAATCCTGGAACCTGTCCGATCCGTTAAGGAACCGTATTGGATCCGGTTCTGGTCCAACCCGGAACCGGAAAAAAAAAAACGAAGATATATTTATCTACTTTTTTAAAAAAAATTAACGAATCCAGTTCCGGTTCAACCGGAACAGGATCCTTTGGTCCGGAACCGATAAGATACCGGATCCGAAACGGTAGAACTACCCGGACCGGTTCGGAACCGGTTAGCCCGGTTCCGTTTCCGAACCGAGCTAATAGGCCTGGTTTTGGACCGGGTCCGGATTGACCAGGCCCATTAAGCACCCCTAGTTTAGAAATGGGAAACAAAGTTTTATTGTTTGCATATGAAGATGGAGATGACTTCTTAATTAGTAGTCATCCTTTTAATTATCTAGTCATATTGATTTGCTTATAACTGCAGAAACATCATCTTGCAATACAAGAAAATGATGCATACATTAGGTCCAATCCTCCCGAACCCTGCGTATAACGGGAGATCCATGCATCGAGTTTGTTCTTTTATTCATTACTAGTGCTCCGTTGCACACGTTGCATGCATATACAATATTTGTTTTGTAAAATGAGGTGGTAATTATAAATTTAGTTTTTAATTTTTGCTTTTGAGATGTAATAAACTTTTTTTAAATTGATTTTGTAGTTTAATACTTTCCCAAATATTTTTTTGATGTTATTGTGGTTATCCAAATTAGCAGGGATCTTGCGGTCATTTAGCACATAATAGCAGGGATATTTTCGAATTTGAAAAATGGTCATACTATTAAGGTGCGTAGCAATTATAAGACATTAAGATATTAAATGAAAACCAATTCAAAGTTTACAATGATGGGCCAACCTACAAGCATTAAACACAATAGCCCGCACAAAACAACAACACTATAAATGTTGACCGAACATACATGGAGTAATAAATATACCGAGATGGCTATTACTAGTAAACTGAACAATACAGCCAAAAGAGGAAATTCACCAAGATCAGCTAAAGATGTATTGGCCTTCCTTGAACTGTGAAAGTAAAAGCAAAGTTGCTCGTCGTAATATGTCCCATTGAGACCATGCATCTCACCAGAAGGTCATTGATTTGGTTAAGGAATATAATACCCAAGCAAAAGACAATGTTATATGATATCCATCATGCTTGACACCAAGGCAAGTCTTTCTTTTTTTGCATGCGAGCTTTTGCATGATTTAACTGGTGAAAATGGTAATTTAATTAAAGCCTCGGTCCAGTTTATCATCACTGGCAGTTATTTCGTTGATGGAAACATTTGTTAATACTCGATCCAGCATGTTCTAGTTTTGATCAAGTACTTCTAGTTCTCTATTCCGGCATACTCAATGTTTCAACTAATGGGTTACACTTAGTTGTCTTGAAGCTTTTGTGCATTATAATTAATTTTTAAGCCACACATAATTTTTACATCAATGATGGCTGCAAATATTATAGTTTTTCCTAGGCATTACTCTGAAGAAGGTTTACTTAAAAGTACAACATGGTAATTAAAAGGACTTGTTGAAGTAATACTCTGCAAAGGCGACCATCATTTCCGTTTGTTATTTGTTTAATTGTTCTTCATTGTTATCTGATTTTTATATTTTTGATATTGGGTTGATTTTTCTGGAAGGGTCCTGAGGTCAGGAGTGGCGATTTAACTCAGCCAATTGAATTGAATGCTGGTCAGGAATTTACTTTCACAATTAGAAGGGGAGTCGGATCAGCAGACTTTGTCAGTGTTAACTATGGCGATTTTGTAAATGATGTAGAAGTAGGGGACATGCTTCTTATTGATGGTATGAAGCTGTAAATTTTCTTTCATTCTCTTCAATGACAAATCAACTTATTTATTCAGAAGCAAGATGTGAACTGCCATTCCAGATGCAAAGCTGATCTGGTGTCTTTAGACTTTGTTGGTTAATCTACGATATCAAACTTTATGATTTATAAGTAAGGTCATATAACTTCACTAAAGCCTATGGCTGGAATTTGAGCACTTCGTTAGTTGATTTACTGACTAATGATTTTGGTATTACTTATATTATATTTGGTGATTACGTATGGTATGGGGTCCCTTGAAGTATATTCCAACATTCCTTGCTTTGGGGCCCCTTTTCTTTAAGGACTGGTCTTTTTTGTTGTGTGAGACGGACCACTCGCACAGACTGGCTCTATTTTAAAGAAAAAATACTTCAGATAGACCGAAATTGTTTACCATTATATAGGTGTATTACTATCATAATTTTATTCACAGGCTCATACTGAAATTTTACTCTCTCGATGTATTTTGATGTTGCTTTTATCTTTACTGCTCCATTGACTGCCTCTTGGCTTTTTTATTACTATCATAATTTTATTCACAGGCTCATACTGAAATTTTACTCTCTCGATGTATTTTGATGTTGCTTTTATCTTTACTGCTCCATTGACTGCCTCTTGGCTTTTTAGGTGGTACGATGTCATTCTTGGTAAGATCCAAGACTGAGGACTCCGTGAAATGTGAAGTTGTTGATGGAGGAGAGCTTAAATCCAGACGACATCTTAATGTCAGGGGAAAAAGCGCCACACTTCCATGTCTGACTCTTCTTAGTCTTTTTGTACCCTCGTGTTAAAGAAACATGTAGCAAGTTCTCAAAAATAAGATTTTTTCAGGCATTGGCTGTTATTTATTTCCTTAATCTCTGAAATGATCTTTTGTTGTTGACTTGCTACAGAAAAAGACTGGGATGGTATCAAATTCGGAGTGGACAATAAAGTTGACTTCTTTGCTGTTTCTTTTGTCAAGGATGCAGCTGTGGTACATGAATTGAAAAATTAACTCAAAGGTAAATTTAAAATTTTATCAATTCAAATGCAGCTTGAGAACAGTTAATTGTACCTTATGTATTGAGTGCTGTATTTTTAACTCGAAGAATCATAATCTTTACCATGCAGACTGTGACGCAGACATCCATATCATCTTAAAAATTGAGAGTGCAGATTCCATCCCAAATCTGCATCCTATAATAACTGCATCCGATGGGTAAGACAGTTAATGTTAATTAATTTGTTGGAAGAATATGCCAATTCCTTCCACTTTGTTGGAGTTTGAGAAAATCAAAATTCAGTTTGAAGCCAATTTATTTTGAATAATCTCGATTATATTTGCTATTTAGTTAGTATTTATGGCGTTAACTGATGTACGTATTTTCTAAAATGCTCTTGTTTATCCATTTGAGAAAGAATACTCGAGCTCGTAGTCTGCCTGTTGTGCTGCCATTGGAGCCAAACTGCTACTTCTCTCTTTTGAGTCATTTATACTTTTAATTTGGTGTACATTTACTAAATATAGTGAGGTCGTGGCCTTTTCGTTCTCAGGCCATGGTCGCCAGAGGAGATCTTGGTGCAGAGTTTCCAATATAAGAGGTTCCTTTGTTGCAGGTAATCTCCTGACTTCTCTCTGCCGGGTTTGCTAGTTAGAGAGGAGGAAACATGGATATTCCTACAGTTGTCCATAACAATACTTGGTTGGCTCCAAATAATTTACCGTGGGATGGAATATGACAATTGCAGGAAGAAGTTCTTATGATACGTCGTAGTATGGGAAAAGCAGTCATTGAGGCTACAAATATGCTCGAGAGCATGATAGTTCATCCCACACCTACCCGAGCAGAGGTCTCAGATATTGCCATTGCCGTTAAAGAAGGCGCGGATGCAGTTATGCTTTCTGGAGAAACTGCTCATGGGAAGTAAGTAAATTCCTCTTGATTTTGACATTAAATCTTTATCTTTTTCATATATTCTTGTGCATAATTTTCTTCGTGAACGAATTGACTTCGACTGAGAAAAATTGTTAGAATTGATCTCTTCAATGAAAGGTTTCCTCTGAAAGCTGTCAAGGTAATGCACAATGTCTCCTTGCGGACCGAAGCTACTGTAGCGGGTGCACAAACTCCTCCAAATCTAGGCCAAGCCTTCAAGGCAAGGGCAATATTTTGTTTGGAAATTCCTGAGCCAGTGTTCTTTTTTGCAAGATTGTTATGCATGCCAATGCATATACTCCTTAAATGCCGCCAAATTTTACCATTTATTCCAGTATATGCAGACCATATGAGAGAAATGTTTGCATTCCACGCAACAAGGATGTCAAATACGCTCGAAACTTCAATTGTTGTCTTCACTAGGACTGGGTTCATGGCAAGTCTACTGAGCCATTATCGTCCTTCATGCACTATATTTGCCTTTACAAATGAGTAAGTACTGTGAATTATTATTATCTAATGCTATTGTCAACGGTTTTTCATAAAGGACTGTATTAATGTGAGATTTTGCTCGCTCGATGTTGCGGCATTTTGGTGGCCGCAGATAACTCTAAGGGGGTAATACATGAAACGGTCCCTCTTGTTTGTACACATTCCCAATTTAGTCCCTCTTGTTTGCACTGACCCGATTTAGTCCTTCTAGTTTTCTAATTTGTCCCAAATCAGTCCTAACCGTTAAATGCACCGTTAAAACTAACGGAAAGGACTGAATCGGGTCACTTAAAACATCAGGGACTGAATCGGGAATTGATGCAAACATTAGGGACTGATTCGGGTCATTTAAAAAGATTGGGTGACTTAATTCTTTAAATTATTAAAGTAATTAATATGGATATTTTATTTATAATTTTGGCAATTTTTTTTAAAATTATTATATTTAAATAATGATATAATATATTAAATTCTACATAAAATCATTTTTTACTCAAACAAATCAGTAGCATATTGATATACAAAATATATTTCGATTAATATTTTACTTATTAAACAATATATATTTTTGATTTCATTAAATTATGTATATCAGATGTGTCATCAATTTATTAAAAAAATATTTTCTTTTTGATAATTAAATAAAATTTTTATAAATTGATAATATTTTTTATAATTATTTAAATCATGTAAAAAATGTATAATTAAATATATTATATCGTAATTTAAATAATTATAAAAAATGTCATCAATTTATAACAAAACTTATTTAATTTATCACAAAAATTATTTAATTTATCGAAAATGAAATATTTTTTTTATAAATTAATGACACATCTGGTAGACATAATTTAATGAAATCAAAAATAGATCTTATTTAATAAGTAAACTAGCCAACGAAATATATTTGTATATTAATATGATATTGATTTTTCTTTTGTTTGTTTGAGTGAAAAATGATTTTATGAAAAATTTAATATATTATATCATTATTTAAATATAATAATTTTACAAAAAATTACAAAAAATATAAATAAAGTATCCATATTAATTACTTTAATAATTTAAATAATTAAGTCACCCAATCTTTTTAAATGACCCGAATCAGTCCCTAATGTTTGCATCAATTCCCGATTCAGTCCATGATGTTATAAGTGACCCGATTCAGTCCTTTCCGTTAGTTTTAACGGTGCATTTAACGGATAGGACTGATTTGGGACAAATTAGAAAACTAGAAGGACTAAATCAGGTTAGTGCAAACAAGAGGGACTAAATCGGGAATGTGTGCAAACAAGAGGGACCATATCAGGTATTATCCCTAACTCTAAGCTATTTTTAGTATCTCTTTGAGTAGTTCTTACCAGTCGATAATCCACGCTGATCTTGGCTGTGGAATTATTTCCAAGTAATTAAAGTCATACTCTTACCGTTGTTCTTCGACCTATGGTGACAAACTAAGAACCCAATGGTAAGCTTGCCTGAAATATCGTTGTTTTGTTAAAAATTTCTGTGTCGTGTTTCTTCTTTACTGTGTGACAAACCACCATCTTTCTTCTCACACCGAGTTTTTTCCAATTTATAGAATCAAGGAATGGTGAAAGAAGGCGAGGAGGTTGCTCTCGTTCAAAGTGGCAAGCAGCCAATTTGGCAGTCCCAATCCACTCATAATATTCAGGTCAGGAAAGTGTAAAAGGGTTGACGACATTGGATACCGGCATATTCCCTCCCTTGCATCACGCTTTCATTGTTTTTCAGTGTGGATGGAAAAACGAGTGAAGAATTTTTTCGTAGCATTATATTTATTATTGACTCCTAGATTTTCAGTTTGCAACTCTTGGCTAATGTATCGTGATGCAACGACCTTGGCTTGGCTTGTGTTTTTTTTTTTTAATACCTTTTTTAGTTGTAGAACATGTGATGTGACCATTTGTAGCTTCGTATTGTCATGTCTTTGTTGGTCGATGAAATTTATAAATAAGTGGTGGAAGAATTCATGGGAAAACCTGTAATGAAGTTATGAGATGGAAGAGCCACCCAGTAGTTGGTTTTCGGGATATTCTGATTTTTCTTTTTATTTTTCATTTTGTCAGAGTGGAAAACGACCAATAAGTTCTATGGGATGTGAAGAAACAAGCTATTGTCAAATTTGTTTTGATAAAAAGGGATAAAAGCGCTTAGATTCTATGGTATCTAACGATCCATTAAATTTGAAAACTTGAATCATCTAGTCATCTATGAGAGAAATCTATGCCCTAATCTATTTGGTGGAACTAGAATCGTTACTCACAATGATCCTGACAAAATGGATTATATCACACGCGAAATCTGTCTTTCGCAACCAACATTAATTATTAATTAATTAAGTACAATTCCTTAAGTTTGGGCTTTAGGAAAACAGCTCCTTGATTGCGTATATACTACACACCTTATTAGATATTCCAGATGGAAGGACCTCTGAACTTATTGGGAGAGAGGAAGCTTCTCGGTCACCTTTTTCCAGCCAGCCATCACTCAGCAATGAACAGATCATTGGGTGCTATCCCCCATGGAAACTACCCGTAAGGGGGCAGCAACCCTTGGATGAGCATATTCTCATCCAATGGTTTGTTGTAACCTTATGGAAATTTAGCATCATTGGAAGTTGTATGAAGTGAGTACGTATCAGTATCACTAATGGGAATCGAACCCCTGTCTTCTACATGAAAGACGAGTACATCTTTCTGGCAAGCCTATCTTCTAGGTAGCCGGTAAAGGTGTATACATATACTAGTTACAATGGCACCGCATAAGATGCGGTGCCAGTTATCGTGTTAGCTAGGTTCTTTATTTCTAAGAAAATTAAAAGATCTTGCATAAACAAGCATGGTCACAACAACTATCATTCCAAGGGAGAGCACTCATGAGCATGGATCTAATAAGTATCTCAAAACACAACCAACTAAGTACTGCAGGGTCTGGTTTTCCTCTGCTCCATACATATTACACACAAAATAGCAGATACAAGAATCACTTTTGTGCAAATCAAGATCACCCAAAAAGTTTAGTATTCCCAAGAGCGGACGGAGGCTGGAATCAGTACTTCAAAAAAGTGTAGTATCTTCCAAAAAGTTGAGGGCTTGGCCCCTTCCAGAAAGTGAGCATTCTTCCAAAAGCTGCAGAAGCCAAAAGATATAGATACCATAAAGTTGTAATTGTTAATGGAAAAGGAAGATTGTAAAACAAATTTTTTTTTTTTAAACGTAAAAAACAGACATGCAACAGCAAATGATCCTCTACATACTGAACGCTCAATACAGCCAAAGAACGAAAGGTACGATAAAGCTAAATAAAAGCCATGCTTAAGAGTCAACTCAACTGAGGCATGTTGAAACCCAAGGGTTGTAAGGAAAGACAAGAAAAATTGAAAGAACGCACAAGCTCAATATTAAATCGTAAAATAGCTGCGTTTTTTTGTTTTTTGGAAATTGCACAGGTAATGACCGTAACACCGAGAACAAGAATTTCAAGTCCCAGAAAGTGAACAGCACGAGGCAGTTAATAAGCATTAAAAGTGGGAAAAGCTTGGTAAAGGTGCAAACGTACATGAGGACCGAGCACCTATTCGATTTTTTTGGGCCTAATCACCCTCCCTCTTTTAGAGCGTTTCATTGTCGGGTTATGGCCAGCAGCACCTACAAGGTAAAACGCGAAATTAAATGACTTTCCCTGAACGTAAAAAACCAAAGTAGGTATAAAGATCATAGTCGGTATATGAGGTAAGGTAAAATAACCATCCGCAGGTGTCTCTTCAAGAGGTGTATCCGTGCCGACGTCAAGATCGCTTTCGGAAATGTCATCTTCTAGAACCACACAGCGCATGGATCTATTCTTAATTTGTTTTCCTTTGGTCCGCACAGCTGCGAAACAAGATGTTTTGGTAAATAAGTACGTAAGCAGGTTTATTGTCCCAAAGAAAAGAGCCTAAATGATAGGGGAAAATGGATATCCTTTTATAACTAACCTCCAGTTGAGTCAATTCCATCAGTCATACACTGCGTGTGTTTGGGTGTTTTTGTTTGCTCGTAACTCATTTTTGTAGACAAACGTTGGATCCTGTCAGATTGGATAAGGCCTGCAAGCACATAAGAATCACATAAGCCATTATATAATCCAATAGTTTATTTTTTTTTGGGGGTGTGTAAAGAGATCTATAGTTGGCAACATGAAAGCAGCAGTTGGTCGGCCTCAGGATCATGTCCAGGTGAAGCACTTGTGCGCATTAGAGGTGGCTCTAAAGGGCCATCAGCCTCTGTAGTGTCTGTATCCAACGGAATTTCCATAAGAACAAATAATGATGCAGACTATCATTTAATATCTTAAAAACATAATATAATTGTACAGTACATTTTATCATGTGTCGGTAGTGATTTTTACAAGAGCCAGCCCTCATGCATATGTTATTGGCGTTCAAATTGCCACAAGGACCATGTATCATGTGTTTGCAGACACAAGAGTGTAGGTGAGGGTACACATCAGGATCAGGGATTTCAGCCGATACAAATCGATCATATGCGTCGACAGAGGTTATCTTGTATTTTTTTTTCAATATCACAAGCCAATGCACATGTGGGAGGCCTCTCTTTTGGAACTCGATGACATACAGGTATGCGGCAACTTTGCCAAATATTTCCTTGTCCATGATTTCATTTTTCAACTCCTCGTTCTTTGCTCGGAAAATCCTCACTAATAAGTCAGCCCTATTATGTGCATGCTCGCCCGTTAGAAGTTCACTCTGTACCTCTGGCCAATTTGGGTTACACGTCATGGTGAGGAAAAAATCTGGTTTCCCAAACGTGGTGACCAATGCAAGCGCATTCATGTAGCGGCGCCGGAGATCTCTAGGCCCGCCAAGAAACGAAGCCGGCAGAACAATGCGTTGGCCGATAGACCTACCATAGGTGACGCCGTCACAAGCCATACTGTCAACAATCCCCTGAAAGGACTCTGATCGAAGCTCTTGTTGCGACTGTGCTTTGCGCAAGTAATCCAGGCGTTGGGTCTCAATCTTCACATACATGTCGATTTGGTATTGTTGGATTAGCCTACCGGCACGAAGTATGTTTGTCACATCATCACGTCGCAGCTGAAACCTGTAACAATAGAATTCTCGGGCGGCCACATTCCTATGGTTATCTCGATTGCGCTCCAAATCTGAAATGAATGAGGAAAAAACTTCAGCATGAATAAAACAGGAAAATAAGAATGAAAAGAGTGAGAGGCATGCGGTGCAAGGGAAAAGTAAAGGACTTACTTTCATGCTCAGCGCTTAGCAGGTTCTCGCAAGAAATCTGATCATCTAGCAAGGGCAAAGGTAGATCATCGTCGAGCGGGTTGGAATCGGCGTCAAGAGCATGGTGATCAGACCATTCCTTGTGAATGCCTGTGTGCCACCCCGGCTCACCATAGGGGAAAAGGAGGGGGTATTGCAAGGGATCGTAGCAACCGTAATAGTAGTGGATGAATTGTGTGCTGCCTGATTTCGTGTAGACACGCACATCGTGAGGCCGTTCTGAAGGAACATCAGTCAATTCATTCCAAATGGCCGCGACATGATCGACAACGGGCAAATTATACACCCTACTATCTAAAGAAGGATCAGCGCGCAAAACAATTTTATAAGAGTTAAGATCAGGCATATCCCTCAGACTCCTGAAGAAATTTGCGTATGGATTGTTTTTCATGAAGCCCATTATTAATGATACAACCTCACCATCCAGATCCCCCGATTGTGCTAGCCTATTCGCAACTTCATTTTCTGTGCCGTAGAAGTACAATTGAAGTTGCCGACCGCAGCCCTCTGCGGGGATCAAATCCCTGATGAAATGATAAATACCGCCCTGCACTTTGAACGTGTAAACTCCCTTGTCCCCCTTGCATAGCTCATGATCATAATATATCCCTAAAGAAGTAAATGCAGAAGAGTTATTATATGTACGACATCGTTGTTGGAAATGCTCCCCAATATGTGAGGAAGCATCAGTATAGAGGTGCCACAAGTCTAGAGGCATCTTTGTGCGCTCTAGGAAGATCTTTCCGCTTGAACAACAAAATCCCGGAGGCTCCCTAAAGATGCGCCTTGCACAGCAATGATCGCAATCTACAGCAGGAGGTAGTTGCCAAGCCCCGGCGGGAATGCAGCCGATTCTATCCAAATATTTTAGAGCTCTACATTTTTTGGCAAGGAAGCTGCTCCCTGTTAAGAGTTTTTTAGGCAACAGATTAAAGTAAATAACAAAACGCATTTCCTCACGCTGACATATGTAATATAGAATGGCATACCAGGTCCACGAGTGGGCCTCCGCTTATTTTTTTTTGCCGCTGTGCATGTCGAGCTTGGGCTGCCATGGCAGTGCGTGTTCGCGAGACCTACCACTGAGTAACAATCTTGAAAATGGAAAAAAACACAAAGCAATGCCTTAGAGAGGCCCTAACAAAAGGACAACACCATGTGCTGCATAAAAGCGTAAACATATTTGTGTTTGCAACTTGATATATATGAAACATATAATAGGATGAGACTAACGTGCACAGACCAACCTTCGAGAGGGATACGGCGTGACCTGTACGCCGGACTTTCGAGTAAACCTGGGGCAGCTTGTTCGCCTCGCGGAGGTCCGCGGGATCGAGCGGTCTCTGGCAAGCCTGGATCGAGGAAAAGGTCATTGACTTTTTTCCCGAATGAATATGACACACCATCAGTCTCACAAGATAACAGAATGTAATTTAAAGATGCGGAAATAATAAATGAAATCCCAGGAAAGCCGGTAAGACCATTTAGAGAGGTACCAGAGGTTTTGGCGCAAGCTCCCTTGGTTGAACGAGAATGAATGCCATCAGTTGGTCCCCCCGACATGCCAACCCAACGAAAGGAAAATATGAGAGCCAATTTCCGCGTACCTACCAAGCCAAGAAGCAAACATGAGAACCACATTGGGGCAAAAAATAATAAAGACAGCAAAAGAGTACCATGGAGCCCAAGCTACAGGGCATGTAAAGGGAACAGTGCCCAACTGTAGCAGTACAGAGGGGGACGAGAACCCACGGGGAAGGTCCAGATGCGCAGGACGAGAGAGACACCACTAAGCCCAAGAGCGAGCCGGCAGCCAGGAGCGCAGAGTACATGGAAAAGGGAAATCGAAGCGCACAGCCCATGCGGAAATGGGACACAGGGCAGGGCCCAAACGCACGACAATGGGAACAATGGGTCAACTCAGAAAGAAAAGCGGAAGGAAGGTGTAACGGAAGCCCACCAATCGGCTATAGCGGACCCGAGTCAAAGACAGTTCTAAATGAGGAAGTTGATTTTGAGGAACAATACACCCCAAACTCAAAGAAAGAAGTTTTAAAAATATGTGAGTCGGAAGGAATGCACTAATTCCTCATTAGAACCGTCAGACAAAGAGCAAACCCAAACAAGGAAGTCCGAAAATAGGTATGTGAATGAAATGACACCAAAGGGGGGCCAAGGACGTACAATAGCACAACATCTAAATGTTTCACCCATAACATGTTTCATAACAATTAAGTTTGGCAAAGGACGAATAAACTAATCACTCTTAAGGCTGACAAGACAATTAATAATATACAAAGTAGCATAACAAAAGATAGATACTAAACTACCTCTTTTTTAACTTATTCATATAAGTTGTTTAACCAGTAAACCGAGACCAAATCCAAGAAAGGCGCAACCCATAAGTTTATTTCGAGCAGCCGGGCATAAATATGAACCCAGGCCACGCATAAATATGGCACACTTGTTCATTGGCAAAAGCCAAATCTTGAACAGGGAGAACATTGCATATTCTTGAAAGATGGAAAACAATCAGCAGGTAAAATGCGCTAAAACAGGGTCAGACTCGACATGAGCCTAGAGCATATAAACCTACTTTACACAAAACATGCATGGGATCTGAAAAATACGTAATAGCTATATACTATATCAGGTAAAGCAACAAATCAAGCTTCAGACTTGAAACAGCTAATCAAGCAAAGAGATAAGGGAAATGTACGAAGAACATTTTAGCACAACAAAGTGTGCGACACAAAATCAATAAGAAGAGAGAAAACGAAGCCATCAACACATATTGAATGAAGAAGCAGTAAAAGACAACGATTGTTACGCAATAAAGGCGACCAAAATCAGCAAGGAAGCTAACTGCATTCTTGAGAAAAAAACATAACATGAAGTGACTGTATCTTGGTAGCAACAAAGGGCGTGCAACTCAAGGCTAAAAATGAAGCCAAATTTGAAAAAAAAAGCCAAGACCAAAACCCAAGACCTAAACAACAAATAACTGCAGTTTGTTTCACATGTGCCAAATAAGAGAGGCAACGCAATCTGTGTAAGGACACAGACGGTTGAAACCCAAAAAATATAAACCAAAAAACGAAGAAAAAAAACGAAAGACTTGAAGCTTTTAGGCATCGCGTTTTGGTTGCCAACCAGAAGCAGAAAACATGGCCTGAGATTTCTGCTGCCCGGCTCAAACCCAGAGCGGAATTCACGTGCAAAACAAAAAACGTGACCCTCGAAAGGGCAAGGGGAAAATGGGTTAATTAATTTTTGAGTTGAATGCCCTGAAAGAAAACCCACCTGAAAGCAACAAACCAGCAACGTGCACGAACACAAAGAGAAAAGAGCTCAGTTTTTTTCCAGGCAGAATAAATTAGAGAGCCAATGAGATATGTATGATAAGGGCAGAGACGCCTAAAAGGCAAAAAAACTCAAAAAAGCACATAATAATTGATACAGAGGATAAAGCAGCCACTGCAAACCACCGTACCATGACAGCCCACGAAGAGCCGGCCGAGAAGAATGATGGTGACCCCCATAGATGTGATTCCCTGCACCAAAACCGGCGGTCAATGGAAATAAGAGCGGATAAAAAATTAAAAAAAGAAACAAGGGAGAAACCGTTGTGTAAAAGGGCGAAAAAATCGGGGCAAATGGCGAGAGGGCGGCAGCAAAGATCAACCATCAACATCAAACCCACCATCCACGGCTGGTTGAGGGCAGAAAGAGCAGCGAAAAAGCTTCAGCAATAAATGCAACCCGAAGCGTGTTGAGCCGGAGCCAAGCGAAGAGGAAGAGAGAGGCGCGCCACAGCGTATGGGCAGAAGGCATGCAGCCATTCCATATAGCCAAAGCCCAATACAGAAGCCCAACACCCACAATTAACCAATATCTCGGGCCTTTCTCTGGAAAAAACCCAACCACTTACCGTATTTAAAAAGACCCAACACAAAGGCACTGTTCATCCGAACAGTTGTTTCAACAAAAGCACACTCAGAACACTGTTGACCTCACAGCCCACTTATAATATTGTATAATATATATTTTTCGAAAGGTAAAGGTGTAGTTTTTAATAACTAAAACTTGGAGTATTTACCGTACACAATTTGACGCACAATGGAAGATGCATAATATAATCGGGAATAACCAGGTGGTTGTTATACCTAATGCAACGAGAAGCATTTAGGTATGTTAAATTACAGTTAGAATTGTGTGAACTCATGTGGATGTAATGCATATAGGAATGCGTGCTCTGACTCAATAGGAACTGACCCACGAGTGCATCTCACACAACATAACATAAAAAGTCGAAAACTAAGAGGAAATGATCACCAGCAAATCAAACAAACTACAGTTCAAATAAGAATCATAATATTTACAAGTAACACAATCAAACCTAACTAAATCTGACACTGTAGAAATCCCAATCCCAACCATCATAACTTAAGACGCTTAAAACGTACGCAAACACTGCTACATTTTGTGACACTGTCACTAAGAAAATAATTTGTTATCCATCATAACCAGACCTCAATACAAACACGAAGTAAACTAGTCCACCCAGACCAAGAAAAGTTGCTTGCAATGACTATGAGTTATAGGATAGAACTTTCCTGGCTAAGCTCCACCATTGGTTTCTTGATTATTGTTGCTTGTACCACCTCTTAGCATTGCCATCAGGCTACCTCCATGCACTCTGCCCTCGGGAAGAGAGAGATGATCTAAGCAAGCATTTCCAATGGTGAAATTCTGTCTTGGCGTGATCGGGAGAGGGATCAACTGTCCATAACTTATAGAACCAAATGACGTCGTCCCAGTGTCGAGCATGCTGACAGGGCAAGAAAGAATGTCTCCAGCTGCAAAAATGCCTTTCATTTGTGTAGATATTGTGGAATGAGTGTCCTTAGTTGTCGGTACTGTTTCAAAGCTCTCCTGAGTTGGTTTATTAGGAAATTGTGCACTGTGGGCAGCACACAGGCCAGATTTTCCCCTAGCAAATTTCTCGCATGGAATGATGTATTGACCACCAAACTCTGAACCCAATTGTCCCCAAGAACATCGTCTTCCTCCACCGTGTGCCTTGCAAAAATCTGTGCTCCCTTGGGCACTCTTTTGGCAACCTTCAAACTGGCACCTTTTCCCGCCACCATGGCGGACACAATAATTTGTGCGTCCTCTGGCACTCTTAGTACATTCAGGAACAGCACATCTCTTTCCCCCACCATGTCGAACACAAAATAAAGTTCCCCCATGCACACTCTTGGTGCATCCATCCGATGTACATCTTTTCCCACCACCATGGCCTTTACAGTATGGAGTGCTGCCTTCTGCACCTTTTATGCAACCGAAAAATGTGCATCTTCTGCCACCGCCGTGAGCTTTACAGAACATGGTGCTCCCTTGAGCACCCTTTTTACAGTCCGGGTATTGGCAACGACGGCCACCTCCATGGGATATGCAGAGTCCAGAGATACCCTCAGCGCTCTTCATGCAATTCTCCATCTTGCACCTTTTGCCGCCCCCATGTCGAATGCACAAGCCGGACTTACCTCTTGCTGCACGGCTGCAATTCTCATGACTGCACCGCCTACCACCACCATGACCTAAACAGTACTCCGTGCGGCCTTCAGCACTTTTAGTACATCCAAGTTGCTGGCAACGCCGACCACCTCCATGTGCCTTGCAAAAAACAGTCTTTCCCTCAGCCCCCTTTTGACACCCGACCCTCTGACACCTCCTGCCACCTCCATGAGCTATACAGAGGCCAGAAGCACCTCTTGCACCTCGAGGGCATCCTTCAAACCTGCAGCTTTTCACACTCTTTTTGTGTTGTTGATTAAGTAAACCAGAAGCAGTGCCAACTAAGCTGGATGGCTGTGTGGATGATGAAAATTTTGGGATCACAGAATTAGGATTGACACAGCCATGGTCTAGGTAAAAAAGGGTAGAACTCTCAACATTCTGCAATGGGGGAACAAGAGGACCAGTTTTCCACCGGGATGACGTTGATCCTTCATCCACTAGTTGAATTGTTGGAACTAAAGCAGGAGGCTCGAAATTATTTTGGTAAGAAATTAATCCATGATTGAGAATGGTGACATCAGATTCAGCAGGTCTGGTGGATAGGCTCAATTGAAGGTCTAAATCGGGCCTCCTTGTCGTAAATGAATTCGAAGTGCCAGAGGAAACCCTCTTTGAATTGTGTAGCCTGTCATCTCCTGTGTTGAGGCTAATGCTTAGACCAAGATCTATAGAAGACTCCTCTTCCGATTCTTTCCCCGACAATGTGGTAGTGCAGGAAATCGATGAACGCCCCAACCCTAGAGCCAGAGGTAACCCATCACTCAATTTTATAGGACCATCAACATCATTACATTTTCTCTTGCATTCGTCCAAAAATAAAGAACTTGACACACCAGATGAATCAACATGTACAGCAGAAACAAACTTGTAAGGTACAACTCGATCCAAATCTTTTGACGCAGAAGGAAGAGTGCTATAGCCAGGGATACCATCCATGCACTCAATTTACAACTTGGCCCAACCCAACTTAGATTCAATAAAAATGAAAACAATAGATTGCTCGACTTCTGAAGTATAAGTGAGAAGAAGGTGGTGGGATAAGAAAAGAATAGAAAAAAATTAACTCGTCTAATAGTTAAATATCAAACTATATAGTTCCTTACGACGAAGCAACCACCACTTACAAAACCTGATGTGTCCTGGCGATCCATTTGAAGAGCTAAGAATATGATTTGAGCAAGTCACGAGAAGCAAGAAAACATTAAGTGATAATTATTTACATCTGCTGCGGACCCAAACTCTCAACTGTCATCCTGTTTCAAGATATTAGAATCCATTATGAACAAAAAGTATTCCAGACAAAAACTGAGACAATTTGATATAAAATGAATCTAGGGACAGAGTAAAGTAGCTTTGAAACAAGAACATTAACTCCATGCAGTATCTGCCGAAGCTGTAAAAACTCAAATATGAATGTATGAATTTATAGATTTCTATAGACCATTAACTCAACATAATACAGTGAGCAAGTTGAAATCATGTGACTGAACCAAGTAATTTTGGTTTATTTTTTTAAGGGGCCAGAGACTTATCAACAAAGTCTCAAGGCCAATACACACGTACAATCATAAGACAGATTAAAAAAGACACCTGACAGAATAAAGAGTGTTTATACATGAGAATGAGTGAGAGAGACAGTAAAAGGGTACAAATTTTCAGAATCCATCATCTTTCAATTCAATCAGCTCATTTACAATCAATGAAATCCAATCATTTAATGGTCACAGAGTGGTTATTAGATATGCGATATGAATCGAACTATCATTAACAATTGTACATGAGATGAGAATGAATTAAAGGTGAACAACACAAAGAAGAGTTGATCGCATAAGCTTAGTCATCCAAAGGGGGAAAAAAAATTATGCACAATTATCAAAAGAAAAGCGTTCAATAGTTCTGTGCTTTATACTCCGTCTGCTGCCAAAAGTACCTCATTTTCTCCACAATAATAATAATAATAATAATAATAATAATAACAATAATAATAATAAGCAACACATTTCGGTGTCAATTAGACACTTTTGGATCATCTGGTTCTGCTTCAATTTTTTTCTCACAAATTGAAAGAGAAACCTCAATTGTTCTGACACAAACCAATGAAGGTAGTGGTCCAGGTTCATGAGGAAAAGAACAAAGACAATAAGAACACACTGTCGCACACTTCGAATTCAGAAAATAAAAAGAAAAGCAATTTTCAATGGAAATCCACCCTCCTTGAAGAAAAAACCTGTAAATTGTCAGATAAACACAAGAAATTCTTGAAGAATGCATTAAAGAAATAAAATAAAATAAAATAAAATCAAAGCTCCGTTGGATAAAATCAAACACGTCCAAACATAGATCATCGTATAAAATCATCATTCCTCAATTTCTTCAGGCTTTAATTGTCTTCGCATGCATAAATGACAGAACACGCTTAAAGTTAAACACGTCACTTCAACATAATCTAATTCTTTATAAATCAATAACACAACTTCAATCACGGGAAAATAACAAAAAAAATGCATAATAAAATCGATCTAGCATCACAGAATACACGTGAATCATATTTATTTAAAAAAGAAGAATGAATTACCTCAAAATCTCAAGGGAAAAGTGGTCGGGCACAGCACAAAACGCAACGAATGAGGCGTTAAGGGAACTAGGGTTCTGCGGGTGCCGGCAAATCAAGAAACGAGGAAAAATAGATAGGTGGGAAGAGACAAAAGGACTGGTGGAAAACACGAAGGCAAAAAATGTGATTGAGAATAGGATGCGCGTGGTTAGAATCCGGCGTACGTTAATTGGTGGGGGCATTGTCGATCCTCCGCGTGCGGCCACAGTTTACTACCTATGAGTCCTCACTGGTCAATGTCCTATACAGTTAAATTATTTATTAACGATTTTTGACACGCGATACGTGCATGTATAATTTTTTTATAAAAGATTATTAAATTTTTATATGATATATAATTACAATATAAATATATAATTATTATAATTTTTAAAATTCAAAATATTTAAACCAATATAATATATTATTACTTAGATGAAATAAATGATTTTAGAAAATTTAAAGAAAATCAAAAGATTGGAGATAGTTATTTATATAAGGGTATTTAGAAAGAACACATAAAAACATATCAAGAGGCCAATGAAGTTATTATGTGTTGCTCAAAATTATGTGAGAATGAATGATTAGCCAATAAATTCAAAAAATTTGAAATTCGAATCGATAGGTATATAATAATAAATAAATCTTTAATCTCAACTGACTGGAACAAATTGTACAAATTGTTCTCAAATGTAATAAAAGATTGATAAGATGTTCTCTTTAGTGATATTTGTCAAATTTCTACATCTATTTTAAATTATCAAAATCTTTTCTTTTTTTTTTGAGAAAAAATCTTTTTTATTATCACATAGATTATCAAAAGTTGAATTTCTCTCGATATCAATTTGGGTACACCTTGAACTTTAGGCAACATATATTGATAATTCAGGGACCATTTGGGAACGAAACAAAAAATTATGAGGGTGTTTCTGTAAATTCTGAAAATGTTAACAAATCATAATGGATGTAGCAAATATCGGCCTCAGACAATCAAAACGCATGTACTACAGCAGTTCAAATGACGCAGGCAATGACGTTATTGCCGCGTAAGCAGCGGCTCGTAGTCGTTGATGGTGCGCCGTTGGGCCCCACTTGGAATTATTAATTATCACTGTTTAGCGTTAAGTTTTGTCCACGATTTATTTAAGGGGAGGAAATGTAATTACAAGTGCCTTTGGAATATACTTTGTTCAATGGTATATACTTTGAATTTCTTTCATTTTATTATTTATTTTTTTTAGAGGAGTTGTGCTAAATATTTTTTTAACAGGACTCGAACTTCAATATTTTCAAAATGAATATGAGCTCTTACGCGCTCCGCTAAGCGCATGAGCTCTTATATACTGTGAGTTATTACTCACTAGCGGCCAACGCACACATATTGCTTGTGTATGAAATTTTAAATTTTATATATTGTATATGTACATTAAATTTTAATATTTGAAATATCTTATTTAAATATAATATTTTATGGGGGAAGAGAAAAAAATACCGCACATATTTTTGGAAGGAAAAAAACTATTGAAGAATTGAGAACTAAGTTGGGAAGTTAATATGTGATTTTCCGATATTATCCATTATCTCATGGTCTTATGGTTATTACTAAAGCAAATAAAGGATATTTTTGGAACGTCATAATAGTTATATCAAAGTGGTTACTCTAAGATGTATACTCCCTAAAAAAGCTCCTTTTCTCCTTCGCATAATAAACTCAAATAACAAAAACAAATGAAAACAACATCAATTCTTTCTGTTACATTGATCATAATAAAGTACAAAAACTATGATAACTGTAAGGCCCTCACACCGTATTATTGAAAATCACGTTTAGCTTCTCAACAATTATGTGATTCATCTTATATCAATCATATGGCTGAGAATAAATATGAGGAATATTATCTTTGATAACAGCTCGATATCGTACTTAACATTTTGTAAATGTGATATCCCGATATTTGATAATAAGAATTAAGTACAATTTGTACATTATTTTGTTAATTAGTTAGAAATTAATTAACGAGAATATAATCTAACTAATGAGAGTGAAATTTACCTTGTACATGTCAATTGACAGTCGGGTCAGAATATGGTGAATGACAAATATATTTTTGGAATATTCGGATTAACACCAAAATTTTATTAAAATGATTTAATAAATATAAAATTTGCATTAAATCGAAAGATTTAATTTTTATGATTCAAATAAGGACATGAAGTTAGGTGTGGATTGTACATGTGATGTGCATGCACCAGTACACCGGTGACATCCCGATGTTCATAATTGGTCGGGAATTAATATATATCGGTGTAGGGTGTAAAACACATAACAAAACATGTAAAAACACACACCGAATCGTGGACACCTACTAAAAGGTGTGAAAACACACACCGCTCGCGTGATTCAATGACCACTGTGTACTTATCCGCTCCGTTCACCGCCGTCCGACCACATATTAACGATCCCGACATACCACCGTGTTCCTTACTCAGAGGCCCATCTTTCCATACCAAATAATCGAAATATGGTGTTCGAAAAGTGATTCGATTTGGTCTGAAACGAAGAAAGTCGCCACAGTTAGGGTTTCTGCACTTTTGGTTCAATTTCTTCGAATCTACTACGAATTGGACGAAGCTAAGGCACCATGTCTCTTCCTTGCACCTGGACAAAACTTTCTACACAGGTCGCAGCCCCTACCACCTGCCGGAGTTCGCCGGAATCGTACTAAATACGTGCGTGAACTGTGTGCTATTTTGGGTAAAATTTGATATCCGATTTTTCCAATTTTGCTTGGAAATTGCCAGTTAATTTGGACTATAATTATTGAATAATAATTTGAATTGGTGAAAAATAATTTAGCAAATGAATTTATGATGTAATCGCATCAATTTAATTACCCTAAATTGGTTAAGCTATGACTAAAATTGAGAACCCATTTTTAATGATTGGTTTATTGAATTGTGAATTTATATTGATATATAGTGACTAATTCGACCCTACAAGCTCAAGTACTCTTGTAGATCGAGAAAGAAAGGTATGTTGCGATCGGGTAACATACGACAGGTATCTGTATCATTTGATATATGATTTGTTGACTTCTGTGAATTACGTGAGATTATGTGGCTACGTGATTTTATTTAAATTATGTGGCATTCATGAATTGGCACATTGGTGTGAAATTAAATGTTTTGTTAACACACATCATTTTTATACATACATCGATGCATGACATTGCACGTTGAGCTATGATCCTTAAATACCCTGTTTATTTTTGGATTCTGGGATAATCATTGGAGATTGGTACCGCGATACTATGACCGGCACTAAATGGCCCGAGAGGTATAGGGAATCTTGGTCTCCTCTGATTTCCATGATTTGTTGAGACGAGGGATTGGTGGCACCTTGCTGATGTCATCCCGTGTATGTCCCTGACTATGTCAAGACTTGGGATGTGATGACGCTTTGACGACGCATCACTGATGATCCCTTATGCTTGGCAGGCTCGAGCTACTATGATTTTATGGCGATTTGATTGATTCTGATATACCCAGTGGATGGGTGATTGACCTGATACCGACATGACATGCATTGCATTACATTACATCATTTATCACATTTTATAGATACATATTGTATATTCCATGATAGTTCCATATTGGGCTTTTGCTCACCCCCAAGGGGGGCTGTTGTTGTCTTTGTGTGTGGACAATGTCATGTTATACAGGTGGCTAGGACCCAGAGAGGGCATGTCTGGTGGAAGTCACACTTGAGAGGTTTATTCTTTTGTTATCCCAGTATTATATGTATATGTTTACCAGGGGTTTAACCCTGTGGTGTGTGAGGAGTTTATGTATTTTAGTTTATTTCACCCAGTGTGGATATTTGTTTAGTAGTTTGACTGGTGTATGCTGGATATGAACTGATGATATATATTTTCAGTATATATTGATTTGTGTTGGTGGTATGTTCGTCGTGCGATGAGGTCATGCCGAAATTTTTAGGGCCACATTTTAATAAATGTTAAACTAATCTTCCGCTGTTTACGCTATAATTATCATTGTGTGATCATTAATCACATGATTAGAATTGTGCCCTCACAATAACAAATATTATTTCTCAGCACAAGGCTTAGTGATACAACAGTATAATATTTTTTATTTTTTACTTTTTTGAGGGATTATAGGCTAACTATTTTTTATTTATTTTTTTTCACACTGCGGGACTCGAACTCCAATATTTTTAAAATGAATATAAGCTCTTACCCGCCGCGCTAGGCGCATGAGCTCGTATATACTGTGAATTATTACTCATATGTACATGTATTTTTTTATCACTAAGGATACGCTTGGTAGGTGTGATATGATAATTGATGGATAGAAAATTTGGTGGATAAATAGATGATTATTAAAGTAATGGATAAACAATCTTATTTTTGGTATGTATGATTAGTAAGATATGAAAAAATAATAATAGGTTTGGTGTAATTGATTAAGCATTTGATAGATGTAAAGTAAGTACTAAATGACCAAAATACCCTTTAATAATATTAGAATATTCCAAATTATTTTATTTATAATAATTATTTTATTTTATCAAATAATTATTTATTAATATGTTTTACATATTAAATATTTTTAATTAATTCTAATTATTTAAATAATAAATTAAATATTCCAGCTAGATTTTTTTGAAGCGAAAGATAGCAGTATAAAACATCTCCATAACTCATAAATGATCTTAATAAAATATTATAGATTATAGTTGTTTTAAAATATGTTGTTGTCAACAGGTCTCAAACATAAAAGCATCTCACTTGATTAATCCAACATCAACAAACCACAACACATTTGAAAACCACAATTTAAGTTATCCATTCAAAAGCATCATAAATGGAGAAACTTAAAAATTTTAATAATCTTGTCGCTTTCGATATTACATTTCGATCAACACGATGTTGAAGACAAATATTTTGCACAAATAAAATCCTTCGATGATATATCCAACCTCCACAATGGGATGGAACACTCAGGACTTCAAAACAAGTAGCAAATCCAAAATGGGATTAAATTTTACCAGTAACTAGACCAAATGCAATTCCTAAAAATAAGGATGATGAACACAACATAAATTGCACCCTAAAAATGAAGAATCCGATGCAGCCACAAATGAGCAAGAAACGAAGAGGAAACAATAGCAAAATTAACAAGAGCAGCAGGCAAACAACAAGAGCAGCAACGAAATCAACAAGAGCAGCGCGAACTAGAACAGCAGCAGTGTAACTAGCCAGCCAGAACAAGGAATGGGATGAGCTTAACATAGCATCCACAATCGGAAGTCTGTTGAAGCTTGAACAGCAGAAGAACTCAGTATATTGACCGTTATCAATCCCAAACGATAAGTATAGCAAGCACAACAGAAGTAGCATCACGGCCTCAAACAAAGCAACAAAGGTCATAGCCCTACATGAGAATCTGAGACTGCCACTAAACAACAAATGATGATGGGAGAACGGTAGCAAAACATCAGCAACAACGATGAGATATACTAAAACAGCAGCCAAACTAGGATGACTGATGTAGCATGAATAACTTAAAACATAACAATCAAACTAGTATGTTCCGTGAGCGAGCCATAGCGAAAACAGAGCAAATACTCAGGACAACCTCATTACCAACACCAAAACAGCACCCAGTAGAATCAGAACCAACTGGTGATGAAATAATCACATCAGAACCAATTGGTGATGAAATAGATAGAAAACACATAGATTTTACAAGTCAGATGCTTGAAATCCAAGAAGAACATTGTGCTCACATCAATGGCAAAGCTAAAATAGCATAAAACATGTTTTCAAATACTTACCCCCAACAACTTCTTCTATAAAATTATCCTGTTTTTTTCCGTTTCAAATTCAAGTGTCGACAAACCATTACAAAGAGGAGTGATCTAATCTTATATCCTCGCAAACGAAAATTCAAACAAACAGCAAATTTATAAATTTCAGAACAAATGCACAGCTAGAAATTGGAAATAAACGACTTTTTTTGAAAATGCCAAAAGAGGGACGAATCGATCGCATATGTAATTACCTTCGAGAATAGACAATTGTAGAATTGAATAAATAAATGTTTAACACATAACAAAAGTATTAACAAAGTTGGAGTGAGAACTTTCCGGAGATTATTTTCACATTATTCAAAGCAGACGAAATAAATTTCTGGAGCTTTTGTTTAAAGTCATAAAATTATTTGCTCATATTCAAGACAGACTAAATAGATTTTGAGCACACAATGAGCAAAATGAAAAGAACCTAATTCTTAATCTGCTATGGAACACAGAATCGAAGAAATTATTGTTCAATACTGTTGGTACGATGATTTACCTTCGAGATGGCATTACCCGACTACGCTAGTTTGTCAAGGACAAATATGATGTTCAATATTGTTTATCCGACGGTTTACCTTCGAGACACGACAGAGCACATCGACGACTTCTCCTGTGACACGGCAAAGCGCAACGACGACAAGATCATTCTTCGTTTAGACAGTGTTTACTTTGCCGCTTCCATTGATCGTTCTTCGTTTAGACGAAGCACACCGATGAGATCGTTCTTGGTTTCTAATTCATTGCTTTTGTCGATAAAGTCAAGAATAAAAGACGCACAAAATTAGGTTAGGGGCCATTTTGGAATTTTACCACATTATCACAAGTACTATACGAAAAATGAAAGCTAATACAAGGGCATCATGTCGGTTCATAAACCTGCATTTAATACACCTGTGCATGTGATAGTGTGTGATTGCAAGAAAAAACCAACCAAACAATGGTTTAATTGCTAATCATTCTGTCATGCCTTGATATGATGCGATATGGTTAAGACGTAATTATGAAATAATTACAGTATGTTGTGATCTCGAGGGGAGATAATTAGGATTTCAATTCATGTGACATGATGAGATGACAAACACCTTCCTATATATAATTGGATTGTAATGGTGTTACATGGTTGATATTTATATATAACAATAGAATTTATGTTGAATATGACATGTGTAGTGGGATATAACCTTGGTGTGCATTTAGCATGCATGTGAGAGGCATTAGAATGTGCATGTGAGTTGAGTTTACATGTGGTGTAAATTTGAGTTGCATTTGAAGGGTTGGTTATATCTCACAATCAGATTTGAAATACATAACACACCACTTTTCACCTAGTAAATCTCTACACAAGCACCTCTCCAAACCCTTGCTTGTTTTTTCATCTTTTGCTTGGATTTCACTTGGTAATCAAGCTAGGAAGCTAAGTGAAGTGACTTCATCCTTTCTTGGTAAGAATTGTATAGCCTATGAAGTATATGGATTTAGTTGATGGAAACTTGAAGCATATGGTTACTATTTTGTATGATTTGAATTGATACGTGTTATCATGCAAAGAATTGAGTTATATGATGAAAGAAACATGTTTATATGTTACTAGAGATTGCATGAAACATGTTTAAATGTTGATTTTTGAGTTGTAGGAGATACACCATGGAGATAAACTCAAAATCGTCATGTTCTGAACTTTCTGGACATCGACGATCGATCACGAGCTTTGTGCCGATCGATCGCCGAGACCAGAGCAAAAATAATGCGGTTAATGTATGTGGCGATCGATCGGTAAAAATGTGGCGATCGATAGTGAGAAACAGAACATTTTGGCGATTGATCCTGAGGTAGTGGCGATCGATCGCGATGGAACTGAATAGTCTAGCGATCGATCGGTGAGATGTGGCGATCGATCGCCAGAGGCAGAATTTTGAAAAATGTTATATTTTGTAGAATTTGATTATAATGCCTATGATAACATGATACATTGTTGGTAGAGTTGTAGCATCATCACAGGGGACGGGACAACGAGGCGGTTAGACAGTGACGCCTAATTTATATCGTTTTGTGTCGCAGAACAGGTACGTTTTGACGTTATATGATATTGTTGTGATGATGATGTGAGCATGGTACCATATGATTATTGACATCATAACATATGATTATTGACATCATGTGCATTCATAATATTATATTGTTGAGAGGGATGCCACGATAGATGTGTAGCGTATGCTTTGGCTGAGATCGATGCCACGATAGATATGCCAGTGTTGGGCATATGCTTTGGCTGGGATTGTTGCTACGATAGGTATGCTACATATTCTTTGGCATGAGAGATACACGTCGGTTGGGTATATGCTCTGGCTGTTATAACATGTAAGGACGGTACTATGATATGAGCTGCTAATATGAAGATGTGAGGAGGTTCCACTGACATATTGAGCTGAGATAGGCATATCATATTGGTCTGGTTATAACAGGATATGAGATGAGACATATCATGACATAATTGCATTTGATGATGCATGATACATGACAATCACATTTGATGTTTATAGTGCTTTATCGTTTATGTTTTGTATTGATATCGCACTGGGATGGTTTTTTATCTATACTCATGTTGTGTGATTGTTTCTGTAGGGACTCATAGACGTGGGAGGACGGGATTGTGAGTCTATTCCGCTGCGAGCTGAACCACTGCTTAGGAGTTTTGGTCTAAGTTGTTGTGCTGTATATAGAATGTGTATTATTGACATGATTTTTGTCAACTTGTAACAACCTACATAACTAAACTCTTAATCACTGTATGTTTTTACTTAATTCTTACTCACATATGTATAATGAACTAATATATAATGGATTAAGTAACGAGGACCCCACACATTCAACTACCCAAGTTTATCACCCCTACCAAACAGGCAGTAAGCATACTGGATATTCCTCTTCATATCCAGCGCAACTCTTTCTGTATGTACTCCCTAAAAAAGCTCCTTTTCTCCTTCGCATAATAAACTCACAGAACACAAACAAATGAAAACTACATCAATTCTTTCTGTTATATTGATCATAATAAAGTACAAAAACCATGATAACAAATATTATTTCTCAGCACAAGGCTTAGTGATACAACAGTATCTATGAATGTGAGTTAGTTTAAATACATTAAATACACATTAAATTCAAGATGTTGATCTGTCTTCAGTACAGATATCTTGAAACAAGGCCTTTGAAACAGAATAAGAAGAGTTTCCAAAATCTTTGTCTTGTTTGGCGCACTCACGTTTATTTCCGGTCAATGGAGTCTCATGTACTACACTATAACCAGGCTTATGCCAATCCTTTCCTTTCGATTTTTTTGGAAGAGAATCAAACTTAGCTCTTGTTTTCTGCTGCTGCTTTGGTGCCCAAACTCTTTGCAAATCTTGGACTCGGCTAGAGAAGGACACGAATCTTCGTGCCCTTTCCCTCCGTTCACGAGCTTCACTTAGCATTTGGGAATGGTCATTTTTACCCATTTCTTGTTGATTTTCTTTACAATTTGAGTTCTCATCTTCTGCTGAGACTGATTGGCTAATGCTGTTGGCCTCAGCCTTTTCGTGTTTATCTTTCCACGATTGATTGCTATCCTCGCTGTTGAATAAGAGACTTGGTGTTTCATATTCATCACCAAATGGCAGCAAATCCATTTGCGTGTATATCTTTTTCACGACGTCTTTAAGTTCTTCTGAGTACCTGGGTTATACTGAAGTGTCAAAATCTTGAAGTTCATCTCAGTGACATGTAAAAATGATTGGACCAAATTTGGGAAAACTGAAATTTGCATAGAAACAAGGAAGAAAAGAGAGAATTCTTGGCTTGAATTGATGTGCTTACCTTGCTTCAATAGTCCTCGCTACATAATCATATAAGCTAACGTCACCATGAATGCCTCCTGCCACAAGATATTGAATGATCTCTAAGAGAGAGCAAATTTGCTTCAGCAATTTTTGTTTCCGAGATTCCTCTATCATTGCTGAAACATCTGCTCGCATAATCTCCATTCGAAGAAAAATTTGTAGTTCATATCTGTTGCACAGTTAAGAAAGCACATGAAATTAAAGCTAATTTGAACTTTAGAATGACAAAAGAGAGGATACTCTCTGACTATATTTTCTGATGAAGTAGGGAGTTGAGACGATTTCGAGGGTGAATCTTTATCCTGATGCATCTCCTTCATTTCCTTAGGTTCCGTTAGAAGAAGTTCTATCAATTTGCCATCAAAGGCACCACTGCAACAATCATACGAAATTTGCACTTGTGATTGATCAATAGAATTATTTTTAGTCTCGCACTCCTGATGCAACCAATGAATGGATGATTTGACTACTCGCTGTGCCAGAATCTGCAAGTCTATCCCAGATTCCAGACCCTGCAGGATTCTCTTTGGAAGATTGTTAAAAAAGGATTCTGAGGTCTCTGAGCTTGAAGTAAGCATAGCTCCTTCCGTTTGAGATGGAACACAAGAAGCATACAATTCATCCATGGGCTTGGATCTGGGAGATGTTAAGGAATACGGATCAATACTAACAATTTGTTTCATCCAGCATTTCAAGAACTTGAGCTTTTTAGACTTCTGAAACTGTCTGGCAGCGTAAACCTCAAACAAGTCCATTTGAGATCCCTCAAATGCTGCCTTGCAGAAGGAACTCCATGTCATCTGCTGATACAGTTGAATTCGTTTCCTTTTCCTCTTTCCATCTGCTTGCTGCTCATAATTTCCAGATGTCGAGGACTCCGTTTGGGAAATAATACACGGATTTGAGTCAGGTATGTCCTCAGCACAAGTATGGGCCTGACCATCTATCTTCGGCAATTTAGATACACTAAAGTAACCAGACAAAACACTACCACAGTCCGTGATGGAGAGAATCGCCAAATGAGCCGTGAAAGGCTTTAGGCTACCTATGCATGTATGCCCATTGTTACTCAAGAGGGAGACAACAGCCCAGTAACCGTTTGTGTGGAGAAAGGTCAAAAGAATTTGCCAGGTAGGAATATGACTTCCACAAGTGACTCCACCCATGTCTTTATGTAGTGATTCAAGAACCCTGTCTGCAAAAAAATCTCCAGTGCATTTCTTTCCGCTTTTGTCCATCTCTCCAAAGCACTCGCGCACAAAAACATGCTCTGAAAAGCATCCAATCTTCTCAAGCTCACCATATCCAAGCACAGCCTTAACATATAGCTTTATACTACCATCACCAAATTGACTCAAAAATGAGTCTTTACCATAGGCTTCACCCTGTGAATCCCTGGATTCCAAGTTTTCAGATGCTAATTGGTTTCTAACGGTAGTACATGAACTCTTCAACTTCACAAACTCAAGATCACAGCACTTGTATTCTAAAGGCATCCCATTGGCATCTAATATTTCAAGATTCAATTGTCCACCACATTTGCTCTCATCCAAACCACCAAAATCTACGAAATCAAATAATAGCCCAATTTTCGGATAAATCAACCCTATAGGCAGCAAAGCCGAGCCGAAAACAATCCAATTGGTCGAACAAAATCCCCACCCCATTTTCCTGATCCAATTCACAATAATCGGTGATTGGGCCTTGTAATTATCAACTATTTTCTTCTCATTGACGCTTTCAAGCTGTAATTCATCACTATCAACATCAATCCAACATAAATGTAGCTCCCTGCTTAAAAAAGCCTCCCTCACAGCGCTAAATATATTATAACACTTCACCAATAGTCCTTCAGGATCATTAAAAGTAAAAGAATGATCATGAAAAGTAATAGAATCTAGCAAAAACTTTAACGGAGAAAACAACAACACCAGATTAGAAGGAATTTTCGAAAACTCGCTTAACATTGATTTATCCTTGCTTACAGAAATTTCGAACTCATTTTCCCAATCGTAGTCGTGAATGAGCTGAAGCAGCGCGCTTTCAATGTGCAAAACAAGTGGCCTTCCGGGAGGATTTGGTATATCAAGAAGGGAAAAAATGGAATTAAGTTCGGTTGACAGTGACGCTAGGGTTTCTAGAGGGAAGTTGAAAGAGAGAGAGGGAGTGCAGAGATGGCGAGGGATCACGTCGGCGGATCTGAGCGGAGAAAGGGATGAGAAGAATAATTTGTACGCAAAGAGGGAGGTGGAGAGCGGCGGGAAACGGAACAGACGAGAGGCGGCGGAGGTGACAGTGGCGATGTAGGCCGTCGGGTTTTGGAGAGTGAGGAGAGGGTGGAGGTCTATGAGGAAAACCAGGCGTTGCGTTTTGGAAAAATCTAGTAGTTGTGGTTGATTCACTGCCATTCGTCGAGGATTCAGCTGCTGGGCAGCGGAAGCTCTCCTGCGCTGGCGAGTTGGCTGTTATTCCGCGGGGCTATGACGTTGAATGGGACTCAACTGAGGACAGGCGAAAATCTAACATGCGTCAAGACTTTAAGCGGGAGACTGAGAGTAGGCGGGAAAATTTCGCTTGTTTTTTTTTAAAAATAATTTTCTGATGTATTAAAAAGAGGAAATTACACATAGGTACCAATTTTGAAAATATGTTTCAACTAAATCTAGCAAAATATTTTCTTTTCAACTAAATACATTTTGTGGGAATCTTCTTTCAACTAAGTCCATTTTTATGAAACCCTAATCTCCAATTTTGAAAATATGTTTTAACTAAATCTAGCAAAATATTTTCTTTTCAACTAAATACATCTTGTGGGAATCTTCTTTCAACTAAGTCCATTTTTATGAAACCCTAATCTAATTAGTCATTTGTTATTCCTAAAACACGCTTGTTATAAAAACCAATTTATAACAGTTGGATTATCTCTTCCTCGTCGTGCAATTTGGCGATGGTCGCGTGTTCTGGGAAATCAGCAATTGTGGTTAGGCGAGGCGTATGAGCGGTGGCGGCGTTGTGGTGGATGCAACGTTGACACCTTTTCGTTTCGCCAAATGTCCTTCTTCTCCAACCACAGAAACAGACGTTTCGTTTCAATTTTGTTTGCTGTTTTTATGGTATTTTTGGATTTAATTAACATTGAACTTTTATTTTATTTTTGGTGCACATTATGTGTTTGCTAAAAGGTCTCTTTAGGTAAACAATTTTTTGGAGTGACAAGTATGGTTATGGTGAGGCCTCGGGTGGCGAGGTGGTGGGTGAAGTCTAGGAGGGGTATCATGTGCCCCTGCGCAGGGTAAGGGAACACCAGGATGTGTGCAGCTCCTTCAGACATGGATGCTTATGTTTCGTACTTTCGTTCCTGTCCGAGATAATTGGTGTATTAGGTTTTTGAGTTATATAAGCAGTATGCATGTATGGATAAATAGATTGGAAAATTTTGGTGCAATCAACATATAGCGGTGCATGAAAATTACACGCACCCCTAATCTACCGGTGCATGTAATTTACATTTGCATTGTTTCTCAAATTACATAATAATTAAGCATCATATAGTAAATGTTAAAGACGATCACCAATAACACTTAAAAATTAAGACACGTTTGTGTAATATATTATCATTCGAAATATAATATAATATTGTTATGAGATTATTCAATAATTTATCATATAGTAGATATTCATCCATAATAAAAATTTAATTTCTAAAGTAATATATTGTATCTTTAATTTGTTATATGATCAATTGTAAAAATTATAGAATGAAAAATTAATTCACATTTTTTTTGATTTGATCATTGTTATTTAGTAATTAGATAAAAAAAACATCGTATATTAGCGCATCACCGCCTATCGGTGCATGTAAATTACATGCATCGATAGATTTTAGCAAGTCGGTGCATGTGTGTTGGAATCGAAGAGGAGGGGTGAATGAGATTCATTGGCTACTTTAGCGTTTTAAAATGAGTTTGCAAAAACAAAAGAGTTTGCGCTTGCGGAAGCCTTTAGTCAATCGATAAATGAAAAGAACAAAATAAATAAATGCGTAATGGAAATAAAGCAATAAAAGAGACAAGGATTAGTTATAGAAGTTCGGCGATGAATCGCCTACGTCTCATCTTCCCGGTTCCAACCGAGGTTCCACTAGAACAATTGGTCTTGGCCTTGAGGGCTCCAACTTAGCCACAACACAACTCTTCCCGAGTTACAAAGCTCTTCCCGAGCACACTACTCTTCCCGAGTACACAAGCTCTTCCCGAGCACAATACTCTTCCCGAGTACACAAAGCTCTTCCCGAGCTACCAACACTCTTCACGAGTCTTCTTGGCCTTAAGGGCTCCAAGGATAGCCACAACACATGCACCAACTTCACTTGTTGGCGACTTTAGAATTTTCCAACTTGCTTTGGTGTTGGAGGACCTTTACAATAGATCAAATCAAAAACACCTTCACGGTGCACTTACACGAAGAAAACAAGACTCTAACAAAGAAGAGAATTAGAAACTCCAATACAACAACAGTGTATGGAGATTGCAATGTAATTTGAAATAATAATTATCAAGACTTTGTAGAAGTTTGTAGGTTTGTTCCTTTTTTTTCAAAATGCTCCAAAGCATCAATATTTATAGTGTAGGAGGCCCCCTAGGCTCCTACTAGCCGTTGATATACATAAGGCTGAAATCACTCCTCGATCGCCTCGGACATCGCCTCGGGCGATCACCATCGCCGCGCCCCAACGGTCGCCAAATTACACGCATCGCCTCAGGCGATCGGTGGATCGCCTCAGGCGATCAATAGCAAAAATCAAGGCCGTAGCCTCAGCATGTCCAAATCTGTCATCGCCACAAACGAACTCCACATCGCCTCGGGCGATCAGCCCATCGCCTCAAACGATCTCCCCATGCGCGCATGCCCGCGCATGCCTCGGTGTCGCTTCAGTCGATGTGCGGGGCGAAGTCTCGAATGGTTGCCATCGCCTCAGGCGATGGTCATCATCGCCTGGAGCGATCGTCCTGGTATGCTCGCCTAGCCATCGCCTCTGTCGATGTGCGTGGCGATGCCCCGCCTGGCACCCATCGCCTGGGGCGATGATCACCATCGCCTAGGGCGATCTAGGCCAGAATATGCACAATCAATTTTCTTCATTCCAAACCACTTTTCATCACTTAATCTGCACACTAAGTAGATATATTTGTATAACAAACACAAGTTTTGTTGATCATCAAAACTCAAAGATTAACCGGGGATAATTTAACGCATTAAACACAACAATGCGTTTAAGGCTCAACAATGTGAATTACATGCATCGCTGAATCTATTTTGATGCATAAGTGTGTCTACTTATTTTCAGGTGAACTATCTTCTGGGGAAACAAGTTTACGTTGGTCAAACTGATGCAGAGGTAAATCACTTGTTTACACATATAGCTTTGCATATAATGTAACAATATACTCAGTGTAAATCCGCAACACTAGATGATGTATTTTCTGTGTAAAATAAGAAAGCAACACTTAAGTCTAAAGGTGCATGTAAGTTACATGCATCACTGAGTCTATCGGTGCGTGTGAATTACATGCACCAATAGACGCATGAGCTGTTGGTGCATGTAAATTACATGCACCCTTGAATCTATTGGTGCATGTAAATTACATGCACCGATAGACTCATGAGCTGCCGGTGCATGTAAATTACATGCACCAATGGTTTCAATATCATTACATTCTCAAAATTTGCATTCAAACAATTGATCGAACATCTCAAATACATTATAACTTTGAGTTTTACATTAAAAATCTATAAACAATCATTACAATAAAATTGAAATTCATAATAAATATAAAATTTTCATCAAACAATTGATCGAACATTTCAAATACGTTATACTTTTACATTTCACATTAAAAATCTTCAAACATACATTACAAAAAAATTGAAATTCATAAGAAACATAAAACAAAATCAGCACAATCGGTAAATAGATGATAAATTTGTCTTCTTGCACAACCTTTTTGTATTCGTTTGACCAGTGCGTGCAGCTCCGACGCCATGGGAGGAGCGACAACTTTCGACGACTGCGTTGGTGGTTGGGACATGTGGCTGATGTGTGGGTTGGAGACTAGGGTTTTGAGGTTGAATGAGGTGATCGAAGGAAGGCGGAAGACTATTTTGGTAATTTTGACCAAAATTGGACCTAGTTGAAATAATTTTTTTTAGAGTGAACTGGGCCGAAAAATCTTTTACCAGATAGTAACTGCCCGAAATTTTCCCTAATAAAAATCATAGAATGTGGCAGTATTTGGGCAAACGAGTTTGATTTGTTATTAAAGTATGAATTTAATTAAGTCGTCATTTATAAAACTTTTTCTTATTTTAGTGACGAATTTAATAGAGGTTCTAAAGTTTCCGATATGTTGATCTATCCTTTAAGGATAAAATTCTAAACCTACCATGATGATAATAGAGACCAAGAATGAGGCGACTGAAGCCCCCAGGGGCATAGCCGAGTTGGTAAGGTTGTGATGACGTAGGGGGTATCCCCTCGGCGCCAGGTTCGATTTCCGTGTGGAGCACATTCCCTGCTGAAATATTGTGGGGGTGTGCTCTAGGGTCGTGGCCTGTAGGTCCTCTCCCACATATGTCTGTCAGCTTGGGCACATCCCTCGGTTTACCTGGTGGCGGCGTTGAGGGGCCGGTTCCGTCACCCAAGGATTAGTCAGGCGAAAGCCTGGATACCAAAAAAAAAAAAAAAGAATGAGGCGACTGAACAATGAACTGGGGTGAATGAAATTAATTTTTTTCAAATGATATCGGTTATTATTATTATTATTATTTATTTCGTTTAATTGATTTCTCATAAAGGTGCAATTCGATTGTAACCTTTTATTCCTTTGAAGCACACAAGCAACGTGGATGGGCTTCTAGTATGCATTAAACTGAGACCATGTTTGGAATGAATAGATATATTATAATTTTGGGTTAATTTTTATCCTATTTTTGGTTTGATTTTAGAAAAAAAATGAATTTATTATATTTATCTCACTTTAATATCAGTTTTTAACAAAATGACATATATTACATTTCCCATATTTTTTACTATTTCAAATTTGAAATTATCGTAAAACAATTCAACTTAATTCATATAACATAATCCCAAAATTTAAAAATTCAAAATCCACGTTCAAAGTTTCGAGGGTATTTTAGTCATTATACCAAATTATAAATTAATCTACCATTTTAAAATCATACCAAACATCATAAAACTATCATCCATATTATTTATAACAATCTCATTATTTTAATCTTTCCATCACTTCCTATTACTCACTTCAAATTCAAACGGTACGTAAAATGCCCAAATCCGTGATTTCTCTCTCTCTTCTCCGGATAACTATCTAGCTCGGTTATCTAATAACTAGTCAAATGGCCGTCGCGCAATGCGCAAAAAATAATGCACAGTAAAAATAGTGGGAAAAAACAGTAGATTTAGAACAAGGAATAAAAGATGTACCACTTATTCAAACCTTTCTCACGAGATGCTTTGCAATCAGTGATTTTATTGTTGTATATATAGGTTTTGAGGGAAAGATACTTTGAAAAAGGAAAAGAAATTCCTTTGCAAAAACAAATCTTTAAATGTAACCATATATTATTTTATTTAATACTACTTGAAAAATTAATTTAAACGTAGTTAGATTGACAAATTTACTGTAAAAAATATAATGTTCAATGAGACATGAGGAGCATAATAGAGGAAACTTGGCCAATACCAGGTAATTTAGCTTATCAAAGACAAAATTGGAGTAATTAGCAAATAATAACAATATACAAAATAAAAGGCTACATGCTGTTAGCATAATACGTAAAGAGAGAGAAAATAATCATCTTAACAAAAAAAAATATATAATAATCGCCTGTCTCCGGCTGATAAAACACAATTTTAATTGTTGTCGTAATTACCATCCATGTCGAACACACAATTTTATAGACAAATTCAAACTGGCCTTATTTTGGGGAGCTGAAAACGAAGGAGTGCTCAAATTTGTGTTGATTCTCTGTAGGGCTTTCATCACGATTGAAGTGGGTTTGCTTTGGTTTTTTGCACAATTTTCAATTCGTTTCTAACATATTGAGGTTGAAGGGTTTGGGGATGCGTTGGATTTTGTGGGACCATATGTATAAGATGCAAGAAGATAACTCATCTGTTGAACGGTGAGTCTAGCGGTCGTTGATTTGGCTGAAGAAATTGGATTGGGGAGATTTTTGGTCGAGTAGGAATTGTTTGGGGAATTTGGTCGGCAAGCACCACGTCGTCACGTTAGCGCGCTTATATATATGTTAAATAAAGTAAAATTCAGATTTTAATTATTTTTTACTAATTCTGTATATTTTTTTATAGTTGTTATATTCGACTTATTTATTTATTGCCTTCATAAAAATTCCTAGGTTTTATAATATATTCCATTATTTGATTTTCAAAAAGAATAAAACATATAATTTTTTTAAAAATGAAACCAAAATCCGATAAATTTCTTTTTTAATATGAATGGAAATGAAAATGAAGATAATATTTGGATTTCATTTTTTAAATTCAATTTTTTTATGTTCATGCTTGAAATTTAATTATTTTAATCAATTTTATTTATTAGCATATAAGTTTAGAATTACAATCTTAAGAATGTTTGGAGTGACCAGTGAAGAAATATGGTTCCTGATGTATCATTTGGATTGAATAATTTGATTTGAAATGACATGTAGCTGCGTATAAGAATGAGGAATCTGAAATGTCCATTTCAATTTGTTTACCTAAATATGAATAACGGATTTGCGTGAAGAATTTAAAACTTATTCAATCCAAACTAACTCAATTAGTAGTACTTTTAGAGCCCACTTCTTAAAGGAAAAAACAATTTTATTTTAAATAATTTATTAATAAAATTCGAAGATGTAATCCCAATGCCACATAATGGCAACCTTAAATAACATGATTGGGCTCGAATACGATAATAAATTATAAGTTCGATTCCACTTTTTGGATAACAAAAAGGAGAAAAAAATGTAAACTTTAAGATTGCCCAAGTTTTTTATTTATAAATTCACTGAATTTCCCTAATATTTGTAACAGCGCCGGGATTTGAACTCAACCAGCCAAACTTCAAGTTCTTCCAGTTCTGTTTGCCGTTTTTGGCTTTAATGTCAGATTATTGAGAATCGGTGGAAATTCAGCTTATCATATTACGAAATTATTGCTGTTGTCTGAATGATTGTTAGTAATCATTTGGGTGGGTTGAATAAATAATCGCATCGATTTAGCGAATAATCAAATAATAACCGATCAAGGGATCGAGTGTGCAATTCTGAGGAATGGCGGTTCGATCCCCAATTTCGACCCTGCTGCTCTCTTTTCTTGCAACTGTTGATTCTCTGTACGTTGCTGGCAGGTAAATGGATCCTTTTGGTTTGTGTAGTTTATCAACATCTACATTCATTTCTGTTCCTGGAATTCTTTTCTTTGATTATATATTGATTGGCTGTATGTTTTGGGGGAAGTGATCGGTCGAAAATTTAAATATTTTTGAGTTGCAGACTTCTGAGGTAGATTTGCCTATCATCAACATACCAGCGCTGATTTTATTTATTATAACTATTATTATTTTAATTTGACAAGAATGTATATTTTTATGCAGATTGTGGCAGGATGCAGAGAACAGAGTTTAATTAGCAAAAGAGCTTGATAGAATAACTGGTAAGGTAAAAGTTACTCCCGGAACACTATAGTTTTTATTGATAAGAGTGTCAACAAAATGTTATTTATGGTCATTTAGATTCAAATTGGTGGACATTTATTATAGATTTCGTTTCTTGTTTTCTGTTCTTGTTACAATCATGAACCATTGTCAAGTAAATCCGAGTGCAATCATTTTGTAGGCGTCTGTTTTGAGGCAGTTGCTAAGAATACCGGAGAATGCTATGCATCATAGGTTTAAATACAGCTCTATGGCGAGTAGTGGTTATATGCTTTAAACTTCGTGATTCCATCAACACGACATGGATGAAAACTAACCAATTCTTGATGATTTTCCGTTTTTCCCCGTAAAACTATTTATAAAAGTCAAGTATATAGCTAAGTAACTAGTTACCCAAAAAAACTGGTGCACATTACATCATCTTTTATGGACATGTGAACTCAAAATATATCGCTGCAATATGCAATTATGCATGATGACATTCAACTAATAATGGTGCAGTACCCCTTAAATTGATGATGTGATAATTTTTGATGGTTTTGTGTGGCTGATTTTTGTGTACTTTCATTTCTATTACCTAAAAGATTCACAAAATGGCTGTGAATGTTGCAATAGTTTTCTGCTGTCAAATGTGCATTACCAGGCATAATTTCTATTAGGGTGTCAGATTAGGGTCATTCATTGTATTGTCAGGAAAAAATGGTGATGTCAGTCGATGATAAATCATAAAATGCAGGTGGCATTATCTTCCTCTTTTGTCTGTTTTTTCATTACTCCAAATTTTATTCTTCTTTCATTATGTACAATTTATCAAAATGACATCTACTAGGGAACAGCAGAAGAAGTTGTCGGGTTTGGAGATGAAACTTGCTGCTGCCAGACAGGATGGTTTTGCATCAAAGCATTTACCTGAGATGAGTAGGACTCCTAAAAAAAGACAAGTCGTGGTTATAGGGATACTTACAGGATTTGGACGCAGGAATAAAAGAGATGCCATACGCCAGGCATGGATGGGAACTGGTATATTTGCACTTTTCATGCTGTATGTATTTTGTTTTCTTGATAATTGATTTTAATCCAAATAGAAGTTGCGTTTGACCTGTGAAAGAGTTTAATATATCCTGCTTTTTTCCCTCTTTTGATTTTTTGGAGCCTGTTTATGGCGTATAAATAGGTTTTTTTGTGTATGCACTTATTGATACGTTGCTTCATTTTCAGTTAGTTTACTGTTGCAAGGATTACCATGTTTCTGTTACATTATACATATGTATGCATACAGGTACATCTTTGAAAAAAATGGAGGAACAAAAGGGTGTCATTGTTTGATTTGTCATCGGCAGAAGGTATATGCTTTTCTGCTCGACCCCTACTCGCTACATTTGAATATGCATTAGATTGGTGTAGCACTCTTTTGGAGTTGACTAATGTTTATTCTCAGTTCAACTCGAGGAGACAGCTCGGACAGGAGTATTTATAATGAAAACAAGCACACTAATGCCATTTTTATCCTTGTAAGTCAGTTCTCTCCATATCATTTCCTCGGTATTTTTTTTCTTACCTCATCATTTATTCTATATAGTTCTCTTTATAGCCAAGATGGAGATTGAATGACTGCAAAATTATTGTAATGTTCTTTGTTACTATGAATTCAATAAACTTGTCAGTTTCATGCTGTAACTGTTATAACAATTGGTATAAACTCGGACTTATAGTCCGTGGTAACTTATATTTCAAACTTTCAGGTAGGAAAACCATGTAGAGGCACCTGAAGAATTACCGAACAAGACAAAATTATTTTTCGCGCATGCTGCAGAAAGTTGGAATGCTGAATTTTATGCAAAAGTCAATGATGACGTGTATGTAAATGTTGGTAAGTACAGATTCCAATCAATTTCTTTTTGCTTATTGAGCATTTCTATTTCTTCGAATATAAACACTAGTTACATGAAAGTTTCTTCAACAAATTCCTCGCTTTTTCTTTATGAATGAATCTAAAGAATGGTAGTTAATCTATATAAACATTTTTTGTAGAGCTCACGAAATGACTTTTATATATTTTTCACAGATGCTCTGGGGCATACCCTTGCCTCTCATTTTGACAAGCCTCGTGTATTTATTGGGTGTATGAAATCGGGAGAAGTTTTCAATGAACAGTGAGTGTGCCCAAATTTTTACTCGATGGTGACTTATTGAAAGTTAGCAGTTGATGTCTTGATAATATGAATGGTTTGAACCAGACTGGTGGAAATTTGGGGATGGGAAAACGCAAGTATTTACTTGAAGAATTTTCTCTTTAGTTTAGCATTATGAAATTTACTTTCTCAACATAAATTACTCTATTTATGGCCTATGAAGGATCATACTTAGGTCATACTTACTCCCACCCTTTTAAGAAAGAGTCACATGTGTAGGCTATATGAAATCTTTGTTTCCTACAAATGGTACAACCTGAATTTAAAGCTCGTGTACTCGTTCAATAAATAGGTATTTAAAAGTAGTTCTCACAGTAGTTATCAATTAAAACATGTATTCCGACCTTAATTAATTATTTTTACATGCACAGTTACTTCCGCCACGCCTCAGGTGAGATGTTTGTGATATCCCAGGCTTTGGCCAAGTTCATTCTGATCAACAGGTAAATGTCATGGCAGGAGCTTTGGTTTCTCCCATTGATAGGTGAGATTTAATTTAATTTTTTCTCTCAATCGGCAGGTCGATTCTTCGTTCATATGCCCATGATGGTGTGAGAGTTGGTTCCTGGTTTATTGGGGTTGATGTCCAGCATATTGATGAGAAGAAATTTTGCTGCTCAACTTGGTCCACAGTTCTCTCTCTGGAAACCAAATTGATACTCTAAGATGTCTGAATTTTCTATCACAAATTGTAGATTCCTACAACAGCTCAATAAGATGGGAAATTTGTCTTCTTCAAAGGGTAAATTTACCTTTGAACTGTTTATTTCAAGCCACAGTCCAGGATAATAGCACACTGAAAATAGGGCTATTTTTTAGACACTTGGAATTATGTTCTTCCAAATTTAGAGATTATTAGACATGAAGTGGAAGAAACAAGAGCTGGGGTCATATTTGTACTCAGTTTACTCATTTTTTATACACAAGGGTAAATGAAAATTTTAAGCAATTATTTCTTTCTTGTCTCTCCCCAAAGCTACGAGATCTTGTAGGAATAGTATCATTCTCCATGTCGCTCACGGACATGACATGGTGGTCAAGGACTAGAAGGATAATAAGAGCATTGTGGGTTCAAACTAGGAGTGTTTATCGGGCCGGGTCAAACTGGACCCAGCCCGGAACCGGTAAGAAACCGGTCCGGGCGGTTCTAGGAATCCAAACCAGTAGCACCACTGGTTCCGGTGCTACCGAGTTGGATCCGGTTCAAGAACCGAAACCGGTATTTTCGAAAATAAAATAAAATAAAAATAAAAAATGGAATGTCAGCAAGGCAACGAACGTTGGCAATGGTTCTTTAGCCGTTGCCCCAACGTTCATTTTTTTTTAATTTAAAAAAAAAAGGGACACTTACTATTCAGTCCCCAAACCAATCTTTACTTTAGGAATCAATCCCCACCCAAGAAATACTTAGAGTCAACTCCCCAATGAAAATTTTAATTTTGAGTTTACTCCCTTTTCCACTTAATTTGACCAAAATACCCCTATTTAACATTTTTTTCCTCCCTTTTTCTTCTTTTTCCACTATCCATATTCCCAAACCACATCATCACATAATTTTAGATTTTTGAAATATCCACATTTTATATCCAAATTTTCATTAAATAAAACTGGATTTACTATGAATATTTTAGTTTTAAAAATATAAAATTAATATACATTTCATGATTAAATAAATTAAATAAATTTTTTGATAAATTACATAATTTTTTTATAAATTGATGATATTTTTTATAATTATTTAAATTATCATGTGAAAAATTTCTTTTTATGTGAAATTTAATATATTATATCATAATAAAAAATTCATCAATTTATAACAAAAATTATTTAATTTATCATAATTTATTTAATTTATCAAAAATGAAAAAAAAATTTTATGTGACACATCTGATAGAAATAACTTAATGAAATCAAAAATATATTTTACTAGCCATCGAAATATATTTGTATACCAATATATTATTGGTTTTTTTTCAGTTAAAGAATGATTTTATGTAGAATTTAATATATTATATATTATTTAAATAAAATAATTTTACAAAAAATTACCAAAATTATAAATAAAATATCCATATTAATTGCTATAATAATTAAAAATTGGAAGAATTAAGTCACACAATCTTTTTAATGACCTGAGTCAGTCCCTAATGTTTGCATCAATTTTTGATTCGGTCTCTGAAGTTTTAAGTGACCCGATTCAGTCCCTGAAGTTTTAAGTGACCCGATTCAGTCCCCTCTGTTAGTTTTAGCGGTGCATTTAACGGTTATGACTTATTTGTGACAAATTAGAAAACTAGAGGGATTAAATCGGGTCAGTGCAAACAATAGAGACTTAATCGAAAATGTGTGCAAACAAGAGGGATCATATCATGTATTATTCCAGATATTAAATATGCAAATCAAGCAATAACTTATTTAGTCATATTCATAATATAAATATTTGCAGTACCTTATCTATATTTGAAACAATAACTTTTTTATACAATCCTCAAATATTATGCATGGGTTTTACCGAGGCAAAACCCTTGGTGTTATGACACTATGAATGCAGTGCCCCAGCGTTGGCAGCACTGCTCAGAATTTTTTGGCATTTTTTCGGTGTCCGATTTTGTTCATTTTTCCTTCGTTCGTATTTTTGACTTTTTCATATTTAATTTTAATTCTATCAAACATATTTTTCAATAGTTACTATACAAAGTGGTGAGAATAATCAATCATCGGGGAAGAGAAACAAATAATGAAATAAGAACTTATAACTTCTTTAGCTTTCCATTGATTTTTAATCATTTTCAACTTAAATGATTTTAATTGTAAATGATTTTATTTATAAATGCATAAATATAAGTATAACATTAAATTTTGTTGGCAGTGAAATTCACGACAAGTTTAATTTATTTATGTTATAAGATAATTTCATAGTTTTAAATAATAAAGGGGTTTTAAATAAGTAAATTACATAATAATGGTATGGAAGAAATTATGTTAATAGAGGAAAGAGAGAATATGAAATTATGGGAGGAAGAAAGAGAAAAAAATGGAAGAAAAAGTGTTATTTCATAATGAACTAAGGGCTTTTTGGTCACTTTAGGATTTTTGGGAGTTAAAACAAATAAAAAGTTTGAATCAGGGAGTTTAAACTAACTTATGGAGCTGTGGGGACTGAACACAATATTGAAATTTGGTTTGGGTAGTGGAGGCCAATTTACCGAAAAAAAAACTATAAATATGTGTGTTGTGCTTTGTAATTCTTCACAAGAAGTATTGGGAACTTGTTGAAAATTGTGCTTTGTAATTCTTCACAAGAAGTATTTGACTAATGAGGATTGCGAATTTGTTAAAAATTGTGTATCATTGTTAGGTACTTTCAAAGAAGCGACGGAACGCTTCTCTTGTGTTACTTATCCAACTTTCGTTTATTTTCTTCCTTTAGTATTTAACATTTTGATAAGTTTATAGAATTTAGAGATGACTATGACTTGTATGCTTTTGTTAGTGCAATGGAAACAAAATTTATAAAGTATTGGGAACAAATCACACACATGCACTGCATCGCAACATTGCTAGATCCTAGTCAATGTTTATCTTCATTTGAGATATTTTTTGAATATTATGCTAAATTTTTGGAGAAGGTTGTTGACGATCAAAAGACGTCTACAATACAATCTCTCCAAAATATGTTACAATTGTATTATAATCAACAGGCAAGTGAATCATCTCAACAAATGGCTGTTGAAGAACAATCTCAAGCTCAATCTAAAGGTGGGGGCATCAATTTGTTTAGGAAGCTGTGCAGGAAAAAACTTAAGGAAAAATGACTTTCTACTAGCACGTCGACTGAGTTGCAAATTTATCTGAATTATCAATTTTTAACGGAAGACAACTTCGACGTCGTACAATGGTGGAAGACAAATGCAGCACAATTCCCTATCTTAGCCAGAATGGCTAGAGACGTGTATGCGGTACAAACTTCAAACGTCGCTTCTGAATCTGCATTCTCAACATATGGCTGAATTATTGGAGAATACAAAAGTAGTCTATATGCTGATTCGTTATGCATTCACATTACTTAAAGATTGGTTTGAAGCAGAATGTAAGAATAGAAGAGATGTGGCGGTTGACGAATTCGTAAATCATTATGACGAGCAAGAAGAAGAGAACGTCCAAACAATACTTATCAATTAAGAGTGCTAAATAGTAATATTTTTTATTTAGATTTTCAATTGCCACCTCTTTACAATTATTTGTATGCATTTATATTATGAAATGAAGAAGAAATATATTGAATTTGTAATGAATATTGAGGAAGCATTTACAACATCCAAAAAAAAATATTCAATTTTTTTAAAAATGAAACGGATCGGACCGGATCGATCGGAACCGGAACCGGAACCGGATCCGATTCAGTTCTTTAATGGTTCTTTAATGGACCGGATCGGTTCCGTGTTTAACGGATCTGAAACCGGCCAGTTACTGATTGGACCGGTCCGATCCGTTAATCACCCATTTCAAACCTACTCGGCACATTGAAAGAGAATGAATTTATTCTAGAGGGAAAGGAGTAGGCATTTATTTCAAGTGTGTTGAATAGTCATCTCAGGATTAATCGTGCGAGTCTGAACACCAATGTTCGAAACAAGTATCATTCTCCATAAATCTATTTTTGAGTAGAATGTTTCTTCTTCGTATGCATTTATACCAAGATTATACTTATAGAAAAAACGAAAACTCTATTCTTGTTTTTTTATTTATTGTTAAATTACATGAAAGTACACGTTAACCCCATGTGGCATACGGGGAAGTTACCCCACATTTCCTAACATTTTTGGGGTTACCCAGCACCGACTTCCCTGTGGTATACATGGATATAGAATGAGTCAGACTAAAGAAAATATAATTAAACTTCATTATTCATATGTCATTAAAACCTAATTTATTAACATTAAATCCGTCTCCTTAAATTCAAAGAAAATAATAAGTGTCAAGTAAATATGTAAAAAAATTGTGCTTCCGGCTCATCGGATGGGTAAAACTTGAGTTCTTCGAGTCATGTAATATGCCGAAAAAATTTGCACCTATCCTGCTATAAAAAAAAAAAATTGTAAAAAAATTAAATGCCTAATTAATATTCATCAATATTTCCTATTTAACGCTCATTCGTCACATCAAATATCTTCTCTGCAATTCTCACTCCCCCCAGACGTAGTGCCCAAGCACGAGGATCCAATTTGTTTTTACTTTTTCAGGTAGCTATCGAAACCCTTTATCCATTTCTAGCTTTCTGTTCAATTGTGTATTTTTTGGTGAGCCAAGTGTTTTCTTAAATGGATATTTTTTCTTTTTTTTGGTTTTTTTAATAGGAATCGCCATGGCTTCGAAGCGGATCCTGAAGGAGCTCAAAGATCTTCAGAAGGATCCTCCTACCTCTTGCAGTGCTGGTATTTTGATATTATTGAAAAACAATTGCAGGGGCTTTTCTGTATGTGGGTTTTTTTAAAAAAAAACGATTTTTTTTCTGTGCAATATATCTTGTTCGCTGCTAATTGCTAATTTTGCTAAATTTTTTTGATTTTTTCCTGTGGAGTTTTGGGGAAGCATTTTAATGTAGTATAATAAAGCATAAAAGCAGCTAATAGAAAATTTTCGAATTTTGATTTGATTTTTGAGTTAATTTTTAGCCACTTAAGAACAATCTTTGAAAAGATATGAAACAACACTTATAATTTTCTGAAAGTAAGGTCTTTTGATAGCTTTATTAAGACACTGACTTTAATGGGTACCCATTGGATCAAGTGCTCTCTGGTTTTTTTGCCAATAGTTTTGGAAAATCATTCTGAAAGTGAAATATTATTTTGAAAATTTCTCCCTCCCAGTTTGTATACGTCATTCATTCATGGAGTTTTTAGCTTTCTTCATCTTTATTAGTTGGTTCATCAGCGTACATTAACTTTTGGTCTAGTTTTTTACTTGCTTTGTGTATAAATCAGGTCCTGTTGCTGAGGATATGTTTCACTGGCAAGCTACCATCATGGGTCCTCCAGATAGTCCATTCGCTGGTGGGGTTTTCCTAGTTACCATTCATTTTCCTCCGGACTACCCTTTCAAGCCACCTAAGGTGTTGCACATAGCTAGTCATCTTTCCTATGTTTCGGTTTTCTTTCGTTGTTTCCTTGAAAACAACACCACCTTTTGTAGTTATGTATCTTCACGATTTTGAATCTTAGGTTTGGTTGTCTAATCAGGCATTAAATAGAAAATCGTATTTCTTGTGCGTTAATCTTTATAAGAATTTGCAGGTTGCTTTCAGAACAAAGGTTTTCCACCCAAATATAAACAGCAACGGAAGCATTTGCCTTGACATATTGAAGGAGCAGTGGAGCCCTGCTCTGACTATTTCCAAGGTTCATTCTTTTATAGCCGCACTCTCAAATTTTATGTAATCAGCTTTTACCAAGATAATCTTTGAGTTTCACCTATTACTTCATTCATTGGTCCCTTTTTAGTTGCTAAAGTATTCGTATCTGTTGCCAATTCCAGGTGTTACTTTCCATCTGTTCTTTGTTAACGGACCCAAACCCTGATGATCCTCTGGTGCCTGAGATTGCTCATATGTACAAAATAGACAGGAGCAAGTACGAGACGACTGCTAGGAGCTGGACTCAGAAATACGCTATGGGATAACCATGTTTCGGTTCGTTTGAGGGTAGGTATGGCCTCAAGTTTCAAGTGCTTTGGTCGTTAGTTTATGTAAGAAACAGTTCAATCTGTCAATGGAGTCCTAATTTTCGAGGAATTAGAGAGGTCCAAAATGTGCTAAATGGAAAGAAAAGTTGTCCTTGCTGCTATTTATTTGTACGTGTTGTTGAACTTTGTATGTTTTCCTGCAATTTATATGTCAAGCTTGGTGTCTCGAATTCGTTGGTTGTTACTTGCCTTAAGTCTGCTTCATTCCTCAGATTTCATATGGCATGCCAATTTGTAAGAGTTTCTCAAGCGAGATTCTGAGTGATGAAACTACGGTATCGGGAACCTTTAGGATATGAACATGTGAGTGATGTGCTTAGATCATTGGTTACATGGATCCTATCTGGATACGAGAGGGTGTAGTATCTGCTATTTCTCAAACTTTAGTGTAGAAACTAAAACCTTAGAATTTGGTTTTTAAGTTCAATTATCCTTAATGATTAGTAAATCAGGATATGTTTGATCGTAGAATTTTCATTATAAATTACTTTTCTCAATTAATTGTTTGTAAAACTCCGTTGCTAGTAACACTTCAAATTTGCGTCCTCTGGAACCCTCGTATCTTGAATAGTGTGATTGTTGCTAAACTTTGTATGGAGACAAATGTGAAATTTATGGAAAGTTATGATCCCCACCACGGAATAGTGCACCTACACGCCTTGGAGTATACAAATACAAGACATGGTCAAAGTCCAACATATGATACTAAATATCCCAAGAATATCTCGTGTTATGAGATTGTTTGTGTAATAGTACAAGTGGTGAAGTTCTCAAGCCACCATGCACAAATCCAAGAGTTAGATGAGCCAAAATCATTGTTGTGCCACTGGCCTTTGGCCTAGTTGGCATTAAGTCCAGGGGCGAACTAGGGGATGGCTAGAGCCCAGGCCAGCCTAACCCTAGTTTCACCCGTGTATGAAAATCGAAAGAGCTTAAAAACCCCAAGAATTCATCAATGGCGGGAAAAAAAATAAACCACAAAAAAAAGTTTTATTTTTGCATTAACATCAATGTGAAATAAGGATTGGTTTCAGTTGGTTAGAAGTCAAATAAGTTTCAGAGATCTAGAAGTGGAAGGAAAATGAATGTAAATATATGTTTTTTTACAAAAAAAAAGTTATTTCTCTATCGTTTCTTTTTATTTTTCCTTTTTCTGCACAGTTTTCCCAATGGGTCTCTTCTCCCTATGCGGACCGATTTTCTTTTTATATAGGGTTTTTTAATATAATAATCGAAAAAATAAATAAATAACAAAATAACCGGTGCGCAAAAGAAGCACTAAAATGACTCAAGTCGTCATTTCAGATGACGCCTTCATTTGAAGGCTTCATCTGCAATAGCGTCTTCATTATTTAAAATGAATAAAAAATTGAAGGCTCCATCATAGATGGCGCCTCCGTAAAATTTTATTTTTTTTAAGGAGGTGCCATCTCGTTAAAGTTTTTATTATATTTTAATGTTATGTTGGCTTTCTTTTCTCAAGAATTAACAGCAGAGTAGTTTGTTTTTCGTTTCTTTCAAATGAGATTTATTCCTGTTCACATATGGAATCTTCAATTGTCGTATTCTCAACGATTCAGAGCCTTTTGGTAATCATACGTGGCAAGATCGTCCAAGGGATCGGGCATAATGATGATCAATATCACACAAGGTCTTTCTACTTTTACTAGTTTTTGCTGCTAATATATCTCCAAATATTAATCAGGAACCGTTGCTAATCCTTTTAACGGATGTCGTCGGGGGCGGACCTAGTGGGACCAAGGTGGGTGCGCCCGTCGGTACATCCCTGTAGACAATTATTGACGACATCTAGGAGCGTACCCAGAAAAAAATCTTGGAGCCTCATTTTTTGTTTTGATAATACTTAAGGGTTAAAAAAATTTATAGGTGCAAACAATTTTTTTTTGAAAAATGAGGTTAAATTTTTTTTTTCGGGGGCGGGCGCACCCACCTCAGTCCCCTTAGGTCCGCCCCCGACGACATCCGTTAAAAGGATTAACGAACGGTTCCTTATTAATATTTGGATATATATTAGCAGCAAAAATTAGTAAAAGTAGAAAGGCTTGTGTTATATTGATCATCATTATGCCCGACCCCTTGGACGATCTTGCCATTGAAAATCGTTTATGTTGAGGTTGCAAACCTAAATGAATATAATTAGTGAATTTGCTATCCGCCCCCATTGAAAAAGGTTTATCCGCCCATACGATGTATTTAGGTAATTCTCTCCTATCTCTTTCAACATTATAAGTGAAAATACCTAAACTTGAACTACTACTACCAGTACCGAATTGTGAAAGAGTAGTTTGGTTACCATCAGTTGGTTCTCTTTCATGTTTAGCCATGTGTCTTAGTAAATGACATGTACCACCAGAAGAAGCGTATGCATAATCTTTTTTACATTTTTTTACAAACTGCCCTTGATCCATTTCCCTCAACATTTTCTACATCGAATAGTTGTCATACATTACTAGTTCTTTTTTTTTTTGAAGTTCTTCTACTTGATGATTGAATATTTGGTGTGCTTTCTTCATTTTCTTGAAATTGATCGATTTCATCATCATAATTCACATTATAAGATGAATCGGTCATTATGTATATAGACTATAATATCTCATGCAACAAATATAAAAGTTACCAAATATTTGCTAGGAGGAGTATTGGCTTTGTTGCTTGTGCTTGTCTTGGCAAACGTAAGACGAACTTATTTCTTCTTGTGAACAAATTGAGAGTATAGTGTCTCAAGTATAAAGAGCTTAGAGATTAGGAGGATAAAATGTTTCCTCAACACACACATATATATAACAACAAAAAAAAAGTTTTTTTCTGAAAAAAAGCCGTTCAACGGCACTTTTTTTGACCGTTGGCCATTGGATATCGATCGCCATTTTTGTGGCGATCGATTGCCAACCCCGTGTATTAGCATAATTCCTCTAGGCGATCGATCGCCAAGTCCGTGTATAGCCTACTGCCTCTAAGCGATCGATCGCCACATAATTGGCGATCGATCGCTGGTTAAAAAAAAAGTAAACAGTGACGTGTCGTGCCGTGTCGTGCCAGCCCACGGGCTGGCATCCCTTGGCCCGGCACGTCCCATGTTCCGGGCTGTGCTTGGCACGGCACGATACTGTAGCAATATGGGCTGTGCCGCTCCGCGTCGTGCCGTGCCTCGTGCCGTCCGCTCCGTTTTCATCTCTACCTATGACTATCAAAAGGCTCAGAATCGTTGAGAATAAGACAATTGAAGATTCCATACGTGAACAGGGATAGATTCCATTTGAAAGAAACGAAAAACAAACTATTCTACTGTTAATTATTGGGAAAAGAAAGCCAACATAACATTAAAAAATAACAAAAACTTTAAGGAGGCCCCATCTTTACGGAGGCGCTATCTATAATAACGCCTTCAATTTTTTGTTCTTTTTAAATAATGAGGACACCATTGTAGATGGCGCCTTCAAATGAAAGCGTCATCTGAAATGATGACTTGGGTCATTTGATGCTTATTTTGTTAAATTTATTATTTTTTGATTATTATACTAAAAAACTTATATATATATATATATATATGTCATTTTCATGGCTCTTCTACGATTGTTCACATCGGCTTGGTTTTTTTTTTTTTTTAGTTTTTATATTTATTAATTTTATAACTTATTTATTTATTTAATTTGTTGAAAACTTGAAATATGATGGATTTTATATTCTACAAAATATTTACGTTATGGAAAATCTAGTATATGAATTATTAGTTGGGAACAATTTCTGCATTTTATTTGACAGACCGATTAAAAATAAAATATGAAATATATTTTATTTTTAAGTGTATTTATGATAGTTGTAGTAGTATTTTATATGGTTGTAGTTTTATTCGTTGTCAAGATTATACATGATGTTTGAGTTTTAGATTTTTACTGTACTAACTCATTGGAGTTTATTTATAATTTTATTAATAAAAATACGGTAAACTATTTATTATAATATTATATCAAGTAAAAGTTTGTTAATTCATTAGACTTCATTCCATAACTGTTAAATTTTGAATAAAAATCTGATAGAATAAAATATATTATCATTGAAAATTCGATTGTATTTACATCGTCTTATGTATTTCTTATTTAGTTTAGCCCACACAGATATGAAGTCCTAATTTCGCTCTTGAGCATATCTCAATATATATGCATTGAATGTTTAGTTATTGTTATAGTCTTTCACCACAACGGGTTATTTTGCTGTATAATATAATAGTCTCGTACTAGGAGTTAGCGACGCACGTTTTTTTCAATTAAAAACATAATAAAATGCCCACCTATCTTCACACACACGCACACACACTGAAGTTTGTTTATTTCCAGCGTATCTTCACTTTTACTTTTTTTTCCTTCCAAAAACATGTTAAATTATTTTCACTTATACATATTTTCACTTAGACTCCATTCAGATGGAATGATTAAATGGATTTGGATTTCAAATCCTTAATACAAATCAATTCAAATTGTTTGGCTAATTTTGAAATTCATGGACTTGAAATCCATCATATTCAATTTTAAGGTATTTTTAACAATACATATATATTTTAAATCCCCAATTATTGAAGTCGGTTTAAATCTAAATTTTTAAATCTATTGTTGAAATGAAATCCTTCGATTCAAATGCAAAACCTTAGATATTTCCTTTATTGACTTCTATAATTATTTAGCATTTAATTCGATGCATAAATATTTTATGCACGCTTATATTTGAAGAAAGGAGAGTGTACTCTACGAAAATTCCAAAAATTCCTTCAAACTGAAATCAACTGATGTCGTAAAGTTGAGGTTACACGTTTTCACACCCTTTTGAATTTTGGCTCTGTTTTGCAGGTAAAGATTTCATATTTTTTTTTAAGATACTGCCCTGAGATATCATCGAAATTACTAAACTTTGCAATGAGTCGGACAATTTAGCAACTCAATATTTGAAATGCCCAAAATTACTATTGTCCTAACTTTAAGGAAGACAATAAATAGTATTCATGTTTTGTGAAATGTTCATGGCTATTATATGGGGTAGAGTACCTTATATGGTAGATCTTATCATCCAAAATATGGTATATTCTCAATGTCGGATAATAATATACCCCATATATGATTGGATCTATCCCATAAACACTACCTCATGAGATAACAAAGAACAAATAATGTTTTGCCCTATGTTCCCTTGTCTTCCCAATAGTTTATTATTAATATTATTATTTTCTTATGATTTCTTTTTGATGTGGAGACAAATCGTTCATTGTTAGAGAAATATTTCTCTAAGTCTGTCTTCCAATATCTCTATTTTTATGGGGATTATTTAAACAAATAACATTTGTTTGATCGTGATTTTGAAATATAACCTTTTTAATTTTTGGTCTTTGTTTGGCTTTTGTTTTTGTATTTGTTTTTGAAAGTCATTTGACAAAACAAATATGTAAATAATGCCATAAATTAAAAAAAATATTTTATCAATTTCATTTTCAAAGTGGATTATTATAGTATAACTAAAATGGTTATCCAGGTTAAGATATCTATTATTCTTGCGTAAGGAATAATTGACACGTTTTTTATTTGAATAATTTTTTTTTAAAAAAATTGCAATTCTACCACTGATTAAAAGATCAAACTTTGAAACGAAGCCTTTATAAGGTTAACTGGTTAAGTGTGGCCCATTTTCCTGTCGTCGGTTGGTTTATCAACGAAGAATGGGGGCCCAACACACATGTTCCGGGGCAAAGCACTGACTTATATAACATAACTAATTATGTTTTTTTTAGGGGAGGGGAAAAGGAGGGTGATGAGCTGGTTTCGAACCCGATATCAACTTCGAGGAAGTGGGATGACTTGCCATTGGGGCACCGCCCTGGTAGTCACGTTATGTTAATTACACATTTCCCCCGAAGTAGTACACCAATGATTTATTTTTCTTTTTTCAAAAAGATAAATGTCTAAAACTCAATAAAATGATTTCATGCTTAAATCCTACGAATTAATTGTTTAAAATCTACAACTGTTTTTGCAATATTCACACTTAATGATTCAATTTATCAAATTTTTATGAGCTTGCCCCAAGGTTGTGGTCATCTTGATCATTAGAAATTGGATAGATAAGAAAGTTTATTGTTAAATTACGTATTTACTTAAAAAACAAATAAACTTCAGTTCCAAGAAATAATATCTTCTACTGAAATATTTATTGAGGAAACAGAAGCCCTCTTGAAAGAAGTTATTCATGAACATAGAGATCGATTTCCCATTATTATTTGATTTGAAATGTAAAAACATAGTTACTTACCATGTTTTTTAAATAATCGTATCAAATTCTATAAAATCTTACACAGTTAATTTCGTATAAAATAACATAATTTATTAGGATTGAAAGAGGTGGAATAGATTCAATCTCGTGTTTTCAAACAGAGCTATATTTCTTATTCCATGTATATATTTCAATGAATAAAATATGTAGATTCGTCTTCGATTGAATGAGGTTGCACTTAGGGTAGACGTAAGTGAACGCAAGTGTAATCCCTAAAATAATTGATTTGATCAGAAAATATATAAAGTCTCGAAATTAAAAAAAAATTATATATTACAAAGTTTTACATTAAAATAAATTTCTAAGCTCGTGAGTCACAATAAGTCAAATTCATTATACTAAGCCGACCATCCAATTTCCCTCGAGTGTCGGCAATTTCCACAAACTCGTTTAATCTTAATAGATTGATGTATGCTATATGGACCATATAATGAAATAAGTCGGATCGTACATATATGTACAATTATATAACTGAATGCAAAAAGGGTTTCAGACATAATCATTTGACTGAACTTTTTAGTTTTTAGTACTTAGCTTTTCCATTGAACTTGGCGTGATGGACGAATTCATATCGCCTTCTCAATCTACAGTCAGAATAAAAAAGTAATTATATCACTGATATTTAGTTTATGGCTTTATTAGGGTCGTTAAACATGATGAATTGCCTTAAATTATTTTTAAATATGTTCTTTTGTTATTATGCCGAAGTAAGAAGCAACTGGGAAATGTGATCATAACATAAAGGTATTATCCTTATATTAGATACAATTGTCCAACTTTAATTTGAATTTGATAGATTCACTTAGATGTACTTCAAATATCCAAATTAAATTTAAACAATTGCATCGAACACACCCAAAGCAACTATAATATGTCAGTTCCCGCCGCATCACTCATTATTTATTTTTCTCCAAAGCAACGAAAATACGTCACCCGACATGATATATTCTTACACATTATTAAATGTAAGTAATACCATTTTCCACGTTTCTAATACTTAAATACCCATGTTTGTCTTATATCATTTTTCTTTCCCGTCTATCCGTATTTGTATCTTCAGTTATATTGGAAGTCAGTTTCTTTGTTTCTCACTTGGTCTGCATGGTTTGAGGGGACTTGAATAAGTTTTGGAGGTCACTGCTGTGGGGTACTCTTTACTTAATCCATTATGTATTCGATTCACATACATCTGTGAGTCTGAATTAAGTAATAACATACACTGATTAAGAGTATCTTACTAGTTAAGTTGTTACAGGGTTTCTAAAAAAACTACCAATTACACATCATATGTACAAACAACAACCTACTACAAGATAATTCCTAGGCAGTGGTTCAGCTCGCAGCGGAAAATGACTCACATCCCGTCTCCCCACGTCTATGAGTCCCTACAGAAACATTCACACAACATGAGTATAGATAACAACTATCTCAGTGCAAGATCAAAACAAATACATTAATGATAAAGCACCATCAAATCATCAATAGTGAATGTTCTGTATCATGCATCAACAAATGCACTATGTCATGACATGTCTCAACAATCACCCTATTATCACGAGCCCCATATGATATGCCTATTCAGCTCAATATGTCAGTGGAACCACATCACATCTTCATATTAGCAGCACATATCATAGTACCGTACTCATATGTGATAATAGCCAGAGCATATACCCAAACCAGGCGTATATCTCTCAAGCCAAAGCATATGTAGTATATCTATCAAGGCAATGATCCCAGCCAAAGCATATACCAAACCGGGCATATCTATCAAGGCAATGATCTCACCAAAGCATATACACATATCTATCAAGGCATCCATCCCAATCATATGAAATCAATGTATGTATATGCATATGATACTGATAGGGTTGAATATTACGCGTTTTTAGGCTTTGATATGTATATGTTTTCGTGTTGATTCTTGGATTATTTTACGGTTTATGGTATATATTTCTATATTTCAGGAATCAATGTTGAAATGCATAAAAGTAGAAGAAATGAACCAAAAATGATGCAAGAATGAATAAAGTTGAAGAAAAGAGAAAAAAAACCAGAATCCAAGACACATGTTGCTCCTTTCTCCTCAAATTACTATATGTTCGAGCCATGTTTTGGAAATGTGGTCCATATAAAAGTTGTAGAACTTTCTCTTATCTTCGTGTGGACAGCTGATTCATCAAATTTGGAGTTCATATGAGAAAGTTATGGCCAAAATACGAAACTCGCTAGAAGCTGAAAAAAGGCGAAGAAACATCATTGAATTAATTCAACAGGCGTAATTACGCCTACTTTGAGGCGTAACTACGCCTAACCCACGGCTTTTGAAAATTTAAGTGGCATAATTACGCCACTTTGGAGGCGTAATTACGCCTATCACGCGGGAAGCCAGATTTGTTGACACATCGACAGGCGTAACTACGCCACTTCGGAGGCGTCATTACGCCTGATGAATTTTGGAAATTTTGGACTGCTTTCCTTATTTGATGCACGGGATTTTTAAAAGGCAGGAAGGAGACCTACTCAAGGGGATCATCAGATTTTAACCGAGGAACCCAATCACCACAGCCTCCACCTTCTTCTCCCCTCACTTTCCTTCACTTCATGTCCAGCCTCCATGCTTCTACCATTCAACCTTCATCCATCTTCACCTATTCATCCTAGGAATTGGAACAACCCAACAAGGCGATAAAAAGAGACGATCGAGAAGGAAGCAAGAGAAGGAGCGAAGATCTACAACCGGAGTCGACGCTGGGAGTTTTTCTTTGTCTTTAATTCTTAGTTTTGATTTGTTTGATTTACTATGTTGAACTAATTTATTTATCGAGGCTAGGCGAACCTTTGTTATGAACCTTCGATTTGATGATTTAATGATTGAATTCTTTTAGTTCTTTGCGTATGTTTTATGTTCTTCATGCTTTTAGAGGATTGATCACCTTTGAATGATGTTAGTATCATAATTGAGATCGAGAGATGATTTTATGATACGGAATTAATAATTCATACCATGGATTTAAGACCGAGATCGAGAGATGACGTCAAATACATGCGTGATAGCCATAGATATCTAGTAATCGAAAGCTAGGAGTTTTCATGGATCTTATGCAATATCGAGTTGTTCAATGAGTGCACGAGAGTGACTTACTGCAATTTGATATTAGGTTTAATATAGCTCGAGAGAGTATATTAGATAAATTTGGAGAACTCGTCACCTTAGAAATATTTGAATATTCAATCGAGAATTGTAGGGAATTACATTGGTGAGCCAAAGTCTCGATAATCTTATCTTGTGGATTTTTCTCGTTTACTTTTATTGACTTGGTTGGATTAGAGTAGTTTAATTTAGCTTAGTTTAATTATCAATTTATTATCGTAGGTTAAATATAGTTAAAAGACATCTTATTTGGTACTTACTTGTTAGTCCCTGTGGGTTCGACAATCCGTATTCTTCCTATCTATACTAAAACTTGACACCGTGCACTTGCGGTCTAAAATCGCTAGATTGGAAATAATTGTTTAAAATAAAAGCGATCAAGTTTTTGGCGCCGTTGCCGGGGACTAACTTTAGTAATATCATGCGAGAAGCTTTGACTGTAATTTAACCATTTTTTTTTTCTTCTTTGTATATATTTATAAAAAAAAAAAAACTATATTTAATTGTTTTATTTGTTTTCCTTGCGAGGTACTTGTGATGCTTCATCAACAAGTCTTCACAAGATTTGCCCAACAATATTCAGAGCCGTTTTATGCAGCGTGGGGAAGATTCAATGAATTGGCAGACACATTCCGGTATCATAACTTTTCGAACTATACTCTTCTGCAATATTTCTTCAAAGGTTTGGATGCACAGACACGAGAATGGGTATTTAGTGGAGCACTGGTGACTGGGAGTCCCCTGGTTGATAGAGATGAGGACAGTGTGTTACACCTGTTCAATGATATGGCGGACTTCGATTACCACTGGCATTGTGATCCTTCACTACAAGGTTGGAGTCACCAATACCCACCGGAGCCTCACTACCCTAATGATACGCACCAACCATTTGAGCATCAAGGAGAGAAGAGAGATAGTTCAGCAGAAGTAATGGCTCAATCAGAGGATATGTTACTTAGATTCATGGCGTCAACTGAGCAACGTTTAGAAAACCAGACTACTTCTATACATCACCTAGAGCAACAATTAGCAATCCTTGTGGAAAACATTTCAATGAGCTGCCAAGAGGAGGAGACGAGATCTAAGAATCAGGCCTGGTTACATGATGATGATCACTCAACTAATCAAGTTTGGGGGAGTGATCCTACTTATGTGGAAAAGTCAAGGGAAGTTGAGCCACTTGAAGTGTTTGAGCCTACAGTAGAAAAGTCAACCGAGGAAATCATACGGGAAGACGAGCCAAGAGTGATGTTGGAGGAGGAGATTTTCGAGAACTTTGATATGCACCCATCGATGGAGATATGTTCTATGCCATATGTGGATCCTTTCTTTTCATCGATGCCAACTTCACCGCACTACGCCCTCCAAGATATAAAGCCAAGCCAAGAATCATTTTCCCATTCCTACCAATTTAAGAAAGTTGTTGGAGCGACGTGCCTACGCTGTTCATACCATGCCAATCTTGAGGGCACACTGAGTGAAGACCCATTAGTGGTGTCATATGATACTTACTATGGGCGGCAGCCGCTATTTGATGGTTGCTTCTGATGGTCAAGCCGATGACTAGAAATCAGTGCTTCTTGGGAGGCAACCCAAACGTATCCTTTTGTTATTTAGTTTTGTTATTTGATTTTCAGTTTTTGTTTTTAGTTTGTTTATCTCTCGAGTCGACTATTTTATTATTTGCATTCTTCTCTTGCTAGGTACTCAGTTGGAGCGATGAACCCCTACAACAGTGGAGCTTTCAAAAGCAAATCTTCCTCAACCCTCTTGCAAGCGTCTTGATCAGGGGAGTTTACTGTTTCCTTTTGATTCTTTTAAACATTGAGGGCAATGTTTGATTTAAGTTTGGGGGAGTAGTAGCTTGCATGTTTTACTTGTTTTAACCACATGTTGCGTGCTTAAATGACACTTGAATCGTCCGATTATTATGAGCTAATTTTTTTTTTTTTTTATGAGTTCAAACTTGAGAACAGCATGAATTATAGTAGTGACTATTCAATGAGGATTTTGATCTCACTATGCATATGAACTTGATTTGTAATTGGACTTGTACATGAATATCCTAATTTCAGTTAGCATGTCAAGATTGAGGAATATATTGAGCACAATGAGTCATGATCTTGTGGATTGCATGTTGAATAGTGATAATTGTTGTGAACTTAATGATTTGTCTTGAGCATCTTAGAGCTATCCTAGAACTTATTTGATGATGACACTTTGAGGCGAAATTTTATAGTTACAAACTTGACTTGGAAATGATCTACGCGATCTTTGATACGTTTGAGCCTTTCAAGCTTACCATGATTCATATCAATCCCTAGTGTCCCATTTGAGCTTTATTGAAAAAATAATGGTATATGCATTGCATATAATTAGACCTCATTCGACATTCTTTGGCAAACTCATTATACTTACCCTTATTTGAGCCTAAATGAAAAAAAGTTATCCTTACCCTAAGGGAGTATAATGAATATCATTCGATGCACTTGAATTGTTATATCTTGATGAGCTTATTGAAAAAAAAATGATGAATGAGAAAAGAAAAAGATAGATAAAAAGCCTTGAGAAAAAGATTGACTAAATAAGACCCAAAGTGGCCAAGGCTATAAAAGAAAAAGAAGAGAAGCTCGATGTGTGCGAAAAATTTGAACTGTAAATGATTATACTCTCTTCTTTGCGCTTATCCTATCTTTTCTTTGAAGCCAACACCAAAGGCCTTACATTACAAGCTTAAAAAGTCCTTTTGATCCAAGTCTAGAGAGTAACTATCATTAGTGGAGAAGTTGTTTGAAAATAGGCCTATGTAATGCTTGATGATAATCTCGACTTTGAGTTGATTAGCATGATTTGATCTTGAATATGTGCATGAAACTTGAGATTGACTAGAGCACACACACACGTTCCGATTTTGAGATATGTTGCTTGAATTAGGAGAAAACATGTCTTGTCAACTTTTGTATATGTGCATGAGATTTCTGAGAATAAGCAAGCCATGAAATAATTGTTTCAAATATCAAGAATGAACTCTACCTTATGATCTTAATGCTTAATCGATGACGATTAAGTGATAAGTTTGGGGGAGTTGATAGGGTTGAATATTACGCGTTTTTAGGCTATGATATGTATATGTTTTCGTGTTGATTCTTAGATTATTTTACGGTTTATGGTATATATTTCTATATTTCAGGAATCAATGTTGAAATGCATAAAAGTAGAAGAAATGAACCAAAAATGATGAAAGAATGAATAAAGTTGAAGAAAAGAGGAAAAAAACCAGAATCCAAGACACATGTTGCTCCTTTCTCCTCAGATTACTATATGTTCGAGCCATGTTTTGGAAATGTGGTCCATATAAAAGTTGTAGAAATTTCTCTTATCTTCGCGTGGACAGCTGATTCATCAAATTTGGAGTTCATATGAGAAAGTTATGGCCAAAATACGAAACTCGCCAGAAGCTGAAAAAAGGCGAAGAAACATCATTGAATTAATTCAACAGGCGTAATTACGCCTACTTTGAGGCGTAACTACGCCTAGCCCACGGCTTTTGAAAATTTAAGTGGCGTAATTACGCCACTTTGGAGGCGTAATTACGCCTATCACACGGGAAGCCAGATTTGTTGACACATCGACAGGCGTAACTACGCCACTTCGGAGGCGTCATTACGCCTGATGAATTTTGGAAATTTTGGACTGCTTTCCTTATTTGATGCACAGGATTTTTAAAAGGCAGGAAGGAGACCTACTCAAGGGGATCATCAGATTTTAACCGAGGAACCCAATCACCACAGCCTCCACCTTCTTCTCCCCTCACTTTCCTTCACTTCATGTCCAGCCTCCATCCTTCTACCATTCAACCTTCATCCATCTTCACCTATTCATCCTAGGAATTGGAACAACCCAACAAGGCGATAAAAAGAGACGATCGAGAAGGAAGCAAGAGAAGGAGCGAAGATCTACAACCGGAGTCGACGCTGGGAGTTTTTCTTTGTCTTTAATTCTTAGTTTTGATTTGTTTGATTTACTATGTTGAACTAATTTATTTATCGAGGCTAGGCGAACCTTTGTTATGAACCTTCGATTTGATGATTTAATGATTGAATTCTTTTAGTTCTTTGCGTATGTTTTATGTTCTTCATGCTTTTAGAGGATTGATCACCTTTGAATGATGTTAGTATCATAATTGAGATCGAGAGATGATTTTATGATACGGAATTAATAATTCATACCATGGATTTAAGACCGAGATCGAGAGATGACGTCAAATACATGCGTGATAGCCATAGATATCTAGTAATCGAAAGCTAGGAGTTTTCATGGATCTTATGCAATATCGAGTTGTTCAATGACTGCACGAGAGTGACTTACTGCAATTTGATATTAGGTTTAATATAGCTCGAGAGAGTATATTAGATAAATTTGGAGAACTCGCCACCTTAGAAATATTTGAATATTCAATCGAGAATTGTAGGGAATTACATTGGTGAGCCAAAGTCTCGATAATCTTATCTTGTGGATTTTTCTCGTTTACTTTTATTGACTTGGTTGGATTAGAGTAGTTTAATTTAGCTTAGTTTAATTATCAATTTATTATCGTAGGTTAAATATAGTTAAAAGACATCTTATTTGGTACTTACTTGTTAGTCCCTGTGGGTTCGACAATCCGTATTCTTCCTATCTATACTAAAACTTGACACCGTGCACTTGCGGTCTAAAATCGCTAGATTGGAAATAATTGTTTAAAATAAAAGCGATCAGATACTACCAATCATATGACACAAGCTAACATAAATTATATGATATCAAAACCATAACATCATCATCACATACTATCTATACTCCGTACGTCAACACGTACCTTTACTGCAACACAAACGATTTAAATTATGCGTCACTAGCTAATTGCCTCGTTGTCCCGTCCCTTGAGATGATGCTACAACAATGCCAACAATATATCATGTTATCATAGGCATTAAAATCAAATTCTATAAAAAGATAACATTTTTCAACATTTTGACTCTGGCGATCGATCGCTATTTCTCACCGATCGATCGCCATACTGTTCTGCCCCCTCGCGATCGATCTACATACCTCGCGATCGATCGCCAAAGTGTTCTGTTGCTCGCGATCGATCGCCATACTTTCACCGATCGATCGCCACATGAGTAAACCGCCTTATATTTTTGCTCTGTCTCGGCGATCGATCGCCACAAAGCTCGCGATCGATCGCCAATGTCCAGAAAGTTCAGAACATGGCGATTTTGAGCTTATCTTCCTAGCTCTTCTCCTACAACTCGAAATTCAACATGTAAACAAGTTTCATGCAGTCTCTAATACCATAACAACATGTTTCCACCATCTTCGAATCCAATTCTTGGCATATAAACATGTTATGATCCTAAGCATGCACACTTGGAATTCAACTTCATCTATCTCATTCATAACTACACCAACCAAGCTTAAAAGCATGAATTCCTTACCAAGAGGTTATGGAACCACTTCACTCCACTTTCTTACTTGATTTCCAAATGAACTCCAAGCTAGAAGATTCAACCTAAGCAAGAAGCTAGAGAGGAGCTTGGTAGAGATCACTATGTGTGTTATGGTGTATTGTGAGTTTAAGCTCACTAATCCCCTTAATATAGCCACTTGCTATAATAACATGCCAAATAAGATAAACATGTAAATTCACATGCTAATGCAACTTTAAATGAAAGGCAAAGGCATATGAAATTCAATTCAAATGCATACTAGTCCATGTTGCTTGATATGCCACTACAATTCAAGTCATTTCTTTGCACTGCATCTTGTGCATCATGTTTCATTCCTTGACATATATCACATAGTCATGTCATGTATGTGAGTATTAACCCTCGGTTCAACCCGAACCCGAGTCCACATCGTACCGTAATTATTCAAAATTACGCCATAATCATATGACACGTGTATAAAGCAAATCGAGGCATTACAATTCTCCCCCACTCATTGAATTTCGTCCTCGAAATTCCATATTCATAATATGAATCTCATACAGAAAGCCATAAGCTTTCAACCCTACAAGCAACACTCCAAGGACTAACAACATAGTGGCAAATACGCTTTGCACAAACATGCCTTATAAATGCCACATTATTTGCCGGAATAAAAAATCAAAAGTAAATCTGCTACATACTCAACATGTTCAACTAGCAGATACTTACCAGACCAGCAGTATAAGAAACCAAAAGAAAACATACCAGACATTGCACTTTGGATTCTACTGCATACTCATGTTCTCGTATAACAGCTTGTTACCATTCGCTTTTGTCCACGTAGCCATATGCTCACAAAACTCTACACCAGCCGGGCATAGATAGTATGTATGCATCGTTGTATTATCATCAACAGATAAACCTTTCACTAGTATCAGTGAACACGCATATACATATCCTGTTATACACAACAATATCCATCAAATTGACTTGATCTTATACAACTCATTGTACCGGTGATTTCCCTTAACCAAGTCACTGCCCACTCCCATTCCTGCTGGATGCATACAAATGATCCCCAATGGAGCATCTGTTCGTCTAATGTCTAATACATCCGTTCCTCCTTGGACAACTTGTCACCACATTGTAATACAGTCAATGGTTCAAATCATGGTATTACGCCTTTTCCATACACATTCACATTATGCCACACTTTAGAAACACAGCAACACACATACCCGCGTTGTGTATTGTATAACGGTCTAAAAAATTTCCATTCGTCTGTACTCCTGTGTAAGCCTACGCCGAATATCGAGAGCAGCTAGATACTCTAAACCAAGTACCTCGGTCCTTGTCACATTCAGATTCTACACATCCAAATGTGTACAGAGCTATCTCTGCTCTAACATTTCACAAAGTTGTATTATAGTATGTAATTACACAATGTGATAGATACAACATATCCATCTATCATTTGCATACTAATCTCCCATGTCAGACTTCTCAGTCTAGATTAAACACTGGACACGATACCAGTCCAGATCAAACACTGGACACGAACTTGACCAAACCACAAGAAACAATCTACATCACACTCAGATGTCATCAATGCATACTGTACACCAAAGCTATGTACAATACATATATCCATATGAGTATATGGTTATCTCACCCAAAGACTATGTTCTCATAGTATCTATTCACACCATTTGCGTGGTTCAATATTCCCTGTCCTGACCCCTGTACCGGAAATGTCATTCTTTGTATCAACTTTTCCCCCAAGACTACCATCTTGAGTATGACAAGCGTTTACAACGATTCATTACTTTCTATTCACTGCTCCCTGTAATGATCAACACAAAATATCATGTAGCGGTGGAAACCAACACGTTTTCCAACCGACACATTTTTCCACGCATGTGCAATTCACTTGCTACATGGATTACGCCAACAAGTCCCACACATCACAGGTACCTGATAATCCATTCCGTTCTGCTTCACGAACCTATCCATACGGGTTATCATATCTCCCGGATAAATCATACAATCAAAGATATCACCCGACTATATCACATGATTGAATATATCACTCAGATATATCACATGATCGCATATAGTACATAATCGAAACCAACAGTTGTTTACCTCGCCATATTCATTGAATCTTTCTTTATTGGCATGCATTCCTGATAAACACGACTGCTCCCAGCAAATCGTTATCACCTCTGGTTCATAAAGGAATAGCCAATCCAACAATACATGGAAGGTAACAAATTCCAACTCAACTGTAATCACACAATCCACACACTATTGGTGACATGACTGACAATCAAATTACCATACCACTCATGGTCATTCTGGCACTATGACTTTACAATCGGACCCAAAAGAATTGCCATATCATATAGCATTGCCAATGATACCTTCACAATACTGTAACCGTATTATGTTACTAGTACACCTTCCGTGTACAATCAAAGGATATCTTATCAGAATACTCAAGTCAAGTACAACCATATAGCAAAAATACCATCCACCATCTGGTATATGTCAAATCAGTTTCATATTGGTCGTACCACTATATCATGACACAAACTTCAATGCTATACACATATGTGTACGAACAAGCTCAAAATAAGTCATTTCATGAACAAATCAAGTCCCATCACACTATCTCATACGTGTGAGCTTCTTCAACCTTCTCTTAACCATCACATGGTGTAGCGTACCAACCATTCATTAAACATTACATGGTTTAGTATACCAACCATATTGTTTCCTCATGAAACATTAATGCATAGTACAATCACAACACAACGAGTCGTAGTGTACAAGCAATCGACGGAAACTCAAACTTCCTTATCAATCTAGATAACTTGGACATTCAACATCAGACTTGTGAACCATACATCATAGCCACCAAGCTATGCTATCAGACAATAGTTCACACTCAATGCTTACCGGATACTCACATTGCCAACCAATCTCTGTTGGTCTCACATTGCCAACCACTCTCTGTTGGTCTCACGTGTACAGATCACTACTGTCATGCAATAATCCAAAATATGACAAGATGTCATACACAGTTCCACTAAAGAACCAATTTACGGATGTCTCTCATGACGTCCTTTTCTATATCCAGAAGTCATACAAGTATCCAATGCTCTCAGCCATAACACAGATACCCACACTCTGTTCTAAGCAGACCAACCAATTTCAATTTCATAAATATAGTTCACAAACACAGAACTAGATGTTCATATACAACATCCCATACACAACTGTATGCACTTGAGGTATCTCGTGTCAATCAAAGACACCTATGGTTGCCATACATACCATATACATAGAGTCTCAGACGGACGACCTTATAGCTCGGACGGAGTTCACATCAAAACAATGATATCCATTCCCATCTGTACTATACACAATCCAGATAGTATACATGGCCACATAGCACCATGTATGTCCCAGTACAGCCATCACAAAGATCACATGTGCAGGCATCACAACAATCTTTGCCGGTAATCATTGCATCACTGCAATCTCCGCCGGTACTCATTTTCTTTCAATCTGAAAGACTTCCATGCTCAAATCCATATGATACAACAAGAACGAACACAAGAAGCTAATACACAGAAAGGATCACACAGTCCGTTAACCAGTCACCAAAACACGAGTGACTTTAAAGACATCAACTGATAACAATCGAACATACTGCGGTTGTACCGCTCCATCAATACGCCTCAGCGTCACTATCATTGAACTCTCCCAATTTCATGTTCCTTGCCAACTCCATGACAACAAACATAGAGATCAACATACACATACACACCGGAGAACCATACACAGATGATACCTTGACAAGAGAATCATCACCACGGTGATCTCACAAATCACCAATTACCGCTGTGGAATACAATACTAAAGAATACTATTATCGTACACGAATCGCATTCGCTACATGTACCATTTGAGTACCACAAGTAACCCATATCTGCATCATCTCCCAATGTAAACACACTGCGTTAGCCTTTACCATCCACAGATCAAGAGCAAAGTATTAAATTCCCATTCAGGCCATACATGTCGAACTGACAATGCAACCACAGATTGCAATATCAAGAATGCCCTTGAACTAGATACAGTGATCAATAACCTGTACGTCACTTCCATTCACACATCATGTGTCAGCGGCCAGTCCATCATTAGGTCTGATACACAATCTCATGCAAGCTGACTTTGCACATGGAGCTGATACCAAGCTTTGCTTTTCACGCTCCAACCACTGTAGTACTTACTCCTCCAATTCGGTATCGACCTGCATACCATTACCACGGAATCAGTGGAATAGCTCCCGCGAAACATATCATGTTTCCCCTGCCAAATGATAGTACAGAAACCCGGTATACCAATCACGGTTACACCCACAACATCACTTATGCCACGCATAAGGATTCATACCAAGTCATACTATCATCCTGCAAAACAATGGTTAACAATAACAGATACAAATACAAAGCATGTTCCCAGACACTATATCATAAATATAACATGCCTTTAAGTGATTAGGTAACTCCCTAACCCACTTCCTCTACCCATGTTCATCCCGTTCTCGAACCACTGCTCTGATACCACTAATGTGGGGTCCTCTTTACTTAATCCATTATGTATTCGATTCACATACATCTGTGAGTCTGAATTAAGTAATAACATACACTGATTAAGAGTATCTTACTAGTTAAGTTGTTACAGGGTTTCTAAAAAAACTACCAATTACACATCATATGTACAAACAACAACCTACTACAAGATAATTCCTAGGCAGTGGTTCAGCTCGCAGCGAAAAATGACTCACATCCCGTCTCCCCACGTCTATGAGTCCCTACAGAAACATTCACACAACATGAGTATAGATAACAACTATCTCAGTGCAAGATCAAAACAAATACATTAATGATAAAGCACCATCAAATCATCAATAATGAATGTTCTGTATCATGCATCAACAAATGCACTATGTCATGACATGTCTCAACGATCACCCTATTATCACGAGCCCCATATGATATGCCTATTCAGCTCAATATGTCAGTGGAACCACATCACATCTTCATATTAGCAGCACATATCATAGTACCGTACTCATATGTGATAATAGCCAGAGCATATACCCAAACCAGGCGTATATCTCTCAAGCCAAAGCATATGTAGTATATCTATCAAGGCAATGATCCCAGCCAAAGCATATACCAAACCGGGCATATCTATCAAGGCAATGATCTCACCAATATACACATATCTATCAAGGCATCCATCCCAATCATATGAAATCCACGTATGTACATGCATATGATACTACCAATCATATGACACAAGCTAACATAAATCATATGATATCAAAACCATAACATCATCATCACATACTATCTATACTCCGTACGTCAACACGTACCTGTACTGCGACACAAACGATTTAAATTAGGCGTCACTGGCTAATTGCCTCGTTGTCTCGTCCCTTGAGATGATGCTACAACAATGCCAACAATATATCATGTTATCATAGGCATTAAAATCAAATTCTATAAAAAGATAACATTTTTCAACATTTTGACTCTGGCGATCGATCGCTATTTCTCACCGATCGATCGCCATACTGTTCTGCCCCCTCGCGATCGATCTCCATACCTCGCGATCGATCGCCAAAGTGTTCTGTTGCTCGCGATCGATCGCCATACTTTCACCGATCGATCGCCACATGAGTAAACCGCCTTATATTTTTGCTCTGTCTCGGCGATCGATCGCCACAAAGCTCGCGATCGATCGCCGATGTCCAGAAAGTTCAGAACATGGCGATTTTGAGCTTATCTTCCTAGCTCTTCTCCTACAACTCGAAATTCAACATGTAAACAAGTTTCATGCAGTCTCTAATACCATAACAACATGTTTCCACCATCTTCGAATCCAATTCTTGGCATATAAACATGTTATGATCCTAAGCATGCACACTTGGAATTCAACTTCATCTATCTCATTCATAACTACACCAACCAAGCTTAAAAGCATGAATTCCTTACCAAGAGGTTATGGAACCACTTCACTCCACTTTCTTACTTGATTTCCAAATGAACTCCAAGCTAGAAGATTCAACCTAAGCAAGAAGCTAGAGAGGAGCTTGGTAGAGATCACTATGTGTGTTATGGTGTATTGTGAGTTTAAGCTCACTAATCCCCTTAATATAGCCACTTGCTATAATAACATGCCAAATAAGATAAACATGTAAATTCACATGCTAATGCAACTTTAAATGAAAGGCAAAGGCATATGAAATTCAATTCAAATGCATACTAGTCCATGTTGCTTGATATGCCACTACAATTCAAGTCATTTCTTTGCACTGCATCTTGTGCATCATGTTTCATTCCTTGACATATATCACATAGTCATGTCATGTATGTGAGTATTAACCCTCGGTTCAACCCGAACCCGAGTCCACATCGTACCGTAATTATTCAAAATTACGCCATAATCATATGACACGTGTATAAAGCAAATCGAGGCATTACAACTGCACTCTTCCGATCAAGTTCTAGTGCTTCTGATGTGAACATTATATCATTACAAATTTTAGTCCACCTATTGTTCAGTTTTTTTTGTTGTTGTCTTTGTTTGTGATATTTTCGTTGGTTTCGTCATGTATTAAAATCGTCGGTTGGACCATTGTTATATTTGTGGATCTTTTAATATGATTTCTGTTTTCGGTTAAAAAAGCACCCATTTTTAATTATGACTACCAAGGTTATCACATATACAATAATACATTTTATTTATGTTTCAATAATTGTAAATTATTGTTTTTACTTCTAGAAATAAAAGTTGGACTCTGAAAAACAAACCAAACTAAATGTATCTTACAAGGAAAAATAAATCATAAATAGCGTAAAGACCAATATCTACTGCTTTTACAATATGGCACTTAAAACAAATAAATAACCTCTCTCAAACCCATTAAAACAAATACGATAGCAAAGTAAACAAAATTGGTGTCATAACTAGCAAAAAGGCGACACGAGTAACACTAGATGTTTTTGTACCTTATACAACGAGCAATGAATCAGCAAAAGCAATATCATTGAAATCATTAAAATCTTCGAAAAAATCATCCAAATCCAGGGAACTAAGATCTTGAAACGGATTGCTAAGTTCTCCGACATAATCTTCTTGCAAGTGGATATTTAGTGGCCAGAAGTTCGACTCATCAACAGATGCAGATGCTGTAAAATTGTTACCAAAGTCTTGGAATACTGTATGTTCTTGTGGATGGAAATTGAACAATTCATCTGATTCTATACTTGTTTCCCCTTTGCACTCTGTTTCATTAACCAGAACGATATTGTTCATACTAATTTTCCCTCCACTATCCTTCTCTGCACGAACCTGTTCATCGCCCAGACGGATTTCAGTAGTTAAACTGTCACGAAATCCATCTGGTTTGGATTCTTTCACCCTACTTTGAACCGGGTTGGCTATACCCCGTTCAGCTTCTTGACCTGTATTGCTGCTTCTGAACTGGAGAACAGAAATTGGAGAAGAAAGGTTGTGTGACTCTTCACTTGAATCATAGCAGGAAACTGACGTCACATTGATCTCCGGAGACTCTCCCTTCGCCGGAGTGGTGCCAAAGTTGGTAATAGTGTCCGGTCCACGGAGCTTTATGGCGGCATTGTCGTAAACCATGGCTGCCTGCTCGGCCGTATCATAAGTACCCAACCAAAGTCTAACCTTTCTAGCAGGGTCCCTTATTTCAGCAGCCCACTTACCCGATGGACGTTTCCGGACACCCCGGAACTTCCTAACTCCACCGGACGCCTCCACCGTATCAGGAGTATCCTTGATTTTCCAGGGCTTCGGCTTAGGCAGCAGACAGGTCTCTGCATTTCTCTTCCTACAGTTGCTACTGTTAATACTAACAGATGTCTCCATTCTGATTTCGCTTATGTATTTCTTGACACGTTGCCTTCGGAAAAGCTCATACTCTTCATCGCCGGAAGAATCTGTTACATCAGGGTCAGTAACAGAAATTCTTACAGTTCTCCGGCCATTAAGATTCTGCTGTTCGAGAAATTCTTCTGATTCAATAATCGACTTTATTGGGTTCTGTTTCGGGAGTTTAATAATTTTTTCTGTAATTTTTTTGTGCTCTGTATATTTTACAGGCCACGTACTACGCTGTTCCATTCTTGCTATCTCTCAAACCAAATCGAAAACAAGAAGGAACCCATAAAAGAATGATTATAAACCTTCAAATAGAAGCTTAGAAAAACATAAAGAATAATTAACCACCAAAACTCTGACGAAGAGAAGAAAAAACCAGAACTAAAAGATGGGATCGAAAAGGATATATGAATGAAACCAATAAGAGAGGAGGGGAGAGAACCTTCTCATGGTAAAAGTGAACGAATCAATGCCTAAAAAGAAGTACTTCAAAAAGATCGATACAAGAGCGTGAGATTTATAAAGAGGTTCTAGGTGGGGTTAAACTTTAAAAGTAAGGAACTGTATCTGTATCAAATTCGAGAAGGAAGAGAACTTAATACACAAACGCCATGATTCAAGAATCCTGATTTTATTCTCTTTAATTTTTTTTCTGAGTGAAGAATTTTTTTACATATTGTGTTTCTGTGTTTATAACGATAATTGAGGATTTTTTAAAGGAAATTAAGAGTATTCGTTTGGTGAGTTTTAGTGTTTGGTCGCGAGTCTACTAATAACTCAAATTTTGCTACTTTATAGGTCGCCGAAAGTGTAAACTAAATCGGTAGATTCGGTTATTAATCTTTTTTAACTGACAAAACTGAAATTTAGTTTTTCCCATAACCGAACCGAATTTTTTAATAATCAAGTTAACCTTACCGATTAAAATATCGGTTAATTTGATTGGTAACTGAATTAACCGAAAAAAATAAAAACCGATAACCGAGACGATTTAACTGATATTTTTAAAAATTAAAGTCGAACTTCAGAATTAATCGAACCAAAATTCCAAATAATTCGGTTCGAATCGGTTAGTTAGGTTAAACAGAACTTTGGCTCGACCCTAGTGGAAACCCATGTGAAAAAAAAAAGGAATTTGGAATTTGTTAGTTTAATTATAAGTTATCAAATTTCAATTTATAGAAAACATATTTTTGTTAGTCGTCCATAATTCTGTATAATTGGCAAAGCGGAAATAGGCTAATTTAAAAAAAATAATACAAAATAAACAAAAATGTAAAAGCTAAAGGTTAATTAATTATTATCAAGTAGTGTACTCGTGGTAGGCATGACCGTGGTTTAATATAAACCACGGCCCGGCCTGGACCCGTAAATGAGTCAACGGGTCGGTTAATCGTTGACCTGGTTCGATGGGTCTGAATCATAACCAGCCCGTTACTGTAAGGATCGGTTACGGTTCACGATCGCGAAAACCGTGGAACCGGCGGTTCCATGGTTTTTTTATTTTAAAATTAAAGTGTGTGTTGATGAAGATTCAAACTCTTGACCTCCAACATGTATAGACAGTTTCTTACCACTAAGCTATTATCATGTTTGTTTTATTTTAGATGATATAATTATATATACTAACAGACAATATGTATTATATACGTAATGTAATGATAACTATTTTACATTGACAAATATAAATACAAATTATCTAAAAAATATGTTATGCTCTTAAATAAATATCGTAAAATAGAAATAAACTATAGCAAAGTGAATATAACATAAAATGTTGGATAAATTCATAAGAACTAAAGAAATAGTTGTTGCAAAATAAAATATTATAATAATGGAGTAAATTATTATAAACAAATAGAGTATATACATTTTAATTATTCTACAAGCACTTTATTTGATTTACATTATATACAATCATTATATAAGTATATCTTAATTTCTCAGGATATGACTTACCAAAGAAATTCGATAATGAAATATTTGATTAATTAATAAAATCTTTTAATAATTTGCTTATAATAATTTAGGAAGAACGTATTGAATTGATAATTCACTAACTTTATATTATATAATAACTTCTAATTGATAATAAAAAATCTCATTACTGACTCTTTTTAACATAATAAGAACTTTTGTGTTGTTTTCTTATATATAAATAACAAATAATTCAATGTTATATTCGTCGATTTCATTTTGTAATTAGTACAAAAGTTGTATATGTTTCATACCAGTTCGATATTTGTGTTGTAAGGACCCCTAGCCCTTAACCCTTGATTAATGTATTAACCACTCGTCATATAATAAGTGGCATGAAACCTCGCTATACACCTGAGCATGGATCATCGTCCACATAGTAGCGGAAAGAGGCATCGCTATCAATACATCTGGCGGAATGAACCATCGCCAATCAATATAGCGGAATGAACCGTCGCTATCAATACACCTGGCGGAATGAACCATCGCCAATCAATATAGCGGAATGAACCGTCGCTATCAATACACCTGGCGGAATGAACCATCGCCAATCAATATAGCGGAATGAACCATCGCTATAAATACACCTGGCGGAATGAACCATCGCCAATCAATATAGCGGAATGAACCATCGCTATAATACACCTGGCGGAATGAACCATCGCCAATCAATATAGCGGAATGAACCATCGCTATAAATACACCTGGCGGAATGAACCATCGCCAATCAATATAGCGGGATGAACCGTCGCTATCAATACACATGGCGGAATGAACCATCGCCAATCAATATAGCGGAATGAACCATCGCTATAAATACACCTGGCGGAATGAACCATCGCCAATCAATATAGCGGAATGAACCATCGCTATAAATACACCTGGCGGAATGAACCATCGCCAATCAATATAGCGGAATGAACCATCGCTATAAATATAAATCGACACAGCGGGACACATCACCGCTATCATCCGTGTCCTCATAATGAAATGAATATAAATCGACACAGCGGGACACATCACCGCTATCATCCGTGTCATCACAATGAAATGAATATAAATCGACACAGCGGGACACATCACCGCTATCATCCGTGTCATCACAATGAAATGAATCATCATCCTTTCTTGAGTCAGTCATCATCAGTTATTTTAATGCTTCCTTGCTTTCATAATCTCAAAACAAGCGGTATCGCATACTCGCTTCTTCATACTAGCGGTATCTCTTCCTCGCTCAGTATGGTATACTTCGCCTCCATGTGCCAGCGAGCCTCCCCCCTCCCGCTCCACATGCGCAGCGGTAAAGCGTAAGCATTAAAACCTTAACTGAGATCGCCCTGACTCGTGGAATACACCTCTTTATCCCACATCACAATATGCAACAACAATGCATAATAACATGTATCATAACCTTAATGCATCACATTGCATTCATCATGTGTCACACAGACAAACATAAATACATGTTACCGTTGGGATGCCCGTACGTCGCTTACGTACTCCATATTTTCTGTAACCTGCAACCATCATGGTTAGCAACAATAGCCATATACGCTATGCATCAATCATCCAATGCATAAATGCAACCACTTGCAAGTCAATACGTATACCAAGACATGTTACCTCGGAAATATCCCTTTACCTGATTTTCTTAAAAACCAGCTTCCTTGGCACATAACACACGGAGTGCCAGACATCACTATTAATGCCATCCTATCGTGTTCCACACGATTCCTGCAACCACAATGGTTAGCAATACCACTTTTCATATCATAATAACACGTAAACAATTTGTTATGTCATACAACATTAATGCCATCATGCATAAATATGTGCTATCAATAACTTCCTAGGCCCTTAACAGCCCCAATGAGCAACCACTGCTCTGATACCACTAATGTAAGGACCCCAGGCCCTTAACCCTTGATTAGTGTATTAACCACTATGTGTGGCACATGCTTTCAATAAAAGTCAATCGGGAAGCTCAGATGATGCTTTATCATTGTATGGCAATTACAAAATTTCCATTAACACTCAATGTTACAAGATCATCTGCCTAACAACAAATAGACTCATAAAGTTCGCCCAATACCATCACCTTTTGTGCCACTTTTTACATTGTGGACTTTTATAAAAATTTGGGCAGAGTCTCCCCATAAATAGAGCTATCCCGAAATAACAGCACAACACATAACATAATTCCCGGCCAGGGAAAACATAAAACTCATCAGAATGCAGCAATACTAAGTAAATTCCCAGCCAGGGAAGACGCCACACATATGACGACAAAAGTGGGTTTCAACACCCACGTAATACACCAATGACTCTCATATCATTTAGCAATTCTACCTCTAATTGCATGCAACATAGAATGAAAGAGAGAAATGCTCATGCCTTTATATACAACCCATATACAAGTATAATCGTGCTCACATGCGAGCATCATAAATATGTATATAACCCTCAGGTGTATATAAGTACTCTATACGATACCGTGCTCCATCAAGCCCTGGTACCACGATCCTGGGAGTACATCCAATCAACAGCTCGAGCTCAGCTCCACCGCCATCGATGTACCTGTTCACCTGCCCCAACAGAGACAGCCCCAACGGGGTGAGCATACCAATACACAAAATCCCATAATCACAATAATGAAATTCATAATTTACAACAAAAGTAAATACTAATGAATTTAAATGATACTCCCTGGATGGCAACGTCCTCATCCGGGATTCCGTGTACTGTCCCTGTTCTCACAATCATCAAACTCATCAAATCTCAACAATCAGTAAATCAACACATTGATTTACTCATCGCATGCCTGATTCTCAAATATCAATAATTAATGATTCCAAGTTCATTATACATGCAAATATAGATATCTCAATATCTAATACTGATTTCATAACCTCGCTATTAATCACAGATAGCTCAAATGCCTAGCATTTATTTTACCAATTCTCCATTATACCTAGACATCTCAAATGTCTTATAATGAATACATGATCCCACGATCATTCTCAGGCATCTCAAATGCCCTACAATAGTCATATAAACCCAGTACCCCCCTTATATCTTGTAAGAGTTATCCTACTCTAGTATCACGCACGCTACAAGCGGCGATATCAAGATTTGATCGTTTCATAGCTTCTCAACACATATAGGTATAATCCTCATGCACGATTATTCAATGAAATCAAAATACATTATGCATTCACAAATGCTCTAATATATAGTAATGCTCGTACGTCGCACGTACCTTAAATCTCCGAAGTCCGAGCCAAACCTTGCTCGAGTTCCATGCCCCGAGGAATGATGTGCTTACACGATAAATAATTCACAATTATTTACGAACATGCAACCCATGCTCAAGCACACCCATATCCTCAAAATATTGTCAACACACGACAATTAACCTTTTAAAAGACCCGGGGCAGGGTACATACAGGGAGGGGAAGACAATATCGAAAATTGTTCAAGAACACGCTACAAATTTTCGAACCCCTATCTCACAAATCGAACCCAATTAAACACCATAATTCATCTAAAATGAGAATTAAGCTATCAAAGCAAGAATCAACACCCTTGCCAAAAAAACCCCCAAATTCGAACCAAACCCTACAAAAATTCGAAAATAATTTCGAACCAAAACCACCAATTTCAGCAGGGAAAAACACGAGAAGCATGAAAAATAGGTAAAGGAGGTTACCCAATCGAAAATCGGAAGGAAAATCGACCGAAATCGAAGAACCCTAGCTTTTGGGGATCGACGCATTCTGCCAAAATTCGAACGAGAAACGCGACCAAACTTCGAATTGCCGGAGGGGATAGCTGCGCCTCGACGAGACGAAGCCGGTGGCGGGTCGCACGCGCCGAACGGCGGCCGCACGGCGGCGGGCACACGGCCTGAAGCTGCGGGGGTGAAGCAGATCGGAAATGGGGGGCGCGGACGGGAGAGAGAGAAGGCTGAAAGAGATGAAATGATATTTTTTTAATTAAATCTCGGGTTCAACTGGTATTTATAGCAAAAATACCCCGAAATACTAAAAGCCCCACAAATACATCACGATTCATTAAAAATCATCTGTTTTCAAAAACTCTCTCTCTAACTCCAAAACCCCCTACCGGTGCTCACACAAGCACCCGAGATCCCGAGACACATCAAAAACCCAACTCTTAGGTTTTTCACCCAAATTAGAATACAATCTCAACCTCTGGATCCAACGATCCCCACTACCCAAATAAACGAGCCCAGAAGGCCCAACACCTCGATTAAACTCCAAATTGCCACGTAAAACCACTTTAGGGATTATTAACACTACGGGATTAACATCTATAATCCCTGGTCATCACATGTGTGTTGTGTCAAAGTCCTGTAAAAAAATCCATTTTTATAGTAAAGAATTCATATTGGACAAGTCCCGTGTTTCTCGTTCACTTTTTGAGGGTTTCCCACTTAAAAATTGTGGCGTTCTTGTTTATTTTTCGCAAACACCAAGTTCTACCGAACGTGAGAAATAACGACTCATATCAAATACCAACTTTGTATATGTTTCATACCAATTTCATATGTAATTATTACCATAATTATAAATGTTTCATACCAATATAATGTGTAATTAGTACCAAAATTGTAAAGATTTCATATTAATTTCACGTGTAATTAGTACCATAATTGTAAATGTTTCATACTAATATCATTTATAACTAGTACCATAATTGTAAATGTTTCATACTAATTTAATTTGTAATTAGTACCAAAGTTGTATAGGTTTCATACATTTTCATATGTAATTAGTACCATAACTATAAATGTTTCATACTAATATCATGTGTAATTAGTACGAAATTGTAACTGTTTCATACCAAGTTCATATGTAATAAGTATCAAAGTTGTAAATGTTTCATACCAATTTCATATATAATTAGTACAATAATTGTAAATGTTTCAATACCAATTTCATTTGTAATTAGACCAAAATTGTATATGTTTCATATCAACCCCATATATAATTAGTACCATAATTATAAATATTTCATATCAATATCATTTGTAATTAATACTAAAGTTTTATAGGTTTCATACCAATTTCATATGTAATTAGTATCATAATTGTAAATGTTTCATACCAATATCATGTGTAATTAGCACCAAAATTGTAAAGGTTTCATACCAAGTTAATATGTAATAAGTATCAAAGTTCTATATGTTTCATACCAATTTTACATGTAATTAGTATAATAATTATAAATGTTTCAATACCAATTTCATTTGTAATTAGACCAAAGTTGTATTTGTTTCATACCAATTTTATATGTAATTAGTACCATAATAGAAACATATCTATAACAAAGAAAATATAACAAAAAATGTTGGATAAATTAATAAAAACTATAAATAGTGGTTGCAAATAAAATATTTTAATAATGAAGCAAATTATTACAAAAAAAATATTATATACCTTTTATAATTAATCACAATCACTTTATGTTCATTATTTGATTTACATTATATATATAATAATTAAATAATATCTTAGTTTATCACAATATGACTTATAATAGAAACTCGATAATGTAATATTTGATTAATTAATAAAATCTTTCAATAATTTACTTATACTGATTTGGGAACAATGCATTAAATTGATAATTCACTAACTTTATATTATATAAATTAATAACTTCTAACTTAATATATTTATGATTAATCAATGAAATCATCATAAAAATAACTTTATTGACATTTGTTTCTTATGTAAATTGATAGTGACAAATCTTATTACTGATTTTTTTAACATAACAATAACTTTTGTGTTGTTTTTTTATAGGTAAATAACAAATAATTCAATGTTATATTCGTCAATTTCATATGTAATTAGTATCATAATTGTAAATGTTTCATGTCAATATCATTTGTAATTAGTACCAAAGTTGTATAAGTTTCATACCAATTTCATATGTAATTAATACCAAATTGTAAATATTTCATATCAATCACTTTTGCAATTTGTATCAAAATTGTATATGTTTCATACCAATTTCATATGTAATTAGTATCATAATTGTAAATGTTTCATACCAATATCATTTGTAATTAGTACCAAAGTTGTATATTTTCATACCAATTTCAGATGTAAGTAGTATCATATTTGTAAATGTTTCAAGCCAAACTCTTTTGTAATTAGTACCAAAGTTGTATATGTTTCATACGAATTTCATAAGTAATTAGTATCATAATTGTAAATGTCTCATATCAATATCATTTATAATTAGTATCAAAATTATATATGTTTCATATCAATTTCATATGTAATTAGTATCGTTAGATACTCAGATTCAATCAATTAAAATGACATCATCTTATTTGTGGTCCCATCGAGTTTGATGAAACAATGGGGTAAGTTTTGTAAGATTAGTGACATGCGACCTAGAAAATTTTAACTAGAATACCCACACGTTGGAACTCAATATATAAATTGCTAAATGATTCATATGAATATAAAGAGTTAATGGCAATTTAAAAAGTTCAAGCTCTTCCCTTCCCCTTACATTTCCTTTGTTATTTTTTTATGATTCTTTTGGAGTAATTTTTAAATTTTTTAAATTTTAAAAATATACCGGTGGTTAACCGTAACCGTAACCGACGGTTCACGAACCGTAACCGAAACCGTCTACGAAGGTTAAGGTTAAGGGTCGAGCTCTTTTAAACCGTCGAACCGACGGTTCACGAACCGTGGTCAAGTCTAACTCGTGCCGACCCTATCCTAAAATTTGATAGATTATAATTTCCACAGCGGACCACAATTGAGCCCTAAACCGAAAGACCTATCAATTCTCTCACTCCCCCTCTCTCTCTCTCTCTGTGGCGACGATTGCTTCTTTCCCAAGAACACGGAGAACTTGGCTGTGATTTTGTAATTACCTTAAATATGAAAAATTAGCAAAAAACAAATAATCAGTGCTACGCTCTTCACTTGCAGAGCTCGACGGCACCTGATTCGAACCTGAGATCACCAAAGGCTAGTTTAGTAGCTACTTTATTGTTTTGCATTTTAGTTTCAAATTTTATGCGTTTTATAGGCTATATATTGTTCTATTCTGTTGCTTTTCTTCCCGAAATGACTGATATTCGATCATGTTTTGTTGGCAGAGCGTGGCATCGATGGTATTGAGATGTTATTTGTTATTATGTGGTCGATTTTTTTATTATTAGTGTTTTACGTCGTTTGTTAGAATTTTGACACGACCACACTCTTCGAGTGACTGCAAAGTGCAAACTCGTGTAAATCAAAAGAGAAAGGGAAAGTGGAAGACGAATAAGAAGGGGAAAACATCGAAATTACAGCCTTACATGGAAATGAGAGAGAAGAGGCGGAAGCCTAATGCAATTTTTTATACCTGTCCCATTTGTTTACCAATGGATGTATGCTTATACAACCAAATGTGGCCCAGTAACTGAAGCTCATATATTTATGTAATGATTTGGATGTAATGATTAATCGGAAGTAAATTATGTTCAGTTTTGTGTGCTTTGGAATGTCGTTTTCTTTTTCTTTTTTAATTTAGGTTTATTAATTACTCTCTATCACTGAAATTGTTCGTTATTGGTCTTCTGATCTGTAACCTTCTTATTTTGTTAATTTTATTTGTGGATAGTTGAATGTAAAAAAGCAAGACTTGAGTTTGTGCAAGAGTTATTTAGTTCATGTGTAAACTGAATATTAGCGCCTACATGCTGAAACTCATTATGGAATTTTGAATTTCAGGTTTACCCATCTTTTATTCATGGCTAAAATTTAATTTTAAAAAGGAGTGATCATAACAGAGGGTGCTAAAAGAGTCACAGTACCCCAAAAATTCAAGGATGAGCACAGCCAAGCAGACCTCCAGAATTCTGGAAGTTGATAATGGTGTATCCTTGATGTCAATGGTGATGATCGAGGATGGAACTAAAGTTACTGAAACTTCACAGCTACAAGCTCTCCAGTCAAATGCCGCTTCAGATGACAAGTTAGGTTTGCGTGAGCGTGCATTTTCTGCTGCTGGAGCTGCATTTCTATCAGCTATTTTGGTTAACCCACTTGACATTGTGAAGGTACATTCGGGCTTTACTGTAATCCTGTTTGCTTATTTTTCAAGAAGTTAGTTTGATCTATCGATAAATTTGCAATGCAATAATGCTTGTCTTTTGCTTTTTATGTCTCCAAACTCAGATATTTGAGTTTTTTTTCTTGGATATTCTGCTTGTATTTGTATGTTTTCTGTTGGCACAGTTGTTGGATGGTTTCACTTTAGATTCTCATTATATTGCTCACCAAATGAAATTTCTTGCAAATTTTAGTTCATAGTGGGATCAAAGTTAATGAGAAAATTTCTTCTATGAGCTTGACATTTGTTGACAATTGTATCTTCCTTTTGTTGATTTGAATTTTACGAGTGTAACTAGTTAAACTCTGTTGATGTGGTGTAAACAATCCATTATTTCTGATGATTTACCTTTTGATTATTTCAGACGAGATTGCAGGCTCAGGCTGCTGGAGTCCCTTACTCACACCCATTAAGTAATGTTACAAGTCGCATGGCATTTTTTGGACCCCACATGGTTGGTGTGCTTATTCTGTTTTCCATTTTTTTCCCTGTTCATTAGTTTCGTCACTAGTTATAGTCCAAATCTTAGGTGTCTAATTAAGCTTTTTGCATTTATCAACTGCTAATGTTCAGAAGGATTTGACCCTGGGTTACTGTTTGTTAACTGGATTTCTGATAGATTTTTTATACGTCCATAAATTCCGTATTTGTTGTCCTTAAAACATTGATCAGTGTTAATTTTTGGGAGATGACTAGGTCAGATGTAGATGACATAATATTGGAAAATCTTAGTTACATTTATTTAGGCTTTGTTCCAATCTCGTCATGAAGGTATCAACTTTTTATATGGTTCGTCATTGTTGCACTATTTTTTGATCCTCAATAATGCACAAAATTTGAATGCATAAACCAATTTTGTTTTGACATTGTCCTGTTATGCAATTTGGATGCATTTCAGATGTTAATTATGCTATACAAGAACTTAAGCTTAAGTTGAAGCCTTCAGTTGAATTCTAGAGTGACAGTCGTTCATTGGGCTGAAAAATTTACAGTGCATTAATATTTATTAAGCTAATCTTGTAGTGGTGCAAGCAAGCTGACCTTGACTACAGTAAATTAAGCTTGCCTTCAAAATGAAGCGGCTTGAGTTCGAGCAAGGTTTGCAAGCTCAAATCTTGTTTACAAAATTGTTCATGAATAGTGGCGAGTTCAAATCATGGGTTTGGGTTGTTGCTTGAGTTTTTAAATTCTATATATATAATTAACTCTAAAGTTTATGTATAATGCTAACAATATTAATTCTTCAAAAATAAAAATATATTAAAAATTAGTTTTGAGCTTGTGAGAGAAACAACTTTTGAGCTCACTAGCTCTGGTTCAGAAAATCCTTAGCTCGTGTCAAGGTGGCAGGTTAGGTGTATGAGCCAACTTGACACTTTGGACTCCTATTTTCTTCATCTTATCTTAGGTTTAACTACCCAAGGGATGGACTATTAATTTGAAGATACCAAGTTGTCCTTTCTCTCACCGTCATTAATGGTATATACAATGCACTCAAAATAGCTTGGAAAAACGTTAGCTTCCATCATAGTTATTAAAACCCAGCAAGACGCGCGCTTTAGGGCGCCTTAGCCCAAGGCTCAGGCCTCGCGCCTCGCAGCGCCTTGCACTCCTAGTTTCGGAAAGTCGCGCGCTTCCTGCGCTTTTACTCATAACCAAGGCACGCACATTTGCTAAGGGCTGAGAGTATAGACGGCTGTTAGTATCTGCCAGTTAATATCTGCCATTGATTAAGGTTTAGTTTGTCTTATTAAGAATAGCCCAAGCTAGAGAATGTTAGAGTTTATTTGTATAATGGGCTTATAATGGGCCATTATATTTATATTTTGGCTTAGTAAAAATAGCCCAAGCTAGAGAATAGTATGGTTTGTTACCTGCATTGTCTTTTGTTAGTCAAGCTAGAGGAAGAAAATGATGTTGAGCGCTAGTGATAATCCAGATGATGAAGATGACACTGATCTTAAAGTTGAAAATACGAGCGATAAATAGATTAGTTTTTTATTTTGAAACTTTGGGTAGTTTAATGTGAATGTTTCAATTTTAATATTTATGACGATATTTTGCATTATGATATTTAATATTTAATTTAATTTTGTTGTTACTTGAGTTTACTTTATTATTTAACTTTGTTATCTAAGTAAGTTTATTTATAACAATTAAAATTTATGGACATTTTTGATATATTAAGAATATATAAGTTAGTCCTATGTCAATGTGTTTGCTAGATATGTTCACTATGGTTGATTTTGTATGCTGGTTGAATATGTCCCTTTCTGATCTCTGGAAATGAAGTTTGATTTTGTATGCGACGTGTTTGCTAGATGTTTGCTGATCTAAGGTGTTCTCCCTCGTGCACACATGCTGGGGTTCATGGTACGGTGGCAATTTGCCCACCTGATTGTTTCCATTACAAAGGGACACTCGATGTATTTTACAAAATTATAAGACAGGTTAGTGATTATTCAACTACGCCAATATGAAGCTAATGTGATATCTGCTCATTTCGTTGCTATATCCCTATATCCCCAATTAAATATATGGTGATGTAAATCAGTTCCATGTCATTTGTATATTTAATTTGTATACTCTGGATGCAATATCCAATCTTAGTATGTTTCTGTAACACATATTTTGCAGATAATATCAGCTTATATATTTTTATTTGTATGTGTTTAACAGGAAGGATTTTCGAGACTTTGGAGAGGCACAAATGCTGGCTTGGCACTTGCTGTCCCCACGGTTAGTTAATAACTTTTGCAAAAAGTTCTATTAGAAAGAACCATCAGTCACTTAGACTGAGTGCCTTTGTTTTTTATTGAATCCCTCTGTTTCCAATCACAGTAAGGCATTTTATGTTTGACAAACAGGTTGGCATATATTTGCCTTGTTACGACATTTTCCGTAACCTGTTAGAAGAATTTACTACTGAGAATGCGCCTATCTTAATGCCATACACACCTTTGGTGGCTGGTTCAATGGCACGTTCACTAGCTTGCACGAGTTGCTACCCTATTGAGCTCGCCAAAACACGAATGCAGGTATTTGACATATTTACCGCAGACAGATTTTCTTCTTCTCTTGTTCTTCACTTATACGTGTGTAAATGATACCTCTAACTGTGCAGGCGTTTAAGCATGTCAATTGTGATAAAAGACCTCCTGGAGTCTTGAAGACATTAATTGACGATATTCCACGGGTCAAGAGTGCAACCAACTTCAAAAACAGCTGTAAGTCTCTTTCTTAAAGGTTACATCGTCATAGCGCCACACATCCAACAGAGACTGGTGCTTCTTAATTTTTGGGTGCTGGCCCTTCTAATCCTTAAAAGAATGATTTAGCTTCTGTGGTTAATTTCTAGGCTATATTCGTGTTCCAGGCGAATGATGGTTCTTGTCATTTTCTGACAGTCTTTTTGTGCTCCTCTCAATAAATGATATTTCTACTGCTGCTCTTGCAAATGCAATTATTCCATTACCATGATTGGTGGTAGGGATCTAGGCAACTTTTGAGCTTTGTAGCTACTTTAGTGATTCCACCTGTTCTAAATGAGCTTAAAATTTTTATTTAGTTCTTTACGTCTCCATTGTTTACAACTTTACATGTATCATAGCATTTTCTGATGCAGTGCAAAGCTACCGCGTCTTGTGGACAGGCCTTGGGGCTCAGCTTGCTCGTGATGTTCCTTTCTCTGCCATCTGCTGGCCTACCCTTGAGCTGGTGAGACCTCATCTCCTTATTCCTTGTGTGTATGGAATTGTGCAAATATTTTTGTGTTATATGTCTCTGTGTAAAAACTTCGGTTCTAGGTAAGGAGGAGGCTTCTAGGTCTCGTTGGAGATGAAGCTACTGCAGCCAGTATCCTCGGGGCAAATTTTTCTGCTGGTTTTGTTGCTGGGAGTTTTGCTGCTGCTGCTACATGTCCGCTTGACGTTGCAAAGACCCGCCGGCAAATTGAGGTTGTTTCTCCTTCTTTTTTAGGTGCTTAGGTCAAGGAAAAGAACATAGTTCATTTCCACATCATCCGTATTCATATGACCGCACAATATTCTACCCCTTTCCACTCAGATGTGATCTTGACTAGTGCATACACAGGCTGTATGCGCAGTTTCTATTTATTTATTTATTTTTGCAATGGCCCTGATAAATGCTTTAAATTGCTGATTTTGGAGATCTTGGCATCCTTCATTTGCACCATAAACCCGAACTGCAAAATCGTTTCTAGTGATGAATCATTCTAATTTGGAGTGAATGATATGGGAGGATGAACGGTAAGAGAATTTGTCTGTAAACTGATCCAAGGACCTGCATAAGCTCAAGCAGTCATGGTGATAGCAGACATTATAACAGATTCTTAAGATTTTCCACCTAGCAGACATTATAACAGATTCATAAGATTTTCCACCTGATGTGAATTAACATTTCCATTGATATTTACCATTTTAGTGTCCTTCCGTCCTAGTGAAGGTGTCAATCATCCTGCTATCTAAAACTATGTCCGAATCTTTGATTAATCTATGTTGATGAAATTTATTGTATGAGAACACGAGCGTTGGTATTCTAAGTCTAACTAATATATTTTACTTGTTTCATGTTGCATTTTACAGAAGGATCCCATGAGGGCATTGAAGATGACTACGAGACAGACACTATTGGAGATATGGAGGTATAGAATGACTGCTGCTCAAATTTATGATGTACTAAGTTTCATTATTTTCTTCGATAGCTTTTTTCATCTAGGATCAATTGCATGAGCAAGCAATTTTAGTCCATTGGACCAGGTGGTTTCCCAGAATTTGGTTCTTGCTAAGCTCCTTGCGCAATATTTTGCTGGTCTCCTTAGATTTATAAATACAAAACCTAATCATACTTTAATGTGTTTCTTTCTACAGAATCAAAACCATTAAATCACCTGACCCTTTTCATTACATGCAATATTTTCATCACACGTTCTTTCTTGACTTCTTGTTGCAAACAGCCTAAATATGATTATTGATGCTCAATACTCTCCTCACCACATTTTAGGTGTTGGATATGACATTTCTTACAAAATGGTTTTTGACATTGTACCTGTAATTTCACAGGGATGGAGGGATGAAGGGATTGTTTACTGGAGTTGGTCCCCGTGTCGGCCGTGCAGGTCCTTCAGTTGGGATTGTGGTTTCATTTTACGAAGTCGTTAAGCACATTTTACAAAACCAATATGCTAGTTCTTAATCTTTCTCAGAAGTTCCCTCTATTCTTTGTGAAAAACAGACGCTGACAGTTAGATCAGACTTACTGGGGTTCATGGATAGGGACATTTTTGATATCGTAATGGTAGCATTGCCTGAGTGGCATGAAATGATTTCTATTCTCATTTATGTTTTTGATCCATACTTTGTTAATTTGTTAGTTATGACTTGAGAAGAGATTTTGTTGATTAATTTATTTTTTTTAATTCACCGATTGGTGAAGAATTTTTGCTTTCACCGTTATGTTCGATATCTATTTCGTATGTGTTAAATTATCACAATTATACGTGTGATCTGTTTTGTATATCAGCAAGTTTTATTGCCAACGTATCGGTTATGTACTCAAGGTTCGTATCTTTTGTATTTTACGTGAAAGATTATTCAGGTAGAATGTATTGATTGCAACGTGTATAATTCAATCTACATATGGCAGTATTTATAGGGCTATTTCAGTAACAAAGAATCCCATATACTACGAAGAGCATAAAAAATATATATGATCATTTGTTGCAACAGTCTGGGAGCTGTTGATATTGTCGCTCAATTGATGTTGAATATGGTTTTGTTGAGATTGAGTAGAGTGAAGAAGATTATCCAACACTGCGCACGTCTTGCAGTCGTCGTTCTGCATTTTTCCCTTGTTGGATGGGTGCTTTATGTATTGGAACCTAACCTCACCACCCTGTTGTAATTAGAGCATTCATGCTTATGTGGGAAGCGAATGATAGGACGGAGAACCCACCCATGTTAGTCTGTATTTATTAATTAATATAATATTGGGTCTACATGGCTAAATTATAAGATCATCAATGGTTAATTACGAGTTATTAATTATAGATATATAAATGTTATTTATTTTTTTAATTGTGTTTCAAAAAATAAAACGCATAAATGGAAACATAAAAAATTTAATAGATTAAAGAATTGGTGCACTATTATGCTATAGTAATAAAAAGTGTTTTAGAAAATAAAGAGATCATATCAAAAAACTACAAATGTTTATTTTAAATGGTTTTTGAACCCTGTGATTTGATCCGACCGGTAGGCTCCTATAAATGGCCAACACGACATATAGTAGAACCTCTCTTAAGTGATATCATTGAGATCGGAGAAAAATTCATTTTAAATAAGTTATCGCATAAGAGTGATCTACGTTTTTTAGCTTTGAAATGATTAAAAATTTAAAATTAGGTTTTTGACCACTAAATACATATACACCAAAAAATTACTGTCAAAAGATACTGAAATGCATGTTGTTGTGCAAGAATTGAATGAACTAATTCGGAACTTGCACTATAGAAATCCAATGGATGCTAATCACTTACTTTATTTTTCAGTCAAGAGATATGCTACACTCCAACGGAACAAGATATTGTCGATACAATTCTGAATCAATCAAATGAAAATCCAAATGAAGTGGATAATGATGATAGTCATGAGATACCTAAAATCTCGGCATCTCGTGTTATTCGAATATTACAGTCAATTGATATATTTTTGTTACAACAATACGTCAATCACGATGACCATTTGAAAACGATTCAGAAGATAAATGATGATGTAAAAATTATCAAATAAGCAAGCCTAGTATTTTAAAATTCGTAAAGTAGGTTAAAATATATGTATTTATTCAAAAAATATCACTTCATGCAAAAGTTTGGGCCGAATTTATCTATCAATTCCATTATCTTATCCTTAGCCATTCTGAAACAATATTAGTTATTATGATAGAGGAGTTATTAAATTTTAACACTGTTCCGACTTGGGACCAGTATTTTTTATCAGTTTAAAAGTGTTATCAATTTAGAGAAACCACTTTAGAGGAGTTCTAGTGTAGTATTCATGTTGGTGAAGTTTACGATCTGGGCCGGCCTTGTCGATAGACTGGGCCAGGGATTCTGGGCCGACACAGCCCAATTGAAATGTCTAAATTAGTATTATACAGGTTTTCCTCGTCGGGAGAAAACGTAAAACTTAAAAAGTTAAATATATCTTTGGCTCTGCGGAATCCCAGCTCTCTTCCCTAATAACCTATTTTCGTCCAGGTATCTTCTCGGTCTCTCATTTTTTCCTCTGCAATCCCATTTCACTATCTTCGCTGATGCGTTGGTATTTGTTTTTATTTAGTATTTTGAATATGAATTTATTTGTTTTGTGTGTTTTAAAACCTAATTTGATAAATTGGCGAAACGTGACAATTAATTTAGTTCAATTACCTAAAAAACATTTAGTTTTGCTTATTATCAGTTACGTGTGCGTGATTAATTGAAAAATACATAGTTCTGATTAAGAAAGTGACTGTCGGCAAGCTAATATCTTACGTAGATTGTGAATTATTTATCGGATGAAGTTTGAGTTTTATATTTCTGTGAATTAGTGACGAATATGTAATCCAGTTTATCTTTTTGCAGTTTTGATTGTGGTGTCGAATGGCATCTAATTCCAACCAGCCACAGTTCCGCTACACGCAAACCCCATCCAAGGTTCTCCATTTACGAAACTTACCATGGGAATGCACCGAAGAGGAACTGATTGAATTCGGTAAACCATTTGGTAAAGTTGTCAATACCAAGTGTAATGTGGGGGCCAATCGAAACCAAGCATTTATTGAGTTTGTAAGTGTATATTGTCTTTTTCCACTTTCTGCTTATGTTGTAGTGTTTGATTGAAATTTTAAATGACTTTTTGTGGTTATTCATTATATAATATCCTTTTTTATTTTTTTAGGCAGAACCAAATCAAGCTATTTCTATGATATCTTATTATGCATCCTCATCAGAGCCTGCCCAGGTACGAGGGAAAACTGTTTACTTACAGTATTCCAACAGACAAGAAATAGTGAACAACAAAACTACAGCAGATGTTGCTGGAAATGTTCTCTTGGTGACAATTGAAGGGAATGATTCTCGTCTTGTTAGCATTGATGTCATGCACTTGGTAAGAACTCGTGCATATCCCTTGCAAGCTCAGAACCATGATAAGTCGACAAACTTGGATGCACTCTATAATTTTGTATGCGAAGATTGTAGTATGTCGCACTTTGTTAAGATTTTATTTGACAATAATGTGAATGAATCAGCAGGCACGTGTCAAGGATAAATCTTCAATGGCAGCTTATTGCATCGGGAGAAATAGTGAATGTGTGTTTGTCTCTTTCTCCTTTGCTTAACACTGGCTCTCTCTTCTCTTCATCTCTTCACCCCCTAGCTTCTAAGAGCCTTGAATGACTTCTTCTGATTTTTGGGATTTATTTTCCTAGATCGCGTGCACTTTACATATGATTGGAATTTTTCTAAAAGAAGTTACTTTTTTGAATTAGTAAGATGCTTTCTGGACAAAATAATCATGCCTTTCCTTGCTGTGTTCTTAATTTTTATCATATCAGGTTTTTTTAGTTGTGTAATTTTGAGAATGTTGCATTGGTCAATCAGATTCTTTCTTGACACCAGAATGTTATCTTTCCTTGCTGTATTTTTAATTATTATTACATCAGGTTCTTTTCACCATTTGTAAAATTTCTTCTTTAAATGAATTTTTTCAATAGTTTGGCAGTGCCATGTTTGTGTTTTATGCTGGCTTGCTTTCTCTCTCATGGTTTTGAAAGGAGCTACTTTCGGCTTCTAATGTTTTATACTTGGTTTGTTGGTTATAATGATGATAGTTGATTTAAATTTGTCTGTTTGGCAAAAAGTTGCAACCATTATTAATACATAATCTGATTTGCAGGTGTTTTCAGCGTTTGGATTTGTGCACAAGATAACTACGTTTGAGAAAACTGCTGGTTTTCAGGTGTGTATTTTTGGTGGACATTTTGTTAGGATTAACTTCTCCTCAACCAATAATACTGGCGTCTTTGACTTACAACCACATCATATTCCTCCATTATCAGGCTTTGGTGCAATTTTCTGATTCAGAGACTGCCTCTTCTGCAAAGGATTCCCTTGATGGAAGAAGCATTCCAAGGTGAAATGGGTTTTATATTTCGGCTTCGGATGTAACCAACTGTTATGGATCATATGTCTGTAGATGTGGTGCTCATATATTGAGGCTGGACATCTTTCAGCAGCTTTATTAAGAATCTGCTAATGGGGTACATGCATGTTCCTTACCCGACCTTACCTCTCCTTTGTTTAGTTATTTCAAGTCACCGTTACCTTTTTCCGGGAACGTTCTCTGTTTACATCAGTTAGTCAGGGGTGGCCAAGTTCAATACTTGACAAATTATGGTGTAGCTAGGGATTTGCTATATAATTTGTAGTTGCGCTAGGGAATGGAGCTTATTGGTTGGCCTATATTGGTGCACAATTGAACATAAAAAGCAGTTTTTTAACATATTCCACATTATCGTTTTATTTCTGGTTGATCACATGGTTAATGATAAGTATTCTGTTTAAACCATGTGTTTTGCTATATAATCACTCGATTCATGATTCTCGTGTAGGGGTGCTTATCGGACCGGGTCGATCCGGACCCGGTCCGAAACCGGAACCGGACTAACCGGTCCCGAACCGGTTTGATACCGGACCGGATCGGTTCTACCGTTCCGGATCCGGTATCTTACCGGTTCCGGGCCAAACGGATCCGAACCGGAACCGGATCCATTTTTTTAAAAAAAAAATTTTTTTTTCGATTAATCCTTTCCTTTTTTCCTTTTTTTTTAAAAAAGAAAAAAAAAAGAAAAATTCCGGTTCCGGGTTGGAACCGGTCCAACCCGGAACCGGATCCGATCCGGTTCCTTACCGGATCGGACCGGTTCCGCCCATAACGGGCCAGGAACCGGCCGGTTCCGGTCCGGACCGGACCGGTTCGAACCGGTAACCACCCCTAATTCTCGTGTCATAAACTCTTTAAATTGAAGATTTCTGATGCTTCTAGTCCTAGTCGCCATTTGTGTTGATACATTTTTTTCTGGATATTAATGCGCTTCTCTAGTAATTTGGTGCTTCTCGGATGTGTGCCAGGTATTTGATACCAGAGCTGGGACCGTGTTCCCTTCGGATTACATATTCTGCTCATACCGATCTGAGTGTAAAATTCCAGAGTCACCGTAGCAGGTAATAATTGTCTTCAGTTTTTTCCAGTCATTTGATATAGATTGGTAATGCATAATATTGCTCTTTTATGTTCTGTAAGTCAAGACTGAAACTTTTGCCATGATGGGTTTCTTATGATTTCTGACCATTTTAAGTAATGTTTGTGCCTTTTATCAACCATGTAGGGACTATACTAATCCTCTACTGCCCGTGGCTCCTTCAGCTATAGATGCAAGCGGTCAGGTGAATATTTTAAGTTGAAGTATTGAGATGGTATATTTTGTGTTGCATTAATTCGATCATGGCTTTTGCGTTTTTTCCTTGGTGGATTATTACTAACATTCAAATTACGCCTTCATCCAGATGATGAAATGCAAGTCAATACATTTTAGTTGCAAGTATCTCGAACTTACCTCTAAAAAATTTTTACATTGTGTTGCTTGCAAGTGCAGTTTAGCATTTTTGTGTGCTGGTGGACTCTCTCTTTTACTTGTAATCTCTCCCACTCTCATAATCTGATAGCATCCAGTTACGTCTTGCAGAGTCTAGGGGTTGATGGAAAAAAACTGGAGCCAGAGAGCAATGTTCTTCTCGCCTCAATCGAAAACATGCAGTATGCAGTCACCTTGGATGTTATGCAACAGGTGAACAGCTTTAAACTTGAGTAGCTTTTAAAAACTATTTGTTGGCTGCATTCAGTTGTTGACTTTTTTCTTCTGTAAAATGCATTCAATGCAAAGGTCTTCTCTGCTTTCGGGCCTGTCCTTAAGATAGCCATGTTTGATAAAAATGGAGGTCTTCAGGCTTTGATACAGTATCCTGGTAAGTTAAGTTTTCATAGCTTATATCAGTATTTCGTTTTATCTCCCTTAATTCAAATGATTTTTGAGAAAGAAGGGAAACAAGACCATCAATTCCAAAATGAGAATCACATAGACGAGAGGCAGAAGGATCCCTAACCTAGGATTACATCTTGCCAGCTTTTCTCCTCAGTATGATATGTGCATAATCAATTTAAACTTTAACAAAATATCTTTTCACAAGAAGGCAGAAACATCAGACGTCTGTTAGAGGCATATCCCCCATGTTTACGACTTAAGATGATATTGAGGAGAAATTGTATAAAGCATATCTTCCATAGGCTCATATCCGTTGAAGTTTTGTCCTAATTTGTGTCCTATGTAAATAGCTGATAATCTTGTAGTTAAAAGATTTATATTTTAAATAAATTGGGCGACAATGGGGTACTAACAAGTGGGCTTGCAGATGTTCAGACAGCCGTTGTTGCAAAGGAAGCCTTGGAAGGACACTGCATATATGATGGAGGATTCTGCAAGCTTCATCTCTCCTATTCCCGACACGTTGATCTCAGCATAAAGGTAAGAGAAGACTCCGAGGATTCCTGTTTAATGACATAAGCCCCTCAGTTTCGTTTTGGCTTCTTGAAATTTTCACCCGTGATGTTTGTTATGTATGAGCTTATGTTTCATTTTCAGGTCAACAACGACAGGAGCAGAGACTACACCATCCCCAATTTTCCCGTCTTAAATGCTCAGCCCTCAATCTTGGGACATCAGCCATACCCAGTAGGAGGCACAGGCCCTCACATTTACAGCGGAGCGCAATATACTTCAACGGCGGCTCATGCAATGCCTTCACATTCTTCAGCCGGTTGGAACCCTATGATGGCTCAATCCATGCCTATGCAGATGCATAATTACCCTTATGCCCCTACTGCAAGTACTCATGCATTTGGCCATGGAATGATGCCAACCCATGCCCAGAATGGTCTACCGCACTCATCCCCAACGCCCCCTTATCATCATCAATAAAACAATCCATCTCGCGTAATGGGTGATGATGCGGTTCCGGTTACAAACATCTTTCTTTCAACTATACATGAAAGTACTTCATCGGGTTGCTAAACTCATATTTTTCCTTGTACTATTTGGTGTTTCATGCGTGACAGATTCTGGCTGTGTTTATTCCCTGTTTTAGACTTGAATTATGCTTTTAATTTGTACTATACATTAATCAAATCTTGAAATTCACACTTTTTTGAGGTGCCATGAAGAACTTCAGTTCTCAGATTTTTGAAGTGTTTGAAAATCATTTTTATATATCCCTAGGTGAATGATGATGTTTTTTTAAAATCCTATCTACATATAAAAGAAATGAAATATCATTTGAACAGTAGAAAGTCTAAGGTTACGCATTAACTAGTGTTGAGGATGAGGCTGTATTTTGTGATTATTCATGTGCATTGGACTTCAGAGCATTAAGATGAATATTAATTCTTCATCTTAGAATCTTGTAGGGATTCACCAATAATCATTACAGGAACATTTCCCGTCCTCGATATGGTGAAACCCATTATAGTTCCTCTCTGTTGCCATAGAAATATACTTCATAGCTGCATGGGAATCTCCACGAACTCGAAGATTCTTAAAAATTCGAATCGGTGTCGGTTTAGCAGTACTAATGAGGCCAAATGCCAAAGCTATTTTCTCAGTGTTGAAACAAAAATTTCTCCTTTGGTAGTTCCACCACCTCATGAAGAACAAATTGGTGTCTGGGACATTTTTTTTTTATCGAACTTTTAAATATTATTGAACTTATTGTTTTTAATTAATTATGTTTTTAATTGAAAATTTATTAATATATTTCAGCACTTTAATATTAGATGCATTATTAATTTTTTTGATTATACATAAAAAATTATAACAATGCTTATTAATGTCCTTTTCAATCACTTCAACAACAATTTATTTTATGGTATTTCTCTTCAAGATTTTTAACGCACAAACTAACACTTTATTTATCATATAATCAGGGAGTTAGTTGCAATGTACTATATGTTTGGTATTTCTAATAAATATTTTACCTCTCTTTGATTAGTAAATATATATTTTATCTCATGTTGTTTGCAAGATATATCACATTGTCCCTCACACGGAGGTGGTGTTTTGTACGTACTCACAAACCATAGGAAAGTGAGCAGGATATTTTCTAACCATGTGGGGCTAAATTGTTTATTTGGAAAACTACAGGGGTTGGTTGTCAGAAACCTATAAAAAAGAACAAAAAGTAAACATATCAAAGTTTACAAACGGATCCGGTAAATACTTGGTTTTATATTTTAGAGTAGATATTTTTCTTTAATATAGACATCATATTATAAAAGAAGTAATAAAATTGTTGATGTCTCATCGTATATACTGTTATTTGAAATGTATGAAATTATATATTTGGAAAAATTGTATTGAAAACGTGATGAATGATTGATTTTGTAATGAAAGACGATATTTTTTTTCAAATACTATCAAAATTCTTTTGTTAAAACGCGACGCAATATGATTAATTTAACACCATTATCGTTAAAATAGTATTATTTTCAAAAAAATTATTTTCTCAAGGGATACATATAATCCTTTATAAAATAATTGTTTTACAAATTCTTCCATCTAGTTTAAACAATTACATCTACCACCATTGTAGAATAATTGTATTCCCTTATAGTTTGTATAAGAAAATTTATAACTATATCCCTTGTAATTTGACATAAAAATACATTGTAGATGAGATATATACTATTATTCAAATTAAAAAGATTAAAATGATAATTATAAAAACTAGAGAGAGTCGATATAAAGTTTAACCACGTAAACTAGAAAGTTATAACAGAAACTGCGACTTTGAATTTGATAGACAAAGGGGCAAGTAGTGTGGTCCTAAGCCCTAACCTACTCCACGCCAATAGATTTTTGATAAACGCGCTTAATTCTTGGGAATATTGTCAACAAAACGCGCTTTTACCCTTCCGACTCCAAACTTCTAAATTTTTCTAGGGCAACTAATAATAATAATAATATATATATATATATAGATAGATATATATATATAGCTTTTTGACTTCAAGAAAAAGAAAAAGAAAAAATTCCTCGAAACTATTTTCTTACTGCATTATTGGCACTTATCGAAATAATTTAGATACTAATCAATAATGACTTAATATAATTCATACAATAAAACTCACGATTTTCAGAAATATTTATAAATTTTAATTTTTTTTATTGATGTCGTGTGTATATATATATATATATATATATATATATATATATTAAGTGGGGATGTGCTAATTAATATTTTTGCGCCAAACACTACTCGAACTTGAATATGTCCAAAGTGAGCATTAGCTATTATCCATCCCAGTTAGTTCGGTGAGCTCTTTTGTTTTTTTTTAATGTTTCATCGACAAGTATCAAATAAATTAGTGAGACAAGTTTCATCATTTTTTACCCCCAAAACTTGTGTAGTTAAGAGGACATCACAATGACAAACTACTACCATACACTGTTTCTTCAATTTCTTGTCTATCTTTAGTTAGCCATGCATCTTGCTGCCTATGTAATTAAAATTTAATTTTCTTCAAAAAACATCAAATTGAAAAAAAAAAAAAAAAAACCACAAAATCATCAAGAAACATGAATATCAATGGACTCACATTTCGGGGAATTCCTACAAACAGGACACGAAGCTTTTAACTTCAGCCATTGGTCTATACAATCAGCATGAAAGCAATGCCGACACTCTGGTATACTTCTCAGAGTCTCCTTAGGTTTGTACTCAGATAAACAAATCGAGCAAATGTTGTCGCTAGGCTTGGGCAAACGTCGGCTCTCCCCTAGGATCGTTTTGGGGTACGATTCGATGATTGAACTGTCGAGCCCCTCTGTGGTGATTAGAGCTTGTGGTGCTACTGCAGAGCTGGTGGAGTCTACAATCGGGAGGCGTGACCTGGTGAAGCGCTTCACCTTGCCGCAAAGGCAGCATAGAAGTCCCAATAGGAATAGGAATGCAGGCACTCCAGCCCCAACAATTATGGCGTAACCCGCACCTCTTGGAAGTCCTGGGAACATGTTTGTAAACGAGTCGATATAGATGATCATAGAGATAAATGAGACATGTATGAGTAGTTAGGTTTTTTTTTCGACGGGGGAACACAAAACCTACGGGCTGACACAATAGCCTACAAAACACGTCAATTAAGGAAACCGATCGTACTAGGCAAACCAGTGCGACACGATCGACCTAGAAAGTGTTGAAGCTGCAATAAATAGATTTCTTTTTGTTCCAATAATTGATTCCTAGAGTTACACTTGAACTAAGACTAATTCAAAGTCGAAAACGTCTACATCTCAATCTACATCTCAAGCTAAACAATATTTGGCCTATAATCCACTAAGGCGTTGACAATAAGAAAGCTCCGTGTATGTATTGATGACATAAAAAGTCAAATATTGGATGAGTTTCATTTATTTTCACGCCTGTTTTAATCGCCATTAATGCTCCAAAACATCTATAAGTACATGGGAGGAGAGAGAGTATGCCACTTTAGTTGGAAAGGTTATATGGTCTATAATTCTGCCACATGCGAAAGAAACGTAACGAAAGATGTTAAGAATGGCATTCCCCCGATTGAGGAGAAAGAATCTGTCGTAGTCCCACTGATATAATACGGGCGAAGCTTGCGTTCAAGTCGGAAGAATACGACGATATCACTGCCCCGTCACCGAGCGAAAATGGATAACCCTCAATCTTTATTAGAGAATAATTTAATTTGCAGAAGAAAGTGATAATCATGCTCAATACAGCTAGTTAAGTATATATAGTTTCATTTCCCATGTCGACTCGGTCATATATACGACTTTTTTTAATTATATTAAAATATTAATCTTTAATTCAATAATATTTACGTTGCTTAGTAATTTAGGGATGACAACGGGGCGGGTATATGACAGGTTTTACCAAATTCGGACCTGCCCATCTACAAAAAAAAAAATGTTCCCCAAACCCTCCCCGCCACCTCCAGACTCGCGAACCTGGCGTGTACAACCCGCAAACATTATTTTTTAAAAAAAATTCTTAGCCAGAAAACAATTTTGAATTACAAAAATTGAGTTTCATAATTGAAGTTCATGTTTTTTCTCTAGTAAATATATATAATAAACATTGTGAAATTATCATTAAGCTACCAGTGCTTTATTAATTTGTTCATTCCCTTAAAATGTTCAAATTCTTTAATATGGACACATTAGTTTGACATAAAATTAAATAATATACATTATACTTCATCCATAGAAGTAAAATACATATTCAATATTAATTTTTTAAAAAATTATGTATTGCAAATGGGTCAGAGGCGGGTTTGGTCAAACTCATGCCCCACCCCGAATTGCTTTGTACCTGACAAACGGGTCCATACCAGCCCTGGACGGGACGGGTTTAGTACAGGTCCAGGTCTAACCCCATCTCTAATTAGTATATTAATTTAGACTAATCAGTTATTTAATGTTAACGATTATAAACATTGCAAGTTGATTGATCAATTGATCAGATATGTATTTTAAATTCATTAAGATAAAGTGGGGTATAACATTCAAGTCAAAGGACGTAAATCTAAGAGTGGTATTTTGTAAGAAATTACCAAATGGTTTACCAAGTCTACTGTCTACAGCTTGTTATTCAATTTTGTTCTTGTGGGAATGAAAATTTTTAGGACTATTTTATTTTGTCTCGAGAGTTTTAAGATAAGAGCATTTTTGGAAAAGATATCTGAGGAATTTTATATAAAGTCATTAATTGTGCTACTCACCTGTTATTTGCTAATTAATGATTCTTATAAATAAATTTAGTTCTTACTTGTAACTGAAAATTAATTTTAAACAAGCTGACGCAATAGCTTGCAAACTACATCAATCAGGTAAATAACAGACAAGTTTGGTACGACATTCTCAGATCGATAAAGCGTTTGCAAGAAGAGTTGATCTCATGACTTTACGGTCTCAAGTCCACTCTACTTTACCAACTTGAACATACTTAGGGCATAGACACACAATAATTGGCCTTAGATTATGTGGGTTAATAACGTAATAAAATCGTGAATATTTTAAACTTACCGCGGCGAGAAACATAACTGCATTCAGTATCTGTAGTGGAGTTAATCTTCAGCGCACACCGTCCACCTCTGGACTCGCACCGCCAGCAACTCGGGGTCGCCCAGCTGAGAAATATATCTTCACTAAGATCCGACGTCGCCACTGGTTCAGGAAACGTCCATTGAACCGGCACAGCCACCGATGATATCAAGCTACAGACAGATCCCAAGAATGCAATAGCCCTCTCTGAAGACGAAGCGAAAACCGAGTAATTCTGACCGCTCAAACATCCGACAGGGTTCAGCTTATACTTGGTGTAATCAAACGTGCAATTAAAGAAGAAAAAATTCTGATAGAAATAGGCAGAAAAGGGCGACCCAGAAAGGTTAAGGTGAGGAGGCGTTTGGGGAGGCAGCTGTCGGGATCGTTAAGCCATATGTGTTGCATTTGGTAGTCTATACCCTGGATTGTGAATGGGCCTGAGTTTTGGATATCGATAACTGTTTGATTATATGCGTCGCAGGAAAGATTGAATCCCGGGTAGCCGCAGGACTTGTGTTGACGGTTTTGGAGCTGGAACGGGAACCGGATCATGGGTTCTCCGATACGGCAGGAAGAATCAGAACAGAGTTGAGCAAATGAATATTTGACAAACAGGCAAATGGAGAGAAAGAAGAGGGTTTTGGTGGTATCCATGGGAGCTGGTTCAAGCTTTTCGAAATACAGACAACCTGAAATGGATCACTCCCAATTTAAAGTAGTAATAAAATGCTGAGTGGATTTGCAGTCAATGCGATAATCCAAGCAATGCAACGAATTAACTTCAGGCTAAGTCCAAGTAATAGGCATCGTTTTCTATTTGGAAATAATACTATATTTCTTTGTTTTCTTCTTTTTTAAATTTTATTTTCTTGTCAACTCTTTGTTAATATACAGTTAAAAATAAGCACAAAACTAAAATATTAGAATTTACCAAGTGTGATGACGTATCAAACAAAGGCAAATGTATCCCCTCTTTTGCAAGTATTTTAAATAAAATATTATATTAGGTTATTTAGAGCTTTTAATGGTTCAAATTCGTGCAACTTATATGTCATGTCATGTTAGATAAAACACATGGGATATAATATATATTTATTTGATCCTCCATCTACTCATTTGATGGTTTGTTTGATGATGCCCTTAAGGATAGTGCCCTTAGGGCATCATCACCATTCATCTGGAAATTTTTTTTTTTTTAAAAAGATTCCAAATGAATGGTGGATAATGTCCCTGAGGGCAGTGTCCTTCAGGTCAGCAACAATAAATCCTCATTTGATCCATGTGACGTTTATGGATGTAGACTGAGATTGAGTTTTTGCTAGCATAAGAGTAATACCATAATGCTTAAATCAATAATACAAGTTTGATTCGTATACAACATATGTCTATTGGTGTGGTATAGTTTGATGGGCACTATTATACACTTGGACATGCTCGGAGTATTTCGTACATAAATTTTGATATGCAAGACCACCAATTTAAGCATAATTAAGGTGGTAATGGTCATAAATTTGGAGGTACAAATAATGGGACGAAGACAATCGCTTAATAACCAAAAGTAACAAAAAGCAAAAGGTATTAAATTCAACGCATCCTTTTTTTTTCCTTTTCATGAGTTTTCCATTCAACGCATCGCACTTTGAAATCAAGTAGTCTTATTATTTGGACAGATAACTTGCTTATGGCTTATATTTTAGCAACTAAGCAATACAATTGCTTGAATTCGAAATTTCAAATCGACACTTTCACTTTTACGGGAAATACTCAAATTGAGAGAAAATCACATGACGTAGTCCAATCACATAATTGATCAATAAAATACTTGATTTATGGCCAAACAAAGAAATGAATTGGTGAGTCGAAATTTTATATAAAATTTCGACTTTATTTGAAGATGATAATATAGTCGAAATATTATATACATTTTTGAATATATATATAAAAGTTCGACTTTATTTGAAGATGATAATATAGTCGAAATATTATATAAATTTTTTAAGATATTTCAAGATGATAATATGACTATTATTGGTGTTATTAAGTCTACCCATTCAACATGATACACATAAATATTTGATTAGTTTATTCTTTGCGAGGCCCAACAAGCATACTTCATCCTAGACAAAATAGGTCGCAACAATCTTTGTGTTGAATACTTCTTGGCAACCCAATGTGTATGTTTTGCCTTGTTTGGAATATTTCTGGCTACTTTATGGTAATACTCATTAGGTTGATCAATGACACAAATTTATCAATGAATTGGTCTCACATAAAAAAAATGAGACATTAATAAATTTAAGTCATCCATCCAACACTTGGGTAGCCAAGAATTATTCATTTGTTTGATGTCATTTGTGTTTTGAGGCGGTATCGAACAATATATGTCATTTAATTATTGTTTTTTACTAAAAAAATGGACACATGTTTTTGAAAGACGTCATCAATGACACCGCCCATAAAGGAGTCATAAAAAACCCACACAAAGATGCATCGTCCTTTAGTATTTTGCCTTTTTAGACATATTTCTTGGATGCATTTTTTCTTCTTCTTATTTTCTTAGTCTGCTATCTGTTGGCTTTGAGAGACCAAACAAATTCGGAGTCTGATTGAATCGGACCAATAACATACATCAAAAACTCTTCCATCACTAATCTCTCCGTGCAATGCAATTTAATTGACTGTTTTTGGTAGGATATAAAAATATGAATATAATAAGCAATTGCAACTTTCATTTTTTTTATTATATATAAATAGTTTAAAAATATTATCACTAAAATTAAAACTAGTTTATAGTTTAAAAATATATACAAAATAATTTCTTGATTTAAATAAAAAAATAAAAATAAAAAAGAAATTTAAAAAACATAAAAGAAATAAATAAAAATAATACAAAACAATAGGAGATGTAACAGTAATGTATAAGTATATTATAGGGAGTGTATATGTAAAGTTTTGCTAATTTTAAATTACATATAATATATATGTTGTGTATCTGTAATGTTTTGATAGTTTTATATTAATATATAAGAGAGCAAAAACGTCATTTTACAATTCTGTTAATTGTTTTTTACGTTGTTATACTAGATGAGAGATCTCAGTAATTTTTCAAATTTGATGGGATATTTCTCTAATCATTTTTTCATTGACTTTTATGCTACCAGTTGACCCCCAAAAGTCTTCGTGCCAACCTTTATTGTAATATCCTCAAACTTTTTCCCTTCTCTCTACATATTACTTGGAAAAGCTCTTTCGTGGAGGTATCTTCTTGGATTTAAGGTAATTTACTTTACAATCTGAAATGCTATTTCCTGGAGTTTGGTACTTATTTCATGTTCTCAGTTTAGTTCTGTGGCTAAATTCTTATTTTTCGATGCGATCTTTAAGTCAATGCATGCACCATGAATGAACTTATCATACACATCTGTTTCTTGTTTGACTTACTTTTAATCAGATTTTACATTGCCAATGTCTTACGAAGATCTCGTGCTCTATATATTAAACTAGCTAGGACTACTTAGAGCAATTTGAAAGATTTAATTTTCTTTATTTAATTTGGATTTCACCATTGAAGACATGCTTGGAATCATAGATTTGACAAATCTGGTTTACACTTTTTAGGAGGAAATTAAAAGATTTGGAGTAATGGCATCGGAAAGGGAGAATTTTGGTCTCACAGGGCCATATTTTCTGTCTGCCATTGATTGGTAAGATAATATTCATTTTGCTTTCAGCCATTCTTACGACAAAAAAAAAAAAAAAAAAAAAAAAACTTTTAAATCTAACATATATTCAAAAACGTATACCAGTTTATTTGTTCGGTTGTTAAAATATTTTATAAGATATTAAAAAGTATAAAATTAAGATCATATAATTTCATTAGAATATCAAACGAACTCCATATTTATTCCTTATACCCCAAAGGCCCAAACTATATTTAATCTCTTTGAATTTATGCACAACTTATTTCTCCAAATATTGTTATTACTTACTACTAAAATACTAACAACTAAGCATTAATCTCAATGGGTATGGGTAGGGTACATGAACCATATAAATAATCAAATTTGGTCATGCACATCCGCCAGTTTTCTCCAAGAGTTTTTCGGTCAAAATATCATCGTTGGTTCCTTTGGACCTCAAAATTTTGTATATAACTTCGAGTCACGTCTTATTTGGTCGTTCTCTTGCTCTCGTCGAGTATGTGCATTGTTAGACCTACGTCGTACGTGACCAAACTAGCGTAAGCGAATTTATTGCATCTTATCTTTACTTACTTCAAATCGATTGTCTTCATTCCTTATTTTATGTCTCCTGATCTTATCGCATATCCAGTAAAACATACACATATTTGTCACACTCTTCTTTTGGATGTGATTCCTATTGGGTGCCAGTATTCCATCCTAAATTGATTTTTAACTCAAACTTAGGCAAAGAGGCTTTAACATATCGTTCACATTAACATTTTTATTTTATTTTATTATTTTCAAAATCTTCAAAAGGATTTTTGTATAAAAAAAAAACTCATAATGTGACTCAAACCCATTAATAGAGTATTAATTATTTATTTATGTAAAATAAGGAATTAATTAATAATTTGTAAATTGGGCAAAAATTGAAAGTTTTTTTCTTTGGTATTTACTAATATAATTAAGTGATCTTTCACACCAATATGTCAAATTTAAACAGGAATAACTCATACCATAGGAGAACCATTGCTGCAAGCTTGGTTCAAGGAGTATACCAACTGGAACGTGACCGGCAGCACAACCGGCAAGGCCCCCACGCCCTCGCCCCACCATGGTGGGAATTTTTCCATTTCAGATTAATCCAAGTCCTCGTAGACGATCACGATGTCTCCTACTTCGGCGCCATTTTCGAGTTCAAATCTCCACACCCTATTCATCTCAATCCTTCATTCAAAAGTTCATCTCCACAGTACGTAGTCGCCTTCCGCGGTACCATCAAGAAAGCTGCCAACCGAGCTCAAGATTTCAAGCTCAACCTCCACTGCATACTCAATAATCTTGAAAACAGCCCAAGGTTTCATAGAGGGTTCGAAGCGGTTCGATGGGTGGCCAGCGGAGTCGGCTCGGGGAACATTTGGTTGGCGGGACATTCGTTGGGAGCATCCATTGCGCTCACAATTGGAAGGGAAATGGTGAGAACTAATGGTGATCATGTAGAAACTTATCTTTTCAATCCTCCATTCATGTCCCCTCCGATCGAACGGATAAAAATCGACAAGTTGAAGCTCGGGTTGAGGTTCGCAAACAGTGTTCTCACAGCAGGGCTTGCTATGGCTGTTAATGGAGGAAAAAAGTCAAGAGAAAACGACCATTTTGCCATGTTGTCGTCTTGGATACCGTACCTGTTTATCAACCCGAACGACCTAATTTGCAGCGAATACATGGGGTATTTCGAGCACAGGGAGAAGATGGAGTCGATTGGGGCTGGAAATATTGGGAGAATAGCTACGCAGCATTCCATTGGGAGCATTGTGTCGGCCGCCAGAGGTAAGTTTTGTGGCGCAGTGCATCTGATTCCTTCGGCATATTTGAGTATCAATTGCAGCCCTTGTATGAGTTTCAGCGAAGCCCATGGGATTCATCAATGGTGGAGGCCGGATTTGGAGTTCAAGTACAAATTATACCAGTACAGGTAAATGCTTGAAGAATTTTCCTTTTTAATGTTGAACAAATTTGGTGTTTGAAAAATCTTGTTGCATTGATCAATTTGGATATTGAACTTTGTGTGAATGTTTTCCTATTTGCCCTGGAAAGATATGTGAATGTATATTAAATAATCTAATGTGCATTTCACAAGATAAAATAAAAGTTCAATGTATATTATTATATTTGCACTTATGTTGTGTTTGCATCTCGTGATTTGATTTGGAAAAATAGATTTGATTTTGAGAGTGATTTGAATAACAAATTTGAAATAACATATATCTTGGATGTATTTCAAATCCATCATAATCACCATTACATCTGCATAAATTATGAATGTGGAGGGATTTCAAATCCACCAAACCTAAATTCATCCAGACAATCAAATCATACATGATTTCAAATCTATCGATTCAAATGTACCCTTAGTTTTTTTGTTGTATACATACATTACATAATATGGTGTCTTCAGGAATTTAATAAAAAAAATTATAGACCACCACTTTATTTAATTTTAAAAAAATTCTAATTCTGTGTAAATAGTTTGAATAATTTACCTAGAGTTATAGAAACTTTTGTTACAAATAATGTATTTAATTTTGGGAACAATAAAATGGCTAATATTTTTTTTATAAGGTTATAGTATATAAGTTATTTGGTCAAGATAAGAGTTGAAGTTGAAATATTTATCTTTAGAATGATATTATCTCGTTATAATACTTACAGTTCTTTTCGATCCATATTCCAATATACTTGTCGAGATATTAGCACTACGAATCTCGAAATCTACAAACTTTAACATATTTAGAGCTATATCTGGTTATTTCATACAAAAAATCTCTCAGATTATTTAGTTATTAGATTCAAGCATTCACAATCTAATTGTTTTGTAACAATTATGTTACAAAACGTTATGATATTTATTTTTTAGTAAAAATAAAATAGTTTGGTATTAAAGACTACTAAACAATAGAAAAATATTTAAATTATTAAGAAAAAGGGTATGAAATAAATAAAGTATTTAAAAAAGGTACATTTTTTTTTTGCTGAAATTTGACGTATAGAAATAATATTTGGATTTGTGAAAACTATAATATCTAACTTGTTTATTCTTATGGGTCCTTTTTCAGAAGGAGAGGGAGCTTGTGTACTGGGCAAACATATTGTTAGAGTAATTATTGTTTCTGTCATATCAATTTTCATTTTAAAATTACCCAGACAACAACAATAATTGCTCTAACAATATCATAACACTATATCCTATCATGCAAATAAATGATTGAAACGTACCTTTAATAGCAAAATTATAAATGATTCCAAGTACCAGTTAACACGCTATATTATACGTTAAAAAGCAGAAGTTTAGCACCGAAACACGCCCCCTAAGTAGACACACAAAAGTAAGAAAACATGTAAAATCTTACTAGAAAATCAACGTGCTCGATCAACTACAAACATTCGGTATGCAGGCGCCAGAATCTGGATTCTGCTGTTCTTTCCATATTCTTCCAGTGACTCTAAGCTTAAGCTCTTTCCTGTCACCTCCAGAGAAGAAGAGAGCCATGTTTCGCTGAATAATAAGCCCGTCGTGGCTGTCTCTTACTTTACGATGGCTATCTCGAATGCTTCGTGGTGTACCCTCCCATGTGAGCTTCCTGCCATTCGCTCCAACCTCTAAACTGTAACTGAAGTTGCGGGATTCATTCTCGTCGCCCATGAAACGAAGAAATGCCATGTAAACTGGGGCCATTCCAAGTTGAAATGCTTCAAAGTGAAGGCAAAAGTATTGACCGAAACAATGGAATACCTAATGAAAACATGGAAAATGGACCAAGATTAAGAATGCATATACCACGTAGAAAGTTTTGAAGAGCACCAGCAGTATATCAAACTGAATCATCTTCTATATATATACCACAAGTATTGATAATATTGGATCATGCGAAACATAATAAGATCCACATAGGTTCAAGTAGAACGAAAAGGTGACTCACGTGGTCTAACGGTAATGAATATGCCGAATAAAAATCACCATGCATAGCTTAGGAAATCATTTTGGACACACTCAAATAGAATTAAGCAAAGAGTTTGCCGATTCTGAGATAGAAGGCTATATGACACTAGAGTATATGCACAAGAAGTCATCTACCTCACAAAAGAAATAAATTAGATGCAATCTGAAGACTGGAGAAAATCAAGAACATTATAGATTCTTGCTACCGTTGCCCAAAACAAATTCAAAGTACCTAACGGGAACTGTGAACTCACTGTTAACATCCAAGTGGCATTTTCTACTTCACGAGGATTTGACTTGACATAGCGATGATTAAAAGTACAACCCGTGTGCATGTCCACTTTGTGGTCATCTTTCAAATGGGAAACGAGGTAGGGAATGTCCCCGGTAACCGAGCACTCTGATCCAGCATATGGACAACTGTATGGTCTGAAATTGCAAACTGCTTCGTGTTTGAGTTTACTATAATATGGAAAAATTTCAGGGCATCCCAAAGAATAATATCTGCAAGGCAGGTCTAGTGATTCTGCAACCTTCTCCAGTGCCAAGCACCGGATATCACCAAGCTCTTGTCTGCATGTAGGGCATTGATTATGCACTCTTGTCTTGCAAGTCGAACAGAGAGTGTGCCCATTGTGACACTGTAAAAGAGCACATTATAAATCACCCATGCTTCAGTCTACACAAATAAACTAGAACCAGATATTGTTTTCTAGCCTCTTATGCTTGTAAAGTTCTCCACTAGTCAAAACTCAGGAAGAATAAATCATGGCAATAGTTGCAAAGTTGAATAAAATGAAAAGTGATAATAGCATTATTAGAATCCCAAATGTAAAAACATCCCTCTCAAGCCATTTAGTTTAGAACCAGAAGAAGCAACTAAATTTGCTGTGTCTTATTTCACACATATTTAATGAATTACGGAAATGTAACTTCTCAGTTTTCAGGTATCTCATATGCAAAGTTCCTGAAATTGGAGGAAAACAGATGCAAGCTTAGATACTACTACCATATATTCACGAAAACTACAGCACAAGCCAATCAAAATCTTGAAACAAACTGAACCAAAAAGTTCTCAATACATCGCCAATCTAATTCTAATGCCAAAAATACATTAAAATGTTTCACCTAAGAAAAGGCAACCGAGATTCTCATGTCTGCATACATAACTCAAATAAATTCCAACAAATCAAATTATTTTAATTCAGCTTAGAACAAGTAAAGCCAAAGCATCACATTGCGTAATGGTATACATTTTAAATCACAAGATTTGTATAACAATCAACAATATACAATGAAACGAGTAAGCCCAAAAAAACTAAATAAGAGAACCGAGAGAAAGAGCATACCTGATGAATGGGTGGGTACATAGAATTAGTACAAACAGGGCATTCAAGCAATTCATGGACGCTTGTAGGAGCAATTCCAGAGGGTAACACATTATGATTCTTCGAAGTAAACCAATGCGGGTGAGAGGACACTAATGATTGCATCTCTTCATCTTCAATGTCATCCGATGAAGAAAAGCACTCTATGCTTTCGATTTCAACTGTTGCCATTTTAAGTCAACAGAAATATGATACCAGTCACCAGATCCCACAGATCCAATCTTCTCCAAATATATGAAATGCCCACTTCGAAGATAGGAAATTTTTGCAGAAAAAATGAGATGCTGACAAGGGAAAATCCAATCTTTTGCAGAAATCTAAAAAAAACAAATCTATAAATTTAATAATTTAGCAAATTATCTTCTCCCCACCCCGAAAAATCGATCTTTGGCAGAAATCTAAACTCCCCACTTTTAGAAACAGAAACTCGTATTTTCTTCAGTGTAATGCTTTCCGATTTCCTCCCTTCAGAAACTTCTCTTTCTGAGTAATTTATCAGAAAAAGAATTGACACTAATTTGAAGGAAACCGAAAGAGAGATAGATAAGGTTCGATTCAAAAGAACCCAACAATAATAATTTCCTTGAGAAGAGGTTCTTCTCTCTCTCCCCCCTTTCTGGGCTCTGGCTTTTGGGAGGCGAGAGAAATGAGGATCGCCGTTGGTTTTGAAATCAGGATGTCAATCCAACGACCACAATCGTAGTTCTTATGTTCACTTTCTTTTAGAAATTAGTCCTTTATTTGTTGAGATTTGAGAAAAAAAAGAATTGGAATCACTCATTATGTTTTATCTTTGATTAACATTGTTGGTTGTGATTTCATAAGTTCATTTTGTTCTAAAAAGATTGGCTTCCATTTGCTGTTCTTGTCCACCAATAATCTCCACTTGTTTTATTTTCCGGCATAATATATTTGTGGATAAGATAATATTTGCTACATAAATAATGGGAATATATGTAGAAATTAATATTTGCTCTCTTCAAATGAATGTTTTTGCAAATTGCTTATAGCTCATCTGGCATCGATCGCAACACGACTCAGATATCTCGTGTTTGAGTATTCACCCCCCACTCTCGAAGTTGTAATAATTGCTCAAAAAAACAGAAATGCATGTTTTTTTATTTTTATTTTTCATGCATACTATGACATTAAATAAATTTGGAAAATGACTCAAATTAATTAACTATTGTATAATTTTCAAAATGAAATAAACCGTTATAAAATCAACAAATTTGTGATAGGGATTGTTTCTGGTTGAACTAAAAGAAAACCTCACGCAATCTAAACTTGTATTATACGTTTTCAATTGATGTGAATTCTTTGGCTTACAGTCCCCTTAATCAATGCCAATAATTGGCATCAAATTAAATTAAGTTAGGTAAAATCTACAGAAGCAAGCAAAATTGAAAGAAGCGCAACTTATTCTCGAAAATTTTAGATATTCTAAATAAGATTTTCTACTTAAATAAGAGTTTAAAAATATTAAAAACAATTTATTTATTATTTCATTTTGCTTGTATCCAGCAATGAGAAGATGGGCAGAAAGCTGTAACACGATGCTCATGTCACCAAATGCCTTCTTCGATCTTTAGAAGCCAATTGATTAAACAAATCTCATATTTGATATACCATAGTTAGTATTAAGTAATTAATATCCTCCTTAAATTGAATTAATAATTTGCTAAATTTATAAGATAATACATACACAAGAATTCATATAGATCATATTTAATATATAAATTAATAACTTAATAATACATAATACATTTATGATTAATCTGTGAATACTTGATAAAAAAGCACTCATTTATCATTTATTTTTTTATTAAGATTGATATAATCTTAAATTATATATCTTATTTTTCTTAACAAAGTAAACTTCTGGCGTTATTTTCTCATAACTTAATATAGAAATATCCAGTGTCATCGTTACTTAAAATTCGTAGTAAAACTATCATATTAAATTTTATCACATTTATCAGTTCACGCTGTACCTTGAATAAAATAACATTTTGTTTGATTAACTGCTCAAATTTAATTGAAAACCAACTTAAAATTTTTAAGCAATGCTCATGAAGATCAGACGTGCGTGTATGCCTAAAGTATGAGATCATAGAGAAAGTTTAGGGGACAAAAAAATTGACACTAGTCTCAGATTAACATGATGTGAATGTAGGATCAATTCTGAACTTTCGGCTATCCAAGAAATTCACACAACCAAGAGCTAAAGATTGATCGTCTCAACAAAGCAAAGATAATACAAAACAAGGCGATTGATCACGCAAACATGATATCAGAGCATCAGGGAAACCGTGGTGCACAATGACAATGCTTGTGAAGATGCAAGAGCAAAATTAAATTTTTCTATAACTTAATTTGCATAATTTATGCACACTGAATCCAAGGAACAGTGTACTGACAACTCCAAAACCATGGATTTTAAATCTTTGATTTCAAATCCTTTTAATTGTTTGGATGGATTTTCATTGGGTGTATTCAAATCCACATCTTTATTAATTTATATTATATAATGATAATGATAATTATTATGGATTTTTAAATCCAACTTTCAAATTCATTCTAAAATCAAATATCTTCATTCAAATGAAATCAATCAATCCATCCAAACACAACCTTAAGGTAGTCACGGTGATAAAGCAAGAAATAAATAACGAATCTTGGACATTATCTAGCAGAAATAGCAATCTCAAATCAAGAAGTAAGCAAAGCATAAGTGACATTTAGTGAACTTTCATCAATGCATTAGTATTAACAATAACCAACCACCGATAGGCTAAGATTCAAATAAATATTGAAACTTCTTAGAGCCACTTTTTGTTGCATCTGAAGAAGAATCTATCGAATCCCACTCCAACAATGAAACCTCTAAAAAAAAAAAGCAATGAAGGTTAGATTCAAACAAAAATAAAACCTTATGAGAACCAACTCCTTGTACGCCAACAAAGTTTCAAGAAAATATACAGAATCCACTGCAACAAAGAAGCCTATCTAAAGCAATAACTTTGCAATGAATTCTATATCAGTTAACTTTGCATATGCATTCTATACAACACCTACTACACACACTGAAGAAGCATGCAACACAAAGTATACAAAAACAGCATAAATCAACTTGTCCTGTACTATTACATAGACTTGATTGTCATTAGCAACAGAAAATCAACTTTATCAGCAAACGCCAAAAAAAAAACCACATTTTGCCGTAGTAGATTTGCATCCAAAATCTGCCATTGCGTCACAATTCACAACTGTGTAGCACAAAAACAAGTCAAAAAAAGGTACTTTTGATCCTTTCCCAAATTTATTAAGCGGTCAATGCATTTAAACCCGCTGTAAACCCACAACCAGACTGAACAAGATCATACAGATGATCAAATCGAGTGACAAAACAATCCAAACCTGCTTCTTCCAAACTTTCTTTGCCTCGTGATGGAACGTTCTGGAGCCAAACAGTTCTGTAGAATACAATCCATTCTTGTGCATAACAAGCGAAAATTCACAGCTCGAATACAGCACCATCATACAAATCTAACGCTACCCCGAATACGCAGGTAAAAAAAGATAAGCAAATTCCTTATTTCTCAAATTCCCCTTTTATTCAGGGAATAGGGAAAACTCAATAAGAATTCGGTTCAAATGTAAGATACCTATACATCACGTGTGGATTGGTAGATTTCTCATAGCTGGTACCTTTGAGGGTACGGAGACATGCGTTGGAAACGACAAAAGATAATTCTAGGGCATGGGGGAGAAGTCGCTTCAGCCGCCGGAAAGGAAAGGAGGCCTTCAACAACTTCTCCACTGGCTGGGGGATGGTGCAATCTGTAAGTCATGCACACGCGTGTGTAACGAAAATAAATGAGGAATACCGTAACACAGGTGTGATTTTGTATGGAACGAAAAGTAAATTATCCCAAATAGTTGAACTATGTCTAATTACTATTTTTTAACATAATTAAGAAGTTTATTGAAACTAAAATCTCACACGTCCCATATATTCTCACATATTTTCAATTGTCAAAAATAGAAATCATGTTTTTAAAAAATAACATGTAACCTTTCAAAAGCACAACACAGAACATACTCATCGGCTCATATAGCACAACAAAACTGGAATACTAGGCAAACATGGAAAACTGATGCAATCCTCCGCCAATTTTATTTGTGTAAATTTTACTTCCGACATAATTACTATGATAGAAATTTCAACAGTATCTTCAGTCTTAGCCACAGGGAGTGAGCTTCTTATTGCCTGCACCACGAGGGTTGTCATCTTTCCAGTCATCCCACGCCCTCGCCTTCTCTTGGGCCACATCATCATCTTCCTCATCATCCTCGCCTGGCCCCGACGACCGATTATCCTTATACCATGATGAGTTCGCTTCTTCCATGAGCTTTGCATTCTTCTCTTGCCATTTGTTCATGATATTCATTTCCTTTAACCCTGCTTCTTCTATACTCATAGTTGGCAATCTATCAATGTTAACCATATTTAATTCTTTTCTTTTTCATAAGTGCATGTTGAAAGTGAAGAGTCGGATGATTTTTGAGTTATTAAGACAAGTAGAAGCATACCTGTGGTGAGGTTGGAAAACCTGGGCTGCCATTCTTTCTCGTTCGCTTGTTGGGTTTTTGGCAACAAGGCTAGCTGGCCCGAATATCATTGGTTGGTGCTTGTGCTCGTCAAACTGTGACACATTTGCTCGACCTTCTAAAACATCTTGAGCAAAAGTAGCACATGTAATAGGAGTTGCAGGTTTAGCATATTGAGCCCTTGCTGCAGCATTACGATGCCAGGCTTCAGCTTTCTGGGTGCGCTCATTAAGAGTAGATTGCGAATAGTCGCTGTCCCCTTCCTGCATAAGGTGCCGTATCAATTGGTGAATGTGAATATAATGTGAAAGTTAAGCATGGCATACAAAATAAACAGAAATACAGGCTTCAGGGGGGAAAAGAAACTGAGATGTAGGATTCAAAGTAACTGTGAACATTGACAACAGAAGGCCTGGGTAGAACCTACACAAGAGTCGCATTATAAGAAAATGTTAATCATAATAGAAATAATCCTCGGGACGATGACCATATAACGAGAATGTGAGGAAGCTAATGAAATGATGCCAGCCCGTGGCACATAATTCATGAAAAAAATTGTTCCCAATATGCTGCATAAACAAGGTAAGAGAGAATAACAAAATATTACCAACTTATACCTTGGACTGTTTTTCCTTTACAGCAAAGAGCATTTCTTCCTCTTTCTTCAGCATCTCCAACAAATCAAACGACTGTTACAAGCATGGGAAACAAATGAGATAACAGAAAACAAGTAAAAATACTAAGTACAATCCTGAAGATGACAAACATCAAGACCAACCTTACATAGTGCCAAGGAGATGGTGGTCAGCCATGCCTGCATGCGTGTATCAGAACAATCATCATTATGATTCATGAAATGGTGTGGAGGAAAGGTGAGGTCATGCCTTCTAGAATTAATGCATCGACTTCAATAATTTTGACAACAATCACGGAAAAAGGCGTTTAACATACAACTTAACAAGTTTATGCCTTCAACATAACATAGAAAAGCAAGCATCAGATGGTAAAATAGGAAATGGAGAGGGTAGAACCGAATAAGCCTTCAAACCGACAAGCAAGTGGTTGTATCAAAAAAAGAGGTGAACTATTTCCAGTTCAGAGATATCTGTTCAAGGTATTAAACCCATGAAAACAAAATTCTTCCTCTTCACCACCAATCAGTGCAGTAACATAGATTGATCACATTTGTTCTAATTACAGGAGGTGGCGGAATGTGTATCATAAAACTGTAAATAAAGTTGCTTTTGGCATTAAGAAGAGCCAGGAGACAAACAATGCATCTTACGCTTGAAACCTATTTCATTTAGAACGACGAACGTTACATTATTTAAGCAGAACTCTCAAAACAACTGACCTCCCTTTCCTCTTCTCCATCATCATCGTCTAAATCTTCTTCCCCTGTCAAAATGGGAGTAGATAGTGCAGATGCTCTAGTTGAGCGCCCACGACGTTCCTTCCGTTCCTTTATTTCTACCAGTTTTGACTCAGCGGCTTTTATGCGTTTGAACCGAGCAATCTGAAGTAACTCCCAAATATGAGACGCAGAAGAATACAGTCACTTGTTCAAGAAATCTAGTGGCATTAATGAAGAGTGGATACATGGAACTATGAAAAAGGATGCGAACCTTCTTAGCCCTTTGATCAGCAGAGGAATTGCTCCTTGATTGAGCAGATGATTCAAGTTCCTCCTCTGGTACTAGCTCCATAGAATCACAAAATGAAATAAATTCCTAGACATATATGGCCAAATAAAAAATCAACATTTACAAAAATTAATAACTTCCTTAAGTGCATGTCCTTACGGGAATAAATAGCAGGAAGCAAAAAAATAAAAAAACAAATGCAATAAAAATATTGCGACAAAAATCTAAAACTAGTACCTTTAACTTGGCCAATGAAGCTTTAAGAATCTGAATCCGATCCTCTTGTGAACTTTTTTCTGTTAACTCACCAAGATAATATGGAACCTGTATCAAATACCGTGAGTCAAATACTTTTCAGTTATTGACAAGGCCGATGTAATGTATATTAATTGCAGAAGAACCATATTTTTCCAAATTTAGATTTTAGAGGCCACCAATACAAAAACGAAGTTGATATCAAGTACTATGAAACTATGAGTTAAACGTCCATCTCATATGTTTGTTTGAAGCTTCTTTTTTTTCACCTCTTGTGTTGAGGATCATTCAACAGCAATCGATTTATGAAAATGAAAATCACATGCTTTTCACATTTTACTAAAGGATGAAAGATCAGATTATCATAGAAAATAAAATCAAATCACGTTTTTTTTTTATCATATTTACGAGCAACATTAAAGTTTAAAACGGAAAAACAACCGGTACATTCACCAATTTGGACTAATTTGTACTTCATGGAGATTAAGAAAAACTGAAATTGAAAAGTACAATTCATTTTCAACACCTACAAGAATATATTTGAGATTGGTAGTACTGATATCATCCTTCGTCTCATTAGACGAAAATAACCCCAACTTTCCAATCATATCCTCGCATTTCGTCAAAAGCTCGCAAGAGTTTCTCACACTTTCCTAGAAAGTATAAAAAAGACGAAAAAAATATTCATGATACTCTAATCAAAGGCAAAGATAGCAGAATATAACATACATCTAATACACAGTCATTATAAAACCTGTTCGATTGACGAATCGGAGGCGATTTGGTGAATATTTTGAGCCTGCTCGAATAGAATGGGTAACGTCATATCCTCCATCTGTAATTCCACCACAGCTAGGTTTAGCCACTCAAATTGTGAAATTGATAACCTAGATTTCAGTCACAGGAAAACTCTGAAACTCTATGCGAAAGTAATAACTATGTAATGTAATGTAAATATATAGAAGTTCGAATCTGAAATTCGAGTGCTTGAATTCTTTTCGCGAAATGGGGATGATGATATGTGTGGGGATGACAGAAGCACGTTATTTTGTAAAATTGAGGGATCAATTCGTAATTATTCAGATTCGTAAATTCACCCATATATATATTATTATTATTAGTTACAAACGTACACGCGTTGCCTGTGTAAGGAAATTTTAATTTTATATATTGTATATATATACAAAATTTTTGTATTTGAAATATCTGATTTAAATATGATATTTTATGGGGAAGAGAAAAAAATGCCAGATATTTTCGGAAGTAAAAAAATTGGTGAAAAATTGGGAACTAAGTTAGAAAGTTAATATGTAATCTTCCGATACTATCCATTTATCTCATGGTCTCATGGCTATTACTAAAGCAAATAGAGGGTATTTTTTGAATATCACAATGGTCATACCAAAGTGAATACTCTAAGGTGTTCACACATTATAATATAGTAGTACATATTATTATTGTTGTTGTTGTTATATTTATATGTATGTATATATATATATATATATATATATATATATATCATATATATATATATATATATATATATATATATATATATTTATGGACAAAGTTCAGGCCGGTACCTTATTCTGAAACTTTATTCATCCTAATCCAGGGAAAAACTTTAAATCATTTAAGTCCACTTTAGGTTAAAATGACAAAAGTGCAATTAATAAGAAAAAGCGGCAATCTCAGAAATTTTCAATCTCTTCTTTTCATCACTTTTCGAGCTCTTCCCTTCATCACTGCGATTCAAATCTCCTTGTAAATCGCTCTTATCAGTTACGATTTCTTACAGTTTGTTTTTCTCTTCATCTTTTCGATTTTCCGTTCCATCACTTCGTCCCATATTTTTTTTTCAATTTTGGTATGTGTGTGTGTGTTTTTGTGTGTATGTGTGTAAGTGTATTTACATATTGTTTATTGCATTTTGAGGTTTTTGTCACGCCCCGAAACCAGAGCGCGTGACACCGACGTTGATTCCAAACATTAATTCAAAATCAACAAGCCACGTGTGCAGACCTATGATAAAAACCAGTCTGTTTATTCCATAGAAAATAATAATCGTCTTTTACAATTGATATTACAAAATAAAATTGTCTCGGATTAAATCAAATATGCGAAAGCGTAAATAAAACTAATAAATTCTTGAAGGTTCTTCGTGGATCATCATCTCCAAAATTGTTCTTGTTATTCTTCCTCGATCTCTTCTTTTCGTCTTTGTCTGGGAGGGGAGGTAGGGGGTGAGTATTTGAGAAAATACTCAGCAAGTAGGTGCCGATTGAACATAGTAAAAACCCATTTATTTTCATAGCATAAATCTTTTAAACATTTCTTTATCAAATCCATAGATCTTGGCATATAAACACATTAACACATATCTTCACATATTCACATATCGACTTATTGGATTCAAGAGATGGCTCCCATGCATGTGGCACGTCCACATCATGTAGCACTTTGCCCCGCCGAATCAAGTGATGTCTCATACACACGTAGCACTTTGCTCCGCAAGGTCCTTTCATTCATGATCATGTCACATACTTGTTTAGATTTTAAAACATACTTTTCATATTTGAACATAATCCTCATGTTTGATGTTCAATCGAAAGTTTAAATCATAAATAATATTTTGAAAACGAAATGGAATTGTAGCAAAAACCCACTTACAGTGTTAAATAACCGAAGCGAGATCCGAGTTGAGAAAATGGTGAGAAACTCCTCCTCTCTTCCTTGAAGCTTTTGAAAATGAGTGTGTGTGTATGTGAGGTTTTTCGAAATTTTGATGATGATAGGATCACTTTTTCATTTCTTTATGGTATGATATATAATGGGTTTAATGTGGTGGAATGGTTTAATTAAGGTTCCTAAAATTTGGCCATTAGAGTCATGATTTGAACCAACCAATGATTGGGTGTCATCAAGGTAATGAATGGATGTTAATGGTGTGGCAATTAAGTGGGAATACAATTAAAAGTAAGGTGATTCAATGTCGGGGATTTCAATTTGGATCCCTAAACTTTGGCCACATGATTGAATAAGATAATTGAATGGTAATGTCATGATTTGATCATGCAATTAAATGGATACCAAGATTTGGGCATGTCACTTGAATGAGTCAATAATGAGGCAAAATGAATAAAGGATTTTGAGTGTTTAATGTAGGACAATTATTTGACCAATACCAAAACTTATGCCCTTTAATGACACAATTTGAGCAAGGTACTAAATGTCATTAATGAGATTGAATGATAGCATTTGATATGGTTGAATGAGATTAAATGGTGGCATGATTGAGTGATACAATTGCATGACCTTGAATGACTAGTGTTATGACTTTAGCAAGTCAATGAGTGACTCTCATGATTTGGAAAGGCAATTGATTAGGCAAATTTCCGGGGCTTCACATCCCTCCATCCTTATTGGAAGTTTCGTCCTCGAAACTTGAGTCGGCTCGATCTTGATGAGACATTTATATTTCTCTCGCATCATTTCTTCCGGTTCCCAAGTGACCTCTTTATACATATGGTTTGACCTTTGGACTTGTCATATGGAATGGTCTTTCATCTCAGTACTTGATCCTTTGAGTCCACTTTTCAGATGGAATATCTTCATACTTCATAGTTTCATTCATGTTTCCTTCGACATCTGAAGGTTCTGCTTCGAGTACATGGTTCGGATTGGCAATGAATCTCCTCAGTTGTGGTACGTGAAATATATTGTGAATTTGGGATAGGCTTGGAGTGAATGTTATTTTGATTCTGTTGGGACCATCATTGTTGAAAGTAACTCGCTTAGGATAAAAGTTTGCTCCAAATTTCTTATTGAAGTCTGAGGCTCAAACACGTAGCATATCCTCGAGGGTTGAGTTGTCCTTTCAGTCTTGCCATCGATTTGTGGGTAATATAAATGGTACTAAGAGTCACATGAGTACTTGTCGGTTATCGAAGGCCCTCCCACTGTTGTGATACCAAACGTGAGTCTATATTAGAAGTTGTCTAGACTGATTTCCTACATTCATTATGTTATAGTTTCAACCGATCTCTTATCTAATCGAACCAACATTCATATGTACAAGTATTTCTTCTATCGCTTTTGCTACACGCTCTAATGAAAGTGTCTTAATCTTAGGAAGGTGAATGAAAAAAAAATTCGAGTTCGGACGGATGTTCTTTGCCAAGAATGATCAACTTTTTGTGAGCTGAATCAATTAACAATGTGATGTAATACTACAAGAATTTGCAAGGGTAACTTACGTTATTCTATGATACAATCTCATGAAAGAACGAAATGATAATTTCAAGAAAGTGGAAAGAAAGAAAAAGTATGTGGTTTGCATCAACTCAAAGTAAATTTTGCAATATGATAGTCGAAAAATAATTTTTTTGATATGAAGAAGATCAATGTCATATCAAACTCAAGCAATCATGGAGTCTCGACAATGAATGAATAAACAATTGATGTATCAAACTTTAATGAAGAACGATAACCACATTATCCAAAGAATATTTTGGTAATTATGAAGCAAGAACATACTATGAAGATCCGAAGTACTAGAAATGATTGAACGATTGTTTCATAAGTAAGATATATTTCAAACGATCCAAACTATTTAAAATAGACGATGATATAAGAACAATTTTAGGGTGGATCAATAGTTGAATAAGTGTTTACACAAATGAGACTATTTCAAAATTTACGAATGAAGCTCTATAGTGCAATAAGTAGATTGAATAATTGTCCGGACAAAATCATATGATTCGAGTATTCTAGAAGAATTAAAAGTGAGCTTTCACATTGAATACGAGATTATATCAAAATGGACGAAATAGAGCGCAAAAGATATAATTGGACGTTTAGGATGAAATAAATCAAGCGGGGAAATGTCCAATAGGCGTGATGACATGCTAACCCATTATTCCAATGAAAGTTGAGTTCAAGGATATCAATAATAAATTTGAAGGAAGACGAATGAATTCATTGGCCGAATAAATTTTATCGAATTTCAAAAGATTTATTGGACTGCGGAAATTTGGTTTCTAATTTTCTTAATAAATTCTAAGGAACTAGTCTATTCTCATTTGAACCAAAATATTATAAGCTTGAGTACGATGTTCCATCACTACATCCAACTTGAGAAATGGTTTTCTAATTTCCTTATTAATATTTAGATACTAATCTACTATCTCTCATTTCAACCAATTGATCATACAACTTGAACCCAAAGTATCACAACTTATACTCAAATTATGAGATGCATCTTAAATTATGTCTCCCAAAATTATGACTTTACTTAGTTCTAAGGATCTCACTAAGAATGAGGAGGACATGTCATCGACTATTCGAGTTAGCCCGAGATTTCGCTCGAAATGAAGTTCCTCGAAATTGAGTGATTTGAGAATTAACATTCTCGAAGTTAGTCCAAGAATAAAAATTCAAGGAATTGAGCGTAATATATTGGAAACAATTGGATTGAGTTCATCATGACTTACAAAGAGGGATATAGCTTTTCAAAATAATAGTAGCAAGAGTTTAAAGTTGTTGTGTAAGAGCGTAACCGATAAATAACACAATTCGAGATCGCTTGGAGAATAAATTAAAATTTATTAATTAAACTGAGTGGTTCACAACGAAATCCTAGACAAAAGTTATCACTAAAATACCAAAGATATATTCCTTATCATCCTTATGACCTTGCATACTAAAAAAATTGTGTCTATTGTTTCTCCGTCTCCTAAATCCCCTTCAACATCTTTCAGTACCATATGATCTTCCTCTTCCACCATAAAATTGATCACAGACTGCTTGTAGGCGACTTCCTGTGCCAATTCCTTCTTCTCATTCACGAGGGCTTGAATTTGAGTCCACATGTTCTCCCGATGCTCATTGAACTCCTGCTCGAAGTGTTCCAACTGTTGGCACTTATTAATGTGGACTTTCATAAGTGTTTTGTTATCCTCGATTGCTTTTGTAAGTCGCTCTTCGGCACGATGATGGTGGTAGGTCATCCTTTGGGCCTTGTGACGGAAGTAATTTATTAACTCCAACAACTCGGTCTTGTCTCGCATCTCATTGTCTTGGAATATTTTAAATTTGGTTATGTCATGTTCCGTCATTTGGATCGAACTGGTTTGAGCGTGAGTCATCGTAGCCTATGTCGTATTGAAGAGTATGCTAAGGTGGAGGTGAAATCGAAGGATGAGATTTCGTGGGTTAGAGTTCTTCGAGGAGAAAAATTAAATCCTCAATTGGTTACCTTTCGGTTGTTGAATTTCGAAATTGACAAATGATATTTTTTTTTTGAAATGGTGTGAGGACAAATAACAAAATTCGGATTGGAATAATTTGCTTCGGTGGTTTAAAAATCGAGGGCAAGAATTTGAGTTATTAGGGTTTAAAAGGCGTGTATTGGGGCTTCAAGAATTCGATCACTCAAGGTTTGCAATTTCGAAATTGTTAAGGGGCTATTAATATATAGGTTATGAGGGTTCATAACCCAGATTTAATTTTAAAAATGCATTCGGAGTTCGAAGAAATCAAGGTTCGAAATTTTTGCAATTTTAGGGTTCTTGGGCGAGAATCTCGGTCCGAAATTGAGCATCCTTCCTTGTTTGTGATTTCGATTGGATAGAGGGCTTTTGTTCGACATGATATAAGGATCATAAACCCAGAATTAATTTGAAATTGGTGTTCGGATTGAGGAGATATCGAATTTGGAAACATTCAAAAATTTAGGGTTCTTGGGACGTAAATCGTGGTCCTCAATTGACGCCTTTGCTTCGTTTGGGAGTCGTTAAGAACATAGGGCTTTTATTACTGTCATGATTTCGAGCAAGATCCCGAAATTAATTGGATTTTTGTGTTCGAATTGCCTGTCAAATCGAATGCTGAAATTTCGCCAAAATTAGGGTTCTTGAGCGTGATTTTAGGCTCAAAATCGGAGGCCTTCCCTTGTTGTTTATTTGAATTCTCCAGAGGGCTTTTGATATATACATCATGTGGAACATATACCCAGAACTAATTCAAATTCCACGTTCGGGTTGATGGAAAAACGAATTTGGGATGTTTCAAAATTTTAGGGTTCTTGGGGCTAAGTTTTCGGTCCTCAAATGACAACCTTCCTGCGTTTCTAAGTTGGAAAAAGCATAGGGCTTTTATTACCCATATCATGATGGTGAATTAACCAAATTTAATTCAAAATATAAGTTCGGGTTGTAGGAGAAGTTGCTGATCGAAAATTATGCTACAGTTAGGGTTTAGGGCGCGATTTTAGGCTCCAAATTGGACACCTTCCTTCTTTTGTTACTCCGATTTGTTAGAGGGTTTTTATTAGGGATGATAACTGGATCATTAACCCGAATTTAATTTATTTTTCGCGTTAGAATCAGGAAGAAATCGAAGGTCTAATTTTTCGGCTGAATTAGGGTAGAATAAGGGTTCTTGGGCATGAAATGCGTTCTGTAATTGTTGACTGAAACTAGAAATTAGTTTAGGGCTTTTGTTCATTGAAACTGATACTTTGAAGGTGAGGTCGTCCCGTGGAGGCGCTCCTTGTTGTTGGTTGGCCGTCGTTTCTCCAATGGTGGCGAGGTGGCAGCGATGAAAACCTTAGTTCTAGGGTTTCGATTTTTTTTTAAAAAAATTCAGATTGTAATTTTTTGATTCCCAACTGAATTTTGATTCAAACAGTTGGTCTATTCGATCCGGGATTTATAATTCGGTTGATTTATATCAACCAAAAATCTTTTCCCAGCGGGATCATGGAACCTAGTTTTGCTCTGATACCACTAAAATGTCACGTCTCGAGACCGGAGCGCGTGACACTGGCGTTGATTCCAAACATTAATTCAAAATCAACAAGCCTCGTGTACAGATCTATGATAAAAACAAGTATATTTATTCCATAGAAAATAATAATCGTCTTTTACAATTGATATTACAAAATACAATTGTCTAGGATTAAATCAAATATGCGAAAACGTAAATAAAACTAATAAATTCTTGAAGGTTCTTCGTGGATCATCATCTCCAAAATTGTTCTTGTTATTCTTCCTCGATCTCTTCTTTTCGTCTTTGTCTGGGAGGGGAGGTAAGGGGTGAGTATTTGGGAAAATACTCAGCAAGTAGGGGCCGATTGAACATAGTAAAAACACATTTATTTTCATAGCATAAATCATTTTAAACATTTCTTTATCAAATCCATAGATCTTGGCATATAAACACATCAACACATATCTTCACATATTCACATATCGACTTATTGGATTCAAGAGGTGGCTCCCGTGGTATAGCACTTTGCTCTTAAGGATCAAGAGGTGGCTCCCATGCATGTGTCACATCCACATCATGTAGCACTTTGCCCCACCGAATCAAGTGGTGTCCCATACACACGTAGCACTTTGCTCCGCAAGGTCCTTTCATTCATGATCATGTTACATACTTGTTTAGATTTAAAAACATACTTTTCATATTTGAACATAATCCTCATGTTTGATGTTCAATCGAAAGTTTAAATTATAAATAATATTTTGAAAACGAAATGGAATTGTAGCAAAAACCCACTTACAGTGTTGAATAACCGAAGCGAGATCCGAGTTGAGAAAATGGTGTGAAACTCCTCCTCTCTTCCTTGAAGTTTTCGAAAATGAGTGTGTGTGTATGTGAGGTTTTTCGAAAATTTGATGATGATATGATCACTTTTTCATTTCTTTATGGTATGATATATAATGGGTTTAATGTGGTGGAACGGTATAATTAAGGTTCCTAAATTTGGCCATTAGAGTCATGATTTGAGCCAACCAATGATTGAGTGTCATCAAGGTAATGAATGGATGTTAATGGTGTGGCAATTAAGTGGGAATACAATTAGGAGTAAGGTGATTCAATGTAGGAGGATTTCAATTTGGATCCCTAAACTTTGGCCATATGATTGAATAAGATAATTGAATGGTAATGTCATGATTTGATCATGCAATTAAATGGATACCAAGATTTGGGCATGGCACTTGAATGAGTCAATAATGAGGCAAAATGAATAAAGGATTTTGAGTGTTTAATGTAGGAGAATTATTTGACCAATACCAAAACTTATGCCCTTTAATGACACAATTTGAGGATGGTACTAAATACCATTAATGAGATTGAATGATAGCATTTGATAGGGTTGAATGAGATTAAATGGTGGCATGATTGAGTGATACAATTGCATGACCTTGAATGACTATTGTTATGACTTTAGCAAGTCAATGAGTGACTCTCATGATTTGGAAAGGCAATTGATTAGGCAAATTTTCGGGGCTGCACATTTTTTAGTTATGATTCATTGATATACGTGCTTCTTTGCTCATTTTCAGGATTTACAGCTTGAAACTTGCAACGAAGAATATGACCCAGAGAAAATTTAATTGGTGAACGAAAATTATAAAAAGTAACTGGTGAACGAAAATTATATAAAATAACTGGTGCGCTAAAATAAGCTTTAGGCTTTATACTTTTTTCCCTGGACTAGGATGAATAAAGTTTCAGAATAAGGTATCGGCATGGACTTTGCCCTTAAATCTAAACCGTTGAATCAGCTACTACCCTGTCATCCGTTCTCACAACCGAATCATATTGGTATTCAATTCAACCCACTGTTCACCAGGCCCAGCGGTCATAACATTAAATCTAAACCGTTGAATCAGCTACTACCCTGTCATCCATTCTCACAACCGATCAAAATATACTCACATATATTGTTAGTCGGTATCTTTTAGGTTGCATTTGGATTGATAACATTTGATTTAGAGAAATAGATTTGATTTGAGGAAAAATTTGATGAATGGATTTCAAATGACACAAATGTTGGTTGTATTTGAAATCCACCACAATTATTGTTAAAATTGTTTCACTAGAAATATAGTTGATTTGAAATTTACTTGAATTTTTTACATCCAAACAAGTCAAGGAATTTAAAATTCATCATTTCAAATCCATCAAACCAAACACAATCTTATATTATTTGGATGGAATTAGAATTCAGATTTTCCCTTTTTTTTATAAATCATTATTCATAAATAAAATAATTTAATTTAAAAATGTCCACAGCTTTCATTATCTCTTGTAAGATTAATAGCCAAATATTCAAATTAGATCATTTATATACGCATCTTTTATTTTTGAACTAATTTTATGGGCATATTTCAGTGACACGAGTATAGCAGTAATAAATGGTTGATAAGATTTTGTTGTTCTCATTGAAAGTTATTACGTCACTGTCGGATCATTCAACCCTGCAGGAAGGGGGTTTCATTGTTGCTGTCCTTAAGGGCACTGCCCTCAGGGGTATCATCCATCATCCATTTAGAATCTTTTTTTCTTTTTTACATTTAGAATCTTTTTTTCTTTTTTAAAAAAAGATTCCAAATGAATGGTGATGATGCCCATAAGGACACTACTCTTAAGTGCATCATCAAACAAACCCAAGAAGGGTAACCTTGCAATCTAATGGACCCAATTCATTTGAGATCACGAGACAACCCCAAATAAAATACACTGTCTGATGATGTTTTGGTGATATTCATTGTTCAACCTAATGATAGTATCAATATGTTGTAAATGATCTCATAACACTTCCCAAACATTTGTTGAAATTGCTAGATCCATAGGTATCACTTGGTTCGTGTTTGAGATAAAATAGATATATAACATAGGGATAATAAAGATAAAGATATGAATAATATGTATAACTCAAATTATTGAGAACTCAGATGAATGAAATAATGATGTAGAAAGAATTCTTGTCTTCTCCTTCACACCAAATGGTGCCGTAATCTTGAACAAATCCTCTATTATTGGATATTGTATACTTGACGGTTCTTTGAGATTTCCCGTTAAGCAAAGAATTTTCAAATAAATAGTGTTTCAATTGTAAAAAAATTATCTCTCATATTTATTTAATAAAAAAAAAAAACAAATCGTCGATCTTACTATCATTACAGTGGTTGCCTATCTTGAATCCTTGTCAGATATCAAATGCGGGGTTTTTTAACTAAATAATCGATTTTAAAAAATAATTTAACAATTTAACCGAATTTTTTTTTTATTATCAAACTAACCTAAGTCGCCATGTGAGATGGCGACTTCAATTGAAGTCGCCATCTCACATGGCGACTTTAACAAAAAATTTTTTTTTTATGATATCGCCATCTGAGTTGGCGACATCAATATAATTTATTGATGTCGCCATCTCAGTTGGCGACATCTATTTAATTTATATGGATGTCGCCATCTGAGATGGCGACACCATTAAATTATATTGATGTCGCCAACTCAGTTGGCGACATCAATAATATTTATTGGTGTCGCCATCTCAGATGGCGACACGAATGAATTTTAACCTAAAAAACAAACACGCCGCCGCACCAATTCTCATTTTCTCTTCTTCTTCGTTTCTTCTTCGTTCTTCAGCCTCCGCCGCAATTCTTTCGTCCGTTCGTTCTCAAATTTTCTTCCTAACATTTCTGCAAAAATCAAGCTATTTCCAAAATATTTAAGGTAAGCTTTTTAATTTTGTTATTTATGTATCGTAGATAAATTATGATTTTAATATATGTAGTGGGAGTATATTACTTGTTGGAGTAAATTTTTGTGATGTGAAATATTAAAATTTAAGTTGACGAAGATGGAGGCGGCGACCGGCGGTGGTGGCCGGCGGCGGCGGTGGCAGGTGGTGGGCGGCGGCGGTGGGCGACAGACGGGTTGTTTTTGTAATGTTGAGTTTAATATTGTTAATTTTTGTATTATATTTCAGGATGGATCAAATGAGACAACCAGGCCCGGTTGACACACATCTTTTGTCGTTGCAGTCTACACATCGATCTGAGGATGTATGGGCAGGTGATATGGATAGTATACTTCGTGTGAGAAACTCATATAGCTATTTTTGGGATATGTGTCCATTAGATATACGTGTTGTTAATTTATTGCACGTTATTGGATTTTATGGTATCTATAGGTGTGGTAAGATTGAACTTGACATGCACCTGATCACGGCTTTAGTTGAGAGATGGCGCCGTGAAACACACACGTTTCATTTTAGATCAGGAGAAGCGTCCATCACACTGCAAGACATTGCAGTAATATGGGCGTTGCCAGTAGATGGCATCGTAGTGTCGGGGATTGATATTGATAGGGCTCTACCCGATTGGCAAGAATATTGCCATACATATTTAGGTTTCTTACCAGCCATCACAGACCTTAAGGGCGCACGTTTGAAATTAGTTGCTTTGCATAATCATTTGCTGCTCAATCCATTGGATGAAAATAGTACGGCAGATGATGTTGTTAAGTTCACAAGGGGTTGTGCGTTATTGATGTTAGGGGGGATTATGTGCCCTGATTCCTCAGGCAATTTTGTTAGATTTTTATATTTACAAAAGTTGGAGGATATCGACTCTGCCAGTACATATAGTTGGGGCAGTGCTGTATTGGCATACTTATATCGTGAGTTGTGCACGTCATCAGAGAAAGGGAAAAAAGTTATAGGTGGTGCAGTGCAACTCTTACAGGTAAATAATATGTTTGTTTTTTTTAATATTTAAAATATGTTTCTGGTCAATCTAACTTGTGTTATTGATGTCACTACAATAAATGAGATTTGGGCATGGTCACGAATCCCAAGTTTGACTCCGCAATTGGGTAGCGATAGATCTGATATTGGACCAATAATTGTCGGCCCAAACAATGTGTTACCTTCTGCTCCATATGGTGTAAGGCAGTACAAGTATGCATTGTTTATAATTGATCTTATGTGTGAATGCATTTAATAATTTATTTCTATATATACAGGTGGTCGTGTCATTTAATCTTTACAGAAACTGGGAGTCATTCCATACGCATCATAAGGGACATCCTCGATGACCAGCCAGTAACTCAAGTAAGCATGCTGTTAAATTAATTTGTACAAAAATATACTCTTTTCATAGTATGTAAAAGCAATGTTGTTTTGCAGTTTAATTGGCAGCCGTACCCTGATGAGTACACTGAAGGAATCACTGAGTTGGGGACATATAAGGGACCGTTGATTTTCTTCGACATAGTTGAAATGCAACGGTCTGATCGAGTACTGCGACAATTTGGGATGCTACAAGATAACCCAGAAGATCCACCATCGGGGGATGAGGCATTGCATAATGTTGGTAGAAGGGGAAATGTCAACAAAAACTGGAGCACTAGGCATATAGCTCACATACTTTGCTGGGAGAGGGCAAATGATCTACGTGTCGACAGACCACGATTTACTGACGGTGGTTACTACGTTGTTGGCGGATACAGTGAGTGGTATGAACAAGTGACACGTAGATACATTGGGCGTCAAGAATACTTTGTACAGACAGGATATCAACATGGTGATGGCCCGGCATGGCAGCATGTGGTACGTTAATTACGTGAAATTTTAATTTTATATTTGTGTTTCGATGTATAAATTTTATATGGACATTTGTACTTTGCAGATTGAGCAGATGGAACAGTTATCTACAAGCTATGACCGACATCTGGCTGATGGAGTGCCTATTACGACAGAGTCGATGAGGCAACACAGGACTATGTTCGACAATGTGATGCGAGTGGCTCGTGACCGACGAGACAGAAACTTCCCGCCATACAATGAAGTCCAGCATGTTGATACACGACAGTTCCATGCAGGCACTCCATCTACGTGGACAGATATTGCAGGTCCATCTACGTGGACAGATATTGCAGGTCCATCTGCACATATGCAGACAGATATTGCAGGTCCATCCACGTGGACAGAGCCAGATATGACTACGGACTATTATATTCCTGTTCCTGTACAATCATATGATTTATCTCCCTTCACGCCATATCCCCCCATGTCCACTCAACCCCAGTTCAGCAGCATGGGTACAGATGTCAGTCTTGGGTTTGCGACATATGCAGCTAGGACTTCACCTTTCGATGTCTCGCCCGTTCTATTCCCTCAGTTGACGCCAATACAGGAGCCTGCCAACACACCTGTGGCAAGGGAAAGGGGCGAAGAAGTCGTTCAACAACGAAGAGTTAGAAGACAGACAAATGCTCCTCCTTGTGGTACGGGAGGAAATCTAGCTCCTCGTCGTCGTCGGTGAAGTCATCATTATGTTGTAAATAGTAACCGATTTTTATAGATTAAATTTGAGAAAATGTTTGTTTCTTTGAGCATACATTCGACATACAATAATTTCGTAATTAAACGTACAATAATGTCACAATAACGTAAAATCATTTACACAATAAACATACAATCAATTACACGTTCAAAAATTTATTGATTTCGAGAAGTTGAAGCACTTTGTCGTCTTGCACGGGCTTCTGGCCAGTCCATCTCATTCGGAATGCGCGTTGTTCGATCTCGACCTACTCTTCTATTTTTTCGCAGAGTGGAGTTGTGGTATAACTCAAAACATGGGGTGTCCCAATGCTCCTCCCCCCACATTGGTTCGAATTCTCCTTGATATGTGCTCCAATATTCATTCATATTGTAATATGGCTTCACAAAAGTTTTAGCGTTTAAGCCATACTTTCGACACACTTGGATCACATGCGAGCAAGGTATTCCGAACTCTTTCCATTTTCCACAAGAGCATTCCCCGGATTTTAAATACACAACATGCGTATTACCCCCACGTCCTGCTTGTACTCTTGTGATAACAGAAGCGGTTAGACGTCTACGATCGAACATCTGGACATCATGATGGATGGAATGATAGTCAGCACGACCATATCTTTCGAACACATAATCTGGCCATTCTTGATTATTTTGAATCATTCGCTCCGTCTTCTTAAGCCGTTCGAAAAAATAGAGCACACAACGATCAAAAGTTAATTGCACAATGGCGGTGATTGGAAGTCGACGTGCACCTTTCAAAAGGAGTAACATTTCAGTTTTATAGACAAAGTTTTTGATTATTGTCGCCATCTAAAATGGCGACATTAAATAAAAAAATATTTTTTTTTTTGTCGGCATCTTAGATGGCGACAATATTTAAAAACAAAAAAAAATCTGTCTTTATATACCGACATCGGTAAAACAATTATTTTTTAATATAATGTCGCCATCTAATATGGCGACATCTTTTAAAAAATTAAAAGATGTCGCCATGTCAGATGGCGACTTCAATTGAAGTCGCCATCTGACATGGCGTCATCGGAAAAATAATACTTTTTTTTAATAATTTTTGTTGAAGTCGCCATGTCAGATGGCGACTTCAAATGAAGTCGCCATCTGACATGGCGACATCAAAAAATAATAGTTTTTTTAATATTTTTTGTAGAAGTCGCCATGTGAGATGGCGACTTCAAATGAAGTCGCCATCTCACATGACGACTTAGGTCACTTTAATAATAGAAAAAAAAACGATTATTTTGTTAAATACTTTAATTTTTTCGAATATTTTGTTAAAAAAACCCTCAAATGCGTTTTGCTAGTGGTTGATGCAACACTTTAAATGGTGTATGTTGGTGCATTATTTTACAAAGGCAAAAAACGATAAATGCCATTTTTCCATATATGTAGAAAACGACACAATGTACTGCAATTTTGGATATTCAACCACAATGTGGATATCGGAAAATTTGATGGCACCCTTGGAACAGTGGCATCAAATCTTTCTGTAAAGCTTGGGCAACATCAAACAAATCTTGAAAACCATCCACACTGAAGGGTAAATTCAGGTCCACGGAACTCCCACTATACGTGGCGTCTGGGAAATTGTCAGATCATTTTGGTCATCCACACTCATCATAAAAAAGAGAGAGAAATCAAAACTTTCCAAGTAATTCAAGATTGTGTAGTTATCTTTCTATTTGAAATATTGTGTTTTTATCCCCTCAAATTATGGAAAGGATTATTAAAAAATATACCTCTCAAATATTGCAAGGTCGGTTTCTGCATAAATGGTGTAAATTATATGTATAGTACTGAAAACAATCTAAAGAAAGCTTATAGATTAATTTAGGTGAAAAGTCATTTTACAATAAACTCAACAAAAACCAATTACAACTATAAAAATAACACCACGAACCTAACATCCATAAGTTCAATTAATTCTCAAACACTGAGTAAGATTAAGTAAGTGACACCGAGAAATAAAAGTAAGAAGTACGGTATTATCTACAATCAAAACAAAGTGTTCAATTTAATTTTTCCGACCACTTGACGCATCTCCTTATTTCTCTCATTGAAGATCAAGTTATTTCTATCTTTTCATATTTCCCAAACTATGGTTGTTTAACGGGCCGAGTTAATCCGGACCAGTTAGCGCGATTCGAAATCGGAATCGGGCTAATCGGTTTCGAACCGGATCCATTATTTTTTAATTTTTTTTTATTTTAATATATATTCGAAATTTCAAAAAAAAAAATTCGAAAAAATTGGTTTTAGGTTGGAACCGGTCCAACCGGAACCAGATCCGATCCGGTTCCTTAACAGATCCAGAACCGACCGATTCCAGACCGGTCCGAACCGATCAACCCGTTAACCACCCCTATTCCGAACTATTGCACCCCACAACGCAACCGATGACCCTTGAACTTGCATTTTTCTAAATAGGCTCAAAATATTGTCTCTAAAAGACGTCAAATCTTTTTTAAAAGTACATTTTCACTTATTTTTATTATAAAATAAAATATAGAAAAGTAAAAAACTTTAATACAGGATTTGACGTGAAAATTTAATCCACCATACATAATAATATTTTACACAAAAGTTCCTATAATTAAATTGAATTACACATGTATGCAATGCATATGAAAAATCACCAGCTATTATTAATTTATTGTTATTGATTTTGGATTTTATATTTTGATTGAGAGGGTGAATATGGTGAATTTAAAGGAAGCCAAAGAGATAACTATTAGGAGGCAAAATACAATTTTAAAGGGACACGGAAAATATAATTTTAGGGGTAATAAATTTTTTTTTGAGGAGTCTTTGCTATTTGTCCGTCCTGGCATAAACACATAATAAGGCAATTGAGCAATAGGTTAACACGAGACATAAAAAAAGCACCATACAACATAAATACTAATGTTACATTTAGGATAGCACGTTATAGTGAGTTAAGATGTGATGTTCGCTCTAAATATTATATCCTTTATATGTGATTTGATTTCATATATATATATATATATATAGACAAATGAAACATATATACTAAATAAAAATTATTATTGCACACGTACAACGTACTCATCTGTTAACCATAAAATAAGAGATACAGGATCATCTTAAACATATATAATATCTCAACTGTTATAGTGGCTTATGCATAACACATAAACAAAACTTTCACATAGAAGAAGATGGAATGAATAGGGCTAGGGATTCTTAGCACCACCACCGTTGCCACCTTTCTTTCCTCTAGGATCATGCTTGGGATTAGCACCTGTGTAGTCGTAATCCAACACCACCCTCGAAAGATAGAAGCTTTCTTGATTTTATTTTGACTTCTTCCTATATATGATATTTGAAAATTTATTTAATTGTTATTGTAGTAATATGTGTAGGAGAAATGTCCGGCAAGGAGGAGCAAGTGCCGCCATGCAAAAAAAAAAGTTTTAATACCCTGAAAAAAAATAAAAAAAAATCGTATTTTACCCTCCGAAAGGTTACCCCTCAAAAATTACAGTTTACACCCCTAAAATTTATTTATCATCCATTTTTTATGTTAATATTTTTCGCCCTCTAAACAAAAATTCTGCATCCGCCTACTAAAATATAATGAAGCAAAAGCAGAGTAGTAAAACTTAAGCTTTTGAGGAAAACATACATTAAATTAGAGAATTTTTATCGTTTGAAGAGGGATAACTCATCCCTCTTCTATAATTTGTTGGATCTGTATTAAAGAAAGATAATGTTTTTTTGTGAAGCCATATCTGTATGTCATTGTTACTAAAAGATGAGCTTCACTAGGTCTTAAATTTGAATGTACACTCAAATTGACAAACAATAAACAACTTACCTTGTTAAACGATTTCCCAGGGTTGCCAAAACCCAAAATTGTGCCTACAAAGACAAAGGGAATAGAAAAAATATTCTTTACTTAATGAGCAAATTAAGCCATGTAGAATTTAACAAGCAAAAGATTTTTGGGCTAAGCTTGGTGGTGCCGTAGTCACCTGCAGTTAGGAAAATAACTAGGAGAGAGGCCTTTATTCTTGGATTCATGGCTTATAAGTATATATCTATAACCTTAACTGAACTCTAAGCAGGGCAATTTTCAAATTTTAAGAGGGGTGCGAGGGGAAAGATGGCTTCTTTTATAACTAAAATATGCTTTGGGAATAAGGAGACGTTGCTCAGTTAAGATAAATAACTTATGTACCAACTTTTTTGTTCAAGAATGCAAATATTTGAGTGACATACATGAAATTTTGTTGCCTTTAAATAAAAATTCTGACCTTATTCCGCAACAGTACACATACGAGAGGTGTGGCTTTAGATGCACCACCCCTACCCACTCAATAGGATGATAATGGTGATGCATTACCAAAATTTAAGTCAACTATATTATGTGCATGTTACATCAAAATAGAAGATCATAGTGCTTATATGCACGTGGACTCATTTTGATCAAATATCCTTGCTTAAAGTTATTGCCATTTTTGGGGTTATTGGGAACGAACCCCATGAGGTTTTCCAAATATGCAGATTGTATCCTCGTGGTTTGAAAATAAACAATTTACCCCTCTGTGATTTGTGAAAATAGGCAGAGCTAACCTCCTGTGGTTTGTGAAAATATACAGTTTACCACATATAGTTTGTGGATATGTCCATAACACCCCCTTCATTGGGGGTAAATTGTCTATTAGAAAATCAGATAGGGTAAACTGTCTATTTACAAACCAATGGTGGGTAAAACACCTATTAGGTATACCACAGGGGGTAAAATGTCTATCATCGATACCACATTGGGGGTAAATTGTCACTAGCTCCCATTTCAAGTTGGAGTTTTGGTTTTAAGTGTTCACTTCTCAGTTCTCACCTTCTCCATCCTATAAGTCAACATTATATTTTTCACATATTAACCTCTAGTTCTGATTTTTTTTAAAAAAAACAATCAGATTATAGAAAACTATGTTTACCATCCTTGCAGTTGTTTAAGGAATAGGATGTACACTCGATATTATATATATTAATTGCTGCAAAAATCATTTCACTTCACAGATTAAAGTATTACAATGTCATGTTAAATGTTGTACTTGTAATTTTCCATTCATTTTGCTGCACACAAATGGGTCATATTAAATTAGGTCTCAAACACAAATAATGCTCGAGTCTCCTTTTTTGTTACAGTGGTCACCACTATGACCATGAAATACAATCCCAGAACCGTGATGCATAAGCTACGTCACTTGCTTATAGTTTTCTACCATGCAACATGCCATAAAAGCAATAAAGCCCAAAGCCCCTCGTAGGATGGCCGAGTTGGTGGAGTAGGTGAGCGTGGAGTCCTTTAGTCACGAGTTCGATTTCACATACCAATAATTTCTCGGTCGAGTCGGTCGAGCATGTTGTATTGAGTTTGCCTAGTACAGTTTGTCTGGCTGACGTGGTTTGCAGGCAATTGCGTCAACCCGACGGTTTACCTATTAAGCACCCAAAATGATGGCGGCTGCGGGTTCTCGTCGTAATAAAAAATAAAGCCCAAATTTGTTTAAAGTGGAATCTTTTTTGCAAAATTGAATGTGTGAATGACAATTATGGTTTTTATTCTATAAGATTTGGATGGGGTTGAAATTAAATTAAATCATAGGCTCGATTTGAACCATTCAATTTCATGATTGAATTTATTTAGAAATTCATGGAGGTGGCCCTTTACATCCCTATATTTGCTATGTTAGCTGTGGTGAATAAGTGGATAGTGGTAGTGGGAGAGTAGGCTTTAAGTACACACGAATATCGAATTAGTCGAGCTATTAATGCCTCGAGTTTAAGCGTAAAAATATGTAATCGATTGCCACAATTTACGAAAGGCACACGCGGTAGAATCGTTGGCAGTCAAGTGAAATCCAATCCACACTTGTTCAATTTCTCTCTTTCAACTTTCTTTCAACTTGGATCACAAGAGGCGGGTTTTGGAAAGTTTTAACATAAGTAGTAGGAATTCGTAGAAAGTTTGTCTCGACTCATCATCCGTCCTGAGAGGTTAGAATCTAAATATATATTGTCTCCGTCAAACCAGATTCTCATATTTACGACAGTGGGGCTTGGTTACGAGTATGTCTTAGATGAATCAAAGTTAAGGTCTCTATCGCACGAAGCATACATTGATCGTCCGTAGTTTGGCACTCATGCTACAGACCGAAACATACTATTATGTTAGGATTGTAGACTCATGGCAAACAAGTGAAGCAACTCACTAGAGACAGGCAATCCTATGTTGTAGATAAAAGATGTATATCCAGTTACGTCACTGATAAAACTATTGAGCATATTTTCTTTGACTGCGGTGTTGATAATCAAGCCAATTTTGAATTCAAGCACCCAATATTTGACAAACAATTAGCACATGTTTTGTGATTAGTCAAATTTGATGGGTTTGATTATGTAAGCAATGAGGTATTAGTTTTTGTTTTCTTCCCTAATCTCCATCTATAAATCTTGGTGTTGATCTTGTTCAATTGTTGATTATGTGCTTGTGATATCCGTTGCGTAATAACCTCAATTCTACGATGACTAGATTGCGGTTATGATTTTTTTATACCAAGATAATATTATCTTGGAAGCACGAGGTATGGATGTGTGGACGGCGGCACTAGTTTTCCGAGGCTGCGAATCGGCGTAGGACAACTTCGGGAAAGTTCTCAGCGGGTCACGCCTTCCTGGAGAGTGACGTATGAAATAAATGTGACTTATTTTGGAGTTGAAACTTTGGAAAAGCATTTCTGAGGGAGCACTACTAAAAAAGGTCGATAAGGACACATGCAAAGATAACCTAACCATTTCGGGAATAATGTAATATATATTGTAAACTTGTGTTTTTAAGAAAATCAGACTTGTCTACAGATATATATTGTTAAAACATTGTAAATTAATAGACTTGATATCGACAGAATCTTATTAATTTGACAAATATTCAATAATTTATGAAATATTGACTATTAATTTATAGATTGTTTAATATAGTAATATCAATTTCGAATATCGTAATGAAATAAATGTCTAATATCTCTTGAACTACTGTGGAAAAAAAAATACAACTACGAATATACTGATCAACGAGCAGATAATTAATAGTATAATAAGAACTGATAAATGTGATGATGTCGAAGATGATAGTTCTACTATAAAACCTTATTTTCGAAAGGAATCTCTCAAAGCAGTATTGACATTGAATAATTTTTTGTCTAGACAACAGAAAACCACACCAGAAGTTTTTACTATGTTGAGAAAGTCAGAGATGACACAATTTGACATCAATTTTAACAAATGACAAATGGGTCATATTTTATGAAGTCTTCATAAATTAATCATAAATGAATTATATATTAATGAGTTAGTAACTTATATATTGCATGAAGTCTACACGATTCTTATATATATGTATTCTCATAAATTTAGCGAATTATTAATTTAGCACATTATCCCCAAGTCGGGATCGGCTAAAAATATTATTTAAGTTAGCTTATTAATCAATCAAATATTATATATATATATATATATATATATATATATATATATATATATATATATATATATATATATATATATATATATCTCAAGATTTGACTTTTGTCTGCAATCTAAATCTTATAAACTCCTACCAATTTTGTCAAGATTTGACTTAAATGAAATATAATCAACTGTTAAACCATATTCCATTATAAATTTCATTTTGCCAAACAAATTAGAAGAATCTGGTTAAAGAAAGCTTTGATACCAAAAAGCACGTAGTAAATAGATATTCCATGGAAGGCCGTAATACGACCTCATTTGTGAACTAAAAAGCAACCAATATTTAATAAACAATTAAAAATATGTAATGCGGCATAAAATTAAATAAAATTTGGTCTAATAATTCTATGGATAACAAAATTATTCGTCCGTGTAATGTGAAGGATAAGATATTTAATGTTTCATATCTTTATTTCATCTAATTTTTGGCTCGAGATCTAAAATAATTAGAGTTATATTTCCTTATGTTATCCATATATTTTAATTTATCTCTCCATATAATATATCATTTATTATCTTATCCTACAAATCAAATGATGCATGCTTTTATTATTGGGAAAATTTCGTGCCGGTACCATTTGGTAAAAGATTTTTCAGCCCAGTCACCCCAAAAAAAATTCTTTCAACTATTCTTTTTGGTCAAAATGACCAAAATAGTCTTTTGTCTTCCTTGAATCACATCCTTCAACCTCAAAACCCTAGTATCCAACCCTCACACCAGCCACATGTCCCACCCACCAACGCTAGTCGTCGGAAGTTGTCGCTCCTCCCATGGCGTCGGAGCTGCGCGCACTGGTCGCGAAGAAACGAAAACAAAAAGGTTGTGCAAGAAGACAAAATCATCTCATTCTTCTGTTTATCATCTATTTACCGATTGATTTTGTTTTATATTTCAATTTTTTTGTAATGAATGTTTGTAGATTTTTAATGTGAAACGTAAAAGTATAATGTATTTGAGTTTCGATCAATTGTTTGAATGAAAATTTTATATTTATTATGAATTTCAATTTTATTGTAATGATTGTTTGTAGAATTTTAATGTAAAACTCAAAACTATAATGTATTTGAGATGTTCGATCAATTGTTTGAATGAAAATTTGAGAATGTAATGATATTGAAACCATTGGTGCATGTAATTTACATGCACCGACAACTCATGAGTCTATCGGTGCATGTAATTTACATGCATCGACAATTCATGAGTCTATCGGTGCATGTAATTTACATGCATCGATAGGCGGTGATGCACTAATATACTATTGTTTTTTATCTAATTACTAAATAACAATGATCAAATCATAAAAATGTGTATTAATTTTTCATTCTATAATTTTTCCAATTGATCTTATAACACATTAAGGATACAACATATTATTTAAGAAATTAAATTTTTATTATGGATGAGTATATACTATACAATAAATTATTGAATAATCTTATAACAAAAAGTATATTATCTTTCAAATGATAATATATTACACATACATGTCTTAATTTTTAAGTGTTATTTGTGAACGTCTTTAACACTTACTGTATGATACTTATTTGTTATGTAATTTGAGAGCCAATGCAAAAGTTGAGTCTACCGGTGCATGTAATTTACATGCACCGGTAAATTACATGCACCGATAGATTAGCGGTGCATGTAAATTACATGCACCGGTAGACTAGCGGTCCATGTAAATTACTTGCACCGCATGTACATGCACCGCTATGTGTTACTTGCTTGTTGATCTTATAACAAATTAAAGATACAATATATTATGGATGAATATATACTATACGATAAATTATTGAATAATATAATAACAAAAAGTATATTGTTTTTCAAATGATAGTATATTACACATACTTGTCATAATTTTTAAGTGTTATTTGTGAACATCTTTAACACTTACTGTATGATACTTATTTGTTATGTAATTTGAGAGCCAATGCAAATGTTGAGTCTACCGGTGCATGTAAATTACATGCACCGACAGACTAACGGTGCATGTAAATTACATGCACCGCTATGTGTTACTTGCTTGTTGATCTTATAACAAATTAAAGATACAATATATTATTTTAGAAATTAATTTTTTATTATGGATGAGTATATTATATATGATAAATTATTAATAATCTCATAACAAAAATATATTATTTTTCAAATGATAATATATTACACATGCGTGACTTAACTTTGAAGTGTTATTTGTGATCCTCTTTAACACTTATTGTATGATACTAGTTTATTATGTAATTTGAGAACCAATGTAGATGTTGAGTCTACAGGTGCATGTAATTTACATGCATCGGTAGACTTCGGTGCATGTAAATTACATGCACCGGTAGACTAGCGATGCATGTAATCTACATGCACCGCTATGTGTTGCTTGCATGTTTACGCTTGTTAGTTCTGCAACTTTGATTTGGGAAGATAAGATATTGCTACCTCACTGATATATTGTCAGGAATTTGATATATGCATCGTTTATGTTATTATAGATCATCCTATGTCTGAAAGTTTAGAAATGAAAACAATATGTAAGCAAATGAAAATGGAATTTTATAGTCTATCTTTTATTTGGTATGTTGTACATAAACAAATGAAAATAGGAAAAAAATAAATCAAAACCTTTGGAATGAGATGATATGTTGTTTATCTTTTCTAAATTTGCTAAAAAAAAAATTGTTTACGTAAAGAGACATTTTAACAAACATATAATGTGTACCAAAAGTGAAATAAAAGTGCAATGTGAATTAAATCCAAAAATACCATAAAAACAGCAAACAAAATTGAAAAAAAATGTCGGTTTTCTGTGGTTGGAGAATAATGACATTTGGCAAAACGAAAAGGAGTCGTCGCCGCCTCCACCACAACACCGCCACTGCTCCATACTCATCGCCTAACCACCATTGCTGATTTCCCAGAACACGCGACAATCACCAACTCTCACGACGATGAAGAGATAATTCAACTGTGTGTATTTTAGGAATATTAAATGACTAATTATATTAGGGTTTCATAAAAATGGACTTAGTTGAAAGAAGATTCTCACAAGATGTATTTAGTTGAAAAGAAAATATTTTGCTAGATTTAGTTGAAACATGTTTTGAAAAATGGTACATATGTGTAATTTTCTCTTTATTATTATTACTAGCGAACGATGCACACACGTTGCGTGTGTAACATAATAAATCTATTCATTAGTTTCAACATTATCCACCCATAGATATATACACGATCCAAAAACATGATAAAAAATTCGAGGTGAGACCAAAAATAAAGAGGGATACCAATAAAAGTGCTGAGCAATCCATTAAATTGATGGGGAAAGAAGGGAAAAACTGATAATCTGTATTGGGAAGTTAATGGATAAATTATCTGAAGATGCTAATTCAAAATAGGCTAATAAAATAAATACTGCACTAGTTTTCACTATATTTTGTTAAAGTTTTTTTTATTTTGCCATTTTTATAATTTTTTTTATTAATTTATAATTTTTTTTTAAAATTAGCCCTACTGCCCTAGTTTAAGCGATTTCCCCCAAATCATCGAACTTCCGGCAACTTCCATCGACCAGAAGTTCGAAATCATAGAACCACAATAGATGGAGGATTCCGGCGTGAATACGACTTCGTATTACGATAAGGTTGACGGCCTTGCTCGGTGGTTTGGGGATAGCGTCGCGGCGGCGTTTTTCGCCTCACTCGAGCAATGGTCTTGTGTTAATCTTACCACCTCGGACACTGCCGATGAGGACGAGGAGGCGAAAGATCGACCTCTTATGTTGACCAATCTCCGTTCCAGTTCCACGTCTTCCTTCCCCTCCGCGAATCACAATGTCAACAATTCTCGCTCAGCCGTCGATAATCTTCCTGTCTGAACCCGATCCGCATCCCTCCATGATTGGTAAACTATTCATATTTCTACGATACTTATTGTGCGTGATCTGTTGATGATCGTGTGTGTTATTGGGTGTGGAAGTTGTGAAATGAAGGTTTATTTCAATCAATGTGATGATATGGTTCTCATTTGCCATGATTCTATCACCAGCATCACATTTAGATGAATTTTCGCAAGGAAATAAAAATACGGAATGGTATTTACTCGTGCTTTCTTGTTCTACAAGCGTCAAGTTTTATTTTTATTTTATATTTTAATTGTTTAGACTCTATGATGGATCAATCTTATGCATTTTTTATGATCATTTGAATTGTTTTGGAGTTGCCGTGAAAACTGTTACAACATAATAATCATTAGGAAATGTAAGCTTGTTTTTTCTAGCTGTTTGGATTCCCAACTAGTAAAAAAGTGGGATATTTTAAATGCAGTAGATTGTTGTACACCTGCAGTAGCGAATCTCCTTGTCGATGTTGCTTTAAAAATATTGATGCATTTTTTCTTTTAATTTCAGTATTCTCTGTAGAATTGGATACTGATTAAGTTTAGCAGTATTATTATAAAATGAAGACAGCCTCAAAAGTTCTCTAATTTTTATGAGTAAAGGAAGCAGGAAGTGGACATTCATTGACAGGAAATGAAAACTGTATGATTTCCGATGGCTCACTGATAAAATGCATAACATCAGGGCTTACTATTATAAATGGAGTGCTTGGCGTTTGATAAAAATACATAATGAGATACCAGACATTAAGAATGGGCTTTTTTTCCACACAGCTTGTCAAGTTTAGTTATACCCTGTCCCCGTATAAGTAATTAGTGACACTGAGATTCCATAGGTTTTTTATTTTTATTATTACTCTGTGTCACTCTGTTTGTGTAGGTTACTTTTCAAATTTTCTTGCTTGGACACTTGTTAAAATGAAAATTTTCATCCAGTAATATATTTTTGGCTAGCAATATATTCCTATCTTTTAATACATCATGTTATTCATACGCTGAACAAACCAACTTAAGGTACCCCAACCTCTATTAAAAGTTTTCACAGGAATATACTACTATCACAATAAAAGTTCAACCAAGCATTGTTGTATGCTGTATTATTCTTATCACCTGATAATCTTGGTAATGAGCATGATCAATGATATCATAGTTATTGTTTGGCCCCCACCCCAAGCTAATTATCATGTATCTTGTTGCTTTATGATTACAATAGAATATTGTTTTTCTTGTTGAGCTGGTTTTGAAGCAAGTTTAAAACTATCTTATCTTTTGTGTATCCTGTAACCCTGTTGTGGATGACATCTTAGAGTTGGCTGGTATTATGCCATCTAAACTGAAAGTAAAAAAGTGTCATTTTCTTCGGATGTTGATGTTTTGGCTGGTATTATGCCATTTTCTTCGAAAGTAAAAAAGTGTCAAGAGTAACCCAAGCTTATGAAAATGTAATTTTAAAATGTGCAGTTGTCTGCATGGCTGCAGTTGTTCGTCTCTATGTCTGCATGGCCGCAGTTGTTCGTCTCTAACTTGTGCTAGAGAATGACCATCCTTGCAATGAATAATTTGTGGGCAACTATTTTTTGGGTTTGGGAAGCGATATTAATAGACTTTTATTACTCTAATTCTTGAAACATTTCAAATTCAGAGTCAGTAAAATATATTTATATAAATTTTGGACCATTTAGTTCAATTTCTTTGTTCTGCAGGTTTGTGAATCCCGTTGTTTATCTTAAATTTGTATCTATACTGTCTGAAATATGTAATACCACTTGACCATCTTAGACCACCATGTGTGCAGGCATGTCTGCCATGCTAATGTCACCACCCTTATCCCTGAACCCTTTTTATGCTCTTGAATGTAAGTTTCGTCCCTGTCTCTTGATATGTACTTAAAATCATTTTGAGGAATTTTTATTGCTAATTTTTGTTGTGAATATGGATCATTGATAAATCATGTATATTAAATGGAAACCAGTGACATTTGTGAGTTGTTCATACTGACCCATCTTGATGTCTGAATCCTAATGTATCAGTTAGCTGTAATTTGGACAAGTTTAGAATGAACTCACAATGAGTATTATAATGTAGAAATTTGGTGATATTCAATGATGCTTTTAGGATAAAACTACATGGATGCTTCGACATGAAGTCTAGGCCACGTCATTGTGCAAGATGATCCTTCTTTTGCTTTGATGAATTTGATTTGGTTAAGATATTGCAGAAAAAAATGGAATTATCATGCATAACTCATTAATTTGTCTGTGTTTATGCATTGTGCTCCAATGTGCAGGCAGCAGCACATAGTTTTGATAGTCTTCCCTGAAAGCTAACTTCAATTTTATCTTCAGGTTTGGAGTCTGGATGTGGCTCTATTTTCACCCTGTTCGCTGTTGTAATTTGTTTCTCACACTAAGCATACTCTTTCTTACTGAATTTGTTAAACCGCTGATGTTTTTTTTTCTTCTTCTCATACAGTAATCCTCCGATCTGCACCTTGCGCTTGATTTGTCTTTATCGTTCTTTTCCTGTCTTTCCTTTCACGCAGCATTTTGCTGGATAAATGAATTGTGTTGTCCACAAATCATTCGCATAATGGCAACCATGTAGAATATATGATGCTATTGCTTTGTCGTCATCAAGCTCGATTCCGGCTCTCTGTCACAATCTTTCCTTTGTAAGTTTAACAAGAATTTCTGTTGACACAGATGTTTGGATGGAATTCCGTAGTTTAATTCCTATATTAGGAGTTCCAAAGCACTTGCTAGAACTTGCATCGAGATGGACTCAGAATTCCCAGACTGAGATTCGAAATTAAGTATTAGGTTGCGTTTAGAATCTTTAGATTAATGTATTTGGATTTATAAGAGGATTTAAAATCAAAATATTTGAAACGTGTTGGATACTATGGTCACTAGTTTCAACTTAAAGGATGATTACACTCGCTAAATCTGACATTACAACTAAATTACGAAGATTAATGTTAATCACCAAGCCCGGTTTAAAAAAATTCAGAACGGGTTTCTTCATATAAGAACAGCGAAATATCATCAAACACACCTCTCAAGATCCCTCCCATACCTGGGAACTTGATGCCATTGGGCTAAGAACTATATGTCTTTATTCAATTGAATCAATTAACATCAACTTCAATCAATACAACAAAGAAACAGTTACTCCTGTACACATCTACTCACACATAAAAATTGTAAATAAACATTAATTTTTGTTAGCAAAAATCACTTCAATCAGGCTATATCTCTGAATTCTAAGCACTACAACCAGAAGTAATCAAGTAAACCACCAAACCATAACCCTCGGAGACAAAATCATAAGCCACCCCACTGGAAAACATTCCCCGGCCCCCCTAGCCGTGGCCAGCAACCTTCGTCGTGATAAAAAAGTGGCAGACAAACTACTTAATAATTCAGGCCAACAAACATAACATGAAAGATGGGATTCCCCACTATAAATTTCCCCAAACAAATCTCAGCCACCGGCTTTGCTCTCCGGAGCCCCACCCGAATGAATAAATGGCACGAATTTTTCGATGTCCCACGAGCAATTCCATTGTGCATACGAGTCTCTAGCTGACGTATCCTAACACATTATTCCATTTCTTTTCTGGGCCAGAGGTGAAAAAATATCACATTAACAAATGAATGGATGAATCATACTGGAAGCTGCATAGGTATATTGCATGCAGATAAGTTAAACCATCGGCTGTTCTTTAAATGGAGTGGTGCTTTTTACAATTTGGATATTTGACTCCAGGTATATTGCATGCAGATAAGGTAAACATCTAATGAAGACTTGATTGCTTTTTGAGTGTCTTAAACTGAGCTAAATTTTTTTCTTTACAAAAAATCGTCTAAAGAGAGGAAAAACCCTTATTAGATCCACCAATTCATAATTATATTAAAAGTACGAAAGATAAATTTTCCTTCGATTAATCATTATTTTCAATAAATCAAAGACTAATCTCAAGTTGAAGAAGCGAAAAAGGAAAAAAATCTATAGGTAACTCAATAAAACTATATTAAATAAAATGGAGGAGATCGTTCTTTGAGTGGAAAGAGTCTCTTTTTTCTAACATTTTCTTCTTTGGTGAACAGGTACGACTTTAAGACTGATGTATATGATATCTGGAAGTGGAAACTAGATGATGGAGGATCGTTTTCAACAAGTTCGGCATATTGTGCATTAAGAGCGACCCATTTCTCTTTAGGGCTGATCATCAATGTTAACAAGCTCATTAATAGAGTTCCTACTATGGTGAATCTATTATTTTGGATATGCAAAATGGGCTTACTTGTGTGTTGTGTAATTCTGAGGCTGAGGATGTTAAACACTTATGACTTAAATTCCTCTCTTGTCCGTTTGATGATCTAGTGTGGAAGAGTTGTTATTCGTAGTTTGGTGTATTGTCAGTTCGTCATGTTCTTGTTGATAATCATTTGTTCCAACCAGCGGGACGCAGGATTTTCGGTAATTGAGGGGCAAAAAAAATATTAACACGTAAATGATGGCAAAAAAATTTTAGGGGTCAAAATATAATTGAAGGGGGCAAAAAATAAATTTGAACCCTATCAAGCAGAATTGTATTATTTGGAATGATATGTGGCATTGCATGTGTGGAGTATTTGGAAATTGAGGAACGATGTAATTTTCCGGGGTATTGAACCGAGTAGTGATAGGGAGGTGAAGGTTAGGATGTCGTGGATCTCGTGTTATTTTTCTTCTTGCAATTTCTCCTTGACAGATTGGTTCTTGAACCCTGCATTGTTTATCGTTGTATTCGGCCTGGGTAATCTGTTTTTTTCTAGGAAGGAGTTTGGTACATTTATTCGGATGTCGTTTCAGTATAATAGAATCTCATGTAAACTGGTTATATTGCCCCTTTTACTCATATTATTATTAGTTAGTAATATATTTGTCCTATAAAAAATAAAAATAAAAAAGAAAATTTAAACAACATAACTTTAGATATGTCTTCGTAAGACTAACAAATAAATATTTAATTCCAATTGATTGAAGTTGGCTGAAACCTTAGATACATAAATAAAGTCAAAAAAAAGAAGTTATAAATCATATAATTATAACTATAACACACTTAAGGGTGTGTTTGAGTTGATGGATGTGTTTTAGTAATCTTAGGAAAAAAAATTTTATCCCATTTTGGTTTGATGTATTAAAAAAATTATCACACCATATTTATCTCATTATAATCTCACTTATAAACAAAATGACATAAATACGCATTCCACCTTTTTTTACTATTAAAAATTTTAACTTCTCACCAAAAATTACAACTTATTTTCTACAACTTTATTATTATATTTATATTATTTTATTTCATTCTATTATTATTATTATTATATATTATATATAATTTATTATTATTATAATATATTATTATTATTATATAATATAATATATATATATATAAATAATTATATCTATATATATAATCATAATATAGGATATATATATTAATATAATATAATAGTATATATATAAGAATAATATTAATAGTATATAATATCATAATAATCATAAGTAATATATTATATATACACGTATATATTATATATAATAATAACATTAATAATAAAAAAAATATAATAATAATATATTATTATTATTGTTAATATAACATAATATATATATATATAACAACATATATATTATTATATTATGAAGGTATTTTAGTCATTATACAAAACAATAATCATTATCAACCATCTTATCCTCCAATCAACAATATATAACTTATCACACATTATTTTCACAATCATTTCTTTAACTTTTTATCTTTACATTGTACCATATAAATGTCATTAGAATGTGAGGTACGTAATAAGTCAGATCTAGGAAAGTAAATATTCAAATAAGAAATTCATCATAGACAACTCGCATCAAAATGGCTATTTGCATGCAGGACACACGAAGTGCACACATACTAATATATATATATATATATATATATATATATATATATATATATATATATATATATATATATATATATATACTGCGAAAATATTTAAAAAATAGTTACAATTGTCGGTACAAAACTAGGGCTCCTGGATACATAACACGAACCCTAAATTTTAGAAACTGTGGGATACTATAAGTATGGAAAAAAAACTCTGAATATCGAGGTGCTACCGTGCGTATCTCCAACCAAAAAAAAAATATAGTAGCATTTCCTTTTCAGCAAAATTTGGCCATAAATTTGTGATAATCGCTGTTAAAAATTATTTGAATCTCCAACTACATAAGAACCTTAAGCAGATTTCAGACTCTCAAAGCAACTGGATCAAGCATCATCTAACGGCTCAGATTCTGTATCTTTTTCCCTCAACATAGTCCATTCTTCCGTCTCTGACGAGAAAGAAACATATATATAAATAATACAATCTATTGAGCTTTTTCATGTACCATTCCTTGAGAGTTGAACTTCAAGATAATGATAAAATAAGGGAAAATAAAGTTCACCATATTTATGGTTATCAACACAAGTATTAGTATTTTAACAAAATTTTACCAAATATTCCATTAAATCCTCTTCACAGTGTAAAAGTTCAGTTGTCATTAACTTAAAAAATCAAGGGAAATTTGAAAAGAAACTTAAATTTTCTTTTACCATAGGTTTTTGGTATTTAAAAAAAAAGGTGGAATGGGGATTTTAGAAAGAAAAATCTCTGCTGTTTTTTTAATATAATATTTATGTTAAGGAACTTTTAATGATACTTAATTCCCATATATGCTCTTAAACAGCAGGTTCCATGGACCTTAAATAATTGTCTATTATAGATTATTCGCAACATAATACTCACTTGGCTTATCTCCAATAGCTGCGAGCCGTCTTTGAAGAATAGATGCCACAAAGAGGAAGATGGAGCACATACCAAACATAACAGTGACGGGGAACGCATTAACCTATTCGAACACATTAGAGAAACTGTTAGATATCTTCCCTTTAGCGTGTTCCTAAAGTTCAAATGTAATAGCCTCTGAATGTTTATCATGTGTCTCAGGACATTTATCAAGTTGCAATGTCTTTTTATGTCATAGGACGCTAGCGTTAAAATGCCTAAAATTGGGGATAAAATCAATACTAATCATGGTAAAACTGTGGAACAGCAGGAAAAGCCACCATATCATAGTCCAGGAATGCAAGTTTGGGTTAATGTGTTAGGATGTCTAGAAAAAAGAAAAGTCAGGGAATACAATTAATTGAGCAAAGAAAATAGACAATAAGAGTTGTCTGCAATAGTCCAGAAAACATACGTTGTACAGCACGATGCAGACAAAGATGTTTAGTGGGATGCGGAAGAAGTTCATGATGGTGCTTCGAGCCTCCTCGGGAATGTGTTGGGATCTCATCTTCATAATGGATGGCCAGAAAATCCCGACACAACCTTCAAAGGTACAGAAGCCAAGAAGTTGGAGACTGCCTGAAAATGAGATGCCACTCCCCCTCACGTCTGAAGGAGGTACCAAGAACTGCCACAAAAACAGTAAGAAGTTAATCATAGTTCATCAAGAGAACAGAGATTTCACACAGACGAAAATAGATATGATCAACCAAGACAAAATAAAGTGAAGGTTAAGAGGAAACCTTCACCTACATTCGTCAATACGGGAAGCAAAAGAGAGGCTGAAGAAATGACAAATACAATCTGCATGTAGATCTCAACTCTAAGAGTGTTGCGGGCTAATAAGCGAGATGCAATTGAGCTTCCCAGCATTGAAGCCAACATGAAATTTGCAAAAATAAACCCGTGGGGAATTTCTTCATCATTTGGACTCAGAGCAGGCGTCCAGAGGAACACAAATGTATACATAGAACCTTCAAAGAGGGACTGTATAGCACCAAGTAACGCAATCTTCTCATCTGACCATTAAAACCATTAAAGAAATTCCATGAGGAGAAAAAAGTAAAAAAGAACCAGAAAAATCAATGTCCTACAGAATTATAAGACCAAGAACTGGAACCTGTCACTTCACTTTGAAGGGGAATGAATTAAAAATATCCTGAAAGAGTTTTCATAAAAGCATTTTAGGAAAACCTGACGCAATGGCTACAGCTGCACCCTTGAATTGACTCAGCAGGCCCTTGCTCTCGGAAGAGTCCCCATAGTTCTCAGTCCATGATGATAATATGACAACCATTCCAATAGCTAGAAGTATTGCAGCAGCATCAAAGGGGGATACAGGGCCAAGATTCAAGGAATCAACTAGCAGGTTTCCAAACAATCCAGACAGAATGGCAACAAGACCATTACCGAGGAATATTGCCTTGGAGAAAGTTATCGAGAGCCATTGCTGATCAAAACCTCTCTGCAAAGATTCATTGAATTGAAAACTTCAGTCAATAACGATGTATTCTAGTAGCCTTCCACAAAATATGATATACAATCATGGCATAGAAAAGAGAATAGTACAATTAAACACAATAATCATATTGTTTAATCAGTAAAATGCAGTTAATGACTTCAAGAAGGAAGTGTATACGAAAACAAGCTACAAGTTCCCCGAAAACCCTTACTAGTCATACAAAAAATAAGTAAATTACAATATAGAAAGAATACATCCTGTAAAATCACAACTCCAGGCAGATATTAAATGCAGATCGAACCATATTTTGCAGCATATTTAGCATGCCATGCCATTCTAATGGTTGAGTTCACTCGTACTATGACATACCACTCTACAGTAGAGTTCATTCGATCAATAGATATAGGATCACACGGTATTAATTCCAAATTAATGTTGTACCAACACATCACCTTGAAGTGTTCAGCTACAAGCCATGATTCAAATGCTGAAAACAATAGAGATGTGGCAATACCACCCAAAATACGCCCAATCATCAGAACCTTGTACTGAGGAGAATGTTTGGTCAAGCAGCTCAGAATGTATGTAATGCAGTAAGTAACACACGCTCTCTTCCGCCCCCTGCAATTTCATTCGAAAAAATTGGGAAAGTTGTACAGAATGAAAATCAATTAACTGTAGTCAGGAAGATATCTCACTGTTTGTCTGCTAGGGATCCAACAATTGTTCCAAACAACATGGAAGACCCAAATCCAGCAATGAACAACTGCCCAATTTCACCTTTCCCAAAACCATAAGTACTGTAGAGGTAGTATACATACGGGCCCTGCAACCAGTCACCAGCTATTTGCCACACGAAAAGCATCATCAGCAACACAAAATTATAATTCACAGATATATTTCTTGAAATAAACGGTACGTTTCATAACCTCTCATCACGAGAAAAGTATGATAAAAGAGACAGCAACACAGAAATCCAATTTGACAGCAGTTGAATAACAATTCACCATATGATATAAATTAGCTTTCCTCCATTTAGACACCAGAATGAAGAACAAATATGGTAAAGGAATCCCGTCACTTAAGAATCAATTTTTATTTTCTGAGAAAACCAGTGAAACTCAAGAATAAAGCAGATGTCATATGGAATGAAGGCATTTTTTTTAACATGCAAAATATATCAATACACAAAGCAATCCTGTGATTGGCCCCCATCAGTACAAATCTATTCAAGCGCACTGAGATGGATATAAATCTAGACCCAAACATAGCTTTTTTCAAGTGACATATAGATTCCAGGGTACAATTTCGCTGAAACGATTTTCAAGTCTAATGCATTTAATCAAACCACATTCACGAACATGAGATCCAGTACAGATCACTTATTCACTTCAGTCAATGAAATCAGGTGACAAATAACTAAATAACAAATCACGCAATAAATCCTCCAAGTTACTAAACATGCAATATATATATATATATATATATATATATATATATACACAGTATGGTTTGCAAAAACAGAAACGGAACGGCAGGAACGGATAGAACGGAACGGGAACGGCTCCTTCCGTTGCAAAGTTCCAGGCTAAAATGGGTACGTATCTATGTCGGTTATTTTACGGCCTTTGCGGAACGGAACGGGGATTCCGCGAGTGAAACGACGGTTTCACGGCAGGAACGGAACGGATTAATTTTTTTTAATAATTTTTTAAATACTTCTATTAATTAATTTTATTTTTAATTTTAAAAAATACAGCGGCAATAACAACGATCGTTCCGTGAAATGTCGTTGGAACTGGAACGGAGGCCTCAGTTCCGGACACCGCGACCGCGAACCATGCCAACCACATATTCTCGAAATTCCTCTCTATCTTTCCTTCTGATTCGTGGCGCCATTTTAGTGGAGCAACGTAAACAGTACGGTAACCATTTCCATACGTTTCGTTTTAGACCAAAAAAAAAAACAAGAACTGATACAGATTGAATAATTCAAAATATTTATTAACTCATCCATCAAACTCATATCTTCCGACATTCTCAACTTTATTGTCTTTAGAAACCATACTTATAAAAAGGGAAGATGCATGCAGTCGAATTTACTCTCCAATTATTTCCCCCCGCCTTCTTAATTACATCAAATTAAACTGTACACACACGATGAGAAAACTCAAATGCACCAGATCTGAGGTACGTACCCATCATTATCGAGTAAACAAGCACGTAATTGTTCTTGAACGAATTGAAAGCAGCTGAGGCATTGATTCGATCTTTGCCACTTTTACTCAACTCCAATCCTGCGACCACAGCTCCTAACGCCCCAAAAACCAAATAATAAAACAGATCCATAATCCTCCGACACAAAAACAACAGACAACAAAATTCCTCCTCAGAAAAATGGAGATGGAAGTGTATTTAAAGAAAGTGTATGCATCTGAACACACAGTAGAGTGTGCTGGTGTGTGTAGTTTGCTGGCGAGAGAGGACGCGGTTTTGGTTAGGCTGTGAGAATGGCGTTGGAGGTGTGATCTTTAGTTTTGTTTGATCGTGTACGTTTACTGGCATCCCGACACGTGGCGAATTCCGGAATTCTGGATCTTGGATTTTGAGCGGGTTATAAATGGATCTTTGAGAAGGATTGGGGAACTGTGATCTGTTAGTTTAAGCCGTTGGATTTTATCTGTAGGATCATTTATTGGCGGGTTTTTGGGCCATGCTCCCCATAGGCAGAGGCTGAGGGTTTGGGAGCTCAATGGGGAATCTAGGATTTTTTTTTTAATTAAATAACAAAATAATAATAATTTAACAAAATAATCTGTTTCGATAATAGTTATTAAAATGATCGCAGTCGTCATCTAAAATGACGATTTCATTTGAAATAACTATTTCAAACAACGTTTTCATTAAAATAAAATATAATGTACTAAAGGCGCCATTTGACAAATTGCGTCTTCGTTAAAATGAATATTATTCAGTACATTTTATTTATTTTAATGAAGACACCATTTGAAATGGTGATTTCAAATGAAGTCGTCATTTCAGATGGGATTTCGGCTAATTTGGTAAATATTATCGAAACGGGTTATTTTGTTAAATTTTATTTTTTTGGGTTATTTACTTAAAAAAACCCGGGCATTTACTCCACTTTACCAAAAAAAATTGTTACCTTAAAAAAAATTTAATTAAAAGACATTATACCTTAAAAATTACATTTTTCCTCATAAAATTATATTTTGACCCCTAAAATTTTTTTGCTCTCCAATTTTTATGTTAAATTATTTTTGCTCCCTACATTTTTTTTTGTGTCTGTCACTGCCCGTATGGTGGACATTTTAAATTAGGTATCATGTATCTTTTACCTAATCCGGGTGTTTTAAAAGAAAATTGGGTTTGGCTATATGGAACTCGATTTTTTTGTCGGGTTGATTTCGGATTTTAAAACTATTAACTGAAAATAATTTCGGGTGTATAATTCATATGTTAATTTTTTTGGTATTTATGTTATGAAAAAATATATAAATATTTTTTAAACTATATATTAAATTTTGGGGAATAATGGTTAGAAAAAAATACTACCTGAAATTTCGGATACCCGATCCGATGCCTATCCCTAGCTCTGCAAGCATATGGGTCGTCTTCATTTGCTTAATTTGATGGGTTTTGCTTTTTGTTTCTCATTCCACATCGAGAAGAAAAACTAAATGGGCCAAAAATTTGATATAAGAAGGCTTGAGACATTTGGTTAGAATACACCAGTCAATAGTTTGTTTAGCAACTTTTGACTTTAGATTAGATAAATTCCTCTCTTATTGTAGAATCTAGTAAAATTCTTAGTATGCTCTGTGGTAGCAGTTGTGACTGATCTTCCACATCATAAAAGATTTTGTTAGATGTCTTTCTTGTAAGGGGTGAGGTGTGAGTTATAAAGTATGGCTAGTTGGAAAGCTTTGTGGGTGCCTTTGGGTGAGAAGATAAATTATGTGATTGTAATAAGTTTCCATATAGTGTAATTCCTTCTCTGGTCCTGGTGGTTTTTTCTCCTGATTTGGGAGTTTTTCACGTTAAATCATTATGCCGTTATTATTTCTCAATTTGCTTGCTTTTCCATTAAAAGGTACAGGTCATGTGGTGAATTTGGAAGGTCAAATTTCCAACAAGTGGCATCAGAGGTTGGTTCCTTTCGGTGTGGTGGAGCTTTGGTGTGGTAGGCGAATATGTATTGACTAAGGAGGTTCGGTCTAGGGAAATCGGTATTTATGGGACTAGTGTGTCCCCAAAAAGTTTCTTGGGAATCTTGAAGTTCTGTCTAGGAAAGTCGAGATTCTCTCTGTCCTGGGAGCTTACTTAAGTGTGTAATATTCAGGTCTACAGTAAAATTCATCAAAGTATCACAAGATAATATCGGGAAGCAGAGTTTCAAATACAGTCGATTTGATGTTGAGAAATTTGATGGGAAAAAATCAAATTTTGCTTGTGGCAAGTGCAAGTCAAGGATGTGTTGATCAATCTGGTTTACACAAGGCGTTGAAGGGCAGAGTAATCCCTGAAAGTAGCAGTGATACTAGTTTGAATGGTGGAACGACTAGTGCAACAGGCAAAGCTGGAATGAGCAATGAAGACTGGGAGGATCTGGATTTGAGAGCAGCAAGTGCAATCCGTCTGTGTCTGGCCAAAATTGTTCTTGCAAATATGCATGGAATGTCTACGGCGAAGGAACTCTGGGAAAAGCTCGAAGAGTTGTATCAGACAAAGGGCGTCTCAAATCAGGTGTATCTGAAGATCAGTTTCATACATTGCGAATGAATGAGGGTACTACTATTTCAGACCATTTAAGTGCTCTAAATGGCATTGTTACAGAGCTTGAATTTATTGGAGTTAAAATTGATGATGAAAATCAGGTCTTGAGACTCATCTAGTCTCTTCCACGATCTTATGAGCACATGAAACGGATATTGATTAATAGAAATGAGAAAATCATTTTCTCAGAGGTTACTTGTAAGCTTCTTTCTGAAGAGAGGATGCTTGGTTAGAGTAACAATTCACATGAAAGTTTTGCAATTGTGGCTCATAATTGGCAGAAGAAGAACTCCGTGAAAAAATCCTATTTGGGATGTGGACAACCTGGTCACATCAAAAGAAATTGTACAAAAGCTGGAGTGGATTCGGCAAAATACTCCGGGTCCATATGGAGATACTGCTAATGAGGCTAACATTGTCTCCTTCCATTATGTTCTCTGAAAAGGACATGTACATCCTTATGGCATACCGTTGTCCCCAAGTTATCATGATAGATGATGTAAAATGTTAGCGGGTCCATAATTTTGCACACGGACATTGGTTTGGCAGGGTGTCTGGTGGAAATTATGTCGATGATTGATTAACTTCTAGAAGAGCCAAGACGTGGGAGTTGCATCATAATTTGTCAGCAAGGCATGTGCCAAAATTGAAATGCTTGGATTAGTTTATTCTGAGTGGGATATGTTTTTGTGGTAGCATGGTAATTCTCTAGATTGAGAATTATGACTGTTATGCAGTTTTGATAGCAGAAGCTATGTAGATCTTCATCCAGGTGGAGTGTTATGGGACGACAAAGCCACAAGGTGGAGATTGCTGGGTTTGATTTTTTGTTTCTCACCCCACATCGACAAAAAAAACTAAATGAGCCAAAACTTTGATATAAAAGAAGGCTCGAGGCCTTTGGTTAAAGTGCATCAGTCAATACGTTGTCTAGCAACTTTTGGTTTTAGATTAGATAAATTCATTTCTTGTTGTAGAATCTAGTAAAATTCTTAATATGGTCAGTGGTCGCAGCTGTGACTAATCTTCCACATCAGAAAAGATTTTATTAGGTATCTTTTTTGTAAGAGGCGATGTGTGAGTTATAAATTGTGGCTAGTGTGAAAGATTTTTGGGTGCATTTGGGTGAGAAGAGAAATTATTTGGTTTAATAATTTTCCACATAGTGTATTATTTCTCTGGTCCTGGTGGTTTTTTCTCATGATTTGAGAGTTTTCACGTTAAATCCTTGTGTCGTTCTTGTTTCTCCATTTGCTTGCTTTTCCAATAAAAACAACAGACATTAGGAGTTAATTTGGAGGGTCAAATTCCTAACCTAATTAACCGTACTATCAGTTCTAAATGAATGCATTAAGCGCGATGTCATTTTATTAATTACATTTTGGATACCAAAGATTATATATATAACAATAACTCTAAATCTCTAATCTCGATTAAATTGAATAACACAAGGAATTATTTCGTAAATAAATTGTATTTGACCATTTACGATCGCCAACAAAAATATTCTCTCTCTAAGTTTTTTGTTCTCTTGAAACTCCAAAAATTATATCCATGATACAAACAAATAATTATTTTTAATTGTTATATATAAAATTAAATTGTAATATGTAATACAGTTATCTTCTGAATATAAAACTAATTTATGCATACAAGTTGGTGTGCTCCCACTACTAATGGAGTATTAATAGCTTGTTATCAGGGAACCAAATGACACTTTCCAAGCCCTAGCTTAGGGGAAATATTGTTGCTGCCCTGAAGGGCACTGCCCTCAGGGGCATCATCCACCATCCACTTTCTTTTTTAAAAAAAGATTTCAAATGAATGGTGATGATGCCTCTAAGGACATTACTCTTAAGGATATCATCAAACAAACCTATCTTAAGTACATGGCCAATGTACATTTCATTTAATTGGCTTAGCATATGTCACATGGGAATAACATGGGAATTGTAGCATGACACGTTTGGAGACCTAAATCCTAAGACCTAAGTACTTCGCACATATTTTGCTACATTTGGCTTATCAACTTTTTAAACTTTGACGTGTAGCTATGACTATCAGTACCTATATATCATCTGATTTCAGTTTGTTCGATGTCGCTTTTAAGAACAATGTCAATTGAATGGTATCAAGTATACATGTCTTACATTTTATATTTTACAAAAAAAGGATATGTATCGTTTGATGCTGCCCCAAAGACAGCTCCCTCGAGTACCCCATGAAAAAAAAAACCTTATTTTCAACCATGACTCGTTTCTTGATTTGATAGTCACAACGGATCGCAGATTAAGGGAGGGCATGGGATTGACATGTTTATATTAAATATATTTTTATGTTAGTCGAATTTATTTAGCTTCCCGAAGGGTCACTTAGTTTTTGTGACGTTTGGAAGCCTCAAACATATGGCTTGCTCTTACTACAATTATCTTTTAATTGATATATGGTTTATTGGAACAATGGATTAAATAATTCATCATGCACAGTACATGTCTTATAAAAAAAATCTTGAATCACCCTTAAGCATTAATCTAGATTATATATGTACACTTCAAGCTAGAATGAACAAATTTTACTTACTATTATTTGAATGTGGCATTTAAAAAATTGCTTCAAGTCCATTTAATTGTTTGGATGAATTTATATTAGGTGTATTTCAAATCCAAATCTTTACTAGTTTATGTAAATGAAATGGTAATTGTGATGGATTTAAAATGCATCTAAGATATAGGTCATTTCAAATCAAATTTTCAAATCCATTCTCAAATCAAATCCCTCTATGCAAATGAAATAAATCAATTCAAACACTACATGGGTTATTTCAAGCGATTTAGTCGTCGAATTACATTGTTTAAAAACATATTTTACGCAATAGGGGACAAACTCAACCCTAAAATAATAAAAAAAATATTCATCTCAAATTTTATTTATAAATTTTTAAATGTAAGTCAACAATCTTCAATCCAAATGCAATCACTTTCTTCTTGTCCGCAAGTTCTAATGTAATGTATAGATCAAATTAAAGAATAAATATGTCATACATAGCACATTAATGCATTAATGGGGGGAAGCATGTAGTCAATTTGAGGGATATGTGAGGAAGTGGATGAAAATGGGTCGAGTTTTAAACTTTAGTCGAATGAAGCAGTAATTATAGTGATAAAGTAATTACTCCAACACATCAAATTATTTCATAAACACGAGTCATTCATCACCTTCTAAACAAACCGGTTTAAGCATCCAAAATCTGCAAAAACATAGGCCAAAAGACGCTACACGGCACATGTACACAATATTCAAACTATACAAATATCGTGTTCTGTATCAAAGATGGAAGAGATTTATAAGAAATACTAAAAACGAAAAGTTGTCAGTTCTTCCAAAAAACCGGGATCATAAACTTACAAGTAATGTCAGGAGACGATAAATGTCCATGCATTCATAAGTTGAATCAAGATGTTTTTTCGAGCCGGTACATTGTAATTTCTTGTTGCTTGAAGTACCGACGGTCCTCTTCATCAACAAGAACTAAGTTCAAGTAGTACTTCACGCTAAATTTGTTGTTGATGTTTCGATATGTAGGAGTTAGCTCATACGGGCTTAGGAACAATCTAACTGGAATCGATTCACCTGTCAACAGAAAGTGTTCGAGATATAAATCAACTTGGTTGTTAAATGGTAAAATCGTTACAAGTTCATGTAAATCAACATAGTTGTTGAGTGGTAAAATTATTACAAGTTGTGAAGTGCAAAAGATCGTCTAATTTAAGCAGCCTAAGAAAGTAAGCAGCACGCGTACGGATACTCTATCAACCAATTTGTATAAGCATGAGTTGCAAAATAAAAAGAAATCCTTATATACCTCTAACTGGAGTACCATCCATCAATTCAAACTTGGCTAGTGTCTCTGTTTCTACATGGGTGTTTGTACCTGATCCCGTTGATTCTCTGCGTCTAACCTCTAGATCCATGTTTTTTATCTTGATTCTCACGAGAAGGAAGTATATTTTCCCTATGATGACATCTTTCAGATGATACCTGGATATTTAAAATTCCAATTTGCAGTTCATCATTAACCAGAACACTAATACCATTCAAATGCAATTCTATTTATAGCATAATTCTGATGAGGTAATTCCAGAGTGTCATACGTGATCGAAGTTAAAGCAACATGGTTAGAAACTCACTTGCTCTTATTGTACTCAAACTCAATATGTAGACAGTCCTCGATTCCAACTTCCATCTACATATAGAGAATCGCATATTAACAGATATATTCTAGTGATAAATTGCACAAATGCATAAAAAATCATAAGGTTGTTGAGCTTTCAAGAATCCAGGAATTTAGATACCAAGCTCTAAATATTTTTCAAATATCTTCACGGTATTTTCATTTGCAAAATTGTATAACCATCATATGGAAACGCCATGAAGTAAAAATTACGGTAAATATCAACACCTTGATACTATTATTGATTGATGGAGGAGGGCAATAGTTCCAAACCTGATCCATAGAAAACAGAAGCCCAATTAGTCTATAATAAACACACACAAAAAAAATGCAAACAAAAAGAAGAACCCAACACATGGATCACCAGTTACAGAAAGAAACATGAAAATTGAAGACGGATTCCAGACATGATGGCTCCTTCTATATGAGCATAAGATTGTACAAATTACTAGTAAGCCTGGAGTGCATGAGAGGCCTATATATGAAATGCATTTTAAGCATCATCAAGGTATAGTAGCAACTATCCGTGAAGAATTTATAACATCTACCAGTTGCAAAAGGTGTGACCATATGAGAATCAGCCTTTTCAGGACCGCGATTTTATAGATGAGTTGGGATATATTTGTTGGCATTGTATTCATATAACTAAGCCTGTGGTTGGTTGACATCTTCAAAGACCAAGTTTCATTACAAAATAACCAGGTAACTAAATGGCCTCGACTGTGGTAATTATCTCATAAGCAGATTGCATCTCTATTACTGATACAAATTTAAAAACAAGTGGAGAGAAATGAGGATATCAACGCATTCCCTTCAATTTCAGAAAACATTGCATTGACAGTGTTAATATTATTGATTAAGCCAGAGAAATTTGTATATTACCACAAAGTCCTGGTATTCCATGATGCTACCAGCATAGCCCCGACTTATGGTAACTTTGAGGACATACCTAAAAGCATAGAAGTCTATAAAATTAGGCTACAATTTAATATCCAAAACTAGAAACATGTTACATCATAAAAATAATGTTAATGCACGTTGAAAATGTGATAGTGACAGTCTTTTATGAACTTTGCGCCAGCAGCAAATTTTGAAGGATACTTACCACATGATAAACAAAACCCAGTTCCATTAATTAAGCGAAACAAAACTAACAGATCTTGTTTTGTGAATACCCAAAACACATCTTATACTTCCCCCAACAGAGAGAAACTATTGAAGTTGTGCAATTGATTTGTAACATAAACAACAAAATTAAAAGCATGTCATAATGAACTATGTGATCATAAATTATTAACTCACCTAAGCCGCACATTGACCCCATTATAAGTCTCGTTTGGCATCTCTACAGTTGAAAATTCAAAAGGAAATGTTTTCCGTTCATATATTTCTCCAGGAACATCCAGTTCACGAACTAGAGGAAAAGAAATGACATGTCAGAACTGTTGTCAAGAGGATAATCTTGCTTAAGAGAGTGAAATTATGGCATGAAGCTGCAGTGTGCTAGGTTTTGTAAATGGTCTTTTAGAAAATAATGGACATAATTAGTTGATCCCCACAAATCATTGCATGTCATGAAACAAAAAAAGTCAGCAGGTGTTAAAAAGCAAACAAGTTGGGAATGCAGCACGTAGCCTTATTGTACTTACCCAAAGATGTGAAATCATAAAAGTTGCCTTTGTCAAAGTACATTTCTGCAAAGGAAATCAATGGTAAGAAACTGCAAGGGACAAGATGAATCATATACAGTATGCAGAAGAAATCAGCATATGCTTAATTAAATCTTTCTATATGCTTCAATAATGTCCGTCCACATTAATTTTAACTTTCAAGCAGTAACTACATAATACAACTCTAAAATCCAAACACCTAGCCAATGAAATACATGCACGGTATATAAGCAGGGACACACCTATCTGGCCAAGAAGCTCAACTTTAATTCCATTGTGTTCTACCTTCTTCCCTGATAATGGTTCAATTGAAATCTGCAAAACGATGCACGAATATGCATGATCAAACAGTCTGTCATATATAAAACTTAACAGAAACTTCTAGATATATGATAACAATAATATCAACAACCAAACACAACAATACCTGCCCAGCGATGTTTTCTTGACTTTGAAAGAGAGGAACCATTACAGTTTGACCATTTTCTTTCTTCGAAGGGACCTATGTGCGAATAAAATGGAGGAAAAATGCAAGGTTGACAATAAGCAATAAAAACTAGACATCTAGAGCTCAAATATATATAGCAACCAAATGCCTTCGGAAATAACAACATGATTATTTTTGGAAAACAAACAAGAAGCAGTCATAAATATGGAACATTTCAGCATTTGCTCCTAAAAACATCTATTGATTTCATATCCCCCACGTACAGGATTGTCAAGAACAGAATGAACACATGTCGAAACAAACTACTGAATGCAAAATACTAAAATGACATTCCAAAGTCCAAAGTGATTCACTCTAGGTGGATTGGTACATTGATCCAACAAACGAAGTAGAGCAAATTGCAACAATTCGATCAACCAAAAAAACAGAACCTGCTTTCGGGATTTTCCATCTGAAAACACGACTGAAATGTGGCATGCTGGCTTAAAAGCTCCAATTATGTAATTCTGGGAAAATATAATGACAATTAATACAATAAATAGAAAACCAACAAAAATTCATTCTAGAGGGTTTTGACAATTAACCATTGCTGAGATTTAGCCCCGACAGCTGACCCAATCCAAACACCTGTCAAGAACGCCTGCAACAAATTCCACCCACCATAGAAGCTCCGATTATTACCACACATGAACAAATACGAAAGATCTAATCCAACAAAACACTGAGGCCGCTATATGAGGTCAAAATGCAATGCCTTGCGTGAAACGATGACGAATTACAAAGTTAGACACTTAAAAACCCTAAAAGATCAATTCATTCGAATTCAAATTCATTGACCAAACAATTCGACTCAAAACACAATCAACCGTGAACAGTAACTTACTTATAAGATATACAAGAGGTTTCTGAAGAAGATCGACATGTGATTGACGATATCGACGATGAGAAATGCAATAGAGAGAGAAGTTCCTCGAAGTCCACAGCAGCAAAAAAATAGAAATTATAATACTTTAAAAAAACATAATTAATCTCAAGTCTCAACCAGTGTTTTAAAAATCGGATCGGACCGATCGATTCAATCGATTTAACCGTTAATCGGTGCTTGGTCTCGTACGATTGACTCTCTAAAACCACTCTGCTAAAAAACCAGTAGGAACCGATAAAAAATCGGTTCAACCGGTGCTTGGTCTCGTACGATTGACTCTCTAAAACCACTCTGCTAAAAAACCAGTAGGAACCGATAAAAAATCGGTTCAACCAGTGAACCGATCGACGGTTGAACCGACATATTCCTTCATTTTCTTTCTTTTTAAAAAAATTTAATTTTTAATTTTTTGTTAAAATTATAAATAATTTTTTTAGAAGAATATATCTTATATAATTTAATGTTATTGAAATAATTATAAAATAATATTTTATGTATGTCTTTATCCAAAAAAATTCATATAATTCTATAAAGGTGTCTTCTATATTTTATATATAAACATGTTAAGTTTCTCGTAAATTATAAAATGTGTGAACCATTTCAAAAAAAATTAATATTTTCTTATAATTTTGGGACATTATTCTTTTTGGGCATTGCTTGTTATTTTTTGAGATGTTTTATGATTATTTTTTATGTTGGACAGTTGGTTTGATCTGATTTTTTAAGTTTGACATGTTATATTGGTGTAATGATATTATTTTTATTGTGAACAACTTAAAGCTATAACAATATATTGTATATTTATTTCATAAAAATTAAAACATATATTTCATAATATTGACATCGTCACTGATTGAACCAAACCGATCGAACATGTAACCAGTAAGAATATCATTTTCATGTCCGGATCGATTTTGGAAACACTAGTCTCAACTATAGGAAACTTGGGTGTTTTTTAAAATCTTTTACTTTTTAAGAAGAAATCGAAGCTGAAATTGAAAAGGTAATCTTTTTTATTTTAGAAAATATTGTTTTTAATTATCTTTTCAAATAATTAATCCATTTTAATAATTTTATCAAACAATTTTCCTATTTACATAAACTCATATAATGGATGTGATTGTGATTTGGTTATAGCAGCATGAAAAGAGGACCATATGTAATCATATTTTTAACAAATATATATAAGTAAAGCTTCGGGTCTAACCCACTCTATAGAAGTTCACTCTTTAGCACATCCTCATATAAAAAAAACAAATATGTATAAGTATATTGTATATAAACATTATTTTAAGATAAAAAAGGTAAAATCATGAAATGATAGGGTATCAGCGAAATCAACATATAATTGAGGTAATAACGCAGCGGATATCACAAGCACATAATTAACAATTAAATAAGATGAACACCAATATTTATAGTGGTTCACCTCAAATTGGGCTACATCTATCAGGAACATTAAATAAGATTAATTATTTATTGATAACGAAGAATACAAAAGAATTGATAATACAAAGCATTTAACTCACGACACTCTAATTTTATTGCCCACTTTCTCTTCAATAATAATATTCCTTCCAAGGAACTAATCCTAAATATCACCCAGGACATCAGGACTTGCTGCTTCTCTTCTTGATGTTCTTTTCCATGGCGGTGGTTGCGTAGCAATCCCGCCACTCGCCATGAGTTCTTTCTTGGGTTATTTTGGGCCACCTTTTTGCTTCATTTGAGATGGATTGGTTAAATTTATTAGTTAAAATAAATTTATTAAATAACTTATTTTAATAGTTAAATTAATTAGTTAAAATTAATTTATTAAACAATTTTTTTGCATACGCAAAATTTGGCGCATAATTTAGTGTGGGTTGGAGGATGGTTCGTATGTAAAAATGGCGTCAACATCAATTTGAAGTGAGCATCGAAGATGCTCAAAGGAACGGGGAGAGTAATAAAAAAAAACACCTCCATAAAAGCAAATATCACTCCTCTATTCTCCGTCTCCTTCATCCCTTGCGGCTTTCAATCTGCAAACAATTCTCAATGTAAGGATTCAGATTTTTCTGGTTTCATCTCAATTTGAAGAAGGTAATTTTTTCTGCAAATTATGTAGCGGTAGCAGATCCATCAACATTGTCGTTACTCACATCGCCACTGCAACGGCCGCTGCCGCCGATCTATGAGAAAGCTTACATATTCCTCCTACCAATTCGGCTCGGACTTTGCAAGAACTACATTCTAAATGGATTAGACAACAAATGGGTTAGACAACAAATTATATAATGTTTATTGTCTTGTGAAAAAAGCAAAGGAACTATGGGCATATCTGGAAAAGAAGTACAAATCCGAGGATGCCGGCATGAAGAATTCATCGTTGGACAGTTCCCCTGGATTTTAAAATGGTTGACACCAAGCCGGTGATGGCATAAGTGCAAGATTTACAAGTAATCTTGCATGATATTCATGCGGAAGGGATGAGTCTAAGTGATTCATTTCAAGTGGCCGCTATGATAGAGAAGTTGTCTCATATGTGGAAGGACTTTAAGAACTATCTCAAATATAATCGTGAAGAGATGAGTGTTGAATACCTTGTGGTTCGGTTGCGAATCGAGGAGGACAACAATACGTCCGAGAGGTAGGCGGGTAGACACCAAATGGAAGCACGTGCGGACTTGGTTGAACAACGTACCAGAACAAAGCGAAAGTTTGATGGTACGGCCTCCAAAAATGGAAAGGTAAAAAAGTTCAAAGGAAAGTGCTACAAATGTGAAAAACCCAATCACATGGAATGATTGTCGTAACAAAGACGATAGTGGGAAGGCAAAGTATCAAGTCAACATGACCGAAGATGATCAGATCTCAAACGACTTGAATTATCTTATGCTTACCGCTTGATTAATATGATGAGATTAACAAGGACTGTATTACACAAACTTGGTGTTTGTGGGAATGTCATAGCATCTTTCAAAATAATTGTAATGACATTTGTTCGTTAATCGTTGAAGCAATAAAATTTATATTATTACTCATTTGATTGAGTTTTATGATTTATGGATGATCGTGTGGTCATGTAAATTATAAACACAAATTTGTAAAGTTAAATTTTTGCTTTAAGTGAATGTTAACTTAAAATATGAGTGTGAGACTTGTGTGAAGGATAAGTTAACAAAATTGCCATTCATTCGGATGAAAGAAAAAGACGCCTCTAGAATCATTCACATTGAAGTAAGTGCAAACTAGAGGTATGAGAAAAGTATTCGTTATTTTATCGATTATTGCACAAGATATTGTTATGGCTATTTGCCCCGAAGCAAATACTGCCATAGAATTGTTTGAACACTACGAGAAGAAGGCTGAAAACAAACTAAGCAAATGAGTTTGCAGTGAATAATTGTGAGTTGATTCTATTTGTATTGTCTAGGCATTTTACGCTTAATACTTGAATTTTCAAGCTTTAAAATCTTGAATTCAAGTTTTCTAAGATTTGTACGCTTAAAATACAAATGATGAGTTGAATACCACAATTGGTCAAAGTTTGCAAGATATAAATCTTGAAGTTTGATTTATAAATTTATAAGCTTTGAATTTGAAACTTGAAAGTTAAACGCAATGAAATCTTCATAAGTTCAAGATTACCCAAATTGTGGGGGCGACAATTTTGTTGGTCAACCATATTTTAAATACCACACTTAGGCAATGATGGGAAAAAACCTTATGAGTTAAGGACAAAATTTCCTATAAAAATTGTAAGTATAGGGTTGCCTAACTGAAGTAAAGTGTCAAAATAATGACATGAGAAATTTGACAAAACCAAGTTATCAAAACAAGTGCGATAAAAGTGACTCACATGAAGCATATCTAAGTATGCTTGTATGTTGATAATATGCTCATTATGAGAAACAATATAGAGATATCAAAACAATGAAGAAAATGTTGATGAAACATTTTGACATGATGAAGTTGATGCATCAATATCAAATTGGAATTGAAGTTTCCAAGACGGGTTCTCATGTTTAATTCTAGTTTCAAATTTTTAAGATTTGCGCTAAAAATCAAGTTTGTAAGAAATAAAATCTTGAACTTTGATTTTCAAAGAAATTACGCTTAAAATTTTGTGAATTAAAACCGAGAAGTTATTATATTTTAACTTTGTGTAAGCTATAACGCTTAGAATTTGAAACTCAAGGTATCCTGATACAAATTAGATCTCTGACAGAAATGGTTATGTGTTAACCATTGATAATGATGCTGTGTCATGAAAATAACACAAAGGAAATTCTCTAAACAAAACAATGTAATGCTCAATCCACTATGAATTGAGAATTCATAGCACTAGATAAAGTGGAGAAGAAACCAGAGGGCTTCGACGTTTTGTTAAGTGCAATTTCTTTTTGGCAAAGTAATAGCAAACCACTATAATGAAAGGATTCAAAATCCATAAATGGTAATGTGTTTACTACTGGAAAGGACTCAACGTTGTGGAAATCCTCAAAGCTAACGTACATATATCTCGATCCACAATGAAATCAAACTCATTGCAGTGGAGAAAATCGTAGAAGAGGCTGATGGCTTCAAGGTTTCTTAGAAGAAATTCCATGTTGAAAATGAACATGTGCCTGTAATTATAATACATTGTGACAATCAATATGCTGTAGAAAGGGCACAATGTAGTATGTATAATGGACTCAACATAAAAGTCGTAGGCATATGGCCATATGGCAATGATCTCTATATGCATAATCTTAATTGGTTATGTGAGAAAAACGTGGATCCGCTTACGAATGGTTAACCAAGAGATCATGTAAAAATTATCGAGGGGAATGTGGTTAAAACCTTATAGTCAAAATCTCATAGTGGATACCCAACCTTGTTGACTGGAGATATCAAGATATAGGTTCAACAGGGACAACTAAATTATAAGATTATATAAACACCTTGGAGATCAATCTTCAACACATTCGTATGATAAGGGGTGTAGCCTACAAAAAGGGTACGATGATAGACAAAAAGCCTTTAATGATAAGTATGACATATAATGATATATTGGAGTATATCAGGATACTGTTATAGGAGATTACCTACATAAGTTCGAAGTGTGGCTGCTTCAAATTGGAAAGCACTTATGAAACCAAGCGTGGTCCATGGCCGAAATGGACACAACCGTAGAAACCATACGAATGTTAGAGTTGTTATGGTGTGGTTTGAATTGTCTCAGTTTACACAAACGACTAAATAGTTCAAGACTTTAAGTTCATTATTAAGTCAGTAAATCCGATTGAATACTACTACGGAAGATTCAAAGCTGCAAGCTACCTCTCCAGATGCTACAACGATTCGTTAAAGGCACTCATTGCATTCATGCATTAATTTTACTCCATGTGGGGGATTGTTGAAAAAATATGCTTAATGAATTGAAATTACGCAAGTTGGACACGAGAAAAAAAGTTGAAAACTTGATAAATGGCAAAACGATCAAAAACGGACGAAAAAATTCTGCACGGGGAAAATCCGGACAGCCTGGGCAGCGGCCGAGTGCTGCCCAATTTTTGGGCAGCAAGCTGGGCGCTCGAACACCTCATCCGGATGCTCGAACACCCCGAGATTCTGCCAGGAAAAGTTTGTGGAGGTTTTTTCGTGAACGAGTGTGTCCGTTCACGTCGGGTGCATTTTTTCATGAATAAACACATCCAAATGGTGTCCTTTTGTGGTGTCACTTGGCCAAGTATAAATATAATAATCCTAAGTGAATTGAAAACACTTTTTATGCAAGATAAAGTCATTTTTTAGAGAAAAATCTGCATAAATGTATTGTGCATCCCTTGTTCTTGTTGAAGTGTCTTTAAACCTTTGTGGTTTGAGGACTTGTGATTTGGAGTGCTCCTATCACAAGTCATAGTCGTTGTATATTGGGAAACGATTGACGTTAACCGTAAGCACCATAGCGGGGCAATATCTTTTCAAGGATAGAGATTCCAAATCTCGCCTCGACAAACATTCATAAAGTCATTGTTACTTTGCTTGCTATTATTTCTAAGATACACATCAAATATAAGATTCTTAAACTTTGTCTTGTCGAAATTCTTACAAGGCACCTACATACTTTCAAACGATGATTTTGGAAACAGAAATGTGCTCTACACATACCCTTTCTTCAGTTGCGTTGTATTTTCAGCATTTACAATTGCTTATGTAATGGTTTTTTGGCTATCGTGTTGGAGGGTTCTGGATTTTGTGGTTAACAAGAGCATCAGGCATCGAATTAACGGCCTATACACCATGATCAAGGTGGCGCTACCGGTGCATATTATGTGTCTCAGCTTGTCCTGGCTGTGGATGCAGGAGGACGTCGCTTATGGCTATGTCGTCCTCGCCATTTTTGTTGGCGTCACGTGTTGTATGGTGGTGGGGAAGGTCATTTTGGTCATTAAGCCCATCACTGATGTGTTGGCCGTCGGAGCAAGCTTTTCGCCGTGTGATATGGTGGCATGGTTCGACGTCGCCGGAACAGTGCCCGGAATGGAGATCACCGTTCCAGTTCCAACGACATTTCACGGAACGGTCATGGTGCGGATTTTTAAAAAATAATATTACAAAATTCAAAAAAAAATTGAATAATTTGAAAAAAAAATATTTTTCATCTTCTTTAATTCATAATTTTTCTTATATACACTTTAATAAACATAAATTTGTCCTCAATATATATTAAAATTATTCTATCTTATGTACATTTTATTAAAATACAAATTTATCATCAATATCTCAAAATATTTTTAATTTTACTTACAAAAATTAAATCATTTCACAAATCATTTTAATTATTCTTAAACTCTATTTAAAAAATAATATAAAATACTGTGCACATTGCTTACTCTAATCTTTTTTAAAAATATTATTCAACCAAATACTTTTAAAAAATATATGTATAAAAAATAAAAAAATAAAATAACGTGTATAATATATACATTTCTTTAAATACTTAGTTTCATAACATTTTTTCTTTTAACAATTATTTGAAATTTTTTATTAAAATCATTGGGACATTCCTTAAACAAAAGTTGGGCCCAGTTATTTAGAAAAAATGTTGGGCTTAAATTATTCTCTCCCATTCTCTTCTCCATATCCATTCTCTTCTCCATATCGTCTTCATCATCTCCAATCTCCATAGCCACTCTGCAACATCAATGGAAAAATCAGGGATTTAGGATAAATCGGTCGTTAGTGCCCCGATTAAGGCCGAAAATCCGTTCCTTTCCCAAAAAACGACCGTTCCACCGTTATAGCCGTGATTATCGGCGTTGAGAAGCACTTCTGTTCCAGACATGAAATTCATCTCGGCCACTATTGTTTCGGTTATGGAACGGCCGTTCCGGCCGTTCCGATATCGATTATGCAAACCATGTATGGTGGTGTTTCAGGGGAGGCTTGGGATCCGAACCAGTTGTCATGAGATTTAATTGCGGGAGCAATTCTCAATTTCTTGCATGGAATTGAGGGTAGTACGGTCAATTTAAAGAAGGCCGCCCATGAATTTTCATCAAGATTGAGGGCAATTTCGTCATTCCATATCAGCTGCTGTCGTAAAAGGGCAAAACAGTGAGTTTACATCTTTTTGGTTGTATTATTTTTCTCTACCTCTTCTCGATTCAATTTGAATATCATCTTCTGACCAATCATAATTTAATTCTTGGATGGGTTAGCTGAAAAAATTGTGAAGTTGCTAACCATTTTTTCTTGTGAAACTAGGGGTGTAAAAAAACTAACAACACAATCCATCTGTATTCACCAACACGTATCCTTCTATTTCAACATTCGAGAAAAGGAATTGGCCTTGAAAAATTGAGCAACCCATATTTATGCGAGCCGATAGTGGATTATTATAACTTTACTCTCCTATCCACCCAATTCCCCCATTTTTATATATAAAAGTGTTTTGAATTATAAAATAATTAGAGATTACTTGTAAATTGTATTTTTAAACCGAATTTTTTAATCAGTTCATTTAGTACGTGATTTAGATATATCAAGTTTTAGAATGTTGATGATACACTAGGTGATCTATGATTTTAACTATCTTTGATTTTTTTGATTGGATAATTGCAAAGTTGACAATTATGTTTCGGATAATATTTTCATTCATTTGATTTTTGGATTTATTGTTTTATGTTGATTATTTGGTTAAGTTCTGTTTTATTATCAATCATAGTAAATATAAATCATTTTCATTTGACTTGTCATCCGTAGTAACTAGAATCGCGCGGTTTTGTATGTTTCCTAGACAAAAGATTCCCAGGAAAATTGGTGGGGCCACACTGGTCCAACTTAAATATCGATTTTTCTAAACAGGACCTCCTTAGTCACCATGTATTCGTCTACCACACCAAATGTCCACCCAACAAAATAACCATGGCTCTGATACCACTTGTTGGCCCCAGGTGCGACAACATGAGATATAAATACCAAAAATGAAGAATAAAATGGACGTCTTCCGTACTATTTTTAGTGTCTGCTGACTTGCTATCAATTGAGATCTTACCGCAACACTTAACAGTCTGATGTATTTAGAAGAATCGAGAAATTGAGTCTAATGTTTATTCAACCCCCCTTCAAAACACTAATCCGATCCTAACATATTATGTCTCTGTTGTAGATAATGTTACAACTGTTTGCAGTTTTGAAACCCAGCTTACTGCTCATCCTGCAAGTGTAAACACATACCCAGTAATATATTTCTTTTGTCCGAATCACCTGCATAATCTGAATCTACATAGTTCCTCAGTGTGAAATCCGATCTCCATAACATAATGCAGCATTCGAGGTACCCTTAATATATCTAAGGATCCACTTTACCGTACACCAATGCTCTCGTCCAGATTTGCCGTGTATCGACTGACTGCTCACACTGCTTGTGCAATGTCTGGTTTTTTACAGATCATGACGATCATTAAACTTCCCACCGCTGATGCATACGGTACACGAGATATTTCCATCCTCTATACTTCACTGCCAGGACACATCTAGGAGGATAACTTGAAGTTAACATGAAGAGTGGTAGAAATTGGCTTACAATCTTGCATGTTGAAGCGTTGCAAGATCTTATTCAAATAATTTTTCTGGGAAAGCCAAATCTTCCTGCTACTTCTGTCTCGCTGAACTTGCATCGCTAGAATCTTGTTTGCAGGTCCCCAGTCCTACATATCAAATTCCCTAGCCAACTGTGTCTTCAATTCTTGGACTCGATCTTTGTTGGGGCCTACTATCAACATGTCATCCATGTAACACTCGATCGTTGTTGGGGCCTTCTACCAACATGTCGTCCATGTACAACAGCAAAATGATGTAATCATTGTCCCCAGATCTCTTGTAATATGCACAAGGACCTGTATGGGTCTGTTGTACCCAAGGATCATGATATAGGAATCAAATATCTTGTACCAACACATCGGCGCCTGTTTGAAACCATACATAGATTTGTTCAACCCAAACCAAGTTTCTCTTTGTCTATTTCAGCAAAACCTTCTAGTTGTAGCGTATAAATTTCTTTTTCAAGATCACCATGAAGAAAGACCGTAGGTCAAATACAGCACACAATGCTAGAACTACTCTGACTGTTGTAAGCCGAACCACATGAGAAAATATCTCATTGAAGTTGATACCTTCTTTCTGAGCATATCCTTTCACAACCAATCTTGCAGATTATCTCTCCACTTGGTTATTGCCATCTCGCTTGATCTGATATACCCATCTGTTACCGATGGCTTTCCATCCTCGAGGTAGTGTAACAAGATCCCAAGTTTTGTTCATGTCCAAGGCTTCAAATTCTTCTTGCATTGCTGTCATCCACAGGGATATATCCGAGCTTTGAGTAGCCTCCTGGAAACTCGATTGCTCAACATCCTCATTTAATAAACAATATGCAATATTGCTTTCAGTAACATAATCTGAAAGCCAACCCGATGGTCTCCTCTCGCGAGTAGACTGTCGAACTTTGGAAGCCTCTTACTCAACTTGTTATTGTTCCTCGTGCCTTGGTAATACCTCAGAAAAAACTTGATCTCCGTCTGCCTTATTTTCCACCTGAATTATGGTAGTATCTGAATTCAGCGTGCTTTTGTCACCCTTCACTTTATCTTTCTTGAAGATAACATCAATGCAGATGATAAGTTTGTGGATAGTAGGGTCCTACAAACAATACACTTCCACACCATCAACATATCCCAAGAAGATACACTTTCTGGATGTAGAATCAAATTTCGATCTTTCTTGATCATTGTACGACACGTACACCAGACTTCCAAATTTATGTAATCGAGAATAATCAATTGGCTTGCAAGTCCACACCTCCATCGGAGTCTTCAGATCAATCGCTACTGATGGAGACAGATTAATAATATAACTGGCGATTTTGACTGCTAATGACTTGGCTAGACCTGCAGTCTTCAGCATAGCCCTTGTTCTGTCCAACAGGGTTCTATACATCCGCTCTTCCACTCCATTTTGATGAGGTGTGTAGGCCGTCATGAATTGCCTTTTGATGCCATCTTGTTGACAGAATGCACCAAATTCACCACTTGTATATTCTCTTCCATTGCCAGTCCTCAAACACTTGATCTTCCTTACAGAGTCGAGTTCAACCCGCGCTTTGAACATTTTGAAGACTTGGAAAACATCTTTCTTGATTGGATACACCCAACATCTCCTAGAAAAATCATCAATGAACGAGACAAAGTATCTCGCTCCACCTAGGGATACAACCGGTGTTTGCCAAGTATCAGAATAAATCAGTTCCAATATACCGTTGCTTTTGGCAATAGATGTGCCAAACTTTAATCTATGTTGTTTACTGGTAACACAATGCTCACAAAAGGGTAGAGTTACTTTTGTAAGCCCACGTCAACAGCTTTCGTTCAGAGAGAACCTTCAATCCTCGTTCTGATATATGCCCGAGCTTTCTATGCCATAACAATGTTATGTCTTCTCCCGAATGAGTCGATGCAACAGCTAGTTCTCCCTGTTTGTGTGTTTGCCCAGAAGTATATACATATTTTTAGCAACATTTTTTGCCATCATTAACACAAGAGCTCCTGTCACGATCTTCATGATCCCATTTTCGATATGGGTCTTGCACCCAATATCACCCAATTGTCCCAATGACAAAAGTTTTTTTGTCAGGCCCTTCACGCGTCATACCTCTTGTATGGTACGAATAGTACCATCAAACATTTTTATTTTGGTAGTTCCAACCCCAGCAATTTCCAAGGCATGGTCGTTTCTCATTAATACTGATCCTCTCGAGACTGGTTCGTATTGATCGAACCATTATCTCAGTGACATCATGTGCCACTTCGCTCCTTAATCCATTATCCACGTGTCATAAAATCTTTGTCTGCATTCTGCAACAGTTGTTGCTTCGGTGAATAATATTTCACCACCCTCTGAGGTACTGGCTAGATTTCCTTGAGAATTTTTTTCAATATTATTCTTACTTATACACTCTCTTTTGAAATGCCCTTTACCACCATATTTATAACAGTAAAGATTCTTCTTCTTACTTCTAGATTTGGACCTACCATACTTGTGGCTCCCACTGGAATCACGCTCCGTCAATCTTCCTCTCGTCACCGGCAAAGCCTCTGCCTGCTTCGAACTTGCCGACTGGTCTTCCTTGTTCTTGAGCCTATTTTCTTCTTCAAGAACCATGGTTGCAACATTTTTGAAGATTAACATATCAGTAGTGATAATTTTGGTCAGATTGATGATGAATTGATCGTATGAATCGGGTAGACTTTGAAGTAAAAGCCCCGCACGTTTAAATTCTTCTATTATATGCCCCAAAGTAGTTAGTTGGGCAAATATAGTAGTCAGTGCATTGATATGACCGGTCACTGATGAGGATTCCGACATCCGAGGAGTATACAACATTCTCTTTAGGAAAATCTTGTTGTGTAGTGACTTGACCTCGTACATGTTTGTCAAAGTATCCCAATATCTTTTGCATTTCTCTTTTTCGGCGATACTTGACAACACTCCATCTGCTAAAGCAAGATGCAAATTGGCAATAGCTTTACGATTCATCTCATTCCACTTTTCATCATTCCTGCCCTCCATCGGCCTATCTCCAATAGCCGCTAAGCAGCGATCTTTTCGTAAAAGGCTTGCATCTTCATTTTCCACAACATAAAATTGCTTATGTTGAATTTTTCTATCTCGAACCGTGTGACATCCCCGAAATGGTTAATTGCTATTTGGCTTTAATTGTGTTTACATGATTAATTATGTGGTAATTGATTATGTTTTGGGATTTATTTACCTTATGGAAAATGCATGGTCATATGGATAGGGGTGACCCGGGATTGCATTTTAGGGTGCATGTGGTGCATGTTGGGTAAATATTATTGGAAGCATGATTATTTGCCTTGGTTAGCAATTTATTAGAGATCATGTGTTAATTGATATTATGGTGCATTTTGAGTAAATGCTTTGAAAAATATCATGTTGGGGTGTTTTATACACCATGGGATTATTTTGGTATGCATTTGATTTAATAACTCATTTTTATACCCAACCCCACCCCATCCAACACTTTTACTTTACCAAATCATTTCCAACACCCAAACCCTTCTCCTCTTCACATTTTCGTTTTTGAGGCCAAAGGTGAAGAGAAGTTCTTGCAAAATCTTGTTTTGAGGAGATTGTTGGGTGATTTGAGATCCCCAAGAGGTATGGGTACCTCATTGTTAATTTTGTAAGGTTTTGTTTAAGTTTGGGTTGGTTTGAAGGGTTTTAAAATGGGTTTGTGTTGGGTGTTGTGATTTTGGTAGTGTTTTGGTTGGATGTTGTTTATTTGAGTTTATGTTGATGTTTATTGTTGGTTTTGAGTTGTTGGGTTTGGTTAATGTTGGAGTATTTGGGTATGTATGAGTTGGGGTTGAAGATGGGTGAATAGTGCCCAAACCCCGCATGCCCATAGCTCGGCGATCGATCGGCGTTTTTCTCGCGATCGATCGTGAGCAGCAGTGCTGAGGCAGAGGGCTTCAGCGATCGATCGCGATATGGGCGCGATCGATCGGCGAGGCCGCGATCGATCGGCGCTAGCTCCGCGATCGATCGCGGATTGTTAAAAATTGTTGGGCGAGGCAGTGTGTTCTCGCGATCGATCGGGGCTTGATGGCGATCGACCGCGAGACACCAAAAAGGGTGTTTTTGGTTATTTTTGTGGGATTTTTGGTATTGGACTATTATTGGGTTCTAATATTGGTATTTGTGAATATGTAGAACCAACCCAGGTGGCAACACAGCCGAGGAATTGAAGTCCTACCATATTCCACTTTTGGAAAGGTACGTAGTGGACGTACGGGCACCCAACGGTAACATGTATTTTATATACTCATTGTTTATGCATTGTGGATGCGAGTATATATATGTGGTATTGCATTGTGGATGCATATTCATGTTGATTTATGCCATATGAGGTATTGCATTGTGGATGCATATACATGGTAATTTATGCATATTGATGATAGATGCATATTATGATTATTGGATGCACATCCCATGAGTCGTGGTCATCCTTTGATGATTTTAATGCTTGCCGCTTTTGTATTGGTTCCGCTAAATGTGAAGCGAGGGGTGGGAGCGCCGCATGTCACATTTGAGTGTGGTTGTCATATGGGGCGAGGAAATGGTATTTGCCGCTCTCTGTGAAGCGAGGGGTGGGAGCGCCGCATGTCCATTGTAGCGAGGTTATCCTATGCCGCCCATATGAAAATAAGCGAGGGGCATTAAAATACACTGTGATGGACAGACTAGGGAATGGTGACCAATATGTGGTACAGTTGAGATGGTATATGATGTAATGACATGTTTTGGCCATTAAAAATAATCTGTTGATTATACTCATGAGTTATGGTACAGGGACAACCAAACGGGAAGCGTTTGAAATGCATGGGAAAACAGGAAGTGTTTTATATTGATTATGCATTTACGCTTTATCTTCATATTGTGTTGAATATTAATGATTATTATTGCTCATGTTTGGGGGTTGTCCTTGTAGGTACACGTGTGGCATGATAGAAGGGCTAGACGGGTTGAGACAGTGAGCTTGAGGATGCTTTTGGAAATTGAAGGACAGGATTATATTTTGCCTAGTGTCTACTCTAGGAGTAGTGTAAAACTAGTGGACAACATTCATTAGATGGGGAATGTAATTAATCCATTCTTTTGTAGTCCTCATTTATGGCATGTAATGCTTAAGCTCATAGACTCAACATGTTCTTTTCTCACTCTGATCATTATATTAGCTCTATTATGCCTTATTTCCGCACTTAAGGATTAGGGTCCTTACATTAGTGGTATCAGAGCCAGGTTAGAGAACCCGGGAACGAGTGAAGGGTAGCCTTAGCATGTTTGGCTAGGTGCTTACATTTGAAGCATGTTTATGCATGTGGTGCATATTGGTGTATATTTGGTTATACTAACATGCTTATATCACTCCTGTTATCTAACGACATGATATATATATTGCTTTGGATTGTTGTTAACATGTGTGTTACAGCATGGCTGCTAATGAGGAAGTCGGAGATGTTGGGAGTGTAAATGCGAGTATTGGACAGGCTAATCCTCTACCTCCACCGGCTGTCGGGATGGAACCAATAGTTCAGTTATTGCTACCGGGTGAGATTAGCTTAACGCAGTTTCTGCCTTATCATCCGCCCCGGTTTGAGGGGACAGAGTCCGGAGAAGAAGCTGAAGAGTGGCTGGAGAGACTTGAGCAGATCTTTGTATCGGCTCCTTGTGCTATTACTGCTTGGCTGAGGCTGGCGGAGTTCCAGTTGGCTAAGAAACCATTGATGTGGTGGAGGAGCACAGTGATGGAGATGAGAGCACTAGATACTGTGATTGATTGGACGCTCTTCAGGACCAGGTTCTTGAACCGATACTTCTCCGCGGCAGCAAGACAGACAAAGGAGGATGAATTTACAAGTCTGAGGCAGGGGAACATGACAGTGGCAGACTATGCCACACAGTACTCATCACTACTGAGGTATGTCCCCCATATTGCCTCTGATGGACGTGCCAAGATGAGAAATTTCATGAAAGGACTGCGACCGGAGCTCTATGACCGGGTTATCATCAATAACCCAATTTCTTTTGATGATGCTCTCACAAGAGCGGAGCTTGCTGAGCTAGGAGTGGGAGCTTATGCCATGCCACCACCGGTACCGCAACAGAGGCAGACTAGTGACAGTTTGAGGCCTCGGGGTGAGCCATTTAAACCCCGTGGTGCCTCTTCATCTTCGCGGTATGGTGGAAAGAAATACTTTGGCCAGAAACAGGATGGCAAGAAGGGAAATTGGTCCGCCAGTCGAGGATCTTCACAGGGGGATAGGCCGGGAGAGCCGAGGTGCAACAATTGTGGAGGGCCACATTCTTCAAACAAGTGTCCTGCATGTTATGTCTGTGGCAAGATGGGCCACATTGCTCGGTATTGTCCCACCAGGGGAGGCCAGTAAGAGTATCAGGGCAACAGGCCAAGGTTTGAGGACAGGACAGTGCAACAGAGGCAGCAGTTTGGGCCTCGTCCATCGGGAGGTCAGACAGTGGGACCACCCCAGGGACAAGTATATGCACTGACCAGGGAGCAGGCTCAGGCAGCTCCAGAGGAGGTGATTGCCGGTACGTGTCATTTATTTACGTACCCTGCTTTTGTTTTGATAGATACAGGTGCCTCCCATTCCTTTGTGTCTGTGGGATTTGTGGAAAGACACCATATGCGCACGTCTTCTTTGCCCACGCCTCTATTGGTCTCGACACCCACTGGAAGAAATGTTGTTGCTGATCAGTTTATGGCAGACTGCCTCATTTATTTTGAGGGCAACGAGTTGAGATCAGACTTGATTGTGCTGGGTATGTCAGACTTCGACTGCATCTTGGGTATTAATGTTCTGAACAAATATCAGGCAGTGGTAGATTGTCGGCAGAGAACAGTGAAGTTCAGACCTGAGTTGGGCAGTCAGTGGACTTTCTTTGGCAACGGGTCTCGTGCGAAGATTCCGTTGATTTCAGCGATAAAGATGTCTCAGCTGTTGGAACGTGGGCACACGGGCTATCTTATTTATGCCGTGGACACGTCTGGAAAGAGTAAAGAACTGAGAGTTGAGGATGTACCAGTTGTGGCAGAATTTGCTGATGTATTTCCAGAAGAGATCCCAGGATTTCCACCGGCCAGGGAAGTTGAATTTGGGATCGAGTTGTTGCCAGGGACATCCGCTATCTCTCGTGCACCTTATAGGATGGCACCGGCAGAGTTGAGAGAGTTGAAAGAGCAGTTGCAGGATCTCCTTGACAAGGGTTATATACGCCCGAGCGTGTCGCCATGGGGCGCACCAGTTCTCTTTGTGAAGAAGAAGGACGGTTCGATGCGGTTGTGCATCGATTACCGGCAGCTGAACAAGGCTACAGTGAAGAACAAGTATCCTCTCCCAAGGATAGACGACTTGTTTGATCAGTTGCAAGGTACCAGGGTGTATAGCAAGATTGATTTGAGATCCGGGTATCATCAGATTCGGGTCAGAGAGGAAGATGTGCAGAAGACAGCGTTCCGGACTCGATACGGGCATTATGAGTTCTTAGTAATGCCGTTCGGTGTGACGAACGCCCCGGCCGTCTTTATGAGTTTGATGAACAGAGTGTTTCAGCCGTATCTTGATCAGTTCGTCATCGTGTTTATTGACGACATTCTTATCTACTCCCGGAGTGAAGAAGATCATGTGAAACACTTGAGGACAGTGCTTCAGATTCTCAGAGAGCATCAATTGTATGCTAAGCTGAGCAGTGTAGTGTTTCTGGGGCATGTCATTTCGAGCAGCGGGATATCAGTGGACCCGAAGAAGATTGAGGCTGTGATGGAGTGGGCTGCCCCCACTTCTGTACCTGAGATCCGGAGTTTCCTTGGTTTGGCCGGGTATTATCGGCGCTTCGTCGCGGGCTTTTCGAAGATTGCCAAGCCGCTGACTCAGTTGACTCAGAAGGGTGTGCCTTTCTTTTGGTCAGAAGCTTGTGAGGAGAGCTTCCAGGAGTTGAAGCACCGGTTGACGACGGCGCCAATATTAGTGATTCCTACGGAGAACTCCAGATTTGTGTTGTATACTGATGCATCGCTTCAGGGCCTTGGGTGTGTTCTGATGCAAGATAAGCATGTGGTAGCTTATGCATCGAGGCAGTTGAAGCCGCATGAGACCAGATATCCAGTTCATGACTTGGAATTGGCGGCTATCATCTTCGCCCTGAAGATCTGGAGGCATTATTTGTATGGTACGTCGTTTACCATCTATACGGACCACAAGAGCCTCAAGTTTTTATTCACTCAGGCAGAGCTGAACATGAGGCAGAGGAGATGGATGGACCTACTCAAGGACTATGATTGCGAGATAGAGTACCATCCGGGGAAAGCCAATTTGACAGCAGACGCTTTGAGCCGGAAAGTGAGGAGTTCTGCTGAGGATGTCATTCATCTGTCGGCTATGATGACCTCCTATTGCCATCTGGGCTATGACTTCGACATTAATGCATCGCCAGTGTATGTCTCTACCTTATTAGCTGAGCCAGATATTTATGAGAACATCAGGAGAGCTCAGAGATCAGATGCTGAGGTTCAGAGATGGTTGTCTATAGTGCATCTTGGTCAGCCGACGAAGTTCAGAGTGGCAGACGACGGATCTTTGAGATTGGGTAATCGCTGGGTAGTTCCAAGTACGCCGGAGTTGCGTAAGGGAATCTTGGAGCGAGCTCACAGTAGCAGACTTAGCATCCACCCAGGCGGGAAGAAGATGTACAGAGATCTGCGTGGTCAGTTTTGGTGGAAGAAAATGAAGTCTGATGTCGTCGCTTTTGTGAAGAGGTGTCTGATCTGCCAGCAGGTTAAGGCAGAGAGGCAGAGACCTGGCGGCGAGTTGAGAAGCTTGGAGATACCGAAGTGGAAGTGGGAGCACATTTCCATGGACTTCGTGACTCATTTGCCGAGGAGTGCTTCAGGCTTCGATGCTATTTGGGTGATTGTGGACAGATTGACTAAGGTGGCCCACTTATCCCCTATAGCATGACTTTCACATTTTTGAGGATGGCGCAGTTGTATATTAGAGATGTGGTGAGATTGCATGGGATCCCCGTTTCCATTGTGTCAGATCGGGATCCGCGATTCACATCTCATTTCTGGGAAGGCCTTCAGTCAGCTTTGGGAACTGAGGTCAGATTGAGCACTGCTTATCATCCTCAGACGGATGGCCAGACCGAGCGCACTATTCAGACGCTCGAGGACATGTTAAGAACTTGTGTTTTGGAGTTCGATGCCTCTTGGCAGGATTCAGTGCCTTTGGTAGAGTTTTCGTATAACAATAGCTACCAGGCAAGTATTCAGATGGCTCCGTTTGAAGCTCTTTATGGCAGACGATGTAGATCACCCCTGTGTTGGGATGATTTGGACAGTAGATCAGTCGGAGGGCCTGAGTTGATCCGGGAAATGGAAGAGAAGATAAAGACTATAAGGCAGAAAATGAAAGCGGCCCAAGACAGACAGGCAGCTTATGCGAATAAACGGCGGAGACCGTTAGAGTTTCAGTTGGGAGATAAGGTCTTTTTGAAGATCTCGCCTTTCAGAGGCGTTGTGCGATTTGGGATGCGCGGGAAACTGTCTCCGAGGTATGTTGGACCGTACGAGATTTTGCAGCGCATTGGCACCTTAGCTTACCGACTGGCTTTGCCGCCTTCTTTATCTGGTATACATGATGTGTTTCATGTATCGATGCTGCGAAAGTATGAGCCGGATCCGTCTCACGTGTTACAGCCTTCCGAAGTTCAGTTAGAGTCAGATGTATCTTATGTGGAACGGCCTGTTAGAATTCTGGACAGAGCAGACCGTAGACTTCGGAACAAAGTGATACCGATGATCAAAGTTCAGTGGCATCGCAGGGGTGTCGAGGAGGCTACGTGGGAGACGGAGCAGCATATGGTGCAGCACTACCCGGAACTATTCTCTGGTATGAGTTTATGTTTAGTTTCTGTTGGGGTAAGTGCATGTGATTTCGAGGACGAAATCTTATAAGTAGGGGAGTATTGTGACATCCCCGAAATGGTTAATTGCTATTTGGCTTTAATTGTGTTTACATGATTAATTATGTGGTAATTGATTATGTTTTGGGATTTATTTACCTTATGGAAAATGCATGGTCATATGGATAGGGGTGACCCGGGATTGCATTTTAGGGTGCATGTGGTGCATGTTGGGTAAATATTATTGGAAGCATGATTATTTGCCTTGGTTAGCAATTTATTAGAGATCATGTGTTAATTGATATTATGGTGCATTTTGAGTAAATGCTTTGAAAAATATCATGTTGGGGTGTTTTATACACCATGGGATTATTTTGGTATGCATTTGATTTAATAACTCATTTTTATACCCAACCCCACCCCATCCAACACTTTTACTTTACCAAATCATTTCCAACACCCAAACCCTTCTCCTCTTCACATTTTCGTTTTTGAGGCCAAAGGTGAAGAGAAGTTCTTGCAAAATCTTGTTTTGAGGAGATTGTTGGGTGATTTGAGATCCCCAAGAGGTATGGGTACCTCATTGTTAATTTTGTAAGGTTTTGTTTAAGTTTGGGTTGGTTTGAAGGGTTTTAAAATGGGTTTGTGTTGGGTGTTGTGATTTTGGTAGTGTTTTGGTTGGATGTTGTTTATTTGAGTTTATGTTGATGTTTATTGTTGGTTTTGAGTTGTTGGGTTTGGTTAATGTTGGAGTATTTGGGTATGTATGAGTTGGGGTTGAAGATGGGTGAATAGTGCCCAAACCCCGCATGCCCATAGCTCGGCGATCGATCGGCGTTTTTTCTCGCGATCGATCGCGAGCAGCAGTGCTGAGGCAGGGGCTTCAGCGATCGATCGCGAGATGGGCGCGATCGATCGGCGAGGCCGCGATCGATCGGCGCTAGCTCCGCGATCGATCGGCGAGGCCGCGATCGATCGGCGCTAGCTCCGCGATCGATCGCGGATTGTTAAAAATTGTTGGGCGAGGCAGTGTGTTCTCGCGATCGATCGGGGCTTGATGGCGATCGATCGCGAGACACCAAAAAGGGTGTTTTTGGTTATTTTTGTGGGATTTTTGGTATTGGACTATTATTGGGTTCTAATATTGGTATTTGTGAATATGTAGAACCAACCCAGGTGGCAACACAGCCGAGGAATTGAAGTCCTACCATATTCCACTTTTGGAAAGGTACGTAGTGGACGTACGGGCACCCAACGGTAACATGTATTTTATATACTCATTGTTTATGCATTGTGGATGCGAGTATATATATGTGGTATTGCATTGTGGATGCATATACATGTTGATTTATGCCATATGAGGTATTGCATTGTGGATGCATATACATGGTAATTTATGCATATTGATGATAGATGCATATTATGATTATTGGATGCACATCCCATGAGTCGTGGTCATCCTTTGATGATTTTAATGCTTGCCGCTTTTGTATTGGTTCCGCTAAATGTGAAGCGAGGGGTGGGAGCGCCGCATGTCACATTTGAGCGTGGTTGTCATATGGGGCGAGGAAAGGGTATTTGCCGCTCTCTGTGAAGCGAGGGGTGGGAGCGCCGCATGTCCATTGTAGCGAGGTTATCCTATGCCGCCCATATGAAAATAAGCGAGGGGCATTAAAATACACTGTGATGGACAGACTAGGGAATGGTGACCAATATGTGGTACAGTTGAGATGGTATATGATATAATGACATGTTTTGGCCATTAAAAATAATCTGTTGATTATACTCATGAGTTATGGTACAGGGACAACCAAACGGGAAGCGTTTGAAATGCATGGGAAAACAGGAAGTGTTTTATATTGATTATGCATTTACGCTTTATCTTCATATTGTGTTGAATATGAAAGATTATTATTGCTCATGTTTGGGGGTTGTCCTTGTAGGTACACGTGTGGCATGATAGAAGGGCTAGACGGGTTGAGACAGTGAGCTTGAGGATGCTTTTGGAAATTGAAGGACAGGATTATATTTTGCCTAGTGTCTACTCTAGGAGTAGTGTAAAACTAGTGGACAACATTCATTAGATGGGGAATGTAATTAATCCATTCTTTTGTAGTCCTCATTTATGGCATGTAATGCTTAAGCTCATAGACTCAACATGTTCTTTTCTCACTCTGATCATTATATTAACTCTATTATGCCTTATTTCCGCACTTAAGGATTAGGGTCCTTACAAACCGTGCCGCCATTCTGAATAGAATTACTTTGTGACACTTTGATGTAGACTTGAATAGTACACACTAAGTAAGCTCCCATGAAAGATAGAATCTCGGTCTTTCCTAGACAAAACTTCAAGATTCCCAAGAAAATTGATAGGGTCGCACCGGTCCCACTTAACTACCAATTTTCCTAGAGATAACCTGCTTAGTCACCACATATTCGCCTACCACACCAAAGCTCCACCCAACCAAATGAAAATGGCTCTGATATCACTTGTTGGCCCAAGGTGCGGTAACATGAGATAGAAATACCGAAAATGAAGAGATTAACACTCTCAATATATGAGAAAATGCATATCAAACTACTAGAGAAATAAAGTATATAATTGAGAGAATTGCTAAACTTTTTGGGATGATTGAAATGATGGGAGAATGCATCTATGGATGCGAAATGCTTGTGTGAACAAGCATGCTAATTTCACACCCACCAGCCTAAAAAATTAGGCACCGACCACTATTTCAAATCACATGTTTATTTTTATGTATGTGCACCGTCTAACAGTACTTTTGAACATACAAACGTATGGAAGATAGGGATGGCAATAAGATGGGTCCAGACCTGGAACCGCATTGGACCGCCCCGCCGGGGCGATTCTGGACCCGCTTCAACCGAGTTTGGAAGCGAGGTGGGGGGTCTTGGGATTGGCCGAACCCGCCCTGGACCCGCATAGCTATACATTTTTTTTTAAAAAAAAAAATTTGATATTGATTATACATTTTACTTCTTTGATTGAACAATAAAGTGTCATTATTTAAAAGAAGTTGGACATTTTGAAGGAAATATGAGTAAATTAATAAATATTTAGTAGCTTAAAGATAGTTTTACAATGCTTATTATAAATATTTACTAGAGAAAACATGAAATTTAATCACAAAACTCAACTTTTGTGTTTCAAAATTGATTTCTAGCTAAATTTTTTTAAAAAAATAAATAAAAAAAAATTCTGGAACCGGGGCGGGGCGGGTAAACCCGCCGGGTTCGCGGGTCTAAGCGGGGCGGGGCGGGGTCCGGGTTTTATGTGTAGCGGGGTGGGTCCTGGGATTGGCCAAATCCATCTCATACCCGCCCCGTTGCCATTCCTAATAAAATACAATTTTTTATAATTTTTAAAATAATTAAAATACCTAATGTATGTTTGCAATTACTTTTCAAAACTGTTTATATGCTTTTCAGACAAAAAAATAGATTTTGAATGTTTTATTTTATTACTTCTGATATTGTTTCCCTAAAAATAAATAGGTAAACATAGAAGCATATAAAAATGTCATTGAATATTTTTCGCTGCTTTTACTTGTGTGGTAACAATTTTGTAACAATTTAAAGTTCACTTAGCTGATTTTTTTTAATAGCAAACACTTAAAATATTTTCACTTAAAAATAATTTTTTCAACTTTAAACAAAAACCTAACATAAAAATATTTTGCATGTACTTGCCACTGACCATGTAATTGCTTTATAAACAGCCGAGGCTCGCAAGTGCAGACGGTTCCCCTGCCCAAGGATTTACGCCTTTACCGGTTCAAGTCCTTTCAAAACCCACCCCCAACAAATTCCCAATTTCCTCTATCACTCACCCGAATAGGCACGAAAATCCATCATTCCGGTTCAGACCCTATTCCCCAATTTTCACTATTTCTCACTCTACGTTTTGCCTTTCCAGTGTTTTTATTGGGATTTAGTTCTCTCTTTGTTGATACAAAAATTGAGAGCGGGGGCAGTGGAGAAGTGTTTTGTTTTTGGAATTTATGGATACCATGGCGGCCGGCGCTGCCGCCACTAAGGGAGGGGTTTCGCTGCCACTTTCATTGTCTTCTCAGTCTTCTCGGAAGGAGTGGCGCGTTGTTTCTGAGCAAATGGTTCTAAACTCAGCTAATGACGTAGATTTCAGTGAAATTATTACTTACATTTACTTCACGATCTGTATTCAATGTGCTTTTAGTTTTTGCTTTAATTGATCTATGTCGCAGCAATAAATAAAAAAGGTTAGGGTTTAAAATGATATCTATTGGATTTATTTTTCTGATTTCCTTTATATACAGGAGGTAGAGCGTTCAGAAATAGGCCATTCTGATGAAAGATCGATATACGAGGTAATAATTATGCTTCAAGTTGGAATTTGTTATGTGTTCTTTTTTTTTTTTTTTTAAATTGAGTTCACGGAAATGTGAGTAAAAGTGAAGCCGATACGATGTGTTGTATCAAGGTGCAGCATGGGAGAGAGTCAATAAATGTGGATTTCTGCTCAATAACTATTGATAGAGGTTTGGACAACAATGTTTTGCAGCAGAGACTTCAGACAGTGGCAAAACAAAGAGGAGAATTACAGCTGATTGAGATTGAACTTCGGGGGCAGCTAGTTGCAAGTTCAAAAATCTTGGACGTGCAGAATACTTATGATGCTCAGATACACGAGCATGTGAATGCAAATATCAAATTAAAGGTTTTCTTTTCATTTTTGAGTGTGCATGTTTTTTCAACGTTTTGATGGATGTCTAAATAGATAAGTGGATTTGCCATTTTCTTTCTTGCTGAACTTTTCTGCTATTTTTACATGTTTAGGAACAATTGCATGAGATGGAACAGAAGATTCATGAACTGGAGCGAAAGATAGACGAAAAGGAAAGAGAGCTGCATGCAATTAGATTGGATAAAAAAGCGGTTAGTTTCATAATTTATATTTATTTTTCTAAACTTTGATGGAATTTTACGCTGCTGATGCCTGATGTTTTTTTTGTTTCAATATACGTCTCTATATCGTCTTGCAGGCCTGGGCCAAAGAGGACCTTATTAGGGAACAAAGTAAAGAGCTCCAGAGCTACAGGCATGTCTCTGCATATCCGTTGAATTAGTTCATTAAAATGTTGATTGCTAATTACTGGTATAGTATTTATTATTTAGTTTCTGCATCATTTGGTTTTGCAATTTTGTCACATTCTAGAATTGTTCATGGTCATGTTCTTTCAAGCATGTGTACTGCAAAGTTATTAAACTAGTCAAATAAGTTTCTTTAAGTTTTGCGTTGTTTCCTATTTCTTTTGTCCTGCATTTCGGGACCTTGTGTCTTTGGGTGTTCGGGATTTTAATACGATAATCTGCATCCTCTTGCAGGAGGGAGAGAGATAACTCTGAAGCTGAAAGAGTGCAACATATTAAACAAATACATGATCTTCAGGAACATTTTCAAGAAAAAGAGCAACAGTTTATGGAGCTGCAGGAACAGGTTTATTTTTGCTTTTTATGCTGTATGCCATATTTATTTGACAAATCAAAGTGCATTGTTAAATTTTTATCGTTCAGAGTAAGTATTTATTTGTCTTCATGCATCTGTCATTACACTGCTGCATTGGTAGTCATATAGTGCTATTTTGTTCTCATGGTCAGCTTAGACTTTTCACGAACACTTTATTTTGTTCTTGAATTGCTTCCTAAGAAAACATTCGATCTTGCCCTGGATCATGTCTGCGATATGAAATATTTTTGGAAATGATATATTCTATTACCTTGTTAGATGTATTTTGACAGTTATCTTTCTCCATCCAGCATAGAATTTCTCAAGAAACCATTATTTTCAAAGACGAACAGCTACGTGAGGCACAAGCTTGGATTACTCGTGCTCAGGAAAGGGATGCCTTGCAATCTACTACTAACCATACTTTACAAGCTGAACTGCATGAACGTACAGAGCAGTGTAATCAGCTGTGGCTAGGTTGTCAAAGACAGGTGGTTAATATTTTATTTTTTTAAAATGGGAACGTATGTGCTGAGGTTGTTTGTTATTTTTGTTGTTTGAATAGATAGATTATTTTATTTTTTGGTCAACCAGTTCAATGAGATGGAAAGGCTGCATCTGCATATACAACAGCTGCAGCTTGAGTTAGCTGATGCGAGAGAAAGAAATGGAAGTTACTCAGATGGGTCACAAGTCTCACAACCAAATTCAAAGGATGTTCCTATCGGACTGAACAATGGTGGACAGCTGGAGGGCAATGGCTTGCCCAATGAAAATTCTGGTAGCCTACTAAATGGAAATTGTGAAAATGCTTTGTCTTTGGCTTCTGGAGGTCACTCATCGACCCAGGTAGGTGATGCTCTTGTTGGATTCTTGTGCTTGTCAAAAAGATTTTCTATCTGTAGGTAATTGCGAGCCACCTGGTCAGTCATTAGCTGAAATGTCAAATTGTAATCCATATCTGTCTCTTGTTTGGTCATCTTTGGATAATTTCTTGGACCATATTAACAAAATTGGAGTTTGTATACTTGTGAGTATGCCTGTTGCTTTTTATTTCGCCAGGCAGGCTGTTTCTTCCCTCTTAAACTGATGGTGACCATGTAAGATAATGTATTTCAGTCTCTTACTTTCTTATGTATCAGTGTCTGCAATTTTGCTCGGACTTCCTACTTGCATAGGGGAAAAGATCTAGGGAGTTCAAAAGTTGCTTCTCATAGAATAGTAATTTCTGCATGTGGTACATAGCGTCAAGTTGTTGCCTTAATCTTTTATTTCTTTTGCTAGACCGACCATGTTCATGGTGTTCCATTTTCTCCATCATCCCTGATTGGGATGCCAACCTTCCTTCCACCCGGACAGTTGACTGCATTCCATCCATTTGTAATTCATCAACAAGGACTACCCCATTCTGTGCAATCACAAGTAACACAATCCCCTTTTCACTCCGTGCCCACAATCTCCACAATTCAACAATGGCAGAAGCACCAGGTATACAATCCTTACAACTTGTTATTATCTACCTTTCTCGATTATATTACGACTTGTTCCAGTTCATAGTTTTGTGACCTTTTTCATTATTTTGTTTAAGGCTCAGCCAGATAACCAACATGTGACCATGCACCAGCATCAGCAAACCCAAAAAAGCCATATGGGAACAGATTCCAATAGTTACAGTGAAGCATCAGAGAATGGGCAAACTATGAATTCGAGCTATTTGGATAACATCATCAATCATGATTTACTTCATGGTTCAGTGGTTCCATCACCAAATGAAGAGGCACAGGTAGCTCAATGAGAATATGTAATACAACTTGCTGTTGTGCAGCGCAATTTCAAATACTTAATTCCCTTCAGCTGTTGAACAATGTTCAGGTGCTCAATTCTGTGGATAAAAGCTATGATAGTGTCCAATCTCAAGAAAACTTGCCGCAAGTTTCTTCCCAGTTTCATGATTCTCTAAGACTGGATCCTATTGAGCACAACAATGAGAATAAGGTTAAATTATTGCCCTTTACTTCCCTCCCACTCTTGAGTTGATATAGTCTCACTATTGTGTTTTTCAACTGTATCTATGGTCTTATAGACATGAAGTTGTGCTATGTATTATTTTTGGTATAGGAAAAGAGTATAAATTCTGTAGTTGATAATGGAGTGGAGAACAAAAACCCGGTGATGGAACTTTTGAATCCTGCCATCAGCACATTCTCGTCTGAAGCATCAACTCCTGTAAGTTTCAGTGAAACAACAAATGCTCCTTTGGTTTCTGTTTTGACTGATGACGTTGTTTCCACTGGACTGAAACTAATCTGGTTGTGAAGATCGGGGAAAACTTTCTACTCGATGAAAGATCATTGCTTGCTTGCATTGTTCGCACATTTGGATCTGGTGGCAGAATTAGGATTAGTTCGACGGTGAGATAAATTGACCTAGCCTTCGTTTACATATATATGCTTATCCTGATTTTCACAAAAGTAGGTATGATGCATGACTTCAACTATTTTGGTGTGATTTGTCTTTAACAGCTTCCTAATAGACTTGGAAAAATGCTTGCCCCTCTACACTGGCACGATTATAAGAAGAAGCATGGGAAGCTTGATGATTTTGTCGCTAGCCATCCTGAAGTATGACAATTTTTTCTTTTATAGTTTCTCGTTTGTCATTCATATTTTTTTTTGTCAAGTATTATTTCTTGCTTTAGTTATTCGTGATAGAGGGGGACTACATTCAGCTTCGAGAAGGTGCGCAAGAAATCATAGCTGCTACAGCAGCTGTTGCTATAGTGGCTGCAGCAGCGGCTTCTGCGCCATCATCATACTCGTCATTTTTGCCTTCTGTGACAGTGACTCCCATGGCACAATCTCACCGACGGAAAAAGACATCTTCTCTTCATTCCTCGTCTATCAATGATAAGGGCAGTTTAAATTCTTCCCAGTTCTCAGCAACCCCTAGTCAGAACTTGAACGGGACCTCCTTCCACCTTACTGGAGGAGTTTCGAATGTCAAAATTTTGAGTAAACCCAAGGATCGTGTGGAAAGAAACGACTCTGAATCTAAGCCCGGTCAATCTGTACCAGTTGAAAATGGTACAAACTCTGACAAGAATGACTTTATTCAAAGCAAGGGTGCGTCTCAGGCGAGACATGGCACAAACAGGTATTGACTGGAATGTTGCACCACTTTTATGTAATTTTTGGTGCTTTTGAATAAAACCTTACGAAAATTTGTATGTATTTTGCACAGGGCAATTGAGGCTGCCTCAAATCCCAGAAGATAGTAAGTCATGTCATCCTTGGAACCCATTTCGTTTAGGTTGTGTTCGGACGGAGAAATTTTGGAGAAAATGATTTCAAATCATTAAAATAAATCCGCTCAATATGTTCGGTTCAACTTCTAACTTGATAGAGTATCTGAGATCCATTGATCCAAATTCTCAATTAAAATCAAATGTTCGAATCCAAATACAGCTTTTTTTATTTTAACATTACTATTTTTATTGTGTTATCTTATCGTTGTAATCGCATAAATTGATTATTTGCAGTTATAATTTATAAATAATCGTTGTTATTTAATATGATAAGTTGTGATGGCGTTTGTATTTGCAGGTCACCACGTCATTGTGACAATCTGCAAGAAGTGGTGAGATAGCACACAATTGAGGTTGGTGATGGGAGGGAAACTGTAAAGTTTCATAAATGAATCTCCAGTTATACTTCTTGGACAGAAATCTGATTCTGAATATTGACTTATTTACAACATTATATTCGATTTAATGGAAAGAACTTGAATTTTAATCTTATTCTCACTTCCTTTTAATTTGTGGTTGTGCATCTCATTTCCTTCCGTGTTATGTCAAGGACATATGTTACTTTTCACGCCATAGATTATATAATAAAACACCAACTTTAAATGTAAAAAATGTCAAGTTTCTTGCAATTAATTATCAAAGTTTAAATCCTTAATCTCAAGTCAAATATTCAAATCAAAAGTTTCTTTTTTTTTTTGTCATTTATCTAAAGCTTAATCATGATCGCTCCTGGAAGATTGATATTTACCAAAATTTAATGCTTCGATTTTTAATGATTGGAAAAAACAGCAATTCCTGGAAAATATCAAACGAATTAAATTTAGTAGTTACATCATGAAATTTACTATAAATATTTACTTTTCTATTAAAAATTCAAATTTAATTGATATTCATCATATAATTTAAATTATCAAGAATTTTAAATTTTAACTTGGATCCAAGAATCAGTAAACCACTCCACAAGAGTACCTATTTTCCTATTTCCACAAACTGGAACTGAAACTGACACTCTGTTTTGGTTCCCTTTTTTGAAAACTGATTCCAGTTACAACTCAAGGTTGAAAACAAAGCGTGGTCGGGTCTCTACCATAATAATAATAATAATAATACCATGCACAACAGCACAAGCAACCGCTGCTTCAGCTGCGTGAACAAAATAAACTCAGAGGTCAAACGGTGTGAGGTTGCCTAAACAAAATTTTACTACAGGGTTTCATGCCAAGCCGGTAAGGTGACAACTTAGCAACATTAAACCAAAATCATCTCAGATCAAATGTATAAGAAACTGATAAATGCGATCACTCAGAAAAGGTCCATCTAAGCAACTATAAAGGCCTGAGTTTAAGCGTTGCCAGTAAACCTCCCATGACAAATCAAACAAATCCCATATTCATTCTCGTCCCTCAATGGATCCAAAAGCAGAGTGTCCATGGCCATCACCAGAATTAGACTCCAAAGCACCTAGCTGGCTGCCTCTTAAATCCATCAAATTACCCGAACTGCCAACTCCAGGTTGCATAAGTAGATGCATACCATTATTAGCTACCCCTCCAAGACCAAAATGGCCTTGCAACTGCTGTTGTTGGAATTGTAGAAGTTGATTTTGCTGGTCTTGAGGCCTAGGAGAATTGAGCTGGAAGGGCAATTTTGCAACAGGAACACCAACTTGTTGCTGTTGAACCGTTGTTGCCTGAGACTGCAGCATATGGCTTCCTGGTGGGATAACAGAACCAGCGGCAAGCTGCAAGTACAGTGGATTGTAAGATTTAGAGGGTGTGTATTTATAGCAAGTATAGAAGAAATAATAGAGACACCACACCTGTGAAGGGGTTGCTGTTGATCCTTGTGGCTGAGCATCAGCAATGGCAGCTAAATACATCAAGTTTTTTTGAAGAACGACTTGATACCTGAATTATTTAATTAACAAGAGCATGTCACAAGGGTCAACATTCATACATGGTGGAGCTATTCACATTGGATTCTTCAGATTAAAGGTTGAAGACAAGTACCGCTACCTGACAAATGATTGTATTTGATTTGTGAAAGAAAACGAAAAATGAAAATGACCACCGACAATTATGTTTTTAAGTGAATTCCAGCTAAAATCTCATCAAGTTTATCTGAAGTGATTATATGTGCGATTAAAAATACAAACATATATAGATGGATACAAGAATAGCACAGGATACCATTTTATACACATACTATTGAGAAAGAAGAGTCCCACTCCCTTTCCTCTTCCTATTATCCCCACTCCTCCCTTTGTAAATCTAATTTGTTTGCTTTACGGCGAATAATATTCACTTTGAAACATGACTACATAAGAAATGAAATGCAATCGATAGCACACTTCTAAAGTTAAAAATGTGACCATCTGAGATTTAAATAAAGGAGTCTTTGCAAGGTCGAAATCTTAGCATTCAGCATCATAATCAGATACTAATAACTTGAATTGGTACATAGCCGCAAATTATAACCACTGCAACCCTATAATAATTTTGCAGCACAGATTCATGCCCAGATTTATTTGAAACATCAGAATTTTCTACATACAGACAAGAAAAAAACTAATAAGCGAATGAAGAAAATCATAAAAATACAAACTAAATTATTCCCACAAATTCAATAAAATGCACATCCAAACTAAAGCAAATATGACTCACTGAGCACATTCAGCCATTTTCCCAAATTTTTGGCTCTCCATTATAGCCATGATCAAGTTTTTGTTCTCATCCAACAACTGCATCAACAAGAAATCACCAACGTAAGATTTTGGAATGATGAACCGCAATCAATTAAATCCCAGAACACTCTTAACTCTGTTATACAATTATAAATCCCATACGATTACAATAACAAATTCTTCAAGCCTGCAGACTTATTGTTCTAGATCTTGAAACGAAAATACAAGTAGAAAAGTTCAAATCAAAGCAGAAAAGTCATGTAATTTGGAACGTACAAAAACAACTAAATGTTGAAGAAAACAACGGTGGTCCAATGTATCCACCCAAAAATAAATAAATATATAAAGAGAAAAAACAAATGTAGTACTTTCCAGTTTCCAACAAAAATACGTCGCCCACATCAATCATACACAAAACCAAAAACTCGAAAAATGTTACCTTCTGAATCTGCTCGGTGGAGACGAGACTGAGAGGGGTAGGTGTAGCAGAATTCATTCCTTGTTGCTGCATTTTTGCTCAATAATTTCCTTCAGAAACCCTTTTAAGTCCTTAAAAACTTAAACCCTAAGCTCGAAATTCCTAAAGAAAGGAAACGATGTCGAAATGATTTATGATTTGACTCCTGAAAACTAGTCCGTCCCTGGTTGTATATAATATTGCACTTTCATACCAAAGAACAAGAATCTTGACAATTTAATCCTTACACTTAATGCAGATTGAACTTTCACATTTCCCTGTCGCAGTTTTAATAAAAGGACTATTGCATTTAGTTATGAAATGTAGCATAGATATTCGTCTTTAAGTTTGGAATTTTAAATTTTTTCTCATTATTAATTGGATGAAATGATTTAAATTTGCAAAACTTGATATATAAATTTTATATAATTTCAACATAAGAAATGGTTAAAAATAAATAAGAAATTTAAAATTATCCCAACTAAAAAATTATTGCGAAAATATACCATAATGAACAATAATTTGGAGTTAGATTTTGAGAAAGTGATTCTTATTATCGAGTATGTTTGGATTTACTTTTATTTTGTAAAAGTAAAAGTGATGTTTGCTCCAATTCCACTTATACATTCTGTTAAACGGTTAAGAAAATATTGACCCTTAACCTTTCTCGATGGTCCCGGTTATGGTTTCGATATCGGTTACGATTAACCAACTTTATTAAAATGTGAAAAAGTATAAAACATATTTGAATGTGTTTTCCTCCATGGATTACTCAAAAATAATGTGAAATAAATTCAAGCTCAAATAATCAAAATGTGTAAGATATATTTGTTTAATTAATATATATATAAATTATAGCACTCTATTTAGATCAACAATATCTTATAGTATAGTAGTTGAAGCCTAAGTCACATAATCATTATACTCCCTTCGCGCACTGACGTTCCGGTCTCCAATTGACACATTGAGTGCTTGTGCGCCGCTTTAAAACACACAAAGTTTTACTAAGTTGTGCACTGACGCTCCATTCGTGATCTGACGCATTGAGTGCACGTGCATTTTACGACTAAGTTTTATTAAGTCTTATGACCAAATATTAATAATTCATTTTCATTTTTCATTCTCTAAAATATATTTTTCGGAGAACAATAATTATCTTTATTAGGAGAGCATTCCAAATGATTTGAATTGTACTATAAATAATATAAAAAAATTATATAAGTTTGTCAAATATGATGTGTATTAGGTATGTTTAACTTTAGGTCATCAGTGTGTGTGTATATATATATACACACACAATTAGGCGCATCCGCACTCAAATATTTTGAAAATTGACGCACTCAGCATCCGCACCCACCCGCACACCCTCATCATGTGACTTAGGTTGAAGCTAATTATTCAAGTTGGAGATCATGAGTTCAAATCTACCCACCCATAACGTGCCGATTGCAGATCCGACCCGTCGAACCGTTGACCCCAGTTAATCGGCCCTTCGACCACGAGCCGGTTCAGGGAAGGGTCGGGTGCAATTCCACTGTTAAAAAGATGTTTAAAATTAATCATGAATAAGTAAAAATATCATTTTTTGAGTTTATATTTCATTTTTTGTTGAAAAATTAGAAGACACGTTTTTACTATTATATCTACATACATGGTGCATCTTTCTAAAATGTTTGCTTCAAAAATATTACTTTTAACACAATTTTAAGAAAAACGATCTTGCGTAGTAATATATTAGGCTGTGTTTGAAAGTTCTACCTTTGCATTTGAATGGAATGATTTGATTTGGAGAAAAGAAGTTGAAAACTAATAGTTCAAAATTCATGGATTTGAAATGACATATCATAGGGCATATGTCAAATCCTTCCAAAATACAAATGAAGATGTATTAGAACAAGAAATTTGAAATAATTACTTCAATTTCTTACCCCAAACAATTGATGTATTCATAGAACTTAGAACTACAGAATTAGAATTATCTGATGTGAATATGGTGCAAATTTCAAATCTTAATGAATTTATATTAGGCCTGCAAGTTTTTAATGAAAGTTTTGTCATGCTTGGTCTCCTCATCTCATGCCAACCAAAATTAGATGTTTGGGTGCTTTGTGAAGGATAATAAATAGGGCATGTATGTATTCTCTTAAACAAGACTCAAATAATATGAGTTTATCAACAAACATGTTTGGTACTAAACTCATCATGAAGCACAGCACCATTAAGCCTCAGAAATGGTCAATACATTACAAGCTTAACAAACAAACCACAAATATCCAGGTTGGTATGCCACCAAAAACCAAAGCCACGGAGTATAGCACCTCAAACAAAATATGCATATATATGTTCAAGGTATAGACTTTAACGTCGGTTTACCGCAAGGATGGGTGAGGTACGCGGGGTCGAACTGGGGTCTTTGATGGGCTTATCCTGCAAATGCATCAATATTAAGATTAATAAAGGATTGACCCTCAAAAAACTGATGCTAAACTAAATATTCTTTCAAGTCTCCCACATTGGCTCCACGAACAATTTTGGATCAACTTCATGGCTTTTGAACTTAAGTTCTCATTTTGGGCTTACGACCTAACATTAATGCTCTGATTGAGAGATGACACAACAAAGGGTGACCTGGAAAATATTTAACATTGGTCAAATGTTTCCCACGTTAAATTACTAGCTGGGTTAAGTACGCATTCAATATTGCTGGTTGCGTGGGAGTCGTTGCTAATCTCACTCAGAAGGCTAGTATTTTGATTCGAACTTCCCTTTCGGGCCTTTTGTCTCTAATATGCAAAGAGATGATTATCGCCGCAAGGGTGAGAAATCAGCAGTCTGAACAATAGTCGAAAACAAATGATACCTTATCGGAAGCAATCCCAAAACAGCACCGCTGCAATTCAGAGCAGCAATTGCACTTTCAGCCTGTCTCATCCAAAGAAAGGTATATATTTCATCCAAACTCGCCGAATGCCAGAAAAACAAGATACGGATAAGAGCCAGGAAAACGACAGTTAATGGAAAGAAACAAGAATCAACACAAATGCCATCATCGAAACTTTCACCAAATCAAATGGTATACGCTGGTCGACAGATACAAGCAAGCATATGAGAAAAGACGGTGTTGTGAAAGACCAGACTTGCTTATCAGGTTTTGTGTTCAAAATAAAATGCAATGTAAAGTGAGTGTTTGCGGAAGTAACATAAGTCGTCAACCCAGTTGGCGACTTCAAAGTGAAGACGTCAAATGAATTGGAGTCTTTTTCTTAATTTATTAAAGACGTCAACTGAGTTGGCGTCTTCAATATAAAATTATGATGACACCAACTCGGTTGGCGTCTCCAATAAAGATGCCAATTCTATTGTCATCTTCTTTAGAAGATGCTAATTGAATTGACGTCTTCAAATACTATATAATCCGTCATCTATTCTACATTCTTCATCCACTCGAAACACAAAGTTTCTTCTGCTACATCTTGGCTTTAAGAAATTCTCGCTTTTATTTTATAATCTAGTAAAATTTTGAATATGCTCTGTTGTTGCAGCTTTGACTGATCTTCTATATCAGAAAAGATTTTACGGAAGGAGAGATGTGAGTTATAAATGTGGCTAGTGGGAAAGCTTTGTTATTGTGTTGGAGTGAGAATTTTCATGTTAAATTGTTAGTTATTACTTATTACTCCTCTTGTGCTTTCTGTTTTGGCCAAAAACATTTTGTTCTGATTCTCTTGAATCTATTTTCTAACCCAGAATAATTCATAATTTCGTGATAAAAAATTGATTTATTTTACAATATTAAGAAATAAATTTATTAATTACTTGTTATAATTTTTGATTTTGTATTATTTTATATTTTAAGAATTAATTTGATTCAAGTTTTAATTGGGGAGGTAATATTTTACAAGATTCTGAATCCGTTAGATATGATCGTGGTCCATCAAGAGGGACAACCATATATCGTACAATGAATTTTGTACAATTATTAAACGAAGCACATAATATCACTGGGTTTGATCGCAACCAGTTCCTTTTGAAATTATATGCTAGACATGTATTTGAAGATTTTTGGAGATATGACAAACTATAATTTTACGTATTGCCGGAGCTGTCAGAGAACATAATTCTACCTAACATTAATAATGCACAACCCCGTGTATATTTAACAATAACATATGTCATACTATGCTCATTGAGAGGACTATTCACTAAATGATCCTTCAAAGCAGACAACAATAACTTTGCACCTTTAAACTGTGTCGTATCTGGTGCAAATCCCAAATGGCGACGTCAATATTCTTGCCACTCGGGTATGGTCCTATCATAATCGGTGTATGACACAACAATATCATCTATTGGCAGATCCCAAATAACTGCAATGTCTTGCAGTGTGATAGTCGCATCTCCGGATCTAAGATTAAATGTGTGTCTCAAGGCGCAATCTCTCTACTAACACCGTGATTAGATGAGTGTCAAGCGTAACCTTATTACATCTATATACCCCACAAAACCTAATCTCATGTAACAAACTTACAACACGTGTATCTAATGGGCAAATATCCCAAAAATAGCCACTCAGATTTCTCACACGCAAGGTCCTATTAATATCACCAGCCCACACATCTTCAGATCGATGACATTACTGTAGTGACAAATTGACATTATACCTTAATAATGGGGCATGTTTAATTTTTTATTACTTGAGTTGTACTTAACACTTGGCCCATTTTATGCGAGAGAGACAATACAAGAGGGGTTTTCTAAATAACCCAAATTAAAATGATAATTTACAAAATAACTCAAATGTGGGTGTTAACAAAATAACCCAAGTTGCCAATCCAGTTGACGTCTCCAATATTGGTTGGCAACTCCAGTATTATAAACCATAGCCGCCCCCTCCCTTTCTCCTCATCCGAGTTCCCCTTCCTTCCCATCCTATCTTTTGTTCTTCCTCAAATTTCAAGGTTTTTTACTTCAATTTTGTTCAATTTGCTTACATTTCAACGAGAAACTATCGATCACGCACCGATTTCGTCTAAGCTATAATATTTTGGAGGTAAGAATTTATAGTTTTGGGTTATTTTTTTATAGTATAATTGAAATTTGTTTAGTTGTTATGGTCGATTGTTGGTGTGATTTATGTATGGTGTTAGTTATTTGGAGTAAAAATTATGATTTTGATAACAGAGATGGCGGAAATTGGTCACAATGGCGGCGACAAGTTGGAAGTTGTGGTGGATGCTGGATGTGGCGATGGCTCACCGGCGGCTGCCGACTGTGGAGGTGGCACACCAGCGGCTGTCAGTCGCCGCAGCGCCTAGGTGCCGGCCGTGGAGGTGGCACACCAGCGGCTGTCGGTCACCGCAGCGCCTTGGTGCCGGCCGTCGGGCTTCGTTATTTATTGTCGTCCGTGTTTGCTCGCTGTAGGTTTGGTTTATTTTATTTACTTAATATGATATATATACTAATGAATTTTTGTTTCATATTACAAGATGGATCTGATGAGAGCGCCAGACCCGACTGACGATCATTTATTGTCACTACAGTCATGTCATCGATCTGAAGATGTATGGGCCGGTGATATTGATAGGACCTTGCGTGTGAGACATCAGGGTGGCTATTTATGGGATCTTTGCCCATTAGATACATGTGTTGTAAGTTTATTACATGAGATTGGGTTTATGGGGTATATAGATGTAATAAGGTTACGCTTGACCCTCATCCAATCACGATGTTAGTAGAGAGATGTCGTCGTGAGACACAAACATTTCAAAATCCGGAGATGCGACTATCACACTGCAAGACATTGCAGTTATTTGGGATCTGCAAATAGATGGTATTGCAGTGTCAGGCACCGATTATGAGGATCATACCCGAGTGACAAGACTATTGTCATCGTCATTTGGGATTTGCACTAGATACAACACAGTTAAATGTGCAAAGTTAGTTGTCTGCTTTGAAGGATCATTAGATGAATAGTTCTCTCAATGAACTTAGTACAGCAGATGATATTGTTAAATATACACGCGGTTGTGTATTATTAATGTTAGGTGGAATTATGTGCCCTGATATATCTGCAATACTGTAAAATTATAGCCTGTCGTATCCTTGAAAAATCTTTGAATACATGTCTAGCATATAATTTCAAAAGAAACTGGTTGAAATTGAACCCAGTGATATTATATACTTCGTTAATAATTATACAAATTCATTGTATGATATATGGTTGTCCCACTTGATGGACAACGATCATATCAAACGGATTCAGAATCTTGTAAAATATTACCTCCTCAATACAGTAAAACTTGAATCAACATAATTTGTAAAAGATCAAATGAAAAAGTTCAAAAATTATAACAAGTAATTAATAAATTTATTTCATAATAATATTTAAAAATTCAAGTTTTTATGGCAAATTATGAATTATTTTGGGTAAGAAAAATTTAGATTCAAGAGAATCAGAACAAAATGTTTTTAACCAAAACAGAAACCACAGAAGGAGTAATAACATAACACAACAATTTAACGTGGAAATTCTCACCCCAATACATCAACAAGGTTTTCCCACTAGCCACACTTATAACTCACACATCTCCTTCCGGTAAAATCTTTTATGATGTAGAAGATCAACCAAAGCTGCAACCACGTAGCATACTCATACTTTTACTAGATTATAAAAGAAAAGAGGAAATTTCTTAAAGCCAAGTGCTAGAAGAAGAAATTTTGTGTTTTGATTGAATGATTAATAAATAGGAGATGGCGGATTATATGTAGTTGAAGACTCCAATTCAATTGGCATCTTCTCAGAAGATGCCAATGCAATTGAAATCTTCTGAAGAAGAAGATGTCAATGAATTAACATCTTTATTGGAGACGTCAACCGAATTGTCATCTTCATAATTTTATATTGAAGGCGACAATCAGTGGACGTCTTTAATAAAGTAAGAAAAAGACGCCATCTTGGCGTCTTTAATAAAGTAAGAAAAAGGCGCCAACTGAGTTGGTGTCTTCACTTTGAAGTCGCCAACTAGGTTACTTTCGTAAACACTCACTCACATTTCATGTTATTTTGAACAAAAAAATTTATTTAAGGTTATTTAAATAAAAAACCCCTGCTTACCTACTATAGAATCTCAAGTTCACACGAGGAACAATATTCATTGATAAGTATCGGACATTCAATTTTATGATTGGGGAAAAATGCAAATTTTACTCAAGTAAGGTAGATTCAATAAAATAAAAGGAACATAAGAACTCAAAGGTTATTGTAAACCTAATCAATGGGAACAAAAAAAAAAATAGATCAACTAAATATACTAGCAGACAGTCGAGGAGCAAGAGATTTTGAGTCGAATCCACTGTTTCACATAGCCATAATGGATTGCATAAAATTATCATTGAGCTATTCTAGCCACTCAGGTCCATATCATAAACATTAATTGACAATTCATTTAATCGAACTGCAGTGGATAAAAGTACAATGTCGGAATCCCAAGTATTAAAAGAAAGAAAACATGGCTATTTAGCTTGCATCACCATTCCAAACCAAGTTGAACAGAAAAAATTTAGTTCTTCTTACCCTTACAAACTCCACAAAAGCTATTCGAGTCGGATGCCGATAGTCTCCCAGTAACCTCAGATGCAGAACCTGTATCAACCAATACACATCCTACCACATGATTGATGATTTCATTGAGAGTAATTATGGGCCATCATAAGAGAAGCCACAAACCTCTCCACAAATGGACTCAAAAAAGAGTTTCACATCAGCTTCGGTAACCTGGTCAACACAAATCATACATATGTCACAATGAATGATTGTAAACCACATGTCAAACGGATGGTTAATTTCAAAGCTACCTTTTTATCAATATTCGTGCAATAAATAGTTCTTGCGCACATCTCTCTTTCATCTTCAGACTAGTGTCATGCCGATAGAAATAAAATTAGTGTTTTATTGTTCCGTCTGAAAAAGTTTTGCGAGTGCCTAAAATGTAACAAAAATTCTCACCCTTGGCAAGAATGTTGGATTGACAGGTGCGATTGCAGTTTTGGAAAGCAGTATTTTCACTGGATAAAAACCTAGCATAGTTCCTGTCAAGCTCAAAGCATTTTGTGCCCCTTCTGCAAGGGGTGTGACATGGTATATATATATCAATATGAAGAGAATTTGTCAAAAAAATAGACAGGTGATCAGGTCATAAGCATACCCTGATCGGTAAATTCCACAAAGGCAAAACGAAGCACGGAGTTAGGGTCACCACAAATGCGACAATCCACAACCTTCATCACGAACAATGCAGAAAAGATTCAAAAGTTTGTTGGCAAGTAAACGCAAGTCAAATGCAAAGTCATATTGGCGAATAGTAACACATATAGACCTGTCCACAATTTATGAAAAGAGAAGCAAGTTGCTCTTCAGTAACCTGCATTCACAATGTTGCTACTCCAAATTTATTAAACTATTTACACTGTCAATATGAATGAGTGAATTAAAACAACACAATGAGCGCCAAGAATTTTCGTATAGGGGAGTGAAACTATAACTCGATAAAGTTAGGGGGCGAAATTCAACATGTCTGACTCTATTGTATAATATACAAAAATATAATTTAAAAAAAGACTACAAAAATTTCAAATGGAGGGGGCCAACGATCGTGGCTTTCCTCCTCCGACTCCGGCACTAATGATGGCAGAATTCTAATAACCTGGTGATCGATGTCAGATACATAAACTGTCCTCCTAATTACATCTTCTCTTTGAGCTATGCTTGTTCGGCTATTCATCCTCCGCTTCCCTTGAGCATAGCCAATTTTCTTCTGTACATTGCAAACCGGTGACTAATTTCCTTAAACCTTAATATGATAAAAATGGTTGAAGATAATAACAAATGAACTCTCATTTTCACTCTCTTAATCCAAATTAACCAGACTTTTGACATTTCTGACTTTCATTTCAATCGAGTTAAAACAAAATGAGCAGCAATTAATAAAGGAGATCACTGAAACTGAATAGAAGTAAGAGGTTCAGTATTTCCTACCTTCAATTAAGTTACCCTTTCGACCAAAATAAAGATAAAACACAAGAAACAATAACAACGGAACAAAATAATAAGATCCCTTTGGATTGAACTTAAAACATAATCATTTTATTTAAGAAACAAAACAAAATAGAAGACGAACCTTTCTAAAAGAATTCATAGTTGCGACTCCATAATTAACAAGCTGCGGCATTACAAAATTGCTAACATTATAGCCAAAGTGTCCAGCAACTGCAGCCGTCGCCGCTTCAGCATATGCCGGTGGCAAAACCAGACTGTGGTTCCCGCCGCCCCCAATAGTGGCCAGCGATGGCGGAACAAATTCCTCGGCCATGGGGTTCAATTTAGACAGCATTTCCTCTAATTCTCTTATCTCTTTCTTAAACCCTTCCCCCTCATCATCCTCTCCGTTCATCTTAACTTCTCCATGACCTCTTGCGACTTCATTTCCGTTGATGTGGAGCTGTTGCTGATGTCGGTAGCGACGATGGTGATCCGCCGAGAAGTCGTTTTGGTGGTCCGCACTATTCGATGTCGGAATCACGTTAACCCCGGAACTATCCACCACCGCCATGATCAGTATATTCTTTCTTTCTTTTCTTCCTTTTATTCAATAAAACAAAGAAACCCAGAAAACAATCCATTCTGTCCCAGCAAGCAATCCATTATTTAAGTGGATCGAAGCTAAGAATTCCTTTTTTAAAACGAAAAAAAATAATATCTAGATAGAAAGTTACGCTTTCACCTGACGAAACGGGTCGTCTGAACGCAGTTCAGTCAGCTAGAGAAACTGAGAGACCTTTAGCGAAGACAATTACAGAATTACTATCAAAGAAATGGAAGGATAAAAGGAAAGGGTGAAATGGAGACTGAGCAAATTTTTCTTTTCACTCTTCTTTAGGGTATAAAGGAAATGTTAGTGTAAAGTGTTTGGGTATGTACAGGAAGGAGAAGATTCGGAGTAGACTGGGACTCCATTAAAATGAGATTTTTTTTTTATTTTATATGGTGAGAGTTTTTTTTAATATGTGCGTTATAGTCCAGATTCGAACCCGAATTATCCCAATAAAAGATACGAGTCTTCACCATATGTTTAAGCGCAGAAGCTCAAAAGATGGAGGCTATTTAGGTGTGTTTTTTTTCGTTTTATTTTTATTAATTAAATATGTTTTCTTGATAATATCACTTCAAAAAATAATGAAATAAACATTAATTATAATAACTAAATTTTTAATAACAATGAATTAAATATAAATGATACAGTCCGTCTACTCTAAAATGCAAAAAAAAGAAAAATTATCATCGGATATATCTCAACTGTGTTGTAACTTGTAAGTACTATGATAGTTGCATAAGATTGTATTTTATGAGATAAATATATTATTTAAATACCGGTTCGTAGGAACACGTAATTTAAGGATATATAATATATTGACAAATGACAAGAAGTTAAAATATGTTGATAACTAATATAATATGATAAATTATATAATGTTTGATAAAATTTGATGTTAAATAATATTTTTGTAGTCCATTATAGTTTTATGTAGTTGCATAATCTTAAGTACATGTGTTGCAACAATATATATATATATATATATATATATATAAGGACATTACATAAATATACCATTTTTCAAAACTTCTTTCAACTAAATCTCTCAAAAAAAAAATTCTTTCAACTAAATACATCTTTTAAAAAAATTATTTCAAATAAGTCTATTTTATCAAACCCCAATCTAAATGATCCATTTTCATGACTAATTTACCCTTATTTTTACTGAATCTTTTATGTACTGTTTTTCCGTTAAGTGCATGGTGAATGAAATACCGATCCAGTCGGTTTTAGGTAGAGAGAACAGTTTAAGAATCAAAATATTGAGAGAAGATGACAATGATGAAGCTTTGTCCGGCGACGTCTTGTCGGTGAAATCGATTCTAAAACTGATTCGACCTTTCCAAATGAAGGCATCGAAGAAGGCGAAGTTTACTAGAGATTGTTTCGTACAGAACTTGTGGCTACGAATTCTGCTTCTCCAAATAATTATTTACGCATTACATTTTTTTCTTGGATTAATTCTTTGTTAACGTAATAATCTGAACAAGCCTCTGCTAGCTCTCAATAAAGAAATAATCTCATTTGAATAAAATAATCTGAAGTTAATGGACCCACGTATGACCAATTATAGTGCAACATCAATAAACTTTGCACGACAGTAACAAAACCAAGATTCAACTCAGATTTTATAACCCACAATCGAGCATTTGTCTAGCGGTGTATATAAAGTACATGCACCGCTAGATACATTGATGCACGTAAATTATTGACTAATGCGGTGCATGTAAAACTTTAATAAAATAAATGTAGTATTTTAAGTGCATCACTTCTATCTAGCGATGCATGTAAAAAATAGCTCATGCAATACATGTAAAAATTGGCTCATACGATGCATATAAAAAATTGAAAATGCGATGCATGTAAAAATTTACTCATGCGGTGCATGTAAAAATTTACTCATGCAGTGCATGTAAAAATTTACTCATGCAGTGTATGTAAAATTTACTCATGCGATGCATGTAAAAATCACACATGCGGTGCATATAAAATCTATTGATGTTGTGCATGTAAATATAATATACATGCACTGCTTATATCTAGCAGTATATGTAAATTATATGTATCTCTAAACTCATGCGGTGCATGTATTATAAATACATTGTGTGGCTAGCGATGCATGTAAATTATATGCACCAGATATTTTGGTCTTTTTTTAAAATGATATTTTGGTCATTTTAATATTAGTCGTCAACCCAAAATAGCCACCTTAGTTTGCATTAGCCACTCTACATAATTTATCAGACCCCTCAAAGGTTGTTACAATGGTCTGCATGTTTCCATAAATCTTGACAAATAAATAAGATGCATGTAATTTTATCATCATTTTCACTTTCTTGTATCCAGCGGTGCATGTAATTTACATGCACAGCTAGACTCATGCGATGCATATATCTTGCGGTCCATGTAAATAACTTGATTCCACCAACAGTTTTTATCTACAAGACTGCATCCATCAATTCTTAATTCCCTTTGTAAATGGATTTCATTATCATTATGAATTTTCACAAAATAAGGGCAGTTAAAAATAGAAAAATTTCCATATTATTCATTATTATTTAATTATCACTTTATTGTGTCTACCAGTGCATGTAAATTGCACCGCTAGACTCAAGTGATGCATATCTCATGCAGTGCATGTAAATAACTTGATTCCACCAACAGTTTTTATCTACAAAACTGCATCCATCAATTCACAATTGCCTTTGTAAAGGGATTTCATCATCATTATGAAAATCAGAGACTAATCTCAGTTAAAAATAGAAAAATCTTCACATTTGTCATTATTATCATCATTTTCAGTTTCTTGTGTCTAGCGGTGCATATAATTTACATGCACCGCTAGACTCATGTAAGGAAATTACATGTAATTTCAGTTTCTTGTAGTCCATTATAGTTTTATGTAGTTGCATAATCTTAAGTACATGTGTTGCAACAATATATATATATATATAAGGAAATTACATAAATATACCATTTTCCAAAACTTCTTTCAACTAAATCTCTCAAAAAAAAATTCTTTCAACCAAATACATCTTTTAAAAAAATTATTTCAAATAAGTCTATTTTATCAAACCCCAATCTAAATGAGCCATTTTCATGACTAATTTACCCTTATTTTTACTGAATCTTTTATGTACTGTTTTTTCGTTAAGTGCAGGGTGAATGAAATACCGATCCAGTCGGTTTTAGGTAGAGAGAACAGTTTAAGAATCAAAATATTGAGAGAAGATGACAATGATGAAGCTTTGTCCGGCGACGTCTTGTCGGTGAAATCGATTCTAAAACTGATTCGACCTTTCCAAATGAAGGCATCGAAGAAGGCGAAGTTTACTAGAGATTGTTTCGTACAGAACTTGTGGCTACGAATTCTGCTTCTCCAAATAATTATTTACGCAATACATTTTTTTCTTGGATTAATTCTTTGTTAACGTAATAATCTGAACAAGCCTCTGCTAGCTCTCAATCAAGAAAATCTCATTTGAATAAAATAATCTGAAGTTAATGGACCCACGTATGACCAATTATAGTGCAACATCAATAAACTTTGCACGACAGTAACAAAACCAAGATTCAACTCAGATTTTATAACCCACAATTGAGCATTTGTCTAGCGGTGTATATAAAGTACATGCACCGCTAGATACATTGATGCACGTAAATTATTGACTGATGCGGTGCATGTAAAACTTTAATAAAATAGATGTAGTATTTTAAGTGCATCACTTCTATCTAGCGATGCATGTAAAAAATAGCTCATGCAATACATGTAAAAATTGGCTCATACGATGCATATAAAAAATTGAAAGTGCGGTGCATGTAAAAATTTACTAATGCAGTGTATGTAAAATTTACTCATGCGGTGCATGTAAAAATTTACTCATGCGATGCATGTAAAAATCACACATGCGGTGCATATAAAATCTATTAATGTTGTGCATGTAAATATAATATACATGCACTGCTTATATCTAGCAGTATATGTAAATTATATGTAAACTCATGCGGTGCATGTATTATAAATACACTGTGTGGCAAGCGATGCATGTAAATTATATACACCAGATATTTTGGTCTTTCTTTAAAATGATATTTTGGTCATTTTAATATTAGTCGTCAACCCAAAATAGCCACCATAGTTTGCATTAGCCACTCTACTTAAATAATTTATCAGACCCCTCAAAGGTTGTTACAGTGGTCTGCATGTTTCCATAAATCTTGACAAATAAATAAGATGCATGTAATTTTATCATCATTTTCACTTTCTTGTATCCAGCGGTGCATGTAATTTACATGCACAGCTAGACTCATGCGATGCATATATCTTGCGGTCAATGTAAATAACTTGATTCCACCAACAATTTTTATCTACAAGACTGCATCCATCAATTCCTAATTCCCTTTGTAAATGGATTTCATTATCATTATGAATTTTCACAAACTAAGGGCAGTTAAAAATAGAAAAAATTCCATATTATTCATTATTATTTAATTATCACTTTATTGTGTCTACCAGTGCATGTAAATTGCACCGCTAGACTCAAGCGATGCATATCTCATGCAGTGCATGTAAATAACTTGATTCCACCAACAGTTTTTATCTACAAAACTGCATCCATCAATTCACAATTGCCTTTGTAAAGGGATTTCATCATCATTATGAAAATCAGAGACTAATCTCAGTTAAAAATAGAAAAATCTTCACATTTGTCATTATTATCATCATTTTCAGTTTCTTGTGTCTAGCGGTGCATGTAATTTACCTGCACCGCTAGACTCATGTGATGCATGTATCCTGTTGTGCATGTAAATAACTTGATTCTACCAACAGTTTTTATCTAGAAGACTACACCCACCAATCATAATTCCCTTTGTAAAGATATTTCATCATCATTATGAATTTTCAAAAACTATCTCAGTTAAAAATATAAAAATCTCCACATTATTCGTTATTATCATCATTTTCACTTTCTTGTGTCTAGCGGTGCATGTAAAATTTACATACTGATAGACTCATGCGATGCATATCTCATGCAGTGCATGTAAATTACATGCACCGATAGACTCATATCTGTCTTTTAACCAGAAACAATGATAGATGCACTAAGAGTTTCAATTTTCTGAAACCATTGACATTTTCAGAAAACTCAACCAATGAAATGTTTTATTTCATTTCAGTAAATATGTCATTTGATCATAATGGGTAAATTCTTGTGAATACCTCATCTTTACGTAATGTTTTATTTCTTTTCAGAAAGCCCAACCAATTTTATTCTTTTACGCCATTTTTGGTACGGCTCCATCTTGTTGGAAATGCAAATACCTCATCTTCGCACATTAATCCATGAAGAGAACGATTCGATGGAATGGGTGAGAAATTACAGAAAATTTTGAGCATTTTTCTGTGTAACATGGAGAAATTACAGAAATAAAATTGAGAAGACGATTCGAGTTTGAGACGCAGCGAGGAATATAATAGTTTATGGATATGTTGGTCATTTTGTCCTAAAATGGACCTAGTTGAAAGCAAAAATATTTTGGTGGACTGGACCGAAAAACTTTCTCTTCTTGGTATTGGCCCGAAATTTTCCATATATATATTCTGAATCCATTATTATTTCACATAATCGATGTGGCCAATAGTTTATTCAAAAGGCCAACTGACAAAGCACGTAAGTAATTAGATAAACTACGTGGTTATATAAAAGACGTGGCGAGCCTAATATGTTTGAAAGTAAATAAATACATGAAAAAGGTGAAATGCACGAAAAATAAAAAATAAATTTAATATTTATCCGACTAGGTTTAATATTTATTATAACATCCTAAGTTTCTTTTAAATATAAAAACATATGTCCGAAGTTAACCATTTATGTTATCATGAGATTAGCATGTTATTTTTTATAATTATACTAATCAAAAGATCGAGTTAATTGCATTGGATGCACCTATGAATTTCCAAATTGCATGTAGCCCTTTTAGTAAAACTAATAGACAACTAAGATTGTGTGTAATTACTTATTCAAAACGTTTTATGTTGTTTTTTGTTTAAAGTTGGAAAAAAATGATTTTAAGCAATAACATTGAGTGTTTGCTATTAAGATAAAACTTCAAATTATTACAAAATTACCATCACATAAGTAAAAGCAGTGAAACACATCTCATTACTTAGTTCTCTACTTCTACTTTTTGCCTATTTATGTTTAGAGAACTATAGCAGAAGCAATGAAATAAAGCACTCAAAATCTATTTTTTTTGTCTGAAATTAGATAAGGAATTTTGAAAAGTAATCACAAATATCCACTAAATCATTTATGTTTTAAAGCACATACTTAAGATCCCAAAATACAGTTGGTATATTTTTTCTTGCTTTTATGACATGTATAGCTACCAACTTTAAGCACGTAGAATTTTAAGCTTGTGCTTTAAAAAATAGTAGACCGTTCGAAATTAAGTTGTGTGGTGGGTGCAGTTGTACTCTTAATTTTGTTTTTTTTTTAATTATACTTTACTTTTCAAAAATGATATTTTACTTTAAAAAATTGTATTTTTCCTAAAAAGTATCCTATATTTTTATATTTTTTACCCCAGAAATAAAAATTCTAAATTCTATAAATTAATAGACATAGTAATTGAAATTTAAGATCACATTAATTAAGAAACAAAGGCACATAAAATTGTAAGAGAAAATTACAAGAAAGTATCACCTACAAAAACATCTTTCAACTAATCACTCAAAATATCTTCTTTCCAACTAATTACAGCTTTCAAAAAACTTCTTTCAACTAAATATATTTTATAAAACCCTATTATAATTAGTCAATTAATTATAATTAAAATACCACTTGCTCCAGACCGAATAATTCTTTGCTACCCCATGGGGCGTTGCCCCATGGGGTACATCTGACCACACATTGGGAATATTCCCGTAGGAATATTCCCAATGTGTGGTCAGATGTACCCCATGGGACACCGCCCCATGGGGTAGCCAACACATCACCCTCCAGACCTCCATCTTCCAAACCTTTCCCCACTTTCCCACCTCCACATATTTTATTGATCCTATCTCCCTCGCCCTTTGGCCTCTCCCTCCTCTGCATCCCTCCATCCACTCGCCAGAGAAAACTCTTTCTCAGCCCCCCCACCCCCCACACAACGAGGCATGAACAAACCGGTCCGCCATAGATACTCCTCGCGGAACATCAATTAAGAGGCCAACGGCATAATCCGCAACATCATCGGAGAAGGTGTCGCCGGTGCTAGTGACACGAATGCGGCGGTGGCGGCAGGCGAGCATGTCAAAGTGATTGACTCCAGTGCTGGATACCATGACGCATTCGACGGAAGTGTGGCGATCGAGGTCGGCAAAGTTAAGTAGGGTGGGACCTACACAAAGCATGACACACGCGGATTTGGAGAGGGTGGAGAATGATGGGTGGTGCGGGTTGGCAAGCAGGTCGAGGACGGTGAACTTGGTGTGGAGAGAGGGGGAGGGATGAGGGTTTGAATGAAGGGCATCGAAGGAGGAGAAGAATGTGTGGGGATTGAGTTATTCCTCCTCTATGTAGACCTTCACCCCATGTCGACCTCTAGCTCGACCTTCAAGTAGACTTTGGTCGCAGTAATAAAAAACATACTCCACGCAACAATACGTACATTAAATTGAAATATATATATATACTAGTTAATTTGGCGCAGTGAGCTTATAACCTGGTATATATATCCAACAAAGCGTCCGACACAAGTTCAACAGACAGTTCCAGAGAATAAAAAGATAGTAATACGCATTGAACATACATAATCGTATGTATATAAAATCAAATAAGTTGGAGTGAACATAAGTCTACCCAACAGTACACCATAGCAATAGTTGACATATGATATCCTTGTAGGGCCCAATAGACTATCTAAACAAAAGTCATCTACGAAAGTGCAGTAGTAGATTACATCAATCATAATAAAAGTAATCTCAACGAGCTCAAAAAAACCAATCAAAAGTTGTTCGCAAGAGTTTTCAAAATGACGATGGCTAGAATTATAGTTTATATTTATTGTTGTAGTTGCATTGTTATTTTAGGATATTGCTCTTATTACTTGCTATGGCCTCAAGATTAATGAATCATCTTACTTTTATAATTATTTATATACTTTCTGACAAATAATGAATGTAAATGTGACGTCCAAAATTATTATCAAACAAGTAATATATAATTATCATAATTTAATTTTTCTAATTTTTTTGATATAATCTCCTTATACATGAAGAAAAAATTTGATGTCAAACACCATAACAAAGGTAATCGAGAACAATCACATATTAACAACGGGTCGTAGGTAAGCCAAAACTCAAAATGTATACAAACAAGCAAAACTGACGACCTATAATCTACCAAAAATTCATCATGCCGAATATTTTATAAAAAAATATTATTAAAGTTTGCCACAACGAAAACTTATTTTTAACTCTTTTTTTTTTAAATAAGTTCATATAAAAATTTATTATTAAAGTTTGCCACGAGAAAAATCTATTTTGAACTATCTGTTTTTTTTAATTCATACTTGACAAAATCAACAAGTTTTTTTCTAAAAAAAAAAAGATAACATTTTAAATTTTAAAAATTGAGATAAGATGGATGCACTGTTGGGTCAAGGGTTTTGATATAATCTCCTTATATATTAAGGGAATATTTGATGCCAAACATCAGAACAAAGGTAAATAGGTAATACAACATATTAGCAATGTTCGTAGGTAAGAAAAAAATCAAAATGTACATAAACAAGCAAAATCGACGACATGTGATCTACTAGAAATTCATCATACCGAATATTTTATAAAAAATACAAAATAAAAGAAAAAAAAATAAAAAAAATTTAAAATAAAAAAATAAAAAAAGTAACGTAATGGTACCATTACGCCACATATATAATCTGGGTAATATTTTTTTTTGCAGAAAAGATTTTATTATTTTCGCATGTGAGAACTTTAATTTTTGTCTGTTTATACTATTGTCATTTTTTAGTTTAATAACTATTACTCGCTTGATAGCCCATTTAATAAGGAATTGGTGAAAACAAGCGATTGTAATTGAAAGACGGTTGAATATCTCATTTTAGGAGTCCAAGTTTGACCAATTTAATTCTTTTAAAGGTGAAAGATATATTGATTATTAGAGTAATAAAGAATTAAAGATATCGTGATTGAGGGATAATAACTGAGATTCTCTTCTCGCGTCGATTAATGTAACTTTGGAAATCTATATATAAACTTCAAAACATTATAAATAACAATCAAGAAATTCTTGTATGTATCAGGTCATGTGACTTATACACCTACACATATATATACATATAGATATATAAATATATATATTGGTGTATTGCAGAATCGATACAAACAATAATTTCTCGAAACAATTTTAAATATGTAACATCGATTCCTTATCACGTTTTATAATTGGTGCTTAGCCGACGCACAGATCTTTTTTCCTTTATTCATTTTCCCACAACAAAGACAACACGACCATTTCCCCTATAAATCTCTCTCCAACTTCCCCCACTGAATAAAAACATTTCCCCTTGGGCTTGTAGCTATAACATCAACAAAGTAATCTTCTTCAAATTTCTTTTTTTGCGCAGAAGCCTCTATCGATCTGTACTAAATATGGTGATTATGTCGATTTTCAGTTCATTCAATGTTCTCTGCGCCGAGTCTTTTGGCCACATACGAACCAGTTTTTTGGCTCCGGCTCCTTCCAAGAATCAAATCCAACAGCAATCCTCGAAGCCGATGGCTGCTTCGAAAATTAACGATTCAAAGGAGGACAAAGAAGTAAATAAAAATAAACCGTTGCAGCCTTCGACGAAGCCAGAAGTCCACAGGAGGCCGAGGTTCGCGCCGGAGCTCGATGGGGTCAATTGTTTTGAGACTATTCTACCTTACTGATTTTTATTTTTATTATGTATGAATAACATAAGCGCCGAGTATATACAACAAAACAAAAATATATAGTTATGTTGAGATTTTTTTTGTTTTGTTTTTGATGATTTATTAATCGTGAGATAATGTATTCGATTGAATTGAATCAACTATTTCTTTGATGAAGGATGTAAGTTGCGTTTCTAACTATAAAGATTACCCCTTTTGTCTTTTGTTCTAAAAATATCTTAAAAATAGACAGATTACCTCATATAGTTTAAAAATATGCATTTTATCCATGTTATTTGGAATATATGTACTTTACTCCTTATAGTTTGTGAACATGTGCAAAATATTTCATCCATCAATGCCATTTTTTGAAACCACAATAGGTAAAGTACTTATATTCAAAATAAAGGGGCTAAAATACATATTTTTAAATCACATTGAAGTATCTGCCTATTTTCAAAATCACAATGAGGTAAATGCATATTTTCAAACAACATGGTTCATCTGTCTATTTTCAAAACCACATAGGTTAATTCGCCGTTAGTTTCTAATTTAATTGAATTTAGAACGGTTTTGTTTCTTGACTTGATAACGACTTGAATTATTAAAAAAAAAAATATTAATTCTAAATCACGTTTGAGGTTCCAAACGCAACCAAGTTCATTTACGAAACGGAAAGGATTCATTCTTGAAGAGAGCTTTTTTTAATGAAAAAACTCAAATCAATCATTAGAAATATATATTTATATAAATTTATTAAAAATAAATAATTAGGAACAAAAATATTGAAAGGTGTCTTTATTTTGCTTCTTCAAATCCATTTTTGAAAAATTGCTTCGAAAACGAAGAAGCTCAATCAATCAATTGTTGAAATAAAATGCTATATCTCGAATAATAATAAAATTTAAAATTCTTACTAAATTATCAGATTATTTGATTGGTCAATAGATATTTATTAGAATAATAAAGTCAATCTCAATCTCTTATATAGTCGTGTTGTGTTGTCCTTAAAATTAACAGGGAAAAAAAACGTGCAGTTTGAATTGTATTAGCCGCAATAATTGATACACTTTGGGCCAAAATATTTGGATAAGCTTTTATATATTATGACGATATATAAAACATGCATTTTTATATCAGTACTGATGCTGCCATTGGCCAGCACTAGTCTTCCAGAGGTAACAAAACACAGGGGTGTTCCGGTACAACAGGTCGAATGGGCCGTGACGACACGGCCTTACACACTCTGTACCAAAACAGGTCATGCCAGACCACGGGCGGGTAGCCCGTTTTGCTATCTAACAAAAAGTAAAAGCCATCATAAAAATAAAATTTTGAGTTTTTAATTTAATTCCCATCTTTTAAAAAAAAAATTATTATTGCACAAATCAAAGTCTGTAAGTTTCGTTTTGCCTTTGGATATGAGAAACGTTTCTTGTCTTCGCATTATTCTTTTCTTGTCTTTCTCATCATGTCATCTCAAGATTCATTTAATCATCAAAAGGTAAACTTCTGAAGAAATCAAGAACCTTGGAACTCAACCCTGAATAAAAAATAAAGAAAGACTCTGCGTTAAAGCATCAGCAGCACCTGCTGCAACTAGAATTGGGATTTATTTTTCTGCGTAGAGATATCCACAGAAAACAGGTAAAAACACATGGGCAGACCCAATATTACTCAGGAATAGTGGCCGAAAGCTGATTTGCTTTAAAAAATCAGGTATAAATACTTAATGTACCTCCAAGACTAGATGTTCACTGCAGCAAATACATGAAACTGGAGATGGGATATGAGCTTCGATGAGCAGTATTGTTGCAGAAGTGACTCTGGCTGAAACGCCAAAATTTTCACCACAGCTTGATGGTGTATCTTGTTTTGAAGCCATAACATAATCAATTAGAAGTTTATGTCAACAACTGTTAATTGATAATGTTCGGTTTCTCCGAGTTCAGGCTCTCACGATTATCGACTGTATCTTCTACTCCATATCCAATATGCTGGAAATTTTTTGTGGAATTGTGGGTGGATTATGTGGCATCAGACGCTTTGATAGAGAATAATACGTTACAAAACAAGGAGAAACAGAAACATTGCCCAATATCTTGGGGATGAAGATGAGCATGATACACCAAGCTTTGCACTTTCTATTTAAAGCGTGAATTACTACAAACCAGAAATTAGGTGGAGTTGTGCTAAGAAAACATCTCCTCAGACTCTGCATCACAATTCTACTCAACTTTACAGGAACCATTTCGTAAGATTTTATCAAACACTTCCAAGAAATGCCTTCTCCCTAAGCAAAAGCCGTTTTCATATCACCCAGGGTTAATTTGTAGCTGATTCAACCACAACAGTCTCCAGTTGCTGAGTTTCACCGTTACTTTTGGGGATAATGAGTCCGTAACCTCCGGACTTTCTTTTGTAAACTATGTTAATCTCACCTGAAACGGAGTAGGATGAACTGATAAGCGACTTGGAGACAGTTGAAAGTGTAAGATGATCGGTATGCACGTACCAGTTTCCTCGTTTCGAAAACCATAGAAGTCATGATTCACATTTTCAAGTTGCTCAACTGCCTCCATGACAGTTAATGGCGGCATGTCAAAATACTTTGTACGGACAATCTGCAAAACAAAGCTTAGAATGAGAGATTGAAATTGAAATGCTGTATTGCCGTATTCAACAAATGTGTTACTCTTTTTCAACCCTTCTTGTACATAATGGAGTTATTTCGAACTGCAGAACAATAAAGGAAGTTCCACAGTCGGAGACTAATATAGGAACACAAAAATTACGAGATCGCTATCGAAATATTCACAAAGTAGCAGTTGAAATAAAAACCTCATCGATTATGTCTTCTTGTTTATCTCCTTCTTGAGGAAGGGGCTCTAAATCCTCCACAACTTCAGGCACGTCTGGATCCCTAACCTTCTGCCTATCGAAACCCTTCATATGACGACCATGGTCTGTGTCTTTCTCCTTAATCTTCCTCAGCTTTCTTTGTATAATAGAAGATACCATATCTATACTTCCGTAAAGTGACTCAGCATCTTCCTCTGCTCGAATTACTCCATGCTTTTTCGAAAACAAAGTCACCTAAATTTCAGCCACTTGTCAAAATCAACGAATTAAAGCAATCCATTCAATGCATGCATGATAGGTTTCTTTTGAGTATTGAGTACAGATCACACCTCACATCTTCTTGATTTAGGGCCTCTCCCAATCTCTCCCCCGCGAAGAGACAATCTAACATCTACCTCCCTGACAAGTTGGCTATACTTTTGAACTGCCTTACCCAACTTCTCTTCCACGTAGCTCTTCACCGTTGGAGTCAACTGTATTAGCACAAAGCATTGAGTTTAATATATTCAAACCAAAAATAGAACAGAAAAAATGAAACTGCTTATATAAGTTTACAAGGTGGAAGAATCAAAAGATCAAGCATTTATCCTGCGATCATTAATGAGAATACAATTAAAAAAAACACACTACTAGATCGACGCAATCGGTACATCCCTCTTTCAAAGACTCAAAACTCCTTATATTACAGGTAGTCTTTTAATAATTGTGACCTTGACATAAGTGGCCACATGAATATCTTGGTCAGGCCAGCATAATGGAATATTTTTTGAAAAGAATCGAAATTGATTCATAAAGTTAAAATGTACGATGGAGGGATAAGACACATTGTTGAGAATTGTTGTCCCACATTAGGAAGTTGAAAGCTATATTTGCTCCTTATAAAAGATTCTGGATTAATCATATAACAATTAATTCCCAATGTGGGACAACTCTCAACACGCCCCTCACATGTGACATTATTTAAGCCAAACACATTGATTGATAACGTGGGCGACGGTGAGCATGTGAGCGGAATAGTCAATCACATGAAAAGCCTGTTTTGATACCATATTAAAAATGCAAGTGATTCCAACTCATTACCAATTGGTTTTGAGTTGGAGCCACATGTATTTTTAAGATGGTATCAGATTTTCCATGTGACTAAATATTCTGTCTGCATGCTCACTGTCCTCCGTGTTATCAATTCACGTGTTTGACTTATATAATGTCACATGTGAGTAGGCGTGTTGAGAGTTATTGTCCCACATTGGGAACTTGAAAACTATATTTGCTCCTTATAAAGATTATGGGTTACTTGTATTATAACCAATTGGTTATGATTAGGAACCTCGTGAATTCTTAACAACCCTTATCAGGAAAACAAGTTGCCAAGATTGTTGCTTTAGACTTAATTCTCAAATCGCCCCAATCAGGATCCCTAATTTTGATTCGAGCATATTACGGATTTATTGATTTAGGCTAATATAGGTGATCGCCAAAAATAAAAAGTCCAACAATCAACTTCCCACTTTTGATGTCCCAAGATTATAAGGAGAAGGGCATGGGTCGCTAGGTCTGAGTCATAAAAGCGATCAAAATTCTCCCAAAGTAGGATTTGAACTTACGACCAGTCAGTTAACAGCCGACCGCTCTACCACTGAACTACTGAGGAACGACGGACTTAAGGAAGCCGACTCTCGTTCTTTGGACCAACCTATGACAAAAAAGAGTTCGTCACTCTTTCTCACATACACCGACCGGGAGAAAAGGTTACTTGATCACTGGATCAAAGATTTTGACAAGAACTTTCTTTATACATGGAAACAAATTCAATAAGTTTGGTTTCCCAGTTAATTGCTTATTTCCTCTTTCCTCCAAAGTTCACTTTCCACGCTATAAAACTACCCTCAGGGCCATTGATCCGCATACTTGTCGACTTTGAGCGATATGAATACAACAGTTAACACATTACGCACAAATTTATATCCGTATACCCCATAAGAAGAGATTAAAGGAAAAAAGGAAAAACCAAATTCAAAAAATACAAGGAAGAGAACATCTAAAAATCATGCCCAAGGAACAATAGGTACCTCCAACAAGCAGAAAGAAAATTAACAATTCAAGCACAAACTCAATCTTTTATCAACATTTTTCTCTCCTTCTCCACATCAACAGGAAAATAGTTTAAGAAAATACTCTTTTCAGTCCAAGGAACAAAAGGGTACCTCCAAGTTTTTGCCTTGAATAATCAATTTGACAGAAGACAGAGGACCATCCCACGACATCCGAACTCCAATCGATCGTTTGCCGCCACTTTTGACAAAAACTATCTCAAAGGCCCGGAGGCCCATTCCCAAAAGGCAAGAGTTTCGCGAAGATATTGCTAATGGATGAGAATTGTTCGAAGTTAACCAGCCAGAAGATGGAGTGGTGGAGCAAGCAACGTGATGATGATGATTAAAGCTTTTCTGTATACAAGGAGCTGCAATGAGTGTAGCCATTTTGCTGAACCCGCACTAATTACTTGAAAAAAAAAATTGATTGAAGGGGAATTTCTGGCAAAAACAGTAGAATCTCCGAGTGTGAGAGGAGGATCTGTTCGAGATTGATCTATTATCCACATTCGAATGATGGCCAACCCGTGAGAGGACTGAATTAATTTGGTCCCGACACAATTGGGCCTCAGATTCTGGGCCTAAAATTGAGGCCCACTGTAATGTCCAGCTCAATCAATTGGACAAGTGTGATTGTGTGAATGACATTGGCCGCTCGGTGCAAAAAATGATAGATTTTATGGATAATTTATTAACCAAAATAGATTAAATTGTATTTTATAAGAAATATATATTGTTTTTTATTTATTAAAATTCTTTCTCCGGTTGAAATGTGGGTCAAAGTAAGGGCATATTTGTTTTCTCGGAGGCCTAATGTCACACCCCAAATCACATCTATCATACTATAAGTTATATATAGCTACGTAAAAATTTCGGCAGCATCTCCTTTATTTGTATAACATTCGAAGAAACAACAACAACAATATATAAGATTCATATCACCAGAAATAAGATTCATATCACCAGAAACACCATCATACTATTTACATACAATTTTTTATTTTCTCAAAGTAAAATTTTCAAAAGATAGTTCCGCAGATTTAAAAGCCAAAAGTTAACAAAATACTCCCAAGAAACCCACACGCTTTTCAAAAGATAAATCTGCAGACTCAAAAACCAAAATAAGATAATCACATAACACAGCAGGTCGTCATCCATGTATAGCAGATCTCAGAAACCCGTAGGAGCTCATCACCTTGCCTAGTAAGTCTGAGTCTCAGATTCGTCATGCTCACCTACAATGCATGAACTATATGAGCTAATGCCAAGTAAATAAAAATCATGCATGCTATGAAAATGACATGAGACATCAATAACATGTACCAAGATGCATACTCGAAAATATATAATGTTTTATCCAAATTCATATTTTTCCTAGGCCCCTTGTTCCACATACTATGCACCGGAACAGAGCTCTGAACAATATCAATAGGCACACAGCCAATATAGTGGATTGATACAGTCGAATGGCCCATCCTCCCGTGACCCCCAGAGGCACATCACCGAACAACCTCTGCGGTCACCCAAGAAGTATCACACCCGTAGCATCAATCAAAAGAAGAATATCAACAAGTGGTCCATCCCCTCATTATTACCAAGGGCACATCTCGAACAACCCTTTTAATCCTCTGAGGAGTATCCCACCGCTGTACTCAACATATCATATAAGTCTGCCTCGCAAACCTCGGTGCCATAGCAGTTGTCAACAAAATATTTCCTTTTTTCTCAAAATAATGGCATGCATGCCAGACATCAAATATGCGCATGTTTTATGCATGCACATGTGTATGCAGATGAATAATCAATTCAGTTACAACATATCAAATAACGCATAACATCTCCAATATCGCATTTATTCAACCATCCATATCACAATTAATACAACAAATAATACTATGTTCAAGCATTGTAGTTGCAGATTGATTTTTACTTACTTTTTACTGATTGATGTCGCTCGATTCCTATTGCAAACAGTCAATCTACACCATGTAAATATTTATTTCAACAAATAATTCATCAAAGTTCATTTATTATCATCTATCTAAATTTAGTAATTCCTGTACGTAATTTATTCCATCATATCGCTATTAGGATACTTATATCATCATTTAAAATTATAGTAACTCATTTATACACCATTTTATTGAATTCGAAGTTATAACATTAAAATTCCTATAAACTTGAAATGACAACATAATCTCAAAACTTCTTGTCAAATATTGCTTATCATCATATAATCTATCACCTACATTAATTGTATAATTTTCTAGCAATATTAAAAATTTAGGTTTTGCATAAATGCAAGAAAATCCAAGAGAAAACTTCCTCAAATTGAAGATGATAACTCAAGGATTCCGAATATGTAATTTATTTGAAATTTCGGCGACGTTACGAAGTCCAAAAATGAAATAAACCACCAAATCCTTCTCTTTCTCCCCTACTCTACTCTCTCGTGTATTGGATGCTATATGTGTGAAAGTGTGTGTGCGCGTGGGTTTCAAATTTTATCAGATATCACAACTTAAAAACAATTTAAGTCGGTCAACTCATTATTATTATTTTTATTATTATTATTATTATTATTCAAAGCACTCCCTTTTTACGTCAATTCGGGTATCATAACAACCGAGTTTGTGAAAGACGTCTGAATAAAAATTGTAGATCTATATCTTATCTTTCATCTGGATTTGGAATCACACATTAAGAAATCGAACGAGAAAGTTATATATAATCTACCTAAAAATGATATACTTCAAAATTAATTTTCCCCTTCCTCCGATAATTTTTGGCAAAACTCAAAACATGAAAGTGGTTGTTCTATGAGTTATCTTTTTAACGAAATTGACCTCGTCATATTTCGGCGAATTTCAACGAAGATTTAAGCAGCTTTACTAGTATTCATGACTGTCGAACACATATGTTAAACATAGATGCAAGTATTAGACTCGGGTATCACACCTAGACAATAGATAAAATTATTTTAAAAGTATATATTGTATTTAAATATAATATAAAATACAGTGTTTTTTTAAATAATAATTTTATTTTAAAAAAAGTGTAAAAATTAAAAATGGTATTTTTTATTTTAGAAAAAAAAAATAGATCCTGAAATAGAAAACAAGAAAGTTGTGATTTGTTTTAACACTCGCGATGGTTTACGATTCCAGTCAAAGCCACATGCATGGATAACAATTTTAACACAAAACCTGCTTAATATTAATTAGCACCGTTTACAAGATATAACCAACCAAAATATAGAAAACAAAATGCAACAAATCGCAAACATGTGATAAACATAAATACCAAGAAAGGCCAACACAAACCCCTATAAATACGTAGCAATAGACCCAATAGGGTAGTACAGAGCAACACGAGTACAAGATCGACGAACGGAGAGATCAAGGACCACCAGAGCCAATCTGGTCCCCTGAACCAACGCGGCCACAATAAGGTCTAATGATGACTTCCATAAGATCGGAAGGTATACAAGAGGATAATCGGTAGACAAAAACTGATAATAAACACCAAACACACAAGCTCATGTATCTTGAAACTCCCAACAACAATAATCGATCAGAAGAAAACGCTACGTTGGGCATGAAATCGCGAACTCCGGTACTCAAAACCCGAAAAACCCCTTTCACTACTGATAAAACACGAGCATTAATGTACCACCGCCAAGAGAATCATAAAAAAAGATCCATGTAATAAACGCAAACGGTGGACCGCAACAAAAACACTACCAAAAGGCCAAAAAATGGCCTCACCAAAACGATAATTTGGTCAAAGCCACATGCATAGATAATTTGGTTTATGTCATATAAAGCATATGGAAAATTTTATTCTGCCAAAACTTTGTACCATTTAGTTGTGTTTCCTGAAAATGGATTTTTTTCTCTCTTCCATAGTTCTCCCGTGTGGAGCTCTCGGTCGATCTTTGGCTTCTGTTTACTGCTTTTGGTAGCTGTAGTTCGTTGCCGTGGCTTGGGTGGTGGAGGGGCTTTGATAGCTGGTGGAGGATTGGCTGATGGTTCAGTGATGGAGGTGCCCTCAGTGGTGGAGATGGTGGGTGGTTTGGTCGTGATGGAGGTTTCTGTGGCGGTGGTCTCGGGCATGGCGATGGTGGTTAGGCGATGCTGGTGGTGGTGAACTCTCTTCCGGTGGGAAGCTCGGCGGGGATACGCTTGGAGACATCATTTTGCTCGATGGAATGGCCGATGGTAGTTCGGTGGGGGTTTCGGCCTTATTGTTGGTTTTGGTGGTGGTAGCAGGCTAGGCAGTGTTGTCGTGTCCTTTCCACAGGGGATTGGTGTCCTGCTTTGGCTGTCTCGTTTTTTTGTCGACGCTGGTTGCGCATCAACCCAGTCGCTCGGCATGATGGATTTATGGTGGGTTGCGCGGGTTTGGGGAGTGACCCGTACATTCTTTTGTTTGCGACGTGATAGCTCTCTTCTTCTGCTTAGTGGATCTAGTTCTTTATTTTCTACCTATTTCATATATGTGTTGTTTGGTAGATATGTTTTTGTCTGTGGATGTCTTAGTGTGTCAGTTTGTAGATATCTACCTTTTTGTCTCACTGCTTGGGCCTCGCTTGGCTTTGATTATTGGGCGTCTCGGTTTCGTGCGCCATCCAGTGGCGTTCAATGGTCAACGGTTTTCCGTTTGGGATGTGGATAAGAGAGCCTGCTCATTTGGTGGACTTCTATCAGTTTTGTTATCTCGTTTATCTGTTATTGTACCTTCAGATAGTTTCGAAGGCAGTTCCCTTTTTCGACATATCGCTAGACTGTTTGGTTTGAGGAGACCTGATATAATCTGGGTAATCATTGGTTTATTCGGGTCAAGCTATTGTGCGTCTACTGTGATTTCATTATCATTAACCCTTTTATTTTTAGATGTTTTTCAGTCATTGCCTTAAGGTGACGGTTGTATTTGTTATACTTTGGTTGGTTTTAATATAATATATGGTTTTACGCTAAAAAAAATATTTTTTTGATGCTACCATATTCTTAGAGGCACCACCAAACTAACACAATTATACATATTTATGATTTACTATTAACTGATGAATTTAACGATCTATATCATTGCATAAGGCAGACAAATACACCACTGGGCTCGCTAGAAGGCTGTGAGCCACTTTACTAAAATTATACTCTCTCATATATTTTCTTGATGTCTGATATCATTTTTTTCATATTTTAAGAAATTATAGTGATGGAAAGAGAATTTGCGCAGATCAAATTTGGAAAGATTCTATGTATTAAGCATTGTTATTTTATCTTTGATTTTAAATTTAGGTTAATAATAACTACAATTGTAATATTAAAGCTTTAAGATATTATGCATAAATGACGAGTTTTAGATTGTTTCTCAAAAATGTTTATCTGTCTTTCAAATTAAAAAATTAGATTTCAGATATTTGATTTCTTTATTTCTGTTATCGTTTCTCTAAAAAAACAATAGTAGAGAATTGGGTCGTGAGATAGTTTTGACTACTTTAACTAACATGGTGGTAATTTTATAATGAATTAAAGATAATTAATATGTTTTTTTTTATTTTAGTTATGTAACATTTAATATTTTTGCTTTAAAAGAATTTTTCCCAATTTTAAATAAAAGTGTTTAGAAATACTTTGAATAAGCAATCCAAAAACACACCATAAAATATCTAACTATTAATGTGGTCTCTTCCATGAATTCTAGGTTGAGTTGCTCATGAGCAATTCATTCAAAGCTCAACTCAAGCTTGATTTTGAGAGAAGTCAAGCTCGAGTACGCTCTTAAGATAAGCATGGTGTCATGTTCCGTGACTTTCTAGAAGATTCTAGGGAATCTAGAGGCTTCGACACGTTCCAAAAACTTGAAGAACACTTTAGAGCACCCCGAAAGCTTCTTGGCCTTACATGTTATTTCTCTTGTAATGTAGAATATTATAAAATAATTTATACTATGACATTCTAGAATGCTCATTGTTATAATATCCTAGAATATTATGGAGACTTATCTCTACCGTAGAGAGTACTCATCAAGTTCATAGTGATTTTTTTTAAAAAAAATATTAATATTAAATCAAACTTTAATCTTTATTTTGTTATAAATTACAAGATTATAAATGTAGGTTTTATAAAAAAATTATTTTTTTATAATTGGAGCTCGAATAGGGTTGGCTTGATAACCCTTCTTCCTTCCTTGCGTGCCTATACATATATAATATTTGGTGTGATAGATAAGATGATTATTGATTGATCAATTCATACTCAATATACATACCATCATGGGATTAATTATTTGGGTCCTGGACATCCTCTTGCCGCTAGACCAATGGATCTCATCCGTGTTAATAGTATATATATTTATATATATATATTTTAACAGCATTAAAAATATATTAAATCATATTAATCTATATAAACATGCTTAGCTGGCATACATCATGTGGCAACATTCTTTCTATTTTATTTTATTTTTATTTTATATATCCTTGTGATATGTCCAACATACTGTATGGCCTGGAATTTTTTGAAAATCTCCAACTTTGTGTCCACTACTGAGCATTCATATACCCAATTTTTAGGTAAATATGTACTCAGTCCCCACCCAATAGCAAAGGGAACAATATTTTTATTCTCGTGGGCCTTCGATAAATAAATACTAACAGACAACGCACACTCATTGCATATTATAATTCAAAAATGCAACAAAGAACCACAATTATTGGAGGGATAGTTTAGTAAATTCAAATTTATCATACCAAGATAGTTATCATAGTTGGCTTAAACATTATATATATATATATATATAAATTCAAGGGACTTATTTATGTTTATGCTGCTATGTTAAAAATAATAAAAAAAGTATTATAGAAATTTTTTAAATAAAATAATAACAATTTTTTTGTAGAATAGAAAGATCCAAGACTTTCCACGTGTCAACAGTTGATCCATGAGATGTAAAATATCTTAATATGGGACCCACTCTTTTATTTTTGAATGTGAGGTTCGAATGGTGGAGACGCAGTTGTCGATTTCATAAATCTGGGGCCACCAATTTAGGCTAAAACTTTTTTATTTGAAAGACTTTGAGGACGTGGCCAATTCTAGCCATTACTTTCCATAGATATTTTGCATCGTACATATTTTTTATTTCATACGAGTATATTAGCCATGCAGTCGTGCCACTTTCGAATTTCATATATAATAAATATTATATAATATAAATTCAGGACGGAGTCATGATTCAAAAATATTTGATATTGAGTTGTAACGCAAAAAATGACTTATGATTTAGTAGGTTGGGCTAAAAAACTACATTTCCGAAAATTAATACTAAAAAAACGTTTTGTTTGCATGTGGTTGGAACACACCCTAACACAAAGATGGCTACGCGCCTGAATATAATAAATAATGATATATTTACTAATCTTGACATATAACATGCAATTTTTCATTAATATCTTTATTATTCAAGAGGGGTTAGTAAAGAGAGTCATGTTGTAAATTATTTTTTTCGTTTCCTCATTAATGTATAGTAAAAGACGATTTAATATTCCAATGCCTACGGATGGACTAAGTTTTAAATGTGATAAATTTAGGAAAAAATGCATTGCGGGTTTGATATTCCCATGCCAACGGAGGGTCATGTTGTAAATTATTGTTTTCGTTTCAATCGAGCATGTCGTATCGGCTTATCTAATGTGATTTATCTGGTTGATATGACTACAAATTATTGTGTCAGTCAAATGATTTACACAATATACACCCGAAAAGATCACGGCAGTGGGTTAGGATAATAAAAAGAAAAAAAAAAAATTGCAACCGCAGCACTTAACATGCGCAATTACTTGAACAAATCAGAGCCATTCGATGTGAGGTTGTTAAAGATGGACCAGTAAAAAAGGTGAGATTATTTTTAAAGACATTTTTTTTATCAATATTTTAAAATTTAACAATTTTAATTTCTGATTTAATTTTATTTTTTTTATAAATATTTAAAAATCTATAAAATCTTCTCAAAATAAGGTTATATATATGTATAAAAATTTAATTAAGATCATTTTTATCGCATATATAACATAGAATATTTACCACCAATATAAATGTAGCACGTAGCATCAACCTAACCATTTTTATCCAGCGGCCGATAGCCATTGCTTTTTTTGATGCTTCCCCCGTAACCATTGGACATAAATTCTTAAAAATGGGGTCTCCCCACCCAGATATTTTTGGTTGCCGCTGCTGCAAAATTATTAAATCTGTATCTTCCTAACTTGCGACTACTGGTTTACCATTTTATCGTTCTTGAAGAAAGCGAAGATCTTGGAAGATGGGAAAAGTTGTGCTGAGCAGTGGAGATGAAATGGAGGATGGAATGCTACAGACAAATGCTAGACGAGTAGAAAACAGGCAGAAGAAGAAGAATAAAGGGGACGGCGGTTGTACATCTTCTTCTTCAGTTGTGGAGTGGGCGAGATTTCTTCCAAAGATGGTGCTGAGGGTGCTTCTGGTGGAAGCCGATGATTCAACTAGGCAGATTATTGCTGCTCTTCTTAGGAAATGCAACTACAGAGGTTGGTTTCCCAATTCAAATGATTTTTCGAATTTGTGAAATTTTACGTTTGAAAGATCACAAATTTAATTTAATTTTTTTTGATGATTTTGGACTCCGACTGTTGATGCGTAGTGGGCTTACAGGATGATTTGCCAATTTTCTTGGTTATAGTTTTCATTAGTTTTTTGTATGGCAAGGCTTGTGTTTTATGGCTGCTAAATGAAATGGATCTTTTCTTGGTGGTCAAAATTTCCTCCAGACGGTGATACGGAATCATATTCTCATTTGAGTAATTTCTTGTTTTCAATTTGGAGTTGACCATGTTCGCTTTTAAGATGCCCCCTTTTTTTGAATTTTACTTCAGTATTTTTCATGGAAACAACTATGTTTCTGTCTCTAAAGTCCTTAATTTTCCCTACAAAATCGAAAGGCTAGTTTCTATTGGTAACTTCAGCGATTTCACACTGAGTCGTGCATCAAATGTATAGTGTAAATGTCCATGTTTTTGTATCTGCTACACAAGAATTCACAGTTGATGATTCAAGTGAAAGAAGCCATAATTCTGCCTAGTTTTACTATATTTTATTCCACACGAGTACGTTTATGGGTGATATTCAAACGATGTTGTCTTTACTTCCACTGGAGTGTATTGCGATTGGTTTTTTCTGCTAATTTGAAAGATTTTCATTCCCTTTGTTCTGATGTTTGGTCCAGTCGCTGCTGTTTCTGATGGCTTAAAAGCATGGGAGGTGTTGAAAGGGTGCCCCGAAAACATAGACCTTATTTTGACGGAAGCTGAGCTGCCATCGATCTCTGGATATGCTCTCCTAACCTTAATTATGGAGCATGACGCCTGTAAAAATATTCCGGTTATAAGTATGACATAATGCATGCTTCATAGTTGAAATAATTTCATTTAGTTTCGTGGTAGAGTAGGCTCAAGCATCGTATTTTCATAACAATGTAGTGATGTCGTCGCAAGACTCGATCAGTACGGTTTACAAATGCATGCTGAGAGGCGCAGCTGACTTTCTTGTAAAGCCCGTAAGGAAAAATGAGTTGAAGAACTTGTGGCAGCATTTTTGGAGGAAACAAGCTGTAAGTCAATTTTCAATCTCGAACATATAAATACGTTGAAGTTTATGTTCATATGCTCTATAGTTTCCATAATTCCATGTAATTTTTCTTGTTTGCTGCTTCGATTTTAGTCGAGTAGTGCTGCTGGCAATGAAGTGCCGGATGAGAGCGTAGCTCAACAAAAGGTTGAAGCCACAGCTGAGAATAAGGCTAATAGTAATCATTCGAGCGGTTTCATAGCATGCATTCAGAGAAATAGGGAATGTATTGATAAAGGAAGTGATGCTCAGGTAACATTTAGAAGTTTTTCCCAAATTTCTTGAACAAGTCACCACGAGGACATGGGGTTTCGTTAGAAATTTATTAAACTTCTGTATATATCTGCAGAGCTCATGCACAAAACCCGAGTCAGATGCTGAAAAAACGGATACTGTAAATGAACATTGGCTCCCACAGACAATAAATCTACAGCATTCGAATGACCTTAAGACCCCGACGCATGAAGAATATCACCGACAAAGTATTAAAAGTCTAAGGCACAACAATGAGGGTGGAGGTGACGTTCTTACCGGCACGGAACAAGCTAACGTTAATATTCAAAACTCTGACAAAAATCTTGTCCTGGAGGATTTTTCTAGAGAAGCCATTGACTTAATTGGAGCATTTGATGATTACGGAAAGGGAATATTTGGAAACTCCGCCTCAAATGTTTGTGCTAACAAGTTTGATCATTTGCCTCATTTGGATTTGTCCTTGAGAAGAGCTAATTCTAGTGGCCTTGTGAATCAAGTAAACGAGGAGTATAGATTGAATCATTCTGATGCATCAGCTTTTCACCGGTTAGTTTTCGCACTATACATTTCGATCTCAAACTGTCTTCATAGTGGCATTATTTCATCTAAATTCATCAAAAGATTGAAAATTCCAGAAGGGATTTCATCAAACTAGCTTTCTTGCAGGTATATTGGAAAGCAGTTGCATCCATCCCCTCGTACTTGTGATCAACAGAGAGACCATGAACCCGAGACTGATAATAAACTATCTAATCATATCCCTCAGAAGAATGAAAAATATCTTCCAATCCAGGTTAAAGGTATAAGATATGAAAATGTAGTTAGTGTTGGTGATTTTTCGAGCCCAGGTGCATCAAACCACTCAGAATCTTTTAGAAGAATGGATCAACTCCATCCGTCAACCAGTCCTTCCTCGAGTTCACAACAAATTCATAATCTTAAAAATAAAAAATTCGACAATGTCATTGATCAGACAGATACCAAGCAGGCTCAGAAATTGGAACACTTGGGTCACGCAGAGAATTTATGTCCTGAAAATGATGAGAACGCAACTAGAAGCCTCCATATTGGAAATACGAGCCATCATCCAATCAATGAAGGTTCAATTGTTAAAGCCACATCATACAATGGCAACGAAGCGGTCTTTAATGTTTATGAGGGAGCCTCGAATCCATCAGTGCAGCGAGAAGCGGCTCTCAAAAAATTCCGGTTGAAGAGGAAAGAAAGGTGCTTTGAAAAGAAGGTAAACCTGTAGTCTCATTAGCAAAATTGGAAGATTAAAATTTAAACTTTATTGGAGCATGGTTGTTCCTGTTTTCAAAGTTGATAATGGAACATAATCACTATAATCATCGTTACAGAAAGAAAGCTTTGGATAACACCAAAACTGAAACTTATTCTGTTAAAATTGCCATTAAAAACTCTTTTATCATTTAATAACAAATTTTGGACACTGAACACAGGTAAGATATGAAAGCAGAAAAAAGCTGGCTGAACAACGGCCACGAGTGAAGGGACAATTTGTTCGTCATGTGCCTACTGATGATTCGCAGCGTGGAGACTCATCGACTGGTTAGACATACCAACAAATTTTGCGCGAGTTATCGGTTAAATGTCTGATATCTTGTGTTCTTAGGCTCGTGGTAATGGTCTCGTAACATGCTTGTGTTAGGCATATGCTCTGTATAGCTTCCTTTTGCAGTTAACAGAGCATCTTTTAGTGTGTAAGATACTTTTATTTGTTTATTTGTGGTGACTGTTTAGTATAGATTATCTTTTGGAAGTGATCATGTGTATTTAAATTGAATCAGGTATATTTTTTATTTTTGAAAACCTTTTTTTCCTGGACTGATTGATTCACAAATGAGTAAGATATATTCCAAGAACACTTCTGTTCTGGTAAACACACCAAGGATAAGAACACGAGGGGAACATAACTCGGATGGATTATGTACTAAAAATATCATCTGTTATCACCTATATCAACAAATATGTAAATCAATTGTTTTGATGATATTCTAATTTCTTTTTTCAGAAAAAAAAATTTATTCAAAAGTAAACCAAACAAAGGCCGAAGTTATTGTAACATCGTAGAACTGTAATCCACAAAATAATCTTCACTATGATGAATAAAGATATTTAAATTAGTCCACAACTTAAAAGGAGCAATACACAACCACCAGTCATTCTCGAGATATCACAACAATCTTAAAACAACAGATAATTAAAAAGATCTTACTCAAAGACCTACTATCCACAATTTGCTACCTTCAATAGAAATACTAAAAGATGTTCCAAAAAGTTATGTACAAATTCCAATTCAATGTAAGACATCCGTCGATTGCCTTTGAAAGCAGATTGTATGGATTCTATTCGTGAAAACAAGAGCTTCCGTTGAACCTCAATGTTCACAATCAAGTTCACTCAAATGTATATTGATATTGTTATCTATAATAACTAGTCTAGAAAGTTTAAATTATATTTTTAAATTTTCATAATATTTCATTTCAAAAAAAACAAACAAAAAAGAAAAAAAAAACTATAAAATCTTGGTTTGGTTTCATTTGTTTTTTTAATTATTAATGATTTGGTTTGATTTAAACTTAGTAAAATTTATAACATTTTGGTCCGCTTGTTATCCACGATTGCTCACCCCTAGTTACAAAGTTACAACGTTTTGTTGTAAAAAAAATTCTAATATAAATTGTTCTACGCCGAGCACATTCAAATGGAGCAACCTCACTCTTGACGAAACCCAGCCCAACGATATCAATTCCCACGAGACCATGCCCGACAAGAACTGAAGCTCATGCACTACCAGCGAAGGACCACGACAAGCAGCCTATGAGGCCCATTACAACAGCACCTAGCCTAACTTGTCCAGGATCATGACCATAGTTGTCCCAGTGAGGCCTGTGGCTGGCCCATATTTTATATCTGGGAAGGTTCTCCCGCTCTACTTGTTTGGGAGAGATTCAAGTAAATGTCTATATATCGATCTGTTAATGAAAATATTCTATGCTATCCAATGAGGTAGTATCCCATGGGATATAACCAACCATTCATTGAGAATATTCCCAATGATGTTAAGTGAAAATATTTTCAATGAATGGTTGAATTTACTCCATAGGACACTACCCCGTGAGGTAGCAAGAATAAATCCTATTAGTGATTACTAAAGCCTATTTTGAACTTCTCTTTTGTATCCCACTTTACATTAATTGGCATGATTAATCATCATACTTAAGAACCAGACATGTTAAAAAGGGAACATTTGATGCTATCTCAGAAAATTACCATGTGGGTGTATCTACCATACATTGGTAATATTCCATTTAGAATATTACTTAATTGCAATGTATGGGACATACGCGTGTGACAACTTTTTTTAGCCCTTTAAAAAAGTATTTAACTTTTCTTCCCAATAAATCTTTAAAAAAAGCATTTCCATTGGATTCCAAGACTGAGTCATTTAGATCTCCCAACACTACAAGAAAAAAAAATAATTTTTAATATATAATTCTAAAAGTATATCTCTATATGCATGATATTGTAGTGTATGCATATTCATGAATCAAGATGGGCATTCACTGAGCATATGATCAAAGTGATTTGAGTATTATGATTCTTTATTTTCATATGAAACAGTTATAGATTCATTTGACACTCTAGGCCATACCGAATAGCCTTATCACACAATCTATCAATGATTCACAATGTCACGCCCCAAACCCAGGACAAAAGACATTGGCGTTGCTTCCAAATTGAAAATTATAAAACAACGACCATTGTATACATAAACCATTCTTTCATTCCATTAAAAAAATTGAAATTTAACTTTACAACTTGAAACCAATAAACTGATCAAACTGGTTTACAACTGATAAAAAACATAATTCCCGCTTAACCGGTCTAAGTTCATTATTATCTTCAAAACCCTTTAGTGATTAGATGACTAACTCCAAGTATTTGCTGCTAACTCCCAATAATTCATCTATGTGCTCTCTTTATTAACCCCATCACTTTAACTTCATCAGTTCCCATAGCACACCAACCTTCTCACCTCTCTCTTTGCAAATGTCTCAAATTCATGTGAAATCCCCCAAACACTGTGCTAACAAACAAGCCATCATTTCCCACAAGTTCAACAAAAAGCTCTTCTATTACTCGATAACAGTCCTGCTCACAATCCTATCCCTCATACTCCTTGTTTGGCTCATCCTCCACCCCACAAAACCACAATTCTCACTTCAAGAAGCTGAGATAAATCAGCTTAACCTCAATTATACACCACCTCTTGTCAACTCCTCCATACAGATCACTCTCTCGTCAAAGAATCCGAACAATCGAGTCGGGATTTACTACGACGAGTTCCTGCTATATGCATCCTACAAGGGACAGAAAATCACTCCTGATTCTTTCATTTCTCCGTTCTATCAAGGGCGCGGAGAAAAAAACATTTTAAGCGCATCTTTGATTGGAAAACAGCAGCCTGTCGCCCCTTCGTTTGCATATGAAGCTCAACACGATAAGGGAACCGGGAAGTTGGCCTTAAATTTCAAGGTAATAGGCAAACTCAGGTGGAAAGTGGGATCTTGGGTTTCAGGGAGGTATAGGTTTGCTATAAATTGTATTGCTACTTTACACTCGGGGAATGTATCTTCCCAGCTCATGAGTTCCAAGCAAAGCATACAGTGTTCTACCGTTGTGTGAAGAAAGACCTGGAGTTCTATCTAAGACTTGGTTTTCTGTAAAATTCACCTACTGTTTAATAAAAATTGTGTGATTAGAGAAGCAATTGAAAAGTTTGCAACTTTGCACTAGCTGTTAATATATCTTATCTTTCTCTCTCTCTCTCTCCTTTTTCCATGGCTTTTGGTTCCATATTGGCATGCTTTACATGTATGATGGCAACTAAAGCCTAAAGGATGTGGATTTGGAGTCTAACTAGGGGGGACTTTAATTCTTGGTGATTTAACTTGGTCAGTCACTCCCTTAGAAAAAGCGCTACACACATGCATATAGGTTTTACATACCCCAAGAATTTATTCGAGAACTAAATTTTTGAAGGATCTTCTATGGATGCACGAGACCATTGTGAAGGAAAAAAGCTAAAACAAAAGCAATATATTGTTGATGTCGACACTTTGTCGCCATGTCAGTTATCATGCGAAATATTTATATACACCCGATTTGTGCTTTCCAACTCAATATTAAAACATAATATTTTTTAATAAACAATGCATAAAATAATATACCAACTATTTTAGACCAATTATATTGAGTTGGTTCATGAGTGAGTCCCAAATCGGGTCTCTCTGATTTTTGCCGTTCGCTCACAGGTATACACCCAAGACACCTAAAATATTTCTTGTAAAGCAATAATATAGTAAAGATTTATGTTTTAAATCAAGATAATTTTCTCATTTTAGTAGAGTCTTTCTTGTCTTAACACATAGAAGATATAAGATTATACATGTCACAAACTGAAAACTATAGATTAAATGAACGAAGCACGAATATAGGATAGATTATGCTCTTTAAATGCAATATTTAGTGGTTTTACTTAGTTAAGTTAATGGTCCATCCATGATATAAAATAGCAGTCGTCCGCCTCATAAATTGGTGGTGCATACACCAGCTAAATGCTAATTACTATTTATACTATGCTAAATGTGAATCTTATTGCAGAGTTTGATGAATTAAAATTGGGTTCCAAAATTTGGTTGAAACCATTGCAAAAATTGAGTGAAAATTGGTTGGGCCCGTCGAGTTGGTCCAAATCGACCCACCAAATAGATGGGTTGGCCTATAGTCGGGCCTAAACGGGCCGTGAGTTGGATCAATTAGTTAATTTAAAATAAATTTTATAGTAATTAATTAAAATAATTTATTTAATAATTTTAATTCATTAAAATATAATAAAATAAATTTTTTTTGACGGGATGGGGGTTTTTCAATCTGTTTGGGCTGTGAGTTAGGCGAGACAAGCACATTTATAAATTTAAGTAGGTTAAGCCCATTATAAATTCTTGGCAGGTCCATTGCCGAGATTTAAAGCTATTTTGGACATTTACTTCTTTGGTTTCGGCCCAATAGTTTACTGTATATATATATATAAACCGACCTCTTTCAGACAAATTGACGAACCCTATTTTATGCCATTTTATCTTCTTCTCAATTTTGCTGTTGTTCCATCTTTGATCGGCGCTAGGTTTTTCTCTCATTTAAGGTTCTCGTAACTAGTAATTTATTTTGTTTGAGATTTCCCACAGTTGATGTGTGATTTATTTGTATTTTTCTAAAATTATTGTCGACAACCTTTTGGCTTAGAGCTTTGTATACTTTTCTGGTTGAGAACCTTTTGAATATGGTCGCATGATTTTACACTTGTGCTGACTCTGAATTGAATTGCTTGGTTATTATTATATATGTAGGAATATTGAGATTTATTGGCTTTTTTAAATATCGAAGATGGGGTTTGGATTGAATTTGTAGAATGAAGTTTTCCGTAGTTGTGGAACAGCTCTGACTTCTATTTTAAGATTTTCTGGTATTTTATATTTTAAGATGAATTGGTAAACTTTTTCTCTTGTACCTGTGTACGGTTGAATCTATGCTAAAGGTGCAAATTATACACGTGAGCCTTTATGGATTTTATGGCGATTCAGGACCATGTTTCATATTCCAGCAGGAATTAGCTGTAGACTTTTATTTCTTCGCACATCTCATTTGTTTTCGCCTTTGTGATTGTTGAATCATGCCTAGGGAGAATGATGTGAAGTTATGTTGCTTAGTATAATGGTACTTTGATTGACCGAATTTTGCAAACTTTTTGTAACATAAAACCTATAAATTTGTTTTTGTGGTTTTCTTTCCTGGATTGCTGCAAATTTAAAGAATGAATTTGTGCTTCTTGGTTTTATGTTTGTTAATTGTACACGGTATCCTAAATCATTCATGAAGTAATTTGCCTCGTTTATTTTTTGATCAGATAGGCATGGAACAAGACGTGGGTATGTTTACGGTACCCCATACAATTGGTAGTGTTTTATGCTGCAAATGTGGCATTTTGATGCAACCAAATGCTGCAAATATGTGTCCGAAATGCCTGCGGTCTGAAATTGACATCACAGAAGGCCTACAAAAGCATGTTATCATCATCCATTGCCCTGAGTGTGACAACTATTTGCAGCCACCTCGGACTTGGATTAAAGCACAGCTGGAATCCAAAGAGTTGCTGACCTTCTGTGTGAAGAGATTGAAGAACTTGAATAAAGTCCGTCTAGTGCATGCTGAATTCGTTTGGACTGAACCTCACTCCAAGAGGATTAAAGTGAAGTTAAGGGTCCAGAAGGAGGTTCTCAATGGGGCAATTCTTGAGCAGGCTTACACAGTTGAATATGTTGTGCAAGACCAGATGTGTGAATCTTGTTCACGAGTGCAGGCTAACCCTGATCAATGGGTGGCTGCAGTGCAACTGCGGCAGCATGTTTCTCACAGGCGCACCTTCTTCTATCTTGAGCAGCTTATTCTTAAGCATGATGCTGCTGTCCGTGCAATAAGAATTAAGCAGTTGGACCAGGGGATTGATTTTTTCTTTGGTAATAGAAGTCATGGTGTGAAGTTTGTGGAGTTCCTGGGTAAAGTAGCTCCGATCAGGAGCCGTCATGATAAACAACTTGTGTCCCACGACGCAAAGAGCAATAATTACAACTACAAGTACACGTTTTCTGTTGAAATATGTCCAATCTGTCGTGAGGACTTAATCTGTCTTCCGCCTAAAGTGGCAGCCAGTTTGGGAAATCTCGGGCCACTGGTGGTATGCACCAAAGTGAGCAACAGCATCGCATTGTTAGATCCATTCACTCTGAGAAGCAGCTTCATGGATGCTGATCAGTACTGGAGATCAACTTTTAAGGCCTTACTCTCCTGTAAGCAGCTCGTGGAATATATAGTGTTAGATGTGGAGGTTGTTTCTTCTGAGGTCAACAGTGGTGGCTCAAAGCATGTTCTAGCTGATGCCCAAGTCGCCCGAGTATCTGATTTTGGAAAGAATGACACTATTTTCAACGTGAGAACACATCTGGGCCATCTTCTAAATCACGGGGACTATGCCCTCGGTTATGATTTATGTAGTGCCAACAGTAATGATATTGAACTAGACAAGTACAAGGGCCTTGTTCTTCCAGATGTTATATTGATAAAAAAGAGCTATGAAGAGAAACGTCAGAAGAAGAAAGGTAAGCCTCGATCATGGAAGCTCAAGTCTCTCAATATGGAGGTTGATATCACTTCTAAAGGTAGAGATAACGAGGAAAAGATTAGCTCAGAGTATGAACAATTTTTGAGAGATCTGGAGGAGAATCCCGAGTTGAGATTTAATATCTCCCTTTACCGGAATAGAGAATACCAGCCATCAGAAATGGCTTCTGTGACTGATGGTGAAGATGTTCCTTCCATTGCAATTGACGAACTGCTAGGTGATCTTGATTTAAGTGATGCAGAAGACGAAGATGATGACATGGATGAATGAATGTTGTAGTGGCAGGGATAGGGGTCAGAGGGATCAGAAGGATGGTGGTGTCTACATTCCCTCAAATAATTCCTCAGCACTATCTTCATGTGAACATTTTGGGCTCTTCAAGGCTCTTTACGGCAGATGACAGGTGAATTTGTCTAAATAAAATGAGGGTAGGGTTGGATAATCTTTTTGTGTGACAATGTTATGAGTTGTTATTAAGTTAATTTTTTGTTTTGGTATTAATATGTAGAGGCTTGATATAAAGAAACTTTTTTTGTATTGATCTAAAATAACTATTTCCCTTTCCATCTTGTTCACCATCTGGTCTTTGTATGGACGGGGCACTGTTGGCTTTCAACTTGAACGTTTTAGGATTAGGTATGGCAATGAGAGTGGTCTAAACTCGGACCTGTACTAAACCTGTCACTATTTGACGGGTCTAAACCCGGTCAAATGGATCTGGGGCGGGTCGGGACACGTTTGACCGGCTTCTGATGCGGGGCTCTGGTTTTAGCCAAACCCCACCCCAGCCCATCCCGTATAAATATTAAATTTTAATTATTTTTATTTTATTAATGTATCTCTTTTTTATTTAACCGATTATTATTTTAACAAATCTAAATACCGGTTATTATTTTAACAAATCTAAATACGTGAGTCTTCAAATTAAATTCTTCTCTATACTATTACATGATTCTAAGTCAAAATAATAGGTACACTGCTTTCAAAAGGTCGTCAACACAACAATTACTTCTGCTACATTTAGTGATATTAAGTTAACATATTAATGAACCATCTCAGAAAGTGAGCAATATTTGATTAATGACCTCTAATCCAGCACAAAAGAATGCGTGTAATCAGATTCATTAATTATCTCTATCTTTCACAATTGAGCAAACAAATATAGAGTTAATAACAGATCATATGATGTGGGCAGGGGAAGGGGGCGAGACAAGGGTCGCCACTTCTCATAACAATATTTTTAGGATATATTAGGTCCGAGAACCATATTTTTAAGCTTTTGATATTCTTTTATTCTACCTCAAAACATATGTTTATTTACATACATTTTTTCTTAAAAAATGATTTTTTTATAAAATAACTTACCTATCTGAATGTATTCCAAAAAAACCCTCTTAGATCAAAATTCAAAATTTCATTTTCTAAATTTCACTTGCTTATTATTTGTCCGACCACAGATAATTTTAACATAATATTAATAGGACTTCATGATTCAAAAACTCCCTTAACCCATCCAAGACAAAATGGAAATCGAATCAATCTACGAATCAGTTAATCACATAAAATTATAAATTGATTTTCTTTAATTTGTTTTGAAATTTTAAATATATTTTTTGTAAAAACACCTTATACTTTAGTGGGCGGGCCTAACACAATTTTTATGTGGCAAATTATCAGCAAAAGCCCATAACTTCCACGAAAGCCCAATAGTTAACAACAAAACAATGACCCAATTCCGAGTAAGTATGACATGACAGCCTATTTCTCTCACGTTTACCCACGCAAAATCTCAAAACCTTGAATTGAACCAGTTTCGATGGCAGACGGCGAAGATATTGGCGAGTTCTACCTGCGTTACTATGTCGGGCACAAGGGAAAATTCGGGCACGAATTTTTGGAATTCGAGTTCCGACCAGATGGAAAGCTCCGTTACGCCAACAACTCGAACTACAAGAACGATACCATGATTCGCAAAGAGATCTTCCTCACTCAGGCCGCTCTCAAGGAGTGCCGCCGCATAGTTTCTGAATCCGAGGCAACTATTCCTCTAAGTTTTTTCCCATTTCTTCTGAATTATAAGGGCCCTATAGGGTTTTGAAAATTGGGTGTCATGTTTTTGTGTTGCAGATAATGAAGGAGGATGATAATAATTGGCCAGAGCCTGACCGTGTGGGTAGGCAGGAGCTGGAGATTGTGATGGGGAATGAGCATATTTCGTTTACGACGTCGAAGATTGGTTCCCTCATGGATGTTCAGACCAGCAAAGATCCCGAGGGTTTACGCATTTTCTATTATCTTGTTCAGGCATGATTTATCTGTACATTTCCTCGATTTTTTTCTTTTTTTCAATTTACGAACTGAAATTGGTTATTTGATTTCTGGACTAATATATCAGTGGGAAATGTACTTGTATTGTGAAGGACTAATTTGTGCATTAGGGTCCCTAGCCTTCTCCGTCTAGGATGAGTTTTAAGAAAATATGCTAGAGTTTTGTAATTATGGATGTTCATTTGTTTAAAAATTAATTTTAATTTTGTTTTTCCATAGAGTTATGGACCAACACCAGGCTTGCAACTACGTGTTAAACAAACTAAGATTGACGTGATGTGGTATTGATTTGGTTCTACACCGAATATTCAACTTGATATTTGATGTCCCAGAATATTTTCAAGAACGTTTTCAGAGAACTATCTTTCCTGTTTCTTGAATCACCCAGTGCACTGGATTTGCATCCAGCAAGTTTCGAGCATGAATTGCTCTTGCTTATATCTTTTGATAGATTGAAGTCTGGTGATTATATCTATGAATGTGTTGCCATAGGAATTTGAGCTATGTTTAATACTGATTATGAATTAAAACCAAAAAATCGCAGAAAGAAGTACAGGATCCTGCATTGCCAAACTGACCAGTTTCACATAGTTAACCACTGATTGTAAATTGTGTAATTTATTGATGTATTAAGTAGGCAGCAGAAATGTTGGATGAAACCTTTGGTCGAATTGAACACCGTACATGTGATATGTGAGCTTCCTATCATATCAGACCTGTAATCTTTTTGTCTCGCCATTAATTCCTCGCATTTCAACAAGATATGAAATAACTCCTCCAACAATCTAGACTTTTATATTGGTTTTTGTCTGTGTTGGTTATCAAGAAGGATGTTAATTTATTCCTGTCCCGTGACTATCACTATGAGTATATTTTGAGTTATGTCCTACTAAATTCGTATGTTGTTCTTTTGTTGCAGGATCTGAAATGTTTCGTCTTCTCTTTAATCTCACTCCACTTCAAGATCAAACCCATATAAGGCAGTCATCTTAAGTTTTACCTTCGCTTTGGCGATCTTTTCCCAGTTCTTGAATGGTTTATGGCTTGTTTTGGTTGAGATTGTAAGGCAAGTTTGCACCACCTTTAATGTGTTGTTACTTGAAAACGTGATTATTGGAACCATATGTTTCCTAAATTTTATTAACCTTTTTGACTCGCAACTGGTGTTTTTTCCATATTTCTGCCTAGTCCACTGAAATACTCGGGCTTGTCCAAACCCGCTTGGCAAGGTTAATTTAATCATTTAGCAGCTTCACAGGTATACCAGTGCCCCCTGGTATGCTAGTGACTGAGCGGAAAAGAAAAAGAAAAGGAAAGGAAAAAAGGTGTGCGGAGATCAGTACCCTTCCAAAATGGCTATTTCTTTCTTCAGAAAGTTGAAATCTAACCAACGGCTAAGCACAATTTAAAACATCCAAAACAATGATAGTAGAAATGTAGGCAGTGGCATGTGTTGTGATTTGTAAGTGAATTTTTGGAATGTAATCATTTTGTCCTCCTGGATATTGTTTTCAGCTGAAACGTGTTTTCGTAAACATAAATTTGTGCAATAACTAAGCAATTATGCCTAGATATTGGAACGAAAATCTTGAAAAGGAAAGGTTTTTTGGTGGATGCAGACTTTGGTTATCTCTAAAATTGAAAATTTTATGAAATGGATGTATTATTTTTAAATCAATTTAAGAAAAAAATGTATTTTTGTTGGTACTTGGTAGTATTTAAAACAATTAGGTTTAGGTTTTTTCTTTCCTAATGCAAATTCTAACTTCATTACTTATTCTACTGGTATTTCGTTCACTTTTGCGGTTGGGAGGAGTTCACCGCCCTGCCAACTTGCCAGCAAACCAATCTTCAAATTTTTCTTTTAATCTTAACAATGTTCATTTGTTGAAATATTATAATCCCAACATTGCCCTTGCAACAATACATGATTCAAACTGGTAGCTCGTCCTACTCACTAGCAACATACCAAAATAACCCATCCAAAAGCTAGAATTCCCCAAAGCTTGCTTCTTTATTAGCATACAAGTTCGAACATAATGATTCCAACTCACGCCAATGGCAGAACTAATTCTTTTAATTTCAGCAATTGTACTCCCATTCTGTACCTCAGCAACAGGCGACAACTCGGGTTGGGATATTAGCACCGATTTTGAATCGTGGCCACAAGATTTTCATGGTTGGGGATATCTTATGTAAGTGTATGTGTGCCCCCACCTTGATCGAGAACTAGTGCTCTCTACCACAGCTTGACTCGATTAGCTTTGCTATATTGAGCTAACAAAGTGCATCGAGTCGTTTGGACTAAGCTCAAAAAATTTGAACTTTTTCAAAAAGCTGAAAATGACATATCCATCATTCAACTAGATAATGATTAGTGGGTGTGTTTTCGAGTTTAGAGTATATCTAAATGAGTTCCACTCGGTTAGATCTCTGACTCAATCCTAAACAAAAGTTAGATTAATTTACTATTTTCTGATGCTTTCTTGTTGCCTCTGCAGTATTTTAGTATTCATCTTCTCAGTCCGTGAGCGAGGTCACAAATGGAAACTAGGAGGGGTGCAAGTGTGCAACACGACCAACGTACTACAATCAAGTAGTAATGGGAACACATAATATCCGCTGGTGTTGGGAATAGATACTTTGTTTGTGGCAATAAATTTCATTTCCTTGGAGGCATGAAGCTTCATGTCAATGTCGAGAAGCAAAGTCAAACAATGGCTGGTACCACCAGTTGGCGCCCCGCAGGCACAGCCAGAGGATCTCTTCCGCCATCTTCTTCTAAAAGCAACAGCCCTACAAATTCATCACTCAACAACTTTGCTAGCATGAATTTTGTTGTTGGGGCCATTTTTGGATTGCTTGTCTGGTGTCATGCAACGTAAAATTGTGTTTCCATATTTACGGTGACATGAAACATGCGATGACTGGCTCAAATTTTCTGTTTTACGGCACTAAACAATCATCGCGAGAGAGTTGGAGAAAAAAATTTAAAAGTATGACCCTAAATTATTATTATTATTTTTTTAAGGTTAGTCCCCAAAATCTTTATTTAACCCGATGATATAGTAATATACCAAGATCACATCTAATTTTGATATTCGAAAGCAAAATTAGTTAACTAGCACGATTTGAACATAGAAAACGTCATATGATTTTATAAATGTAAATTTTCTAATAGAAAGAAAGAACAAGCGAAGAAAATAAAAAGGGGAAATCTGAAGACTAGAACTGACATTGGGAGACATTACAAATGGCTGAATGTTTTCTATTTGTATTGTTCGTTGCCTCCTATATCAAATTGCGATTGTATGGAGTAAATAGCACAAACCAATTTCCAAATAAAGTCACAGGAAGTTTGAATCTCAAACTAAGATTGATCTATAGGCATGCCAAACTAGTATGGAGGTCCGGAATAATGACTATTGCTGCCAAATTGATTGTACTCAATTGATTTCCACTGCTCTTCAAAGCGTGAAAACTGGAGAAAATTCATCCATATGGCCTGTATCGAATTGGACGCCTAAACCTCGGAACCCTCCTGCATAAGAAAAATCCTTAAGAAAAATGACAGGGAAGGGGGGGGGGGAGACTTGATCGCATGAAAGTGAACCCCAACAAAAACATGGATGCGGTTCTGCAAATCTATGGCGTCACGTTAAGCTCGAGTTAACATTAACACAATAAGACCCAAAGATAACTTGAAAGTCTAACTTTAAATATAATGACAGGACCCATCTTTCAAACCATTTGTACATTAACAAATCATGAAGCATAACTACACCGCTGCTTACCCGTATCCATAAGAAGGGTAGGCAGGAAAACCAGGAAAGAAAGGCCTTCTCGATCCAAAATATGGATTTGGACGCCTTCCCCGATATTGTTTCATTCCTGGAACATTTGTTCGCTTAGCAGATACCTGCCGAATATCATAATACATCAGTTTCAGTAGCTCAAAAATCATTTACCTCAATGTTAATACTAAGATGAGTTAACGTGCCTTCAGCTGACGGCCATGCAGCTCTGATTCATTCAGAAGTACAGCATTTTGAACAGCCTCAACTTCAACAAACTCTACATAAGCAAAACCTTTGGGTTGACCAAACTTATCTGTCAAAATGGTCACCCTGTTGACTGTCCCACAAGACTGAAAATGCTGCTGCACCTCCTCAGGCGTGCAAGCATAGTCAACCTGTAATTGGACACATAAAAATAATTGCAGGGATCAAGTGGTGAGGTGAACCACACATAGATTCATTACATATAAAGCTTCAAGAGTGGGAAAAACTACTGATATCATACATCTTTGTGATTTATAAAATATTACAATAACTAAATCCAGCCATCTTAAGCCCATCTTGAGACAAGATAGTCGTTGAGAGTGAGAAATGATAACAAGAAAATAGTTGATTAGTCACAAGGATGAAGCAAGTTTTATTTTATTAAACCAGTAAAATCCTTTGTCGAACAAAACTTTATAATCCAACCGGAGTTTCTTTAAGACACTGCAAAAAAATCTAAAATTGGTGACTACAATGTTTTACTATTGTTTTTAACCAGGTCTAAATTCTCTCTGGAAGGTTATGATGAAAGCAACATGTTACGGGTTCAAATATCATGGGCCCACCACCCTTTAAACCTAGTAAAAAGTAGGGCCCATATGGGTAGCTCGGTGGCTAGAACAGCAAATAGTAGGGAGTTTGTTAGGAGGGTAGCATTTGCTTTTGGTCAGAGAGTTTTTGCTCGAGCTAGTGACAAAAAAACACTCTCTTGTTAAGGGTTCTCCCCTGGGGAAATAATCTTCAACATAGAAAGTTTAGTAATAGCCCTGTATTTCTTTCAAATCGCAAATAACACAAATACTCATTTCTCTTATGCGAATTTGTGGTCGTAACTATACGACAAAACTAGCATTGCTACGGTGAAAAATCAATACCAAGAAAAGATGTCAAGAAACTTACATTGCCAACATATATGGAGCGAGAATCGACTTCTTCCTTTTCAGCCTCAGTAGCAGAGGCACCAGTTAAATCATCTGACATGCCAACCGAATGTGTCGTGATAATTAGTTTGGTCACTCAGAATGATAAAATCACACTTATCATGAAATGAAGGTGGAAAACCCTGGAAAGTGAGAACAAGCCACGAGCGGACAGCAGTTTCAACAGACAACTAAGCATCTACAGATAATCATTTAAAGCCTCTAGAACAGACCGAATGTGTCGTGATAATTAGTTTGGTCACTCAGAATGATAAAATCACACTTATCATGAAATGAAGGTGGAAAACCCTGGAAAGTGAGAACAAGCCACGAGCGGACAGCGGTTTCAACAGACAACTAAGCATCTACAGATAATCATTTAAAGCCTCTAGAACAGAATTGGGGAGCCCTAGAAAGTAAGAACAAGCTACAGCCTACAAAAAGTTCCAACAGACAACTAACAGATAAAATTTTAGAGCCTCTAGAACAGGTAAACACCCAGAATACTTCTAAACTAGTTAAGCCAGTCCGAATACAATTTTGTTTTCTCCTCCTCACCTTTTGGGAAGGAAAAATTGTTCACCACTTGTCCATGATCACGTTTATTGACTATGGTTAGTAAATCAAACATTAATCAATAAAGAATTTCCCGACTTTTTCCAGTGTAACATATTGCTGCCTCTGTCAGTAACAACTAATTTGAGAAATATCAAAAAGAGAGAAGAAACTTGCTAGACAACTCATCAAAATATCACCCTAGTTTAGATCAATTTATTTTCATAGAAACACAAGACACAATTGTCAGACAGCAAAATAATTCGGTAAGTGTGCTTGAATGAAGTAACAAGATTGGAAGTAGAAAGTGTTTAAATTTCGAAATTGATAAGTTGAAAAGTATATCTAGGTTACACAGAATGACAATCATAACGATCAACTGAGATGGAGTTTAAGAACGCAAAGAGACCTAGCTAGCCAAACTAAACAAGGCTAAAGGTTTTGTGACCAAGAAATCAAAATTCCAAAACAAAATAATTATGTCCAAGCAAAATATTTCACAATCTGCGATTTAATATTGAAACTCAGAGCAATAGCATTCTGGATCGGGAAAAAACTCAAATTAGAAATATCAAATGAACTGCTACATCAAAATATTTCATTCACCAAAAGAGAAACTAGATAAATAATGAATGTGAATCGATTCAATCATGATTCGTTCAATTCGTGGATCTTAATAACTATTCTCCACTAATTGAATTGCTTAAATATTTAGGCTCGATCCAAACAACAAAAAATTATCTGAATAATTATTATAGCCTTGATGCACCTCAGATCTGATTGTGTTCCAATAAAAAAGAAAAGAAAAAAGAGTGAGAATCATCTTCCTTATATGACCCATACATGTGCAGGAGATGTTTACCTACCTTTTTTGCGAAAACGATTCATTCGATCTTATCGTTTTTTCGATCGGAGGGGAGGGAGGGGTTTGTATGGATGAAATGAGAGTAAAGAGCTATAACTACAAAGAATTTCCGATAATTACTCAAATAAGAAATGTTATGCCAAAAGAATAAAAAGGAAACTAGAAATTAGTGCATGCTCAGGTGGTAAGCCAGTCCTTTAGAGAAGACAACAGAAAAGATGACGAGTGTGAAAAACAGGTGGAAAGCATCACAACAGTTTCACCTTCGTCAACAGTTAAGTATCGTAAGCCTAGGCACTAGGCATAAAGCGACGCATGCAAATTATTGAAGTTAAATTCCCCAAATAATGATATACTAGAATCTAAATATCTGAAGAAAATTTAATCACATAAAATGCAATTTGCGCTTTATAGATTATTAAAAACAACAACAAAATCCACTAGTATGGAAGCGAAAATAAATATTGATTATGTTGCATTTCATTATGGATTTATTTTCTCTACGTTGACCGTGCACTTAAAAGTGATACCGAGACTTGGACTCATGGTTAAGATGTGGGCTTCATTAAAGGACTATGCCTTACCAAGTGTCAAGGCGTAAAGGCAGAGCCTCGACCAGCCATAAGCCTAGGCGCAAGCCTCGTGGGCTTTTAATAGCTATGCCTTCGTCCAGTCAAAACTTCTTGTCCCATTGCTCACACAACATTCACATTAGTAATTCAAATGCTTCCAGCTTTTTATTGCTTTTGAACAGACAACCAATACTTTTGACAAACTTTTGAGCTCATGTCCAACTGTCCATTCCGAGAGCAGTTCCTACTAGAATATATACGTACAACTATTCCCCACTTCAATTACATCTAGCACATGCATTCAGGGTGAGAACCAAGAGCAAAGAAAATAAGAACCAAAGGAGAAGAGAAATGAAGGTAAGAACCAACGGGAAAAGAACCATTGGGTTCCTGTTTATCCCAATTCCAGTTGGATTACAGTTCAAACCGGTTTCACTCAAAGTTTACTCATTTAAATTTATGTTCAAGCAAAATTAACGGTTTACCTGACAAGGTTATCGAACCATCAGATAATTTAATTCTTTAATAATTATTGTACAAGCTATTATGAATTTTTTCTTCTCTATTGAAAAAGGTAATATAAATATATTTTGAACTTAATTTATACAAATGAAGTAATTTAAACTACATTATTAGGCCCAATGTGGCCCGACCTCTTCCCGGACCCCGCGCACAGTCGTGCACAGGGTTTGCCCTTTTATGTTATTTTGCCTACCTCTGCTAAGACATTAAGAACTTAAAGATGGGTTTACTGTTACGGTTCAACAGCATTCTCGCATTCGATTTTCTATTTCCATAAACCCGAATTGAAACAAAACCCTCGATTTTGGAACAAAAATTGACAGTCGTCTTTAGATCCGATTTATAGGAGAAAAGTTTGTTTTGATTTGGAATTCGAAAAGAACCTTGCTCAGGTATTAAGTGAACAATAGAGGCACTGGAATAGGTATAGAATTGGATTGAGCAAACTGCATGATTTATCTAGAAATGAAAGCACTGACTTCACCCCGCATCAATCGCATGTAAAATACATCCAAAAATCACGTCAAATTCGTTAATAGAAAGTAAAAATAAAAACTTTCAATTTTACACCTTCATATGCTTCAGTGTTCACCCTTCACCTACACACCCCTCATCTTTGCAATAAAAAAAATTGCACTTTTTCATTATGTTTGAACATCCACCCCCTGCTAAAGAAAAGTGTCCCAACAATCTATAGAAGACTTATCTCCACTCCAACAACCGCCACCATCTAACACAAAATCACTAACATCTAAACTCATCTTCACACACATCGTACCAGTTAAGTTACTAATTGCCCATAGCTGAATTTACCTATTTCCTAATCAAATACACATGCCACTCCCACTATAATTACTTGCATTTGCACCACTGGATCCAGACTGGCTGGTTGAAATAGAGAAACGCTACCAGAGTTCTATGCGATCGTAATATCCAGCTGAAATTGAAGGGAAAGTTTTATAGAACCGTCGTTAGACACACAATGTTGTATGCGACAGAATGCTGGGCACCCAACAGGAATCACATCCAAAATATGAGTGTGGCAGAGATACGCATGCTTCGTTGGATGTGCGGTAAGACTAGAAGAGATAGAATAAGGAACAAATATATTCGAGTTGAAGTAGGTGTAGCTTGAATATAAGAGTAGATGCAAGAAATACGCTTAATTTGGTTTGGTCACGTTGGACGTAGGCCGAGCAATGCACCTGTACGTCGAGTGGAATCCATGGATTTCGGCCAATTCACGAGAGCGAGAGGACGACCGAAGAAGACATGACTCGAAGTTATACGCAAAGACTTGGAGTGCAAGGGGATTACAGAAGATATTTTGACCGATAGAAGCGTTTGGAAGAGACTGATGCATGTGTCCGACCCGACTTGATTCTCCCTATTGTTCATGTAGCCTACCACAATTCATTGGGATTAAATGCTTAATTGTTATTGTTGTTGTTGTTGTTTTTTGTTTTTGTTGTTGCTGTTGTTACACACAGAGGGGGGGGAGGCGGAACTAGAGCGAGGGACGATGGCATGGGGTAAGCACTAATGAGAAAAGAGTCAACATAGGTGAAATATATAATTAGTGATACATAGAAGAAGCCATCGTTGACAGGTTGTATATGAACAACGATATGTGGACCCCAAAGTTATGGTCTCATCTTCCTATTCTTCTATATGCATAACATTGACGACATAAAATGTTTCATTTAATTTATGCAAATCTGTTGTGGTATACATCTAATGAGGTATGCCTATGCTAAGTTTCACGCTTTAGTTCATTTAACAGCTAGGCAGAATATGTCTTGAGAACGTGAAAAGGCCTTAGTTTTAGTAATAAGATTCAGAATTTAACTGCACCCAAGTTGATATAAAAATGATCCGGAAGAAATAAATTGGGTGTGATTTAGGAAAGAGGCCAAACCAGTAAGCTGGAATAACCAAATAGAAACCACAAATTCAATGCCAGTAGCACCAAACAGAAGTTAACTAGGTTTTTGTTTGGTTTTGGTTTTTGTTTCATTGCTGCCAACTGGATAATGGTCTTCTGCGAAATATGGTACTTGACTTGTGGAAAATTTGGTCAGCAGACTCGGATATATTAGTATCACATTCTCAAAATGATTGGTTATTATAAATGTCCCAGACTAAAATGTGAGGTCAGGTTCAGACTTAAAATCCTTCGCATCCAATATATAACACACAAGATTTTGACAATGAAGAAACAACTCTTTTCTCCTATGTTGAATATTGTGGATTGCACCAAATTTAATTGCAAACGATATACGATCCATGTAGTTTTACATAAAGTTATTCAAACTTGCACTCTGCTTTCCAATAATTATCATGTATCTGGCGTCAGTTAGAAAATAGCAAACACAGTTCAATATATCACTGGAATAAAAAAAGCACACGACATTTTGATGTCAAACGAATGCCGATTTTGCATTAAATGAATTATCTGGAGCAAAAGTAAGATAGCAATAAAGTATCATCCAATTTGACATAAATAAAACTAACAAATTAAACTGCGTCAAGCAATCATACATTCAAACAAATGCTAATCAAGTGAACTAACCTCCGTTAATTAGGAAATACATTGTCACCAAATCAAATTTAAAATTAGATTCTCTGAACAATTAAACATGGGAAATCTTTTGAGATTGTTAATCAGGTATAAATTCAAAACTATTGAAAACATGCACGAATACGACATAAGTTCAAAGGTCCATAAAATCAGGGTGAGTAAAAACCTTGTCTGGCGCCCATCTCCTTCTCAACCTTTACCTGCATATCACGAAGCGCAGCTGCCTCCTCCTCAATCTCCTGCAACCTCTTCTTCATACTCTCCAAATCCTATATAACGAAACATCATATTATACATACTATTCGTAGATACACAAACCCTAATTATTTTTCTTTTTCAGAAGGACAATAACACAAAAAACCCTTCCATATAACCTCAGATTTGGAGTCAACATCGGCTTGAGCTTCCATAGAATGGGCGAAATCGGATTCCATGTATGCCTCCTCAGGTACATCGCCGCCGTAGACGTCTTCTTCTTGTTCGTGAGACCCCTCATACTCCATTCCCGACTAACTTTCTCACTACACCTGCTATTTTGGGTATATAGTAACTGTGCACGCGTGTGGAGGCAACGAATGATTTAAACGACATCCCAAATGTCGTTTTGCTGTCATTTTTCAAGGGTTCTCGTAAAAAAATATTCTTCGTTATATTTAGCCATTTTGATTTTTTTAATTCCTAATTTAAGAGAGGGAGAGATTCAATTATTAATCTTGGGTTTGTGTGACAATCATTTGGTATCGTCATTCTGATTTCAGGTTTCATTGTTACCGCCTTTAAGGGCACTGTTCTCAGGGGTATCATCCACCATCCATTTAGTAGGTGTTTGTAATTGCTTATGAAAACTGCTTATCTGCTTTTCAGATAAAAAAAATAGTTTTTGGGTGTTTTATTTGTTTGCTTCTGCTATTGCTTCTCTAAAAATAAGCAGAAAAAACAGAAGCAGAGAAGCAGGCCATGACATGCTTTTGACTGCTTTAAGTTGTTTTGTGGCAATTTCGTAATTAATTTAAGTTTATTAAGCTGTTTTTTTATTTAAATAACAAACACTCAATGCTTTTGCTTAAAGTCAATTTTTTCCAACTTTAAGCAAAAGCAACATAGAAGTGCTTTGAATAAGCAATCGCAAACACACCCTTATAATCTATTTTTTTTAAAAAAAAAGATTCCAAATGAATGGTGGTGATGCCCCTAAGGGCACTAATGACATCATCAAACAAACCCTGATTTCATACAAAAGATTATACTTGTAAATTAAGTGTCCTCTTATTATATTTATTTTTCTTAATTACAGTTTATTATTCCTAAACATATAGTTGACTAAATAATAATTAGTAATTGTTAAGCATACAGTATTTGGTATTTTATTTTAAAAGAAAATTAAAAGTTATTTTGAGACAACGTTAAACAACTTTTGAGATCACGAAAATGTTCATGATTCTTAAAGATGGCTTTTGTTTTTTTTTTCCTTTTTACGAAAAAATACGTGGAACGATTTTAAAAGAAATTTTTTTTAATGAAATGATCTCCCCAAATATTATTTATTTTATTTTAGGGTCCGATTCCAAATTGTCTAATTGGTTTAATATAACAAATACTGAAAATACAAGATTATGAATTTTTTTGACAAACTTACCATTTTGTATCCTGATTTAATCAAAAAAATTTAAAATCACCCAACAGAAAATCAAATCAAAAAAGTGTACCCTTATCTCGTCGAATCCTTCCTACATCAAATGAAATAAACAAAAATCTTACATTCAATGGAAATGGGGACACGAATTTCTTGACCTCTCCTTCCCCGTTAAGATGGGAGACGCACCTCCACACTCGTCCTCTTCACCGAACCGCAAACCGGGCAATTCTTGACGGCAGCGTCACACTGCACACAGACGCAAACATGGCGACAAGGCCACAACATCACCATTGCCACCCGCTCCTCACAGACTTTGCACTCGAGTTTAATGAGTCGAACTCTATCCGGGTAAGTAAACGATGATTCGGCATCGTCTTGTGGTGTTTCTGCGTACCGCCGAGCTTCCACAGCATCCCGCAGGCGGGATTGTAAAGATTTTGTCACTTGCTCCAAGTATTTCACCCGGTCGTGTACCTTCTCCGTTTCCGCCTTGTAATGTGCAGCCATCTCTTTCAATTCCACGTTTTTGCTCATATTTTCTTGAAGTTCCAGTTCTCTTTCTCTCAGTTTCTTGGTCGCTCTCTCCTCGGCTGCGTGGTGGGTGATGCGGTGGTGCTCCTCCAGCATTCTTCCCAATGCATTCTTCAGATTCTCTTCCTAATTACACATAAACAAATTATCATCATTCTTACATTGTCAAAAAGACGATAGCAAGAAAACTAAGACCATCCCATTAAAGTACGTGAAAGTTGATTACATGAGCTGTGATTATTTGATTGATCTGATTATCGTTTTGTCTTTTTATAACATCTGTGGTGAGAGGGTACTTGTCAGCAATGGAGTCTAATGGCGGAGTCGAAGTGAAGGGTTCGAAAGCACCCCAAGAGGAAGAAGAAAAGGGTCTGAAAGGCGCTACGGTGTTGAGTATTTGTTGCACTCGTGATTGGACGGGGATATTAGGAGAAGCGAAGTGTTGTACTTGTTGACCTTCAAGATCGAAGAGGTTAATTTGTTGTTGCGCTTTGGATGGTTCTTCTGCGACTTTCTTCATTTTTCTCTTGCGTGAATCCTTTGGCACTGCGATAAAAGTCACAATAACTGCTTAATAAACCAAGAAAATTAACCCCGCATAAAGAAGCGTGTCAGAGATAGAGAGCGACAAACCTCCATTTTTTAGGATCATTGCAGTATAATGGGTTTGAAAGTTGAAACGGTGGCGGTAGTCGTAGCGGTGTCGAATGTTGACGGCGGAGGAGTTTTATAAAGGTGGTGAAACGGTGGCAGTCTTTGGAGGAGAGAACACAGTCCAAATTAATTAATATCAACGGACGCAACTTTTCATCAAAATACCTTTGGAAATTAAATGGGCTGGTTTTAAATTTTAAGGAATAAAAAATGCAAGTATTTTCTTGAAATAAAATTAATTAATATATTTTATATTTTTAAATTATAAACCGGGTATATTATATATCATTAAGGAATAAGAGCTTTTCTAAAATAATAAATGCTTCAAAGATATGCGGCATAGATTCAAAATTTTAGACTAGTATTAAGGAGATTAGTCAAATTTACCAAAAATTATGCATATAAAAAGAAAAAAAAATGTATCAAAAAAAGAAGATAAATTAATACAATATACGAAAGAGTATCTTAAGAAGCAAAAAAAAGTCGCACTTAAAATATCGGTGATGGTTATAAATTCATTGAGATTGTGTTTGGATGGATGTATGAGTTTCATTTGAATTGAGAGATTTGATTTGAAAATATATTTGAATGACACATATCTTATATACATTTGAAATACATCACAATTATCATTATATTTATATAAATCAATAAAGAGAATACACTCAATATAAATTCATCCAAACATTTGAAATCCATGACTTCAAATTTCTTAATCCAAATGCACCCGGGTAGATTTTTACTATTTTAACTCAAATTGTATTAATTCATCATATACTATGTGTGAACTTGAACTCATGGTTGAAATATTTGAAAAAAAAAACAGTAACCAAAGTTTATAGTTGAGGGAACATTGATTTTTTTTATAATCTAGGAAATAGTAAGGAATGAGTTTGCCAGGGTAAAGCTAAAATAAAATAGATATCTGATCAATGTGAAATTTGAATACTAGAAATAGTTATAATAAGAAAATTTTATGATGATCTATTCTCCCACAAAAGATAGGAATTTTATACTGTCTTTGTTTTACACAATTAAAACAATTCTTCCCATTTTCATTGATATTTATACATGGGGAAGGTCCTATTTGATACACAGAAAATGGAAATTAGATGGTACAAATCTGGTCATGTAAAAAGGAAACAAATATTCCATCGAGGCATATTGAATGAACTTGGAGAAACAGAGCATAGATGGATGAAGGCAGTCAAGTATACTTGAAACACATTTAGTAGAATGACGGGGAAATAATTCTGATACCAAATCACAAGTTCAAGAAACGCATCAATGCCAACTTTGTCTTAAAGTTTATTCAAGAACCCCGTTAATCTCACGATTTAGAGATATAATTTCAACAAGAAACTGAAAGCCAGCCTCTGCAAATGGGTACAAATGATTCAACTCAAACATAAAAAATTGCGGGCAAAAGAAACATGTTTATATACTAGCCTTTAACTCGTGAGAGCAGCACTGAGAGCACTGTGTACATCAACCCCAATTTGTGCTTCAGATTTCTCAACATCGGTTGATGCTGAGTTTAACTTTTGTTGGAATTCGGCGAGCCCTTTCTGAACCAAGTCTGGATCAATGCGGTCCATAGGTGTGGCCTCAACAGCTATTATATCAGCAACAGAGTTTGCGTGGATAAAGGCAAACCCGCTGCTCAGAAAATATTTGCTTATGTCATTACCCTCATGAACTGATAAAATACCAGGTTTCAACTCAGCAATCGTAGCTACATGACCAGGCAAAACACCCATCAGTCCAGTAGTTGCGGGTACTATGACCATATCAACCTAATATGATCCAACACAAATACACAAGCCAACATGTCAAGTGCCACAGATCATCTTACAGGAAAAGCTATAGCAAATATTGAATCAAATATCAAATTATCTGCAATTTTCACGAATCAAAACATATCAGTGCTTGAGGGTTTCAAGCAAGTACACACAAGTAATTGCTTTTACATTACATTTGTATCTCCTCAGGACTGATGAGCCGTTCCTAAGTTAATTTTTTCAGCCAATGTCTTAGACCTAAGTGGGAAACTTCTTATCAAGAATATCAGCACTTCGCAAATAAAATAGCTGCACATTGAGAAATTCATAGGCAAATGCTTGAAAGTTGAAATCAAGAAAACTTATTGATTAGGAAGCTCCAACGCAGTATCCTATTATTCAAATGAATAAACCAACTCCCACAAACCTTATGATGCATCATTTAGTAGTAAACACAAGTGTAATAAAAATGGCATAAGAGGAATAAGATAGCATGTTTTATTTGACTGAACAGTCTGACCTAAAAATGTACACTTTCAAGCCATTTAGAGAATCTAGCGCTTCATACTTTAACTTAAGGAAACGTATAAGGGAAAACAAAAGAGAGAAATAGAGCCCCTATCTGATGATTCTCACTGAATACAAAAAAAAAAAACAAAAAGTACTTGATTTCTATTCCAATTAGCCACACAATGCTAGATTTCACATGAAAAATCTGAATATTAGCATCACATAATTGATGGCTGCACAATTCAAACTGCCAAAATAGCTTCATAATAATTCTACACATGCCACAAATCAATGAGCTAATCATTTTAAAATCAAAAGTAACCAATCAACAAATACGAAAGTCAAGGACAATTGAGAAAAATAGAACTAAACTAACTCCTTGTAATGACCTGGTAAAATATAAATCCAATATATCAAGCATTATACCTCTGCAGTCAGGGACTCAAAGGTAAACTTTCCAAAATGATCTTAACAAAATAAAAAATAAATCAGAAAATTTCAATTCACACATAAATACTTAAATACATATTGAACCCCATATTATCCAAATTTAAAACACACAAATGCGTGCAGGTTTTGAAATTACATTAGCCCACTTCAATTAACAAACTTAAAATAATAAACAACCTCATTTCAGTAGCTGTATCCAATCAATACACCTATCTCCACATATTACATACATGATCTTTAAGCATCTCGACATTTAATATGAAATCAATCTTTACTAACTAACCAGTAAATCAAAAACACCAGAAAACCCTAACCTCAAACTCATAGTCCCATAATTTCCTGGCAAAACATTACACAAATAACAGTTCAAAAACACATTCAACAGAAACAATTTCAATGCCACTTAACCATCACACATATCAAAATACACCCATGATCAAGAGTAAGCGCTCGCGATTGTACCTCTTTGGCAGATAAGATGGAATCATATGGAAGAACCAAATTGACTGTCAGTTTAGGGGGTATGGTGGATGGGACTGGGGGTCGCGGCGTCATGTAAGCACTTGGGGTCTTTGGTGGGTCTATGTTAGGGACCGCTTTCTTCCACGCGTCTACGAAATTGGAGTCGCCGGAAGCCTCCGCCTGTAAATCAGAGGAGAAGGGGCGGCACCACCTCATCTTTGCGGCGGAAGCTCGATCAAGGAGGAATCGTGGAGCCCGTCTCAACATTCTTGCTGGCTGGGTGTATGTATGGCGAGGTCTGTCGATTTGGGGGAAATCAGAAAAAGAAAATGGGATGGTGTGTGAACAAAAAATTGGTAATTTTTGGGTCAGTGTATGGGCTTAGTTTTGGAATTTTAAACCCATCATTTTTCAATTACATAAAAGGTATCATTTTCAAAATTTCTTTCAACTAAATTTTCAAAAAAATTTCTTTCAACTAAATATATATTTTTTTAAAAATTATTTCCATAAGTTCATTTTATCATACCCTAATCTAAATGGTCCATTTTCATGACTAATTTACCCTTCTTTTTACTGAATCTCTTCTATACTGTTTCCGTGAAGTGCAGGGTGGATGAAATGCTGATCCAGTCGGTTTTAGGTAGAGAGAACAGTTTAAGAAGCAGACTATTGAGAGAAGATGACGATGATGAAGCTTTGTCCGACGGCGTCTTGTCGGTGAAATCGATTCCAATGTATATGAAACTGATTCGACCTTTCCAAATGAAGGCATCGAAGAAGATGAAGTTTACTAGAGATTGTTTCGTACAGAACTTGCGGCTACAGATTCTGCTTCTCCGAATAATTATTTACGGAAAAAATATTTTTTCTTGGATTAATTCTTTGTTGACGTACTAATCTGAACAAGCCTCTGCTAACTCTCAATCAAGAATTAATCTTATTTGAATAAAATAATCTGAAGTTAATGGACCCACGTATGACCAATTATAGTGCATCATCAATAAACTTTGCACAGCAATAACAAAACCAAGACTCAACTCAGATTATATGACCCACAATTGAGCATTAAATATTAAGAATTAATATACATGCACCGCTTGTGTCTAGGGGAGCATGTAAAGTACATGCACAACTTGACACATCGGTGCATATAAATTATTGGCTAATGCGGTGCATGTAAAACTTTAATAAAATAGATGTGGTATTTTATGTGCATCACTTCTATCTAGCGATGCATGTAAAAAAATAGCTCATGCAATACACATAAAAATTGGCTCATGCGATGCATATAAAATTGAGCATGCGGTGCATGTAAAAATTACTCATACGGTGCATGTAAATTTACTCATGCGGTGCATGTAAAACTTTACTCATGCGGTACATGTACAAATTACTCATGCAGTGCATGTAAAATTTATACATGAGGTGTATGTTAATATAATATACATGCACTGATTATATCTAGCAGTGCATGTAAATTACATGCTCCTCTAGACTCATGCGATGCATGTAATATAAATGCACTGTGTGTTTGACGGTGCATGTAAATTACATGCATCAGATATTTTGGTCCTTTATTTTTTTAAAATTATATTTTGGTCATTATAATATTAGTCATCAACCCAAAATAGCCACATTAAATTGCATGCACCACCCTACTTAAATAATTTCTCAGACCCGTCAAAGGTTGCTAATGTTCTGCATGTTTACAATACTCATCTATGATAATAGCCAGAGCATATACCCAAACCAGGCGTATATCTCTCAAATACATAACCGAGCATATACCCAAACCAGGCGTATATCTCAAACATATAACCGAGCATATACCCAAACCAGGCGTATATCTCAAACATATAACCGAGCATATACCCAAACCAGGCGTATATCTCAAACATATAACCGAGCATATACCCAAACCAGGCGTATATCTCAAACATATAACCGAGCATATACCCAAACCAGGACGTATATCTCAAGCCAAAGCATATGTAGTATATCTATCGTGGCAACGATCCCAGCCAAAGCATATACCAACCCGGGCATATCTATCAAGGCAATGATCGCACCAAAGCATATACACATATCTATCAAGGCATCCCACTCAATCATATGAAATCCCTGTATGCACATGCATATGATACTACCAATCATATGACATAAAGATAATATAAATCATATGATATCAAAACCATAACATCATCATCACATCATAGCTATACTCCGTACGTCAACACGTACCTGTAAAGCGACACAAACCAGATATATCAGTCGTCAATGGTTAATTGCCTCTTTGCCCTGTCCCCTGTGATGATGCCACAACAATGCCAACAATATATCATGTTATCATAGGCATTAAAATCAAATTCTACAAAAATATAACATTTTTCAACATTTTGGCACTGGCGATCGATCGCTACGTCTCACCGATCGATCGCTATACTGTTCTGCCCCCTCGCGATCGATCGCCATCTCTCGCGATCGATCGCCAAAGTGTTCTGTTGCTCGCGATCGATCGCCACATTTTCACCGATCGATCGCTACATGTATAAACCGCCTTAAAATTTACTCTGCCTCGGCGATCGATCGCCACATAGCTCGCGATCGATCGCCGATGTCCAGAAAGTTTAGAACATGGCGATTTTCAAGCTTATCTCCATGGTTCTTCTCCTATAACTCAAATTGAACCATTTCAACGTGTTTCTTGCAATCCCTAGGAACATATGAACATGTTTCTAACATCATAGATTCCAAATAAGAGTATAGAAACATGATACAATTCTTCAGATGAACATTGGATAGTTTACTTCACATATGCAACACCAATGACATAATTCAAATGTAAAGCTATGAATTCCTTACCAAGATGTGAAGAAATCACTTCACCTAACTTCCTAGCTCAAATCACAAGTGAAAAACCAAGCTTCAACTACTAAAATCTCTAAGGGTTTGGAGAGGAGCTTTGTAGAGATTTTGAGGTGAAAGTGGTGTAGTATGTGATTCCATTTCCCTAATCCACTTGATATAGATCCTTAGTTCCCTAATTCACTTGCTATCATGTCATTTAGAGGTAATTACATGTTAAGTAACATGTACATGAAATGAACTCCAAATTCAAATGCAATTCCAATTGCAAGTAAATTCACATGCATAATCAAATGCCTACTAGTTCATGACTTGATATGTTATTAAATCATTATACACCATGTTTCATTCCTTGCCCTTGCCATATATCATTTCATACATATATTATTTCATTCTTGGTTCCACCCGAACCCCCAATATCATACCGCTAATTGATATAATTACACCATAATCATATCACACGTGTAGACAACAAATCGAGGCATTACAATTCTCCCCCACTTATTGAATTTCGTCCTCGAAATTCCATATTCAACATATGAATCTCATATATCATATGAATCACAAACAGAAAGCCATAAGCTTCAACCCTATTAGCAATACGACAAGGAATAATAACATAGTGGCAAATAAGCTTTGCACAAACATGCTTTATAAATGCAACATTATTTGCCGGAACAAATAATCAAAAGTAAATCTGCTACATACTCAACATGCTCAACTAGCAGATACTTACCAGACCAGCAGTATAAGAAACCAAAAGAAAACATACCAGACATTGCATTTTGGATGGATTCTACTGCATACTCATGTTCTCGCATAACAGCTTGTTACCATTTGCTTTTGTCCATGTAGCCATATATTCACAACACTCTACACCAGCCGGGCATAGATAGTATGTCTGCATCGTTGTAATACCATCAATAGACAAACCTTTCACTCGTATCAGTGAACACGCATATACATCCCCTGTTATACACAACAGTATCCATCAAACTGACTTGATCTCATACAACTCATTGTATCGGATGCATACAAATGATCCCCAATGGAGTATTTGTTCCTCTAATCCCTCCTTGGATTACTAGTCACTATATCGTAATACAATCAATGGTTCAAATTCTGGTATGACACCTTTTCCATACACCTTATGCCACACTTTATAAGTGTATTGTATAACGGTTTAAAATGTTTCCATTCGTCTGTACTCTTGTGTAAACCTACACAGAATATCGAGATCAGCAAGATACTCTAAACCAAGTACCTCGATCCTTGTCACATGCAGATTCTACACATCTAAATGTGCACCGATCCATCTCTGTTCTCACATTTCACAAAATTGTATTGTAGTATGGAATTACACCATGTGATAGATACAACAAATCCATCTATCGTTTGCATACTACTCTCCCACGCCAGACTTCTCCGTCTAGATTAAACACTGAACACGATACCAGTCCAGAACAAACACCTGACACCAACTTGTTCAAACCACAAAAAGTAATCCACATCACACTCATATGTCATCAATGTATACTGTACACCAAAGCTATGTACAATACATATGTCCATATGAGTATATGGTCATCTCACCCAATGACTATTCTTTGTACCAACTATTTCTCCCTCAAGACTACCATCTTGAGTATGACAAGCTTTTACAACGAGCTTTTACAACAAGTCATTACTCACTGTTCCCTGTAATGATTAACACAAAATATCATGTAGCAATGGAAACTAACATGTTTTCCAACCGACACGTTTTCCCCGCATGTGCAATTCACTTGCTACATGTAGTATGTCAACAAGTCCCACACATCACAGGTACCTAATAACTCATTCGGTTCTGTTTCAAGAACCTATCCATATGTATTATCATATCACCCGGATAGATCATACAATCGAAGACATCACCCGACTATATCACATGATCGAATATATCACTCAGATATATCACATGGACGCATATAGTACATAATCGAAACCAACAGTTGTCTACCTCACCATATTCATTGAATCTTTCTTTATTGGAATGCATTCCTAATAAACACGACTGCTCCCAGCAAATCGTTATCACCTCTGGTTCATGCAGGAATAACCAATCCAACCATATATAGAAGGTAACCAATTCCCACTCAACTGCAATCACACAATCCACACACTATTGTTGACATGAATGATAATCAAATTACCATATTATTCATGGTCATTCTAACATTATGACTCTGCAATTGGATTCAAAGGAATTGCCATATCATATAGCATTACCACTGATACCTTCACAATACTGCAACCGTATTATGTTCCTAGTACACTTTCCGTGTAAAATCAAATGATATCATATCAGAATACCATATAGCAAAATACCATTCACCATTTGGTATATGGCAAACCAGTCTCATATCGGTCATACCACTAGAACATGACACAACTTCAATACCATACACAAGCTCAAAAGCTAAATCATTTCATGGATAAATCAAGTCCCATCACACTACTTCATACGTGTGAGCTTCTTCAACCTTCTCATAACCATCACATGGTGTAGCATACCAACCATTCATTAAACATTTCATGGTTTAGTACACCAACCATACTGTTTCCTCATGAAATATATTCGCAGACTGTCCATCAATAGATATCAACCCAACATCTATCGAGCACAAAATGTAAACCAATCAACTATGCAAACCAATCGCATGACTAGGTCGGCATATCAAAATAACGATCCCATCTGTCATACCTCTTCCGTCCTGACTCAAGAAGATATGAATTTCATGTCAAACGCATAGTACAATCACTCCTGTCATACAACAATCTAGAATATGACAAACTGTCAACATAGTTCTAGAATATGACAAACTGTCAACATAGTTCCACTAAAGCATAAGTTTACGGATGTCTATTATGACGTTCTTTTCTGTATGCAGAAGCTATACAAGCATCCAATGCTCTCAGTAACAACACAGATACCCACACTCTGTTCAAAGCAGACCAATCAATTTCAACCTCATAATGCAGTTCACAACACAGAACTAAATGTTCATATACAACATCCCATACACAACTGTATGCACTTGAGGTATCTCGTGTCACTCAAAGACACCCATGGCTGCCACACATACCACATACATAAAGTCTCATACGGACAACCTTATAGCTCGGACTAAGTTCATATCAAAACAATGATATCCATTCCCATCTGTACTATACCTTAGTCAGATATACTACATGCCCACATCGCACCATGTATGTCTCTGTCTAGCCATCACAAAGATAACATGTGCAGACGTCACAACAATCTTTACCGATGCTCATTGCATCACTGCAATCTCCGCCGGTACTCAGTTTCTTTCAATCTGAAAGACTTCCATGCTCAAATCCATATGATACAACAAGAACGAACACAAAAAAAACTAAGACACAGAAAGGATCACACAGTCTGTTAACCAGTCACCAAAACACGAGTGACTTGAACGACATCAACTGATAACAGTCGAACATACTGCGGTTGTACCGCTCCATCAATACGCCTCAGCGTCACTATCATTGAACTCTCCCAATTTCATGTTCCTTGCCAACTCCATGACAACAAACATAGAGATCAACATACACATACACACCGGAGAACCATACACAGATGATACCCTGACAAGAAAATCATCACCACGGTGATCTCACAAATCACCAATTACCCCTGTGGAATACAATACACGAATTGCATTCGTTACAGGTTCCATTTGAGTACCACAAGTAACTCATATCTGAATCATCTCCCAATGTAAACACACTGCGTTAGCCTTTACCATCCACAGAGCAAGAGTAAAGTATTACAGTCCCATTCAGGCCATACATGTCGAACTGACAATGCAACTACAGATTGCAATATCAAAAATGCCCTTGAACTAGATACAGTGATCAATAACCTGTATCTTCACTTCCATGCACACATCATATGTCAGCGGCCAGTCCATCAGTAGTCTGATACACAATCTCATGCAGGCTGACTTTGCACATGGATGCTAATACCAAGCTTTGCTTTTCATGCTCCAACCACTGTACAACTTACTCCTCCGATTCGGTATCGACCTACATACCATTACCACGGAATCAGTGGAATAGCTCCCGCGAAACATATCATGTTTCCCCTACCAAATGATAGTACAGAAACCCAGTATACCAATCACGGTACACCTACAACCTCACTTATGCCACACACATAAGGATGTAGACCAAGCCAAGTCATACTATCATCCTACAAAACAAGGGTTAACAATAACAGATACAAATACAAAGCATGTTCCCAAACACTATAACATCAGTATCACATGCCTTTAAGTGATTAGGTAACTCCCTAACTCACTTCCTCTACCCTTGTTCATCCCGTTCTCGAACCACTGCTCTGATACCACTAATGTGGGGTCCTCTTTACTTAATCCATTATGTATTTCATTAAGCATACATATGTGAGTCTGAATTAAGTAAAAACATACACTGTTTAAGAGTTTCGTACTAATAGGTTGTTACAGATGTACTAAAACCACTAGTACAAAACCAAATCACTTTTTCACATATACATTACATGTATAATTAACAACCTAATCCGGTACAACTCCTATGCAGTGGTTCACCTCGCAGCGGAATAAGACTCACGATTCCCACGTCTATGAACTCCTACAGAAACATTCACAAACGTGAGTATAGATAACAACTATCTCAGTGCAATATCAAAACAATCACAATAATGATAAAGCACAATAAAATCATCAATAGTGAATGCTCTGTATCATGCATCAACAAAATGCATCATGTCATGACATGTCTCAATAGGCACCCTATTATCACGAGCCCCATATGATATGCCTATTCAGCTCAATATGTCAGTGGAACCACATCACATCTTCATATTAGCAGCACATATCATAGTACAATGCTCATCTGTGATAATAGCCAGAGCATATACCCAAACCAGGCGTATATCTCTCAAATACATAACCGAGCATATACCCAAACCAGGCGTATATCTCAAACATATAACCGAGCATATACCCAAACCAGGCGTATATCTCAAACATATAACCGAGCATATACCCAAACCACGCGTATATCTCAAACATATAACCGAGCATATACCCAAACCAGACGTATATCTCAAGCCAAAGCATATGTAGTATATCTATCGTGGCAACGATCCCAGCCAAAGCATATACCAACCCGGGCATATCTATCAAGGCAATGATCGCACCAAAGCATATACACATATCTATCAAGGCATCCCACTCAATCATATGAAATCCCTGTATGCACATGCATATGATACTACCAATCATATGACATAAAGATAATATAAATCATATGATATCAAAACCATAACATCATCATCACATCATAGATATACTCCGTACGTCAACACGTACCTGTAAAGCGACACAAACCAGATATATCAGTCGTCAATGGTTAATTGCCTCTTTGCCCTGTCCCCTGTGATGATGCCACAACAATGCCAACAATATATCATGTTATCATAGGCATTAAAATCAAATTCTACAAAAATATAACATTTTTCAACATTTTGGCACTGGCGATCGATCGCTACGTCTCACCGATCGATCGCTATACTGTTCTGCCCCCTCGCGATCGATCGCCATCTCTCGCGATCGATCGCCAAAGTGTTCTGTTGCTCGCGATCGATCGCCACATTTTCACCGATCGATCGCTACATGTATAAACCACCTTAAAATTTACTCTGCCTCGGCGATCGATCGCCACATAGCTCGCGATCGATCGCCGATGTCCAGAAAGTTTAGAACATGGCGATTTTCAAGCTTATCTCCATGGTTCTTCTCCTATAACTCAAATTGAACCATTTCAACATGTTTCTTGCAATCCCTAGGAACATATGAACATGTTTCTAACACCATAGATTCCAAATAAGAGTATAGAAACATGATACAATTCTTCACATGAACATTGGATAGTTTACTTCACATATGCAACACCAATGAAATAATTCAAATGTAAAGCTATGAATTCCTTACCAAGATGTGAAGAAATCACTTCACCTAACTTCCTAGCTCAAATCACAAGTGAAAAACCAAGCTTCAACTACTAAAATCTCTAAGGGTTTGGAGAGGAGCTTTGTAGAGATTTTGAGGTGAAAGTGGTGTAGTATGTGATTCCATTTCCCTAATCCACTTGATATAGATCCTTAGTTCCCTAATTCACTTGCTATCATGTCATTTAGAGGTAATTACATGTTAAGTAACATGTACATGAAATGAACTCCAAATTCAAATGCAATTCCAATTGCAAGTAAATTCACATGCATAATCAAATGCCTACTAGTTCATGACTTGATATGTTATTAAATCATTATACACCATGTTTCATTCCTTGCCCTTGCCATATATCATTTCATACATATATTATTTCATTCTTGGTTCCACCCGAACCCCCAATATCATACCGCTAATTGATATAATTACACCATAATCATATCACACGTGTAGACAACAAATCGAGGCATTACAGAAACTAATCTTAGTTAGAAATAGAAAAATCATCACATTATTCATTACTATCATCATTTACACTTTCATGTGTCTAGCGGTGCATGTAATTTACATGCACTCCTAAACTCATGCGATCCATATCTCATGAGGTGCATGTATATAACTTGATTCCACCAACCGTTTTTATCTACAAGATCGCATCCATCAACTCCTAATTCCCTTTGTAAATGGATTTCATCATCATTATGAATTTTCAGAAACTAATCTCAGTTAAAAATAGAAAAATCTTTGCATTATTAATTATTATCATCATTTTCACTTTCTTGTGTCTACATGCACTGCTAAACTCATGCGATGCATATCTCATGCGGTGCATGTAAATAACTTGATTCCACCAACAGTTTTTATTTACAAGACTGCATCCATCAATTCCTAATTCCCTTTGTAAAGGGATTTCATCATCATTATGAATTTTCAGAAACTAATATCAATTAAAAATAGAAAAATCTTCACATTTTTCATTATTATCATCATTTTCACTTTCTTGTGTCTAGCGGTGCATGTAATTTACATGCACCGCTAGACTCATGTGGTGCATGTAAATTACATGCACCAATAGACTCAGATCTATCTTTAACCAAAAACATTGATAGATGCACAAATAGTTTCATTTTTCTGAAACCGATTCGATGTAATGAGTGAGAAATTACAGGAATTTTTGAGCATGTTTATGTGTAACATGTAGAAATTACAGAGATAAAATGGAGAAGACGATTCGAGTTGGAGACACAACGAGGAAGATGATAGTTTATGGATATTTTGGTCATTTTGACCTAAAATGGACATAGTTGAAAGCAAAATATTTTGGTGGACTGGACCGAAAAAACTTTCTCCTCTTAGTACTGGCCCAAAATTTTTCCTTTTTTTATTTGAACACGTGATAATTTATTCAATATATACTTTTTTTTAAATTAAGGTGGCACATCACGAACTTTTATATATATATATATATATATATAATTAAACAACATATGAGAAGGGACTAGACCAATACCTCTTAAGTGTTGTAAAACCTAAGTATATGCGAAATCACGACAATATATGTGAGTAAAAGGCATCTAACAACAAATACAACCAAATAATATATTAAATACAATAAGGAAACAAAGCCTATTTTTTTTGTTTCCTCGGCCTCAATCCGTACGTCTTGGAAGTCGATGATGGTGCTGGAGATGCATGTGAGACCACTTCACCCTCATCCTCGTCATCTGAGCATAGATTTTCCATGAATTCAACACTAATATGTTCCATAAACTCAAGGGAAATATTTCTCCGTGACATTATTTTTGTGCAGCTTCCCAAGCCAAGCTGACATTGGAAAAGGAAGCTCATCATCATCAATCCGACCAGCTCATGATTTTGTGGAATATGAGGGAAATTTAAGAATACGTGTTTTAAGAAAAAAATATACGAGAAATGTGGTGCATCTCTAATCATCTTATGGGTGACGTCTTGAAATTCAAGAGACTTCTCAAATATGAAACATCTAAGCTAGTATCATGTCCGGGCTCTGCACAAATGTGTGAAGCGAAGATTGTCCGAATTTAGACATGGATGGAAACCTCCACAACCATATTTGGCCCTGATTAGGTTAAAAATTTGATTGTTGTTGTGTTGCAATTCTCTCAATATTGGACCTTCTTTTTCACAATTCTTTCTATACGTTTTCCTTATAACACTTGTTTGGTCCCGTGTGGTTTAAACTTCCATTTATGTTCCTCCCAAAATTTTCTTCTATATCCCCATTTTTACACTATATTTTCAGACATTGTTTATTTTCACATTGTTGATTCATTTCACGTTTGACTCGAGTTCTATAATAATAATTTGATATATACATTCTTCTGTTATTCATATCTTTCAAATTATATGTTCTCTATGATCTCATCGCACGGACCAGATAATATTTGACATATATGATTTCAACCCCACAAAAATCTCTTAACTACTTGAAATATTTCACCGTTAACCGCTTATTTTATTTTCTCTTGCAATGGGAATTTTTCATCCATTTTATATGGGTTGAGGAATTTCCTACTAATTCTTAAGGTGCAAGGGTATATTTGAAATTTCACACACTCAAATCAAAACAGTTCTTTATAAGATTATTATAACTATTATTATTATTATTAATAGATGAACTAATGGATATTGCAATATTATTGAACAATATACCAACAGAAGTTGGAGTAGTTAAGAGGGAGAAGTGGAGTTGATGAGCTAAAAAAAACGAAACCTATATTTAGAAAAAATTGGAACGACCAATAAATATGTGTAACAATAAAAAAAGTTTCAAAAAAAGTGTGAGAGATGTTATATTTGAGTTTTTGAAAAAAACTTCACAAAAATGATATCATATGGTATCATCAAACTCTCTTACGTGATTATGCGGAGTAGATATATCGAGTATAAAATTGTCAAAACAAATAATTAAAATGAAATAGTTAAAAAATAGACAAATTTGACGGGTTATTTAATTAAATAACCCTAATAAAATAAACAATTTCGAAAATAACCTGAAAATTTTGTTAATTTAAAATGTAACCTTACCCGCCAACTCAGTTGGCGGGTCCAATAGGTGACGCCAACTGAGTTGGCGTGACCATAATAAATATTGGTCACGCCAACTCAGTTGGCGTGACCACCGTTGAATAGTAGTCACGCCAACTGAGTTGGCGTGACCTTTGTTTTATATGGTCACGCCAACTCAGTTGGCGTGACATTATTATAATAGTCCCGCCAAATGAGTTGGTGGCACTAAATGTGCTATAAATAAAACCCTCCGCCTCTTATTTCTCCCACCAATTCACAAGTCTCTTTTAATATTTTTATTATATGATAAAATTCTGATTATGCTCTGTAGTTGCAGCTTTAGCTGATCTTCTACATCAGAAAAGATTTTATTAGCTACTAGTAATAGTTTTCTATAGTTATCAAAATATGTCTATTCAAGTTTTATTTTATTGGGGGGTAATATTATACAAGATTCTGAGTTCGTCCGATATGATCGTGGTCCATCAAGAGGTACAATTATACGGCGTACAATTAATTTTCTACAATTATTAGATAAAATATATGATATCACTGGGTTCGATCGCAACCAGTTTCTTTTGAAATTATATGCTAGGCATATGTTCAAAGATTTTTCGGGGTTACGTCAGACTATTTTACCCATAGATGATGATTACAATTTAGCATGGCTACTTGATTCATAACAGGGTCATAGTTGCTTGGAATTTTATATACAAGCAGAACCAAGGAATTATGATTATATTCCAGAAATGCCAATGAGTGGCAGTTTTTCAGAAGGATTGACGACATCTGTTATTCAAGAGACGTCTGTTGCTCGACATCAAGCTGAGGGTTCATATAGTGGTAGAGACCGAGATGATCATCCAGTAGATGTTGATAATGTTGCCGATGAGCCACGAGCAGACAATTTTGCTGATTTTGGTGATCAAATTAATTCTGAACCAGAGGGGATTCCATCTGATGATGAGACTGATGCTGATGATGATGAAGTTGATATTGGTGTGATGGCAGAAGCAGTTGAAAACCAAGAGGAGGGGGCGCCAACCATGACAAATGACCATAATCTTTATCCAACAATCCCATTCTTTTCCATGACACATCCAGAAGTTTTCGGAGATTCGATTGACAATCCAACAGGCCGTTGGGGGAGTTTTTATGATTACACGAAAGGTGAAATCCATCGCAACATGGTCTTCAAAGATAAATTTCATCTGCAGGCAGCTGTGAAGGATTATTCAGTACGTGTTGCAAAACGTGAGTACCACGTTGTTAAGAGTACAAAAACATTGTGGAAGTAATATGCATACACGGTACAGAGGATATACCTTGCAGATGGTACCTGCGTGCATGTTTGGATAAAAATTTATCTGCGATAGAAATTAATACACGGCGACAGGATTTTTACCTCTAAATTCTGAAACTATGAAGTGACTGGAAGCAAAATGAGAAAAAAACGATTGTAGCTTGGAGGTTGCCGATGAACAAATATACTGTAAGTTGGAGGTTGCCGAAGAAGAAGGGGGGGCGGGCAAATTTATAACACCAAGTCACGCCAACTCAGTTGGCGTGACCATTAATAGGTCACGCCAACTGAGTTGGCGTGACCTGTGATATTAATTGGTCACGCCAACTCAGCTGGCGTGACCAATTATTCACGCCCACTTGCAAATAGCTGGAACCAGTTGGCGTGAAATAATGGTCACGCCAACTCAGTTAGCGTGACCATTATTTTACAATGGTCACGCCAACTCAGTTGGCGTGACCAATATTTATTATGGTTACGCCAACTCAGTTGGCGTCACCTCTTGGACCCGCCAACTGAGTTGACGGGTAATGTTATATTTTAAATTAACAAAATTTTCAGGTTATTTTCGAAATTGTTTATTTTATTAGGGTTATTTAATTAAATAACCCCAAATTTGACACTATGAATGTGTTTAATATATATTATTTTTAAAATTAACTTTAATAGTAATTATTCCCAACGGTCTTATGATTGAAACCAAAAATAATAATTGAGAAAATGGAGACAAAAACGGAAAAATATTAATTAAAAAACAAAGAACTTGTTACTCCATAGTCTCCATCAGGTTTTGCAATCTGGATTTGAAGTCCAGTCGGGCATCAATTTCTTCCGAATTCGATACGTTCCCATCCCCACACAGTCTCTCTCTCTCTCTCTCTCTCTCTCTCTCTCTCTCTCTCGCTGTGAAGGCTTTTCTCGGAGCAAGATTGCACTTCTCTTCCTCCTCTTACCCTTTTTCAGAGAAGATTGTAGAGGGAGAATTTCATCAAGTGTCGGGTTCAAACCTACACGTGTGTGTGTGTGTGAAGAGGAGGGAGTCGTAGGAAAATTAGTAGGAGGAGAGAATCTGAGTTTCTTTCTTATTTCTATTTAAAAGAGTTGTCTTTGAAACTTGGATAGTGAAGCTAGGCGCAATCTGTATTACTTTTCTTTTTTGTTTTTCTGTGTCTGGAAAATTAGGGTTTGTTAATTTGAATTGATATGTGGTTTTGCGTCTTTGTTTTGTGCTTGTGAATAATTCCTTTTGGGTCTTGTGAAAAAGGGTTTGGAATTGATTAATAATCTAGGATGGATGGGAGGAGAATAACAGCGACTCCGCGGCCATGTTGTGGGCGGAGAGTGGTGGCAAAGAAGCGGCCCCGCGGTGGGTTTGATGGGCTTGTTAACAGCGTAAGGAAGCTGCAGAGAAGGGAGATTTCATCGAAGCGTGACCGTGGTTTCAGTATGAGTGATGCTCAAGAGCGGTTCCGCCACATTCGCTTGCATGTTCGTTTGGTTTGGTTTAATTTTCAAAGTTGGTTGTTCCTTTTTCTTTTGGGTTTAAATTATTTCAGTCTATATTGTTCTTATCGACGATGTGAAATTTTCTGATTTGTGGTTGAATGTTGCAGTGTGGAAAAATTGGTCTTCGTGTGATTAATTAGGCTTCTATAGGTTTTTTCATAGAACTCATTTGGACATAGAGATTAAGATGCAGGCTGCTCGCAGATTATTTGAATTCACGATGCTGAGTCCTAACACAAAATATCTGTCCTATTTTGATTGTAAGGCGAATTCATTGACAAATTAGCCGTTTTCTGGTAATCCATGGATTTAAAGAGATATCTGAGAGTATTAGTTTTTAAGAAGTGAAGACCATCTTGTATTCTTGTGGACACATTTGCCAACTGGCATTTTTAATGTTCCTTGAATTTGCAAGGGTTTAACGTTACTGGGTTTTATGGAAAGTAATATCTGGTAATAAGTTTTATGGAGCTCAGAGTTAACAAAAACTTAACCTTTGTATGCTTTTCATCGAACTTGTGAGCCTGTCTGTCTGCCGTTACCTCTTAGATTGGAAAATGATTTATTACGCAATTACAATTTGATACGATTGAGTTGCCATAATTTGAATAAATAATGACAAACCCTCCAATAGGGATCTGATCGCCCGCTACCTATTCTTTTGTTCCTCTTCAGCAGCTGTTTTAGATGCATCCTAAATTTTAATGGAACTTCTGGGAGAGTTGCTACTTGCCTAGTAATTCTATAGTGTTGATATGCAGTGTTACTTTTTCCTGCTTTGCCTATATCCCACTATTTATTAGATTGAGAGATTCATAACTGAGCACCAACCACAACAATTGTAACATAAAAGACACCACCATAACCCTGACTCTTTTAGTGCTACCACTTCATTGAAAGCACCCGGTTCATCTATTTACATGCAACAATATGGTGATATTTACTATAGTCTCCCTACTGCTCCAGTTATGGGGCAAACTACCTACTCGCTCTCTTCTCCAACTACATCCACCAAAAAATTCTTCCAGAGCTTAAGGGGTGCTACTTGGATGAAGATGATTTGATTTCGCTACTATGTTGAACAGTTCTAGAGTTTTGTTTTGGTCGATGACATCTCAAGGGGGCCAGATGGGTGTTGATGGAAAACTGAATGAGACATATCCTCTCGAAAGAAAGGAATACTTCTGCCTAGTATTGGAAAATTATTGATTTCTTTACATTTTTGAAGAATGTAAAAGCAATCATCTACCTCTGTAGCTCGGTATTATAGGACTGCTAGATTAAGTTGAAGCAGCTACCCCTATTCGTTTATGATGGCTTATCATGTAGATTATTTGTTTTAGGAGGAATATGATACTCATGATCCCAAGGGACACTGTTCCTTGATGTTGCCATTTCTGAAGAAGAGATCAAAAATTATTGAAATAGTTGCTGCTCGTGATATTGTGTTCGCTCTTGCACAATCTGGTGTTTGTGCAGCATTTAGTCGAGGTATGGTGAGCTTTAATATAAATTATATGTGCTTATATGCATTTTTTCCTTGTATTTTCTTCTCATCAATGCTTATGGACATTTCCCGGTGGATGCAGAAACTAACCAGAGGATATGCTTTCTCAATGTCAGTCCAGATGAAGTTATTCGGAGCTTATTCTACAACAAGAATAACGATTCTCTGATCACTGTTTCAGTTTATGCTTCTGATAATTTTAGTTCCTTAAAATGCAGAACCACGAGGATTGAGTATGAAATGTTTTTACTATATACTAATGGTTTCTATTCATCCTTGTACATTTCCCATTTTCACATGCGGCATCTTTCAGATACATACGAAGGGGTAAACCTGATGCTGGTTTCCCTCTATTTGAGTCTGAATCATTGAAGTGGCCCGGTTTTGTGGAATTCGATGATGTAAATGGAAAAGTTCTTACCTATTCTGCGCAAGATAGGCAAGTAATCAACAATCTCTATGTGGTATCTACTAAGGTGTCTCCGTTACGTTTCAATAATTAGTGCTGCTTTGCTAATATCTGTTTTCTTTTCAGTATATACAAGGTGTTTGACTTGAAAAACTATACCATGTTGTACTCCATTTCTGATGAAAACGTTCAAGAGATTAAAATCAGGTAACATTTTCAGTGCATTATAATGCTATCCACACACGGTTTCGGACTTAAAAAGGTTAAATATGTCTTTTTCCCACCATTCTGATTGGATATGCGTCTGATTATTGGTGTATAATTTATTTTCTCTAAGACATCTACCCTACTTTGGAAAACAGTCCAGGAATCATGTTATTGATATTTACAAAAACTAGTGGTGGTGTTCCTTTGAAGATTCTATCAATAGAGGATGGAACTGTTCTCAAGTCTTTCAGCCATCTCCTTCATAGAAACAAGAAAGTGGATTTCATCGAACAGTTCAACGAGAAGCTCCTTGTCAAACAAGAGAATGAGAACCTTCAGATTCTTGATGTAAGTTACTTGTCATAATCTATAATGACGTTCTTATCCTCATAAATCTGACTACTTCTATCTTTAGGTCCGTAATTCGGAGTTAACAGAAGTTAGCAGAACTGAGTTCATGACACCATCTGCGTTTATATTTCTGTATGAGAACCAATTGTTCCTGACATTCAGAAATCGAACTGTGGCGGTTTGGAACTTCAGAGGAGAGCTTGTGACATCATTTGAGGATCACTTATTATCGCATCCTGATTGCAATACCAATAATATTTATATCACAAGTGATCAAGACCTCATAATTTCATATTGCAATTCGGATGAGCCATTATCTGATGGAAATGGTATGCCACGAAGAAAAATGATATTATTTTGAATTAAAAAATCATCAAGTTTAAATTGCTACAGTGACCGCACTTGGAAGGAGAAACTGTTTTCTTTTTTGTTAATTTTTTTTTTTTTAGTAAAAGCACTTTCTTTAAAGAAAAAGATTTTGGTTTAGCCTTTTATTTAAAAAAAGCACTTGGAGAAAGTCGAGAGTGAGAAACCATAAAATGTGCCTTTGTAGGGTTTTACTTCAACTTTTCTTTGAAAATTTAATGAAGGTTTATTTTTATTTCACTGCTGTATACTATATATACATTTTTTTTTTCTGGATGTGAATCTGCTAGAGTCGAGCATATATTGCTTAGTTCTTGATAATAACCAGATGCCTGTCTTACTATTTCGATGCAGCGGGGTCGATCAATATCAGCAATATCTTGACAGGGAAGTGCCTAGCGAAAATAAAGGCGAGCAACAGTGTTCCGGCAGATGAATGCAACTGCAGCGCAAATTGCGGTGGAAGAAATTGCAACTCTAGAAAACACGTCCAAAATTCACGAATCAGAAGTGCTAATGCAGAAGCACTTGAAGACATCACTGCTCTTTTCTACGATGAAGACCGTAATGAGATCTACACCGGGAATAGGCTTGGCCTCGTTCACGTGTGGTCTAACTAAAGGTAGCTAATTGTCGGGTTACCACGCGGATGACCACTCACCCCCCCGTATATTTTCATTTCCTGAACTGTATCATTATATGCTCCGTTGGTTTTTGGTAAACTGTTTCTTCTGCAAGATTGTTGGCGTCTAGTTTGTTATACCCCCACCGAGGGGGAATAGTTGATATCGTGCTACGTGTTATAGATTCATTGTTCTTCGATTTGAACTTGTGGGTTGTTTGCCCATTCAATATCGTTTTCTGTTGTAGATGTGCTTTCGTAACAAGGCTCTCTGGCGAGCTTGCTGCTTGTTATTAGTCGAGTGTATGTTGGAATGTAGCCTGGAATCTGTTCAAATTTACTGCCTTGTTTTGTTGTTTCTTGCCTGCATTGTATCCGTAAGAGATGAAAAGTGCACCTGCGTGTAATGTATATATATCAACATTGGTCTTGTTTCCCACCCTGTTGTCACTTATATAAATATATATATATATATATATATATATAAGTGACAACAGGGAACATTGGTCTTGTTTCCCACCCTGTTGTCACTTAATAAACATTTAACTCCCTTATATATATATATATATATATATATATATATATATCCTTTAAAGTAATATATTATAGACAATAAGACACAATAAACTTTTGATATTTAATGCATGAGATCGATCGTTACTTAATAAATATAATAGTAGATAAGAATATTTAAAATAAGTTCATGCTAACTAATAATTTATTGACATACATAAGTTATGGGCATTTGGGAGGAGAAATCATAAATTTTTAAAAATTTGAATTTGTTAATAATTTTTATAGAAACGAGCTTGTGAGAAAAAAATCGTGACGGTTCATTAGATATGAGAATTTATAATGATTTAGTAAGTAATATTCGTAAATTATTTATTAGTGAATTCTGTGATTAAATGAGTGTTTGTGATTGCTTTTCTAAACTGCTTATTTGCTTTGCAGACCAAAAAAATAGATTTTGAGTGTTTTATTTTATTGATTATGCTATTGTTTCTCTAAAAATAAGTACGTAAAAGTAGAAGTATAGAAACATGTCATGAGATGTTTTTCACTGCTTTTACTTGTGTGATAACAATTTTATAATAATTTAAAGTTATTTAAACTGTTTTTTATTTAATTATAAAAATTTAATGATTTTGATTAATCATAATTTTTTTTTTAATTTTAAACAAAAATAATATAAAAATATTTTGGATAATAATTGTAAACGCAGCCGTTGTTGTGACAAGTTTAACACGCTTTCTTTGACGTAATTCGTAGTTCGTTGAACGCTCAATATCAAGCCGCGAGATAAAATTGGTTTGGTGGCGAATTCAAAGATAAGGTAATATCCCCTCACTAGGGTTCCCTTCTCTTAAGCCTCCCTCTTTTCTTTGAATTTCCCAAATTTTCACCAGCGAACTTATTGTATAAACATAGTCAATTGAAGATTAGACGTCACTATGTAAGCTTTTTCTCCGCTTTTTGTTGGTTTCTTTTATCTTTTGTCTTTTTTTTTTTTTTTTTTTCAGTTTATCCTATGCTATGGATTCAAGGGCTGTTTTTTTTTTTTTTTTTAAGTGGGGTTGTCTCCAATTTATCCAAAAAATTTTGGGCTTGTTGAAAGGGTACGACCTTTATTCTTTTTGCCCTTGAATATCTTTTTTTTTTTCCTCGTGTTCTTGGGAGTTATTTTTTCTTAGCAAATTTTGATTTGGAAATTTCTTTTTCATGATTGGCAGCTGAAATGGCGGTACAACTAGTTAGAGAATGGACTGCAATTCAACAGTTTCCTGCAGCAACTCAGGAGAAATTGGTTGACTTGCTGTCAAAATTAAAGAACCAGGTTCCATTTTTTTCACATTGCTCGATGGATGTTCTCGAGTATAATTTGGCAGTAAATTATATTGAACTTAAGATTGTGAGGTTCTACCAGTTTAGTTCCCAGGAAAAGAAGGAAGAAATTGTTGACTATGAAGTATGAATATTCGAATGAAATATTTATACAAGGCGTTTATTTGACTTTCAAAAGACACCTAGTTAACCACCGAGAAAAATAGTTGGAAGCTTTGAGAATCGGTTCTCTCTATTTTTGGATGTTTCTGTTTATTTCTCTTGGAGAATGTAGATGGTCTTATCTATAAGTACTTAGTCTATAAAGTGAATCCGTGGCAATAACCCTGTTTGTTATTTCCTATAGAATGTCGATACATTGACAATCCTTGTGATGGGGAAAGGTGGTGTTGGAAAATCTTCCACAGTCAATTCTATCATTGGGGAGAGAGTTGTCACCGTTAGTGCTTTTCAGGTATATAGTGCTCTTCCTGTGGTCTTTATTCGCTGTTGTATTTCATTACTTAAGGTCTAAGGATGATGCAATCCTTAAGGTATGCACTTCATTTTGTTTCAGTCGGAAACACCTAGGCCCGTGATTGTTTCACGATCACGATCAGGCTTTACACTGAACATCATCGATACCCCAGGGCTCGTTGAGGGAGGATATGTCAGCGAACAAGTGCTCGAGACCATAAAAAGGTTTATATTAGTCATAAATCAGTGGCTAAAAATGGTTTGTGATTTCTCCATAAGTATCTCAGTTTGATGTGATAAATTTGTTTGTAGCTTTCTGGGCAGGTTTCTTTTGAACAAAACAATAGATGTTCTGCTTTATGTTGACCGTTTGGATGCATATAGAGTGGATAATTTGGACAAACAGATTGTGAAAGCTATTACTGATGGTTTTGGCAAAGATATATGGCATAAATCAATAGTTGTCCTTACACACGCTCAGCTCTCTCCTCCGGACTTACTGAGTTATGACGAGTTCTTTTCCAGAAGATCAGAATCTCTTTTGAAATGTGTCCGGCAAGGAGCTCGGATTAGTAAAACAGATGCTCAAGTACGCTTGCATTTTACGTCGTTTTATGCTCCCATTTGCTTTCTGTTTAAGTAAAATTTGTTTCTATCATTTACTGGAGTGTATCTTGTTATGACAATTGCAGAAATCGAACTGGACATATAGTGCTATAGAATAGTTACAGTGTCTCAACGATTATTTGGCTTAAATGTTTCTCTATCGGATTTGATATGTTGTAAGATCACACACAAATTTCACTAATTATGCAAATGAAAGCAATTCAAGATTTAGCCATCCGTTTGTTTAATGACTTGAGATACATTGAAATGTCTGGTTTACTCTAATTTAACTAGCTTGCTGCTCTTTTCATAGAATTGTGCAATTCCGGTTGCTTTGGTTGAGAATAGTGGGAGATGTAACAAGAATGAGTACGACGAGAAGGTTGGTTTGTTTCCACTAGAATTCCTGTTTTGACTCACAATTGTGGTTACGATCAGCAATTCTTTATCTGCGTTTGTAGATCCTCCCAACCGGTTCTCCTTGGATACCAAATTTGGTTCGTACCATCACCGAAATTACCTTAAATGGCAAAAAGAGTGTTATTGTTGATCGGAAGCTGATCGAAGGACCAAATGCAAACGATAGTGGAAAGCTATTCATCCCTGTCATCCTAGCATTTCAAGTAAGTGATGTTCCAACTCTTGTTCTATATAAGTATATGAACGACAGATATATATTTAATTTGTTTTATGGAATGCATCTTTAATTGGCGTACATGACTCGAGATAAATAGCGATTTTGGAGTAGAAGATTTGGACAGAAGTACACGAGACACTAATAATCTAACATTGATCCTATCACATCTTGCACCATAGAAAAGCCCGAGTTCTATGCGAGTGATCCTTGATTCTCATTTTCTCCTTGTGACAGTACTTCTTTGTCATCAAAACAATCGAGAAATGGATCAACAAGGATATCTCCAGAGAGACTAAATCTTCATGGGAGTAGCATGAATTCATACTCCCACCCTCCACCTTCTTCGAGTTTCATTTCGGTGTTTTGTCTTCAATCTTGATGTGCCTGTTAGCTGTTATTTGTTTCTAATAATCAGTGATGTCCGGCTGTATTAGTATTTAATGTAGTTTTGAGCTTGAATTTTTTTTCCTACTAATTATTCAATTTTGATGATTAGTTTTCGGTTTTTTGATACGATGGATACGCTCCGCTGTGTTCTTGATTCAAAGCATTTGCCTTAATATGTCGCGAGTCCATCCATTTTATTCGAATTTATGCGTTTGATTGAGATTTCTATTATAACTATGAGTTGTGGAAACTTTCTTGAAATTACACTGTAAATCAACTTTGATCCTCATCAAAGACGACTTCTAAGTCAATGTGGTCATATATTTCTTTTAATGATTGATGTCTTGGAAAAGAAAATGTTATGCACATTTAAACATAAAAAAATATTTTTGGGCTTTTCCCATAATTCCTATTTGCAACATGCCTAAGGTTAAAATTTCTGTTGTTGATATTTGATCTCCCATATTTTCATTTTCCTTTACCTGCACAAGCTTGAGTTTTCAATATCGTTGTTCTCTGTCTTTTCTGGTTTCAGCCCTCTTAACTAAATATTATGTACATGTACATTTTGATTTTGCAGCAGGAATCCCCATATTATGGATGAACCCGATTTGAATATCATTTATATACCAACTCAATATTAAAAAGTAACACTTTTTAAATAAAAATATACATAAATTAACATACCAATCATTTAGATCAATCATATTAAGTTGATCCATAAGTGACATTTAAATCAGGTCTATACAAATATTTTCAAATGCCGCTGACATTAAGAATGATTACTCTCTCATATATTATACACACAAGTTATAATCATGTGTTACTTTGTATATATTCATCAAATATGCTAGGGGTGTTCATTCGATTCGGTTTGAGTCGAACCGAATCGAAATTTCGGTTAACCAAAATTTTGTTTTGAAATTTAAAAATCGAAAACTGAACCAAAAGTGTTCGGTTTCGGTTTTAACCGAACTTTTTCGGTTCGAACCGTAGTTTTTTTTTTTTTGTTTTTTTTTTAATTTTGCAATTTTTTTTTTTTGAAATTGTTTGATTAATTGATAAAAAATCAACGTAAATATAAACACCTATACATCATTCATTGGATTCAAATGAATTCTAAACATTTGACCTTTTAATTTTAAACTTCTAATATTATTTTGAAGTTATTTAATACAAAAAATCGAGTTTAAATGGGACAACAAAATAAATTATATTATACTAGAAACAAATTGTTAATTTACGAGTTCTTATTAATACAATCAGGAGCGAAACCATTAAAAAAATATTTAAACCATAAAAAAAAGTTGAATTTTTATTTTTTTTTGGTTTTCGGTTCGGTTTGGTTAATCGGACCCTGTAACCGAAAACTGATTTTTTTCGGTTCGGTTCGGTTCGCTCAGTTTGGCCCGATTCGATCGGTTAATCGAACCGATGCACACCTCTAAAATATGCCATTAATATTAGTTTTAATTATTAATGGATCGAATTATAAAAAGCTTGATATTGGTAAGTGTTTATATGTTGTTCTAAGAAAAGGGTTAATGTCAAATTCAGTTTCTAATTTTCCGACAAAAACTGCAACATATATAAAAAAATTATATTTTTTTTGATGAACTAAACCCTTTATCCGAAACTTTCATATTCTTAAATTGTACTATTGCTCTAACTTTTTTTCCTTAAATTGTACTTAAATGAAATATATTTTTTGTTGTAATCGAATTTTAATTTATCAGAAGTTTGTTTCGTATTGAATTTAAGGCCATGAATTTTATCCGATTTAAATGCAATTAATTGAATAATGTAGGCCAATGGCAGCTGCAACAGCCGCACATGGCGATTATCTAGCCACCAAACTCCGCCCCTCGACACGATCGCGGCCGCTCCAAGTAACGGGGAAAGTAAATTTTATCTCTTCGCCACCTCCAATTTTCATCTCCACAAACCTAGCTCACATAAATCTACACCATCTGAAAGATCTGTACGTACTCTGCAACCACTCCAGCCACCGCTTCCCAAACGTCGACGCCGTTGGTAGAGTCGAGCCTATCGACTTCGTCAAGTTGTGCACCGCCGTCTCTCACAGCTCCATAGTCGTATCGGCCTTCACCAAGCCCGAATTTTTGACGCTTGGTTCTTCTAACGGGGAGGGGTTGTCGAAATTAAATGGCATCGGTGGAGATTGGATCAGAAAAGTGACCCCCGTAACGCCGGAAAATGGACGGCTGATAGGGTTTGGTCGTGCCGTTTCGGATTGTGGGTTGACAGCATCTATTTACGATGTCATGGTGAGGAATTACTCTTTTGTAATTATATTATCCAATGAGTTTTGTTAGGATCCCAAGTCGGCAGACATTGGCTCCAATCTATGTACAAATATTTTGAGTCTAAATTGATCTAACAATTATTTTTTCTATGATTCATCTAGCTTACCCCAATCTATTCAGACTGTTTAGTTGTTGTTGACTTATAAGGCTAAATCTTTCAGGGTTTATGGCTGAACATGGTTTCTCTTGTTAAGAAATGGTGTAGCAGGGCCATCGGCTCAATACCAAAATTGTCTGATACTTTGATTTTGTTGTCATCTTGGTAACTGAGATTTCAGACGTGTACGATTTCAAGATAGAGTTTTTATTTAAAAAGAAGTAAGAAACCGTGGGATGCTTATGGAAGTGACAAAATCATGAAATCTTGATATGTCTCCCTTTTTTCTTGATTGAGAATTTTTATGTTAGTTTTCAAGCTTTTTTTTGGCAAGAATCGGAGAGCTCTTTAATTTTAGAAGCAAAAGATAGTAGCATTGAGCGAATGGACAGAAGGGAAAATCAAATTTTTTTATTATAATCTTGATGAATCAAATTGATTTCCAACAAGAGCAATGAGTTCCGTGTAAATTTTCATGCTTGATAATCATGTTACAGTTTCTTACAGGTTCATCCAGCTGTACAAGGTAGGGGAATTGGTAGAATGATAGTTCAAAGAATCGTAAGGTTTGTACTAATGATGTTATTCATAACTTATATAGTTGCAAACTAAGTATATTAACAGCTTAAAACGTATTAAAACTTTAGTTTTCTGTTGCAGAATGCTCACTAGTAAAGGTGTATATGACATATCTGCACTCTGCTCAGAGAAAGAAAGGTGACTTCCATGGAATCCTGCGCTGTTTTACATTGTGCGAAAAATGAACGAATGCTAAGAATTTATGCTCTAGACCTCTTTGTGTTTTGTTCTGAGAATCGCATAAATACTAGAAGTTGAATGGCACCGAACACATGGTGGAACTATGATTTTTGGTTTGGATGGGATTGCAAATTTTATGAAGAACTTGAAAGTAAACCTGAGAAGAAAGACGATGAAAAGGGTCAAGGCTACATTTCCATTTGAGAATTGTCGTTACTTTTAATTTGTTCCGTCCCTCAAACAATGTTTTGCACCGTTATCTACATATCTTTCAGTTCTGTTATCTTCAATATTATTACAGGCTATTTTTCAGAGCATGTGGATTCGGTGACGATATACTAGAATCCACGACAATGATGTACACAAGAACGCCTATTAGCCCTTCGATGGACGAACAAGTAATGGCCGCTGGCAGGAAGCTACTGATATTTCCTCCAAATAGATGACTTCCAAAATGGGCGAAATTCAATTTTGTGCTCGCACTGTCGCACATTGTGATTTAATCGTTTATTTATGGGTTTTTTTTAATTAATTAACCTATAATTTAACATATTAACCCATTTGTTTTTATTATCAAGACTAACCGAAGTCGCTTGAAGTCACCATCTGACATGGGGACTTCTTTAAAAAAAACATTTTTTTACGTCGCCATGTGAGTTGATGACATCCTTAAACGATATTTGTTTTCGCCATCTATTTTTTTTTTATGTTGCCATCTCAGATGTCGACAACAATCAATTTACTCATCTATATAGCTGAACATAATGTTGCTCGTTTCGTAAACCAAAATCTTCTCCTGGTCGCTCATAGAATTCGTAAACCAAAATCTTCTTCTGGTTGCTCGTAGAATTCGTAAACCATAATTTTCATTGTTTTCTCCGGTCGGCACATTGGAGGTTCGTTGTTATATAATAATCCAATTTAACAACATTATATATCATGTACTAATTTATAAATTGTTTTTTTTTTAAGGTATGTCAATTAAAGTTTTGTTGTATTGGGATATATTTTAAGATTCAGAATCTGTTAGATATGATCGTGGTCCGTCAAAAGGCATGAAAATATCTCGCACTATTAATTATTTGCAGTTATTGAAAGACACATATAATATTACTGGCATCGATTGTAACCAGTTCATTCTAAAAATATATTGTAAATATATATTCAATGATTTTTCGGGGATGAAACAAACAATTTTTCCCGTTGACAGTGATTACAGTTTCCCAGCGAAGTATGATGGCTGCTCCAGTCTTTGTTGACGTTCCCCCGACGACCAACATTATGCAATATATCATCCCCCGATTGTGGATCTTCTGGGATGTCTTGTAGCATACCAAATTGTTGAAGTACTCTATCAGACCGTTGCATTTCAACTATGTCGAAGAAAATTAACGGACCATTGTATGTCCCTAACTGGGCAATTCCTTCATTAACTCATCAGTGTACAACTGTCAACTAAACTACAAAACAACATTGGTTTAAAAAATATAAAAAAAAAATGTTTTTTTTACAAACTAATTTAACAACATGTTTACTTGAGTTACTGGCTGCTCATCGAGGATGTCCCTGATGATCCGTATGTAATGACTCCCAATTTCTGTAAATTTTAAATGACATAACCACATATATAACCACAATTTCGAAATCAATAAATATTATGAATCATATTCAAATAAATGATTAAATGCATTAACACATAAAATCAATTATAAAACAATACATATTCGTATTACCTTACACCATATGGAGCAGAAGGTAACACACTCTCTGAGCCGATCATTATTTGCCCAATATCAGATCTTTGGCTACCTAGTTGAGGAGTCAAACTTGGGATTCGTGACCTTGCCCAAATCTTATTTATTGTAGTGACATCAATAATAGAAGTTAAATTGAGAAGAAACATATTTTAATTATTAATATAAACAAACATATTGTTTACATGTACGAGTTGCAATGCACCACCTATCACTTTTTCGCTCTCTTTGATGACGTGTACAACTCACGATACAAGTATGCCAACACAGCACTACCCCAACTATAAGTACGGGCATAATCGATATCCTACAACTTCTGTAAATACAATAACATAACAAAATTGACTCATTAATCAGGGCACATAATTCACCATAACATCCATAACACACAAGCCCATGTAAACTGACAATATCATCTGGCGTACTATGTATATTCAATGGATTGAACAGCAAATGATTTTCCAAAGCAATAATCTCAACCTCGCACCTTTAAAGTATTTGATAGCTGGTGTGAACTCTAAATAAGTATGGCAATATTATTGCCATTTTGGCAGACTCCTATCATAATATATCCCCGACAATACGATGTCGTCTATTAGCAATGACCATATTACTGCAATGTCTTACAGTTTGATAGACATCTCTCCCGATCTAAGATAAAATGTGTGTGTTTCACGGCGCCATCTCTCAACTAAAGCCGTGATCAGGTGCATGTCAAGCTCAATCTTACCACACCTATATATACCATAAAATCCAATCACGTGCAACAAATTAACAACACGTATATCTAGTGAACACATTTCCCAAAAATAGCTATCTGGGTTTCTCGCACGCAGTATGCTATCAATATCACCTCTCCATACATCCTCAGATCGATGTGAAGACTACAATGCCAAAAGAAGTGTGTCAACCGGGCCTGGTTATCTCATTTGATCCATCCTGAAATATAATACAAAAATTATCAACATTAATCTTAACATTACAACCACTTGCCGCCGGCTGTCCACGGCCGCCCCCACCTGCCGTCGCCACCAGCCGCCTCACTCCGGCGTCGTCTCGCGGCCACCACCCTCCGGCGCCAACCTTTCACCATCGACAACGCCAAAACACACCAACAAAAAAATCTACTCCCAATAAATAAATATATATATATATATGTATATATTATATATATATCAACATCTTAATTTATCTAACATCAAGTAATAACAAAAATAAAAAACTTATCTTAATTTGGAAAAAAATGAAAGTTTTCGCCTTTTGCGCTTGGAATGGTTTATGTTTGAGCGGCGGGCGTGTATATAAATCGAAGGGCCAGAGTTTCGGATTTAATGGGTGTAGCCATCTGAGTGTCGCCATATGACACCAATAAAAAAATAATTTTTTTTGTTGTAGTTATCTCAGAAGGCGACATTAATATAATTTTTATTGTAGTCGTCTTCTGAGATGGGGACAACAACTTTTTTTTATTTGTTGTCGCCAATTAGTTTAAGAAAAAAAATTTGGGTTATTTTTATAAATACTAAAATATAGGTTATATAATTAAAAAACGCGTTTATTTATGCTGTTTTGGTTCTAATTTTTCTAACTATTGATTTGGCTAATATATCGATTATCTCTCTTTCCAAGCCTTGTTATTTTTATGTCAAATTTTAGCTTTTTTTAATCCGTTGATTACATTTGTTAATTTGCTTGGATCATTGCCCAAAAACTATGTTTTAAACTTGAAAATTACAGTATTGCGGAGATATTTTCGAAATTTAAGACCATTTTTAAAAATTGCTATCTGAAATTTCCTAATAAGATTGAGTGCTTAGGTCGGTGCATAACTTTCTTTGTGAAATTAAGTTTTCTAATTGAGCTTTAGCAATTCCACACCACGCAACGAACTTAACTTCTACATTACCAGCTTCGATAGGATAGAATCAATAATTTCTAGGAAAATATAATAGATCACATATATCCCCAATATCATGTTTGATATTTCAGAAAATGACAGACGTCCTGTATTTGAACGCATTTCGGACTTTCAGACAAGTAACAATTAAACAACACCCCAACAGATGTGGCATTAAAACAGGCCATAACAGTTCATAATGAAACACATTCTCTAATTTCGGACAAATTGCATTGTGCCAACATTCGCACATGGAAAAATAAGGCAAGTAGTTACCATTTACATGAATTTAGAGAGATGATATATACATTTATACGGACCAAATTGATGAGTGAATATACACAGGAAGAGAAATGAATGTAGATCATGCTCTACCAAGTTAGCTCGATCGAGCCCTTGTTTCAGTTTTGAGAAATCTGATGCATTCTTGCTGCACCATCAACCCTCCATTCACAGGATCGAAGCTGCATCTGTAGAAACTGATGGTGGGCTCGACAGGAAAAGAAAGTAGAACGTGAGGCACATATATTATGGGAGTTAGTCCAACATGCTAAATTATCTGATATTATTCACATATTTTACTAGTGGAGAATCAGGACATAAGTTGCCTGACAGTAAGCATATAGAACTTGATCCGATTGCAGCAGTTAGTGAATAAACAGCACTCTTACCTCCCATCCATGCCAACAATAATGACAGAGTTCTGAGAACCGAATGCTGCAATGAACTGAGTACATTCTGGCAAGTGTAACTGAGCAAATGACCATTCAGAGCTGAAATATTTAGGTAAAACCCCTGGAAAAGTTTCAATAATATTAGATTAACAAGCAATCAGTGCAATAAGTAAATAAAAGAAAATGAGACAAGGTATTACAATTTTGGCATAAATGGGAACGTGTTTAAAGAGACGATATAAGCTTATTGTTAAAACTTAAAGTGGATATGTAGAAAGCTGAAAACAGCATAAATTCAATTCTACTGGGGTTCAAAGGTACAATAAAGGCGGTTGGGTCAGCTGCCTCCATTGAAAAGTTCACTTTGCCCTTAGTATGTACATTTGTCAAGGCTTGTCTCCGCCCATGTTCAGGGATTGCCACTAGAGAACATATATTAACAGTAAAGTTTGAAGGAAAATATGTAATATAGTTCGGAGGGTTTAGTTTGAGTTGGTTAAATTAATAAGGAATCTCATAACTATGTTGGGGTTTTTAATATGATATGTTTTCTCATCGATTTACAAAAATATTTAAGTTTTGCATCTTAGTCATTTATACATTTACCAAGAAAAATATTAAAACCTATAATATAATTTTCCACCAAATTCTCTATTTTCCATGAGTTTTAATCGTTGTTTATCCCCACAAACTTCACAATAGTAAAGTAACTAAAGCATGGCTAACACAATTGGCAAGGAATAAGAGTTGGATCAAAAAGCCATTTCATGGGAAGGGATATGACGCAATAACGACTGAAAAAATCGCATTATTAATTCAACATTTGAAGTGAAGATGTGAAAAACTATGGACATAGTTCATTACAATAGAATGATCCTGTTTCAAGAAATATCTTGATAACACCTTATCCTTTTCTTTTATCATTAATGCATGTGATATATCTACAGTATTTTGTTCCTGGTGTCTTGGAAAGAAAATATTGTGGCTTCATTGCTGGTTGGCAGTATTTATATATGTGAACTACATTTCAAAGCCAATTTATGACCGTATTTCTAGTGATCTAAACTAGAAACGAATTTCAAAACTTCTATCACAATTACTTGGGGAGCACACACATCCATACACCTAAAATATTACAATTATGAGCGACCAATCCCATGCATGCATCACACTATGATGTGAAAGGAAGATTTGGGCAATCAATGGATTAACTAGTTATTAAAAAAACACTTTGTTGTCAATTCAAATCAAGCTCAACATACCATCAAGGCGCTCTAATAAGTCAAGACTTAGCCTACTTATACCAAAGAGTTTCTTGAAAAAGATTGGGATTCATATCACCTTTCATGAAAGATAATGATGAGCCAGGATTAGCACCAGCACCAGGAGAAATTAGGGGATCAAGGGAGTTTGAAGAGTTCTGACTAAACAAACCCGTAGCAGCAGCGGAATCAATTGAACTGTCCTCGCCCACCACCTGGACCTTGAGACTAAATAAGTGAATGGTACCTTTGTCACTCGAGACGGCTAACCATTGTACATTTGGGGATAAAGCAATACTATATACGTCTGCTTTGTCTACCCCTCTGCGTACCTGCAGCAATCATTACAGTTAAATAAGAAAACTGTGAAAAGGAAATAGAGCACAAAAAATAGATCAAAATTTAAGATTAAAGCTGAAAGGAATCGAATGCAATAAAATTAAAGCTGAAATTTTCCTATGACTCACTGGTCCCATTCAATGATCAGGTGAGTAAAATTAATGCACCAGACAAATGTTAAATGTAAAGAGCAGCCCTTCTATATTTTATTTCCTATGATTTTTTTCTCTCTCTATCTGGCATCATTTCTTTCAAACCCAAAAATATTGGCATGATTAGTGTTTGTAAGTGTGCGAGTTCGTGAGTAGCAATGGGAAAGTAATTGTTCCCCATTTTCTGTGTGTAGCAAGGGGAAAACATTTAGAAGGCATCTCATTTCCACAAAAAGTGATTAAAACATGAAGATGGTTAACAGAGAGCCTAAATAACACATCAACGAATTTGATATATCCTATAACTATTATTCTGACATGAACTAAAATCAAAATCCATAAAGAGAAACTCGGTCACAGAATTATTTAGCTCTAAGCTCTGCCCATTTTCCGCAAAGATTCAGTAAAGATTAATAAGAAGTGTAACAAAGGCCAGTACTTATTGCACAGGTTTTAATTATATTGTGCCATGCATCTGCTTCCTTAACATACTTGAGAGATTCATACAAACCTATTACCTCTTGTAATCGAGTTCCATCCATTGTGTTGAAAATTCTTATCAGAGTGCCTCTCATGCTCGCAGTCGCGAGTAGAAGCCCATCCATGGTCAAGGTAAGACAAGCAATCTTAGAATCATGAGCATTGATTAACTTTGTCATATTCAGACCAAAATGTTCAACCCGAACCTGTCCTCTTCGCACACCTGGGCATGCCAACACGGATGTATTAAGGTTATGTGACAAGCAGCAAATTCCCCGGGGATTTGCCAAGGTCTCTATTTGATGAAGAAGTTTCAGATCCATAAAATTATAAACATATATCTTGTGCTCAAGAACGACGACAACACGGTCCCGTCTTAGTTTAACTGCACGAACCTCAGATCTGAAGGAAAATTCACCAATGCACCGGCTTTGATGATCATCCCATATAATAACTTTATTTGGAGGATATTGAGCATTGACGTTACTGCCAACAAGAGCTAAAATATTGCATCGAAACAGCATCTCAACTATCTTAAATCCACCACTTTTTAGATCACGCCTGAAAGTTTCTTTGAAAGGATCACAATTATATATACGAAAACCATGACTCGTGCCAGCAGCAAAGCAACCATAATCCTGATTCCAAGACACGGAATATAATTCTGTATCGTCATTTCCATTGAACTCTGAATCAGATTGGGTAAGAGGGCCAGATACCACGCTTATAGGTGTATTATGACCACCAAATCCTGCTGGTGAAAGTATCCCTCGAGATGTTGAAACAGCAGATGTCATGATAGATGAGTGAACAGTCATCAGCACTAACATCAAAAAGAGGAAAAGCAAAACAGACTAGGCGTTACTGAGAACATTCAGAAAAAACAAGACGACGAATCTTTTGTAACTGGATAAAAGTCCACAGCTTCGATTATGGTATTTTATTTAAGCAGCATGAACTTCCATCGATTTTCGCTATGCATCGAAACAACCAAACATTTCAAAACCCTCACAGTACCCATTAGCTACTGAGAATTGAGCATATGACAGATTGTATTATTTAAGTCAGACAAACACAAATAAGATCTCATATCAAGGAAACCATTTCATCTTTTTCAGAAAAAAAGATTGACAGATACAAACTGCTGATACGCTATCCGATATCAAAAAGTAACTGAAAATTAAATAATCACTATCGATTATTAAGATCGAAATATGAATTAAACGATGACTTACGAAGCTCGATCGGTATAAAATTATACAAAACCTCGGTACTCCATCATGTTTTCACCATTGCAGTTATGAAACCTGCATTTTCATTTATGATCAAAAGCAACAAGTAAATATACTCATTATAACATCGAATTCAGAAACTCGTTTCCATTTTAAGTCAAAACCCCTAAATTCTGACATCAATGCTCGTATCGCGTCACTGAAAATATATGAATATAAATTTGTAGGGTTCGAAGCTTCACCTGCGGGTGCTGAAAGTGAATTTCCACACACAAAAAAAAAAAAAAAATTTGCCCAATTTCGAAGTAAATTTGTATAAGCAAAAGCAAATGGGGAAATTTAGAGCGAGAAAATGGGTAGAGGCCTAGCGTTTCTGATCGTGACACGTGGCGTGACGCGAATATCTAACGGTTGATTGATGAAAAACTGATTCCTTTTCCGTGGGGCCTACAAACTAAATATTTACCTTATAACTTCTGAAAAATTACAGAATGCTCAATATATTGGAAATAATTTATTCTATTTTTTTTAAAAAATAAACGTTCATTTTCACTTCAGTATTTCCTTATAAAACTACTAGTTAGTTTGCACCGTGCAAGGCGCGATGCCAATGACCATTTTATTTAGTAAATATAAAATAATTATAAACTCACGCAATATAACAGCTACACACATGTATTTCGATATGACATAACAAGAGCTGCAAATAATGTGTAGAAATGGAGTCTTCTTAGCTTGATGTTGAGTGCTTTCATAGACATCGGAGTGCATTCATAGCCATCAACAACACCAAAAGCAAGCTCACATGTTGCAACCTGCTCGTTATATTGGCAATCATTTAAGTAAAATTGCTACATCTATGGTGCCCTTCTTCATAGGCACTCACTCACTTGAGTTTCTTGCTAGATAAGAAAAGGCACCTCTTGACAGTTCCTCGTAGCTACATTTTCGAACGCTAACCTGGAACCAGATTCGGAAGAAATAAACATAAGTACAACCAAACAAGAATATGATATTGGTGGTGTTTTTAATCAAACGTGGAACCAAAAAGAGCCAAAAGATATGTTGAGCAAGATGTAGCAACCTGATAAAAGTAGAATGAAATCATAAAACCTCTAAATCCCTAAACAAAATTTTAACCACCCCCCAAAAAATGTACAATCTGAACCTGGCAAGTTGAAACCTCATAGATAAGTAAACAAATCAACACCAAGAAGGACTAAAACTTAGTCCAAATTTGAAATATGCATTTTGACTCCACGGAAAGCATCTATGTTACTACGAAAATCAAAGCCAAACAAAATGGAATCAAAGATCTATATGCCAAAGACAATGATGAAAATACATGCATGGAAATATAAACAAGGCCATGTATGTATATTTTCAACAAATTTTTAAGCACAAACGGAATAGATAGATTGGAAGGCTGAAAATATGGTTCATACTTATCGTCTATCGAGCACACATAATTATACATATATAATTTTTTGAATTCTGAATATTTGCATTCAATTCATATTTACAGCTGAGATGGTTGAACGTGGATAGATAAGCGTGGTGGTGAGTTTGGTAAAACATTGAATCAATGAGGGGGAGACATGCAAGATGATTAAAGCGTACCTATTTTTATATCGTATCTCACTTCCTTTCCACTTTATATTTAATATTTTCCGTTGCCCATTACATGTGAGGGATAACAACCAATAATCATTATGTTGTAACTAAAGTAATATGTGTAATTTAAGAATTACTCATGTGGTGCATGTAAAAATTCACTCATATGGTACATGTAAAAAGTCACTCATGTGGTGCATGTAAAAATCATTTGTGCGGTGCATGTAAAAATTCACTCATGCGGTGCATGTAAAATTCACTCATCTGGTGCATGTAAAAATTCACTCATGCGGTGCATGTAAAAATTAATCATGTTGTGCATGTAAAAATTGAAACATGCGGTGCATGTAAAAATACTAATGCGGTGCATGTAAAAATTACTCAGGCGATGCATGTAAGAATTAACTCAGGCGATGCATGTAAAAATACTCATGCGGTGCATGTAAAAATTGACTCATGATGTGCATGTAAAATCAACTCATCCGGTGCATGTAAAAATTACTCGCGTGATGCATGTAAAAGTCAACTCACGTGATGCATGTACAAAATTACTCATGCGGTGTATGTAAATATTTGCTCATGCGGTGCAGAGTGTTTCGATAAGTGGGGTTAATATAGTTGTAATATTAAAAAATGGACTTAGTTGAAAGCACTTTGTTTATGACTGGGCCGAAAAATCTTTTACCTAATGGTACCGGCCCGAAATTTACCCAAAAAAAAATGGGAAAATTTCGGGCCGGTATCAGAACATAAGAGTTTTTTCGGCCCAGTCCACCAAATTATTTGCCTTTCATTTAAGTCCGATTGATCGCAAATTACTAAATTACCCTCGTCTTCTTCCTTACATTCAACGTCAAACACACTCTGATACTTACAATCAATCGCGCCTCCTCTTCTTCTTCAACGCTAAAATTTCCAGTCATTCCTCCAACATTTTCCTCGATATCGTTCAAAGAATCCTACAAGTTTTCAAAAATTTAATCGAAATCGTACAAGTAAATTACTGTAATTTTGCCAAACCTTCTGAGGCGAAAACGTAAAATGGCTCCAAAATCAAAGAAGATTCCTCATACCAAACCACCAACAAACGTCAAGGGAAAGAAAAAAGGTGCTCCAAAATCTGGTAATCATTAATCTAGGGTTTACACATATTAAACTATTTCTTAATCATTATTCTAGGGTTTCCACTTATTAAACTATTTGTTTGTTACTGTAAGTACTTGTGTCTACAATGCATGAGTACTATTGAAGACCTTATTAACACCGCATTTAGAAATGTTTGTAATTTTTGTATTCTTAATTAACATAAGTCTATCGGTGCATGTAATTAACATGCACCGATGGACTCTTATCTTGCATTTATATTACATACACCACTTTTTAAAATCTTAATTTTCTGTATTAACAATGATGAACAAATTGACACCAATGGAACATCTTTTTAGTTTTTTGTTTCTATTGGTTATCCAACAATAACCAGTTGCACCAATTCACATTTTTTTCTTTCGGTGCATGTGATTTCACATGCACCGTTATACCATTTGTGCATTTATCGACATATTATGCTTGAATAATCTTTTATATTGATTTTACTTTGTAATTTGAAATGTACTATCGATGTATATAAATACACAATCATAAATTCACAGATGTTTTATATCGGTGCATTTGTATTGTACATGCACTGTTATAAAACATTGCATTTATCCAACATGTAAATATTTGACATTTGTTTCTGTCGGTGCATGTCATATAAATGCACCGATAGTTCTTTTACCTGCACCAATTGAACATACATGCACCGAGATGCACTGTTATAAAACATTGCATTATCCAACATGTAAATATTTGACATTTGTTTCTATCGGTGCATGTCATATAAATGCACCGATTGTTCTTTACATGCACCAATTGTACATACATGCACCAATTGTACATACATGCACCGTCATGCACTGTTATAAAACATTGCATTTATCCAACATGTAAATATTGGGCATTTGTTTCTATCGGTGCATGTGATATACATGCACCGGAAGTTCTTTACATCCACAGATGTTTTCTATCGGTGCATGTCATATACATGCACCGATAATTATTTACCTGCACCAATTGTACATACATGCACCGACATGCACTAATATAAAACATTGCATTTATCAAACATGTAAATATTTGACATTTGTTTCTATCGGTGCATGTGATATACATGCACCGGAAATTCTTTACATGCACCAATTGTACCTACATGCACCTACGGGCTATCTACATGCACCGAATAAGTCAATTTATTAAATTCATTGATTTAGTTTTTTAACTAACATATAATTTTCTCTCAGTTACACCTACATCATCACCAAGCTCAGAAGAAATTACAAAAAGATGGAATAAACAAACCACATATCGGGCCAACCTACAGGCAGTTATAACAGAGATAAAGGCACTTGAACTCAGTCAAGTTCACATCAGAGTGCTAATGAAGACACCGTTCTGGCCTTTACTGAACTCCATTTTTTCCAACACAATTGTCCTCAATCATTGCAAAAAGCGTGACATATTAATAAAAGACATCATTGGCTGCTTCAACAGAAATACTAAAGATTTCACATTCGGATCATATACAATGAAAATCAGGACAAATGATGTTCGTATACTCTTTGGAATAAGAGATGGTAAAGAAGACATTGATATGCAGCTTCAGGATTACGAACGTACGGAATTCTTATATAGATGCTTTCCAGAAAAGAAAGGAGATAAAAAGGACATAGGGATGAGCAAGAGTTTAATCTACAAAAAATTGAAAATAAAGGCACAAAGCAACATTGATACTGATGTCAATGACGTTACTCGTTTGGTGACCCTATACATTCTTGCAGCCTTTTTCATATCAACAAAATCATCGAACATTCCATGGGCGTACACATCGGTTGTTGAGGATCTGGACATGATTTGCAGCTACGACTGGTCCAAACACATATTGAATACATTGTTAAACAGCCTGATGCAGCCTGACTCTGAAAAACACTCCGGCTGTGTTCTACTACTACCTGTAAGAAGTCTTTATAATCAATCTTTAAACAACAATTATTTCTTCATGTTTATATAATAACATCGATTCTATATAATTTGCAGTATTGGTTATGTGAGAGGACAGAGCTCATAAATCCTGTCCAGCCCAACCTTATCCCAAGGTTCCTTAAGTGGAATCTTGAGGATTTTTACAAAAGGATTCAAAACATTGACATCAAAGAGCTCGCCCGTGATTATGTAAGTTTCTTGTACATTCAATTTAACTATTATGGTGCATGCAATTTAACTTGTTCTGGTGCATGCAATTTTTCAATACTGTTGCATGCAAATATATACCATGCGATGCTTGAATAAATCTTTATAATGATAATGATTTTACTTGAAACCAAACTAACGATGCATGTAAATACACAAGCATAAAACAAAGTTACATTTATCAAACATGAACAACTTGATTCAATCGGTGCATGTAAATAGACATGCACCAATTCACATTATTTTCTATCGGTGCATGTGATTTCACATGCACCGGTAGACCATTAGTTGCCTTTATACAACATTTGAGGCTTGAATATATATTTTATAATGATTTTACTTGATATGTACTAACGGTGCATGTAAATACACAAGCATTAATTATCATTTTGTTTCTATCGATGCATGTGATATACATGCACCGATAGTTCATTAGGTTAATGCAATTTAACTATACTGGTGCATGCAATGAAACTATGCTGGTGCATGCAATTTAACTAGACTTCCAACAATTCAATTGCAGATAGTAAAAAAACCTCTGCAAATTTCTGCTGAAGAAGATGAAATGCTGAATAAAGCCATTGTTTGTGCTACAGAAGCTCCAATGACATATCAACTTCCCGATTTGAATTCAAACATTAAAACAGCTGAATGTTTGACAACAGCGGACTCCACCATTGCCGGAGTCCTCATGGAACTGAAGCAACTAAGTACAGAGGAAAATATATACAATGATGAATACATTGAAATGGAGGGCAACATGGTGGATGTAGCTATTGATGAGGAACCAGCCCATGACGAAGAAAATGTTGCCAATCTGTCTCAAGAAATGAATGAACTTGATGACACACAAGCACAAGATATTCTTCAAGCTGCAGTACTTGTAACAGAGATTGAAGAATTGAAGGCGAAGCTCATGACAAAGGATAATGAAATAACAGAACTGAAGAACATTGTTGATTCCTTTGATAATGAGCAACAAACAATTCCAACACCGCAATTTTTTGAATATGCGGAACTAACAGCCCAGCTGGAAGAAACAAGAACAAATCTTTTAATGAGAGACGAGCAAATCAAAGAAATTAAAGACGATTACGAAGATATGAAAAAAAAGAAAGATGAGCTCGAAACTATCATAACACAGCTCTATGCGGACCTTGAAAGGGTAAATGATGAGAATAATTCACTGAAAAATGAGCTTCTCAATGTCAAAGCTGCCTCCTTCATCATTAATGAAGAACAAGAACAGATCCTTAAAGAAAAGCAAGAACAAACATCCCTTGTCAAGAGGATCAAGAAAAGGGTGGACAGGCAGCAAAAAATGGAGTTGGACCACACATACCCTGATAAGAGGAAGGCAAAGAGGACCAAGAAAAACGAAGAAGAGGGAAATAAATTTTTTGCAGAAATGGAATCATTAGAAAGTCTGAAAGACAAAGGTACAACTAATGATCCCGTAGATCTAGAGCTGAGAGATGATGATTTCGTCAGCGACAATAAACAAAAAGGGAAGACGAAAAAAGATAATGGACCTCTCAAGTTCAAAACCACAATGCCTGCCATGAAGCTCTTAACAGCAGATGAAAAGGCTTACATAATGAATATAAACAAGAACCATGGAAAATGGTACGTCTAATTTAATTAAACAACACTTCCTTGACACTGACTCTTCAACTGTGTGCAGGGGACTTATCTGGAAGACAAATTCACCAACAGAAAGCTATTTGTATCGGATATTGCTGAAATCCTTCACGATGTACCTCTTGCCAACGATGTAAGTCAATTGCATTATACTTTTCTAATGGTTTTACTTGATAAAAAAACTTTAATTCACATTTGGTTAAATCGGTGCATGTAAATAACATGCACCAATTCACTTTTTTCTATCGGTGCATGTGAAATAACATGCACCGATAGAACTTTAGTTACATTTATATAACATGCAATGCTTGAATAAAACTTTTATGATTTATGATGATTTTACTTGATAATTACTGATGCATTTAAATACACAAGCATTAATTAAAATTTAGTTTCTATGCGTGCATGTTAAATCACATGCAACGGTAGACCATTAGTTGCATTTATCAAAAATGTATACATGCACCGACATAACATTAGGTGTATGTCTCGCACATGAACTACTATATATATATGTGAAACTGATTGATCATTACTTACAGATGATTGAATCAACCGGTGCATGTAAATAACTTGTAGCAAATCAAATTTGTGGTATCGGTGCATGTGTTTTCACATGCACCGGTAGACCATTATTTACATTTATCAAACATGTAAACATGCACCTAAATAATATTAGGTGTATGTCTCGCACATGAACTACTATATATATCTGTGAAACTGATTGATCATTACATACAGATGATTGACCGTTGGGCGATTATTGTAAATAACCAGATTGCCAATAGCGGAAAAAAGAACATAGCCTATGTGTTCAACAGCATGTGTTGGGTAATAAAATTCAGCTATTAAATATTTTTTTTCTCATTAAACAAAGTGCACTCATACTTTGGATATTCGTTTATCATGCGATTATTTCATACAAATTCGCAGCAATACGCAGCACTGATCTCACTAGGAAACTACTACAAAGACTCAGCAGAAAACAACATTGATAAATTCCTACCAGAGGCAATGTCATATAGGTTTTTGGTTTTTCCAATAAACACCCCAGGCAAAGAAGACCACTTAACAACACCAGGATACCACTGGACACTACTTGTCTTTGATATTCAAGAGTCAGTTTGGACTCATTACAATTCAATAAGGCCACGAATTGAGGGGGAGACAGATTATTACTTTGAAAAGGCCAAATTACTGGTAAGGTTTACTTTAAATACACTTATTTTTTTTAAATTCAATACTTTTTATAAAATTACCAGTTGATAACAATACTTCTTCCAAAATATAGAAAGTCTACGTTGAAGAGAAGATGAAGAAAATAATTCAGGAGTCTCCCATTTCAGCAGGCATCACCTACAGTCCAAGTGAAGATACATACGAAATCATAACATTCAAAGAAGCAATGCAACAAAAGGGTGGCTCGGCAGACTGTGCCGTGTTTGTTTGCATGAACATGGAAAGAATTATGAGAGGACAAGAAGTGCCCAAGCATTCAAATGTAGATATAAATAGTATGTATAGAGCAAAAATGGTGAAAGTCATCCTCCAAAATGTATAAGACAACGATTAATACTTTGTTGTATATATATTTTGTATTGTAAATGTTATATTTTGTAAATAAACAAACTTTTGTTACTGGATAACTGTACAGACTCATATTGGTGTTTTAGTTTGTAAATAAACAAACTTTTGTTATTGCATAACTTTTGTTATTGGATAACTTTTGTTAATGAATTATCGGTGCATGTAAATCACATGCATCGGCAGACCATCAGTTGCATTTATCATACATGCGAGCTTGAATATATATTTTACAATGATACTACGATGCATGTAAATACCAAACATTAAGTAAAATTTTGTTTCTATCGGTGCATGTGATATACATGCACCGATAATTCATTAATTGCATTTATCCAACATTTTCAATAGGTGCATGTGAAATCACATGGACCAATAGCCATTTAATTGCAGTTATATAACATGGAATGCTTGAATAATCTGTCTACAGGTGCATGTAAACTAACATGCATTAACATTTTGTTTCTACCGGTGCATGTATATCACATGCACCGATAGAATACACATTGTCATTTATCCATGTTCAACTTGAATCTTTTGGTGCATGTATATGACATGCACCTATATGTGAAACTTAAATCTATAGGTGCACGTAAATTACATGCAACTAATAAATTGTATGTATTTGAATTATTATGTTAAATAACCAATAACAAATCAAACAAATAATTTCTACAATTAAATTTTGTTCAACATAAACTTACAAAAAACATCAAATAGGTTCCTTACAAGTCTTCCTATTATGTCCGTATTTTTTACACCGACTACAACGCAACTGTCGAATGTTTTCACCTTTGGATCTAATTCTCCTCTTCTTTGGACGACCCGGTTGCCTTTTTGTTTGTGGTGGTAAAATATTCATATCCGTTACAATTTGAGCAAAATCATCACTTGAACGTCCTGGAATCGGAATTATAACTCCTTCATAGCAACTCTTATAAGTACGAACATGGAAATATACATCAACAACTTCATCTATGGCCATCTTGTTCCTCCTAAATACAGCAATCGCATGAGGACATGGGAATCCATCAAGCTGCCACTGATAGCAAGTACACGTACGAACATCAAGGCGCACAGTAACTGAAGGATATGAAAACACCTCGAAACAACAGTCAGTAGACATCTTCACATTCCATGCACGACCTTGATTTTCGTTAAAATACCATTTCTTTTCCATCTTCGCGCACAGAACCCCACTCCATCGTGTAGCCATTGATCTCCTATCATAAAACCAGCTCATTAGCTTAACCCGGATACAATCCACCATATGAGTAATAGGCAGACCCCTTGCCTCTAATATCCACGAATTGAAAGACTCTGCTGCATTTGAATACATCTCTCCATATCGCATGCCGCATGAGTAAGCATTTGTCCATTTCTCCAAAGATAGACCCTGTAAAAACCCTTCTACAATTGAACCACCTTCTCGTTTCAAAATAGCAAGCTTCTCTGTGAAAATAGCCACCGTCGGCGAATATGCACACTCATCCAACAAGTAACACATCCTTTCCCGAAACTGGTTCGAAAAATGTTTGCCAGCATATCTGTCCCGGAGGTTGCATTTCAAATGATAAAGACAAAAAAAGTGTTTTGGAGAAGGTCCAAACACAACGGGTAAAGCCTCCATCAAACCAACATTCCGATCAGATATATAAACAATATCTCCACCATTATCTACAATCTTGCTCAGACAAGATAGAAACCAACACCAATTATCAAAGTTCTCTGAGTCCACAACAGCAAAAGCCAGGGGGAACAACCCTACAATAAAATAATCAAAACATATAAAGCAAAAAATACAATACATGCACCGATAAATTTTCCATGTATATGTAGGACTAAATGATAGAGAATCCTAGTTCTATCGGTGCATGTAATATACATGCACCGGTAGACTATCGGTGCATGTAATATACATGCACCGGTAGACTATCGGTGCATGTATAATACATGCACCGCATTCGATCCGAGTAATTTTATATCATGTGCATTTTTTTACGCAGAAGTCTATCGGTGCATGTAATATACAGCACCGACAGACTTCGATGCATGTAAAATCTCATTTATATTATAATCTTGTTGCATCTTACCTTGATTCCCATCCTTTGCAGTAGCTGACAGAAGTATTCCCTTAAAACGGGATTTCAAAAAAGTTCCATCAAGAAATAACATAGGGCGACAAAATTTAAAACCATCCATACAAGCACGAAACGACACAAACAAACGGATGAATCGGTTACAGTCGTCAACTTCAAGCTCTACAAAACTCCCAACATTAGTCGTCTTCACCGCATCGATGTACCACTTCAACTCCTTGAAAGACTCATCATAATTTCCAAAAGCAGTAGACCTAGCCTTCTCCACACTTCTCCATGCCTTAATGTATGTTATATCAAACCCATAATCTTTTTTCATTAACTCCATTACAGACCTAGCAGAAAAGTTTGGATTGGAACTGACTCGTTCACAAATAATTTCTGATATTAAATGTGAAACAATCCTTTTTGATTTGTCTTTCATGACTCGTAGACCACACATGTGAATGTTGTTCAATTTTTTTATGTAGAAAGAACCATTTACACGTGAAATGTTGGCACTCACAAACCAGCCACACCCATCAACATGCTTCCTAGAACATTCAGCAACTACTCTATCTTTATTATTTTTCACATAGTTGTAATCAAACCCAACCTCCATGGAATATTTACTCAACTCACTTCGAAACTCTTCAACACCACCTCTAAATACTTGACCCACCCTACTAATAATTGATGACCATCCAGAACATAACAACAACTTCTCCTTGCCTTTAATATTGCATCTTCGATATTAAGAATCAAGTCCTAGACCTGATGGTGAACTGCAAATTTGTTTTGTCGATATATGTGCACCACCTGATTCTATTGATGGGTGTAAATCACGGGCAGAAATAGACTCTATAGGTTCATGTATATTGCGTATACCACTTGACTCTGTCAAAAAGTTTATACCACAAGCAATTCTGTCTACCGGTGCATGTATGTCACATGCACCTCTAGACACAATCGGTAAACTACCAACACATTCATCAACAGACCTCAACAATGAAGCATTACCATCAACAACAAGCACTGTCAACAAGCAAAGATTGATCATCTTACACAACAAAAACATATTTCTCATATCAATCGCATTAATCAAACAACAATTAGGATGCCCATCGATTGAGTATTTGAAACAAAATTGATCGGCATTCATATCAGACCACTTAGCAGATGCACAGCCTATTAAATCACTGAATTCGAAACCGGGATTAACATTCAAAACAAGTGTTTCCTCTCTAAATTTCAAAAGAATCATGAATTCATTATCCATCAGAATTCACGATAAAAATCTCAGGAAAATTTGATCAATTAACAGTTAATTGAATATTGGACAGATAGAACAATCTAAAATCGGGAAACTAATTAAAACACGATCGAAATCAGCTGCTCAATGAATTTGATGAAAAAATTTTCGGAAAACGATAATAGTTATGTTAGAAATATCAAATTTTTTATGATGGCTTTTATTGCTTGCAATAGGGGTAATTTAGTAATAAAAATAGACCAGTTAGATTAGGGTTTAATAAATTGGACTTATGTGAAATATGTTTTTCAAAAGATATATTTAGTTGAAAAGAAAATATTTTGCTAGATTTAATTGAAACAAGTTTTGAAAAGTGGTACCATTGTGTAATTTCCTCAAAAAAAATTATAAGAAGGCCCCAAAAAACAAAATTCGAAAAAGGCCCAAACAAAATTTCTTAAAATTAATTAAAATTAAAAATAAAAAAAGGGATTAACTGTTACACTATTATATATATATAATATATGTATAATAAAATAATATTTATATATATATATAAATAATAAAATAATATAAGTTGTAATTACACTATTTATTGGAATAGTAACTCTTTTGACACTTATAATATAGTTGTAATTTTAAATTCAATATTTAATAACTTCCAAAACCAATTAATTAATTCTAATACATTGTATCAATAACAACAATTAAGTCTTTAATCCAAATAAATTGGTGTAGACTATATAAACAATTGAGAAAATCAAGTCGGGTCGAACACATGTATCAGTCTTGTCCAATTCATAGTCAATAATCATAATCATTCACACGCTTACTCCAATTCATAATCCATCAAAATTGAAGAAGCGATGGCATTAACTCGAATATAAATTATATGAAAAAATACATGTTTTTTGAGGGAAATATATATGATATTCAACAAATATGTAAAATGTCTGAGCGTACAACTTGATTCAAAAGAAGTGGACAAGAATCAAGATCACTAGATAAAGTGCCATGATGAGCTACATGAACCGCTAGAGTGTGAGCTACGATATTCGCAGATTTGCGGCAATGCATAAATTGAAATGCGTTGTCAGATGGGCAAAGAGAACGTATAGCGTGAAGAATAGATCCCGCAACATGTCTAGAATTACAATAGCATCAATTGCATTGAGGACATCGGATTCAACAATAGCAGAGAGGCATCAATGTGTGTATGCAATTAACAGACTTTCTCTAATGACAATGAGTTCAGCAGTGAGTGGAAAAAATATGCTTGGATATTGTCTTGCATGTGTCATGATTACCGCTCCTGATTCATCACGAAAAACGACATCAATACCACAAAAAAGAACCTGATTGTGGAATAGATACATCGACATTTATCTTAACAGCGCCTGGAGGTGGAGGACACCATGGAGGTGGAGGACACCATCGAAGATCCTGGGACATCAACATGTGACAGGATTTAAATGCAACATGTGGTTGACAAGACAAAAAAGAGTTAAAATAATTGGAGGAGTGTCAAGTTGGCCATGAAACAGAAATTGATTACGAGCAATCCATATGCTCCAACAAATCATTGCCAAAGCATCCAGCCGTTTCAGGAGTCAGTCTGCACGTAGGACATAGAATATCCACTTTGACTCCACGTTTGGATAATTGAACACAAGTTAAGATAGCATCAATAAGAGCCCTCCAGTCATGGACTTTGATTTTGTTAGGTAGATAAAGATGCCAAAGCTTAGAGAAAATTTTAAATGAATCAGAACAATCCACATCGCTATAAGATTTAAGTGGAGTGCGAGCTAAAGCATAGTCAGACTTGCCAGAGTATTTTTCATTTTTTGAGAAACGCCAAATAAGAAATCCAGACCACTCAAAAATTGGAGAGGAATACAAAGAAGTTCATTATGATCAATAGGCCATAAACACTGATGAATAAGAGTCCAAATCCAATAACCGTCGTCAGTGAGTAATCGTTGAACCGTCAATTGAACAGAGGAGGCGGTAGGAGTAATGATAGGCTTAAATGAATGAGGATCCATGGATCATGAAAGATGAGAACCCTGTTACCATCACCAATTCACCAACGAATACCTTTTTGAAGAAGATCCCTACCCCAAAGAATACTACTCCATACATAGGGTGGATTAGCTCCAGTAGCAGCCCATAAAGTTTGTAGAAGGAAAGTATTTTGCTTTGAAAATCTTTGAAATGAGAGATTGAGGCATTGGGAGAATGCACCAGCATTGTTTGGCCAAGAGAGCTTGATTAAAAGCTTGTATTTCCCTAAATCCCATGCCTACCGGATACTTAGGCTTACAAAGCTTGTTCGCCGAGATCCATGAATGCATCTCTTGTCTGGGTTTAATCCCCACCAGAATCTAAAAATCAAATTTTGAATGGATAGACAAATAATTGCAGGTGTTTAATGGTAGACATTGTATGTGTCGGAATAGCTTGAGCTACCGCTTTAATAAGAATTTCCCGTCCTCCAGCGGAAAATAAATTACCCTTCCAAATAAATATGAACAAATATTTGTCACAACAACAAATTTATAATTCTTATTGCTGTCAGAACTCAAATATTTTCCACTGCAACAAATATTTACAGTGGAAAATATAATTTTATAGAAAATACATCCAAACATTTCTCCAATTTTGTTAACTGGATCGATAAAATACCAATGCAAAACTTGTTAACTCTCGGTTTACACCTAACCTAGCATCCAGAGTAAATTACTGAAGTTTAAAATGAATTTAGCACCAAAATTTATCCTGTCATTCAGATAATGCGCGGTGAATTATCTAACTAAATAAGCCATCTAAAAGATCTCCATCAAACACCGCATGAAAAATAAATAAATAAATAAATAAAGCTGCATTGTTAAAAATATGTATAGTTTCTCATTCATTGATTCCAAATGAAAAATAAAAGAAAAACAATATACACAGAGAGGAACTCAATGGTCCTTTGATCCATCATGGTTTCTCAAGGTTGGATCAAAATCTGTACCATTGAATGACAGAGATACATGTATAATGACAGCATACAGACAATTTTCAGTAAATATTCCTTCTTAGAAATTGACAGATCAAATACAAAGATTGAGCTCGTATGTGTAAAACACCTCAAATTTTCGGCATGTTGGGTTTGGAAAATGTGATTGTGGATTTCAAGATCGCGTCAGGGGATCAAAACAATTGGAAAAGGAGAGTGGTTGATCCATCCCCATACGAACGAAGATCAGTAGGTCGAACAAGTGCTCTGCATAAAGGGCAAGTCCTTTCTCTTTCGAACCTGAAAGAAGAAACAGGGTTGACATAAATGCTGCCAATATTTGGTGAAACCTCCAAAATTAAACGAAGGCAAAGGGCAAAAGAAACCAATGAAAAGTATTGCAAAACACAGTCTTACATCCAACGCAGCCACTCTACAGCTGTCTGCCAAATGCAAGTGCACATCAGGTTATCACAAAAATCTTAGAAATTTGGCAGTAGGAAACAGCTTGATAAGTTGTAACTAATTTGAGTTCCATAAATTTACCCTTATTTCCTTTCATTAAAGTGATCACTCCAAAAGTTTCTTGCTTCAAGCAAAACACAACATATGGGGAAAATATCTATAGTGATTTTGAGGAAATAGCAATGAAGGGGTCAACACATTAGACAAAAAAGTTACGATTCTTGAGACTGGCGGTGACTTTGATGGAGAGCAGACATACAAGCATGATTCCCTAATTCATGTGACTTTGATGGAGAGCAGACATACAAGCATGATTCCCTAATTCATGACTACTTGACTCATAAATGCATATTACCAGGTAACTAAGCAAAAACATAGTACAGTCGTACAAAATTGAGAATAAGTGTGAAATTGACATTGTCCAAGAAAATTAGAATAAATTAAGCATTCGGAGGAAAACACTACCATTCTGAAACACAGTCTTCACAGAATATATGTTTGCATCGTAACAAAATCGGGGCATGCATCTTCTCCTGGCATATAGCACATAAATCTCCTGCCGTATTTACCTAAGCAGAATATTTTAAGTTTCTGTTAGTATAAAGTGCTTTTTTATACCAAATTGGATGCAAAGCTAATAGTGTGGCATAATGTGCTTCTAATGATAAAATTAGTAATAAATAAAAGAATTTGAGGGAATTTCACACAGCTCATCAGTCCTCTAGCCATGTCCAGTCAACTCAGTGGAAAATAATGACAAATGGACTCATAAATTACAGTTTTATAAGTTCATCCTATCAAAATGAGAAACATGGATGGGTGCTTTATGAGCTGTTAACCAGATTGAGCTCATTTGTCCCTCATCTTTTCAGCAATCCATCCTGGCTAGTAAAAATCGCCATGGAACATTAAAAACAAACATGATTAGACCCGCCATCGTTAATAGCGAAGATTAAGACAATTCAGTGTAGTTTAGAGCTTGGAAAAGGCTATGCGTTAAGCAAGACTAAGAACTCAGGAAACGAATTTGAGAAAAGTGGATGTATGAAGCACAATATTTTATCCTGGTTTGGCACAAAAAACTGAGCCAGAAAGTTAAGCCACCTTGAAAATTTATGAGTAGCCATACCCATTTCTAAGCTAAAATATTTAAGATTTTTGCATATGAACGAGGGACAATGGATGAAAATCAATCGGCCACAAGAACATTGCACCTGCTCTGATGTGGCATAAGACCCATAATGAATGTCCTTCCTAGATAATGCCTTTAAAGCAGCAACAAAGGACCGAACCTGCAGAGCAAGAAGACAGAGAGAGCACCAATGTCCTTAAGTTTTTGGTTACATATTCAAGGACCAGACACACTGGCAAGTTGTCAAACAACATACCTTCTCAACAATTGATGTAAGCTTGAAAGTTAAATACAGCCCTGTTGTCAGTGATGAAAAAAGACTCCCATATTCTTTGTTTAAGAAGAATCTATACCATACGGGGGTTGGTAACAAGGCACGGTACAGAAGCAGCATGTACTCAACCAGAGTCAACAACTGACCCTGAATGATCAACATACTGCCGTTAGATTCCAATTCAAGTCAACAGTACATTAAAAGATTGTAGACTAAAAATGTATCATTAACTTTGGCAAATTGTTACCTGTCTCCGAAAATTGTGGCCTCTACCATCCTTATAATACATTAATAAAATCAACTTGAGGACCATAGTTGTCTGGCACACCATTGCATCTGGAAGTAACAAATACAAAGCAAGCATAAGCCATAGCTTCTTATGTAATGAGTAAATATGAATTTTAATTCTTAAAATAGGCAAATATTTTTTTATCAAAAGAAGGAGGAGGGGACAAGGAGGATAAGCTTAATAAGGTCAAAAAACATACCATTTACCAGGATGATAAATACCGCATGCCAAAAAGGTGGGGTGGCTTTTGGAGGAATCATAAGTAATGAATAGAAAAGACCATCTTTGCGATACCACCAGTATATTCCAAAAACATGAAGCAAGAAGACAAGGGAATAACCAGCAAGGGCAGAAATCTTCCTCTCTCTCTGCAAAATCCAGTGTTACGAAATTCTGAAGATTTTCCTTTCAATCATCTTCTAATAGGGGGAATGAGCTAAAAACTTAGGGGGCTATGTTCAGTTTTGTTACCAGTGTTTCCCGAGGTTTAATTTGAGAAAACAAATTTTTAAAAATGCATTCAGGAATTAAATGAACGTATAACTTTTTTTTAGTAAAAAACAAATTTCAACCTGGCGTTTAAATCATGCAAGTATTTGTCTAATGATTGCTTTTTAGTATAATTGGGGGCAGTCAAAATTGTAAAAGATATTACATCTTATTATAGCATAATATAATAATATGTATTTTTGGAATAGACGAAAATTTGAATTAATAGTAACGATTATTTTCAGAGATGCGAAAATGAAATGAAAATAAGATAGTAGCGTTGTGTTGGTTTTAAAGATTGGACAATAGTTTTTATAAGCAAAATAAAACATAAAAATTTTATATAAAGGATTAATGCTGCAATAGAACAAAAATCACACCTTTAGAGCTGTTTGCTTCCGGAGAATATCATTAGACTTGTACAAGAAAGCAGCGATCCAAATAACACCAAAAAATCCTGAATATACTTGGAAAAGTGAAGAATTGAACTTAAAATATCTGACGAGGTTTACATATGGGTTTTAGCAACTCAAGAACAGATAAAAACCAGTTGTGAGATATCAATGCTATCACCGATGTCGTTGACTCATGGCATAGAAGTTATAGTTCTGTCGAGTACCAAAAGGGGGTTTAGACATCAGTAATCAGATGAACAAAGTCAAAAGATTAAGGTACCGCAAGAATAACAATAACAGCACATCTAATTGCCAAAACAGGATGAACCGTTTTCATTGAGTGGAATTCATATTTGGTGTTGTCTAATCATGGTTAATGAAGAAAATATAATCAATTATCGAAATTCCCACAACAACTAATTCTTTAATCCCAATGGAATTATACCAAAATCACACATCATCACAAAATAAAATGCTTGGATAACATTTGCATTACACCTCTAAATAAGCTTAATATCTGCATTACATCCATTTGCAATTGATATTGCAACAAGCAGCAAACAATTTCCAGAACCATAAATAACTTTCCAATGCCTATTACAAGGTAACCATAAATCACGATATGGTAATGCTTAAAAACATTCCAAGAATCACATGTTCCTATATTGTTTCCCAAGTAATAATCCAATCAGTTTAATGTCACCCCAAGATATAGATCAATCTATCCAAATAAGCAATATCAGATTAGAAATTTCTCTGCTGTACAATGTTAGAATTCACAAGAAGACTCGGCACAACTCTTCTTGTCTCCAATACTTTCCAACAAACAAAGTTTCTAGCTCCTGTACTTGGGAGAAGTGGGGTAAATTAGTCGAGCTCAAATAGAGCTCCCAAGATTTTAGAGGCTCGTATCTAGGCTCATGATAATTCGAGTCGAGATTGAGCTGCTCATTGAGCTAGTTATATAAATAATCTAATTCAAAATTGAATACAATACTAAACTATAATATGAAAAATATTGGGTCGACTTTTAATTACAAAGAAAATTCAATATGGTAACGAATTTCATGGTTTTATAAGTGTTCATATATATATATATATATATATATATATATATATATATAATAAATAACAACAGCAATGAAAAGTTTGCAAATGCTCATGCATTTTCGAATAAATATGTAACAATTCGAGTTTGAACTCGAGTCAAATGCCTCTTGAGTCGTCTTCACTCATCTTCCAGTCCTTCGAGTAACTTCAAGCCATGGTGAACCACATAAGCCACCAAACAAAATACACTAAAGTTCAATAATTCAACTCGTCTTAGCATATAAAAGAGAGAGAGAGAGATATTGACCATTTACCCCAATGAATCCAATCACCATGCCTAAAATCATTCATCAAACAGCAAAAACAAATCAAAAGCCAAGCAAATCCCAACACAAAAATTACCTTGAAAGTGTTGCCGAATGAAAACCACCAACAAAAGCAAAGAAAACGGAAGAATCTGCTCAGCCCACCTCGCGACCTGCTGTATGTCATATCTCTGATAAGCTGATGCTTCCCTATTCTGATTATTACTGTTGTTATCACCACTGTTACTATTTCCCCCATTCCCATTAACACCCTCACGACCAACCATAGACTCGTCCGCACGTAATCCCATCCCCGATCCCTCGCCATTCTCACCGCTATTTACAACCCCAACCCTATCTTGCTCGCCAATTATCCGAATCGAAACTTCCCCGCGACTATTATTGTTACCATCGACATCACCATTGATCGAACCCAAATTGCTCGGGCCTTGAATATTACCAACACTCAAGTCATTAACATCACCGTTCTCGGGCATAAGAGGACGCGCTTCCGAGTAAGGGTAATCGGGTCGGACTCTTAAAACCCCGGAATATTCTAGTAGGGATGAAATTGGAGACTGTAAGAGCCGGATGAAAGGGAATCGAGGAGCTCTTGAGCTTCCTCCGTTGCTACTTGATGATGAAATCGAAGCGGAAGAATCCAAACTCGAAGCATCAAAATTTGATGCCTCCATAGGTAAACAAAATCTAAAATAATTTCCTGAAATTCAAAATTTGAAGATTTCTTGGAAAATAATGATTATGCCATTGAGAATTTTATCAGTTACGGAAATGACTTAGAAATCTTCAGAGAAGAAGAGTCAGATGAGCGAGAATTAATCAGTGAGGTTTACAAAATGTTAATACCAGTTTTGCTGATACACGTTTTCTTTAGAAACTGATGTCGCTTCTTTTTTTAAACTACACGTTTTCATGGAAATTTTTACATGGACCATGTATGTATGGACCCGAATGTTGGATCGGGGCACACATCCGATTTATATATAAAAAATTTGTAAAAAATTACAATTTACCTTGAAAATTTATAGTTTATCCCTTAAAAATTATATTTTACTGTCCTTAAATTTGAAACCTAAAATTATGGAAGAGAGTTAGAAACAAACTGATATTGAAATACTTGGGCATGATAAAAGTATATATTTCATTTCATTAGATAATATAGGGTTAGGTCATACAATGAAGATATTCATATAATAAGACAAAGCATAAATTTAAGGTGGAATAGGTGGCCTAGTGATCACAAGTGTACTAGTTCGGTGCGGTCTATCAAATCCAGTTTGGTCCCAAATCGCAATTTAGCTGAAATTTGATTTAAGGGTATGAATTAAAAATAAAATAATATGTTTATTTTGAAATTATTGAAAAAATTATAAAGAACTGACACTTTCAGGGTTCGGTTTCCCCTGAATGTGGGAATTGAGGGTGGCAAATATAATAGAATAAAATTACTAATTATTAATTTTATCATATATAAATTGTTATGCTAATATGTAACGCCGTAAAATATGAACAAAATGGGAGTTGCTTTAAAAAATATAGTCAATTCTAAATCCTTGGTGAATAATATATAAAAATTGCACGAAGGCCCACATATTTAAATCGATGGAAAAATTTGGGTTGGTACTATTAGGTAAAACATTTTCTGATACAATCCATCAAAAAAACTTCAATTCACATATGTCTATTTCTTGATGAAAGGATAATAATAACCATTGTGTGTTACTGTAGCACGTCTACCGGTGCATAAGGTGCACTTGCTACACGTGTACCGCATGTACTGTAGCATGTGCACCCTATTTACTAGAACGTGGACCGGTGCACTTACTACACGTGCACCACGGTTGCTGTAGGACGTGCATCGGATACTATGTACTGTTTTGTGACTTTGAATTTTTTCGTGCACACCAATTTTTTTCGTGCACCTCAATTTTTAATTTACATAATCATTTTTTACGTGCACCACATTTCTTTGTTTTGCCTTTTAAATTCAAAATTACTCCATAACGATTCTTGTAGCAATTACAAGCGTGCACCTGGTGCACTTGAGCAAGTGCACCTATCCACTTGCAAGTGCACTTAGAGAAAATGCAAATTTTCATTAAAATTTCTCCACAGATACACAAATACACTAAACCACAACCGCAACTTCAATAGTTTTGACTAATAAACATAAACAAATCTGTAAATCTGCACAACATTTTATCAACAAAGTAAAAGAAAACAACAGAACGTGAAAGAGCTTCTCTCTCTTTCCCCTGTTTTTAATGGTGATTGGACCTTGAATCCATGGCTGAAGCGAAGGGGCGTAGACGGAGGAGAGAGAAGGTGGACGGCGATGGGTGGCCGGAATTGAGGGGAGTGGGAGGAAGAGATTTGGCGAACAAATATTTGATTGACCTAGTTTTTTTTTGAAATGATGATATTTTAGTAAAAAAAAGTCTTAAATATGATAAAGTTAAACAATTGTACCTATTTCAATTGAGTTTGTTGAAAAGTAGATGTTTATGTAATGCTGTTTTTTTACAGATTTAGATGAATTATTGTATTGTAACTCGTACCATTTGGTAATTTTGGCTTAAAATGAAAGTAAAATAGTCAAGGAAGACGACGGTTGATCGTACCAAAATTACTTCATCCATGCATCATAATTCATCAGGACTCGTTGCAAAATTATAGTAGAAAAAAGGGTTTGAGAAATGTGCTGCAATAATTTTTAAATAGTTTTCAAAATGATATTCCATTGAACGTATTCTAAGTTGAGCGACTTGAATTGAATAAGATAATTGATAAGAACATTGACTGACGTGTAGATTTTATGATAAAGTTTCAAATATTTGATTCAAAAGCTGAAATGAACTTAAGCGCTTTCGAGCACATACACAGTTAGTCCGTCCAGAGCTAGACATTGTTCAACCTAGCGCCTCACTATGAGCAAAAAGATCCGACCCACCAAGAGATCGCAAGTGTCTAAAGCTCCCAATTCGTGCTAGCTATTAAATTGGTCGTATCAACTAAGCTATTGCAAAATCTTTATTAGTTACCATTTGCAAGAGAGCAATAAGGGGATGTTGGAAAAGTGAATAAATTAAAAATTAAAAAATGAGCTCGATCGATTAAAATGAAAAAATCTGCTCTCTCGCAAATGGTAACTAATAAAGATTTTGCAATAGCTTAGTAGATACGACCAATTTAATAGCTAGCACGAATTGGGAAGCATAGTGCTAGATCGATCGAGCTCATCAGAAAAAAGTTTTTTATTTGCTACAGAAGCTCGATCGATCGAGCCCTGTTTCTGTTGCGTGAATTGGTGTGTCTATTCACGTTCGGGTGCGATTTTTGGTGATAGAGTGCCTCCAAATGGTGTCCTTTTTGAACATACTTCTTGACATACTATAAATATAACATCCTTCACTTAAATTACACATGGAATTTTAGAAATTCACATCATATAGAATATCAAAATTTGAGTAATTTTGTGGATCTCCATCCTTGTTGAATATTGAAAGATTTTAAACCTTTGTGGTTTAAATGATTTGTGATTTGGAGTGCTCCTATCACAAATCATAGTTGTTGTATCTTGGGAGACAAATTGCCAAAGTAAACCGTTAGCACCGTAGCAGGATAATATTGTCTTAAGGACATAGATTATAAATCTCGCATCGACATTCTTACTAAAAAGCCATTTGTTGTTTTTGCTTGCTACTTTCCTAAGATACACACCCATAAATTTTGAACAACAATCTTAAGACAATATTAGCAACAAATGGCTTTGTCGAGTGCAACAACGACTCCAGTTCATCATGGTGAAAGACCTGAAAAGTTCAATATGAACGATTTCAAGCGATGGCAACAAAAGATGTTTATTTGACAACATTGGGGTTGGCAAAGATCCTCAATGAGGATGCTCCTACTATCATGGAGGATGAAACCAACAACCAAAATAGGGCTGCGATTTATGCGTGGAATCAAAGCGATTTCATGTGCAAGAATTATATTCTCAATGGACTGGACAACACATTATACAATGTGTATTGTCTAGTGAAGACGGCCAAGGAATTGTGGAAATCATTGGAGAAGAAGTACAAATTCGAGGATGCCGGCATGAAGAAATTCATCGTTGGAAGATTGTTGAATTTCAAAAAGATTGATACAAAGCCGGTGATAGCACAAGTGCAAGATTTGCAAGTAATCGTGCACGAAATTCACGCGGAGGGAATGATTCTAAGTGATTCATTCCAAGTGATCGCAATGATTGGGAAGTTGCCTCCGTCATGGAAGAACTTCAAGAATTATCTCAAGCACAAACGGAAAGATATGAATCTTGAAGACCTTGTGGTTCGCCTGAGAATTGAAGAGGACAACAGAATTTCTGAAAGGAAGGAAAATTGGCACCAACATGAAGCACGAGTGAACTTCGTGGAAAAACACACCGGAACAGAGCGGAAGTTTGACGGCATGACCTCCAAATCTGGAAAGGCGAGGAAATTCAAAGGCAAGTGCTAGAATCAACATCAGATGAATTCAATTGTCCACTAAATACTAACATATGAAAGATGCAAAGAGAAGATACTTTGCAGATGGCACAGAGATTATGAATTAAATTTCTCTTAGCTTGTAAAAATGATTTCCCCGACTTTTCTTAATCTTGGTCACTGTGCTGTTTTGCTTTTAGCTCGTGACAATGAAATTGTCTTAGACCTTGTGATGTGAGCTCTAATGGATCCACTAATCTGTAGCTACTTGTTTTGAGCTGCAGTTTCTACTGATTTTGTTGTTGATACATCTTTTTGTGTCTCTCTGCTTATTCTTTCCTCCACATTTCCACTCTTTACTTGGCTGGTCTGTGCAGTGAATTGTGTGGTATTAGGTCTCAGTGAAGTTCTTATGACCATTTACCCTTGAATATAGAAACTGTGATGTGTTAAATGGGGAGATTGGGTACGGGCACAAGTAATTCTTAGGGGGAAAAGAAAGAATCGGAGGTTTATAAATTACCCCGCATCTTTTGGATAAATCGAGGGGCAAAGAAAGGGAATGATTCTTGGACTTAACACAATGATTTTTAATGTTATGCATTGGTACCCAATCAGTGTGTTAAACTGGCCCTGCCACACGTTTCCTCTCTACTCAACGAACACTGAAGTTAAAATTTTCCATTTTCCTTCCTTTTTTTCCATTAAATTCAATTCAGACCATGCTCTGTAACATCAGCAAAACATTATGACTAACGACGATAACTATATGTTTTTGTCATGTCAAGGGCTTGTATGTTCGTGCAAGATTCACAGTTAATCCAGATACAGTCTACAGAAAATTTTCTACAGCCTTGAACATGTGTGTGGTATAAGTCATTCCATGGAAAATTTCACCTGTATGGATCTTTTGGGTCGAGCATGATATTTGGAAGAAGCAAAGTCTGTGATAGGGGGATGCCAATGAGCCTGAACGAGGTTGTTTTGGGGTTTTTGTTAGGGGCATGTAGTGTTCACAGGAAGCTCTTAGCAAGAGCTGGGGGAACGCCTTTTACGAGAGTTAGTTCAGTTGTATCCACACAACACCGTGTGTCATATATTGCAATCTAATTGTATTCCTTATCAGGTAAGCTCGATAAAGCTGATTCTTTTCGAATGGTTATTAGAGAAAAAGGAATCAAAAAGTTTCCTGGAGTTAGTTCCATGTATATCAACGACCAACTTCATCGTTTCACTGCAGGGTACAAGGCACATCCTCCTATCAAAGAGATATACTTAAAGTTGGACGAGAGGATGAAAATATTGAGCTTATCTGGTTATGCACCGAACGCTACTTCCCAAATCTTCTCCGCTAGTGACATCGGGGTGGATTATAACTATGAGCCGGAGGAAAAAGAGCGAGCGTTACAGTTCCATAACAAGAAATTGGTCGTCTGTTTTGGTCTCGTGAGCACGAAAGTTGGCACGGCTCTTTACATGTTCAAGAATTTGTAAACATGCCAAGATCATCATTAGGCAATGAAGATTGCATCCAAAATATATGGCTGGGAAATTGCTAATAGAGATCGTAATAGTTTTCACTATTTCAAGCTTGGTTCATGTTCTTGTGCTGATTACTGGCGATTGATAATCAAATAGTGAGACTTGAGCATGCAACATAGTATATATGTTTGTAAAAAAACAATAAAAATAAATACTAACAATATTCAATAATATGAGAACACAGGATGGCGAAAATATTGATTGAACTAAACTAAGTAATAATTCGATTAGGTTTTTATAGTACATGATTATTAAATTATGAAATAGTAATTAGTTTGATTATATTTCTATTATATCTATACATCTATACTATATTACCATGCGTGAGCACCTTAGAGTAACCACTTTGGTATGCCTATTGTGAAATTCCAAAATAACTTCTATTTGCTTTGGTAATAGCCATGAGACCATGAGATAAATGATAATATCGAAAGATCACCTATTAACTTCCCAACTTAGTTCTCAATTTTTCACCAGTTTTTTTTCCTTCCGAAAATATATGCGGCCGTTTATTCTTTTTCCCATAAATATCATACTTAAATCAGATATTTCAAATATAAAAATTTAGTATACACATACAATATATAAAATTTTAAAATTTCATTACACACGCAACATGCGTGCGTTTGCCGCTAGTATATATAAAGTGTGATGAGCTTAGAGTAACTACCTTTGGCATTTCATGGCATACCAAATTTTCTTCCCAAAATACTCATTTCCCATTATATTACTATATTTAAATAAAAAATAACATAATAAGTTATAATTTCAAACATTAACTTTAAATAAAAAATACATCAACTTTATTATATATTTTTTAAAAAAATACTATATCTAAAATTTTATTTATATTAAAATTTATTTTATGTGCATGCATCACGTGCAAAGATTACTAGTTTTAATACCCATTTTCCATTATATTACTCTTTTTAAATAAAACATAACATAATAAGTTATAATTTCAACTTTAAATAAAAAATACTCCAACTTTATTATATCTTATGTTACCTTGTTTTTTGGTTCGTTTTTATTAAAATGAATGTATATGCAAAAAAGATAAATGGACATCAAGATTTTTTACGTGGAAAACCCCGAAGAAAAAAACACGGGACCTAATCCAGTATAAATTTTCACTATAATACCAAGAATTTACAACAATTTTTTGTACAATAATGGAGGAAAAAACCATCCAAAACAGAATGAGGGAGAGGAGAGCCGCCAGAGGCGATCCCCCTTCCCTACACAAATCAGGGAAAGATATCAACGTCATAGCTCGATTCCCACAGACGGCGCCAATTGTTACATTGTTTTTTGGTTCGTTTTTGTAACAATGAATGAATTTGCAAAAAAATAAATGGACATCAAGACCCGAGAGAAAAAATCACGGGACTTAATCCAGTATAAATCTTCATTATAATACCAAGAATTTACAATAGTTTTTCTATACAAAAAATGAGAAGAACTGGATCCAAAATGATATACCCTCCACTCATCTCCCATATTGTTAGTTGCCTCCCCTCCTTAGCCTTACTGCTCCTGCCTTTTTATTCATGGATATGGGCACTTAAAGTTGGTTAATTAGATATGTGAATGGGCCGACGTAAATGGAAAATGGGCCCAAGTGTGTAAGGGTAATGAGTTAAGGAAAATAGGTCGAGTCCATCGAGTTTGGGTCCAAATCACATCAGGACAATATTGGGGTATCATTTTAAAAAAAATTTACTATATCTAAAATTATATTTATATTAAAATTTATTTTATTTGCATTACATCGAGTGCAAAGATTTACTAGTTTTAAAAATGGAACCAAACCCCAAACAGTCGAACTTGAGGGAAAATATGATTTATATCTCAATTTTTTTATTCATGAATCTCTAATTGATATTTTTAAATGATAATTTATAAATAATATTGATTTATTCGAATTTAAAATAAATGTTTTGGGAGAAAAAAATAATACCAGTGTGTGTGTGTGTCTATATAAGGTCTCGTAGACTTCGTAAGAAGCGGTTTGATTAATTTTCTTCCCGCAAGTCAATCGATCATACTCCGAGTTTGTGCTTTTCGTGAATCTAATCAAGCAAGAAAATTTCAGTCAGAAAGGGAAAAAAAGAGAGCATGGCAAAATCTTTATCATCGAGATTTGTTTTGAGGTATTTTCATCACATTGCATCGAAATCCTCAGCTCCTAGTAATCCCACTACCAGTGGCATTTCCAACTTCATCACAAAAAACCCTAAAATAATCCAGGATCCTACTTTTTCCACATGGTTATCGAAATCTCGCAGAGCCTACGTTCCATCGACACCCGATGTTACGAAATTCTATGGAAATCTAGACCCATATGTCAGACTATTGCTGAACAGAAGTTATTTGGGGTTTCGGTACTGTTCATCCAAAATTAGTCATGGGATGGGTTCTAAAAAAGTTGGAGGGAAAATGAAAAACCCTGGGGCAACTGTTGCGTATGCTTTTACGCGTTATAGGGAGGCGTTGAGGCTTCAGATTGAGGCATTCTGGAAGAGGAATTATCTGGTGATTCTGGGTGCTGGTGGTTTGGTGGTGTGCATTTTGCTGTGGAGGGTCTTGTTTGGGATTGCTAATATTTTTATTGGGTTTTCTGAAGGCATGGCAAAGTATGGATTTCTAGCTCTCTCATCGGCTATCGTGGCATTTACTGTGAGTTCTGGTCTCCCGTTTAATTGTTTATAGGCAATTTTCGACCTTACTTTTTGTTGCAATTTTAAGGTTGAGCTTGGTTAATTAATCCATTGATGATGAAGGAATAACTTTTATGATGTTCATAATCTAAGTACATTCGTTTTTTTATGGTTTCGCTGTAATATATTGGGAATTATATGACTTCAGTTGTGTAACAGAATATAAGTTTATTTGCTTCCTCCTATCGAACATGTAATCACACTATTAGTTGCCCTTAGCCCCTGCGCCTGTCCGCTATAATAGTATGATGTCAAATTGGTTATAACTTATACGCACAGGACAGTAGCCATGCTTGGACCTGTTACGTTAATGCATCATGGTCTTATTAAATTGTGTCTGTAATTATAATGTGGGTCTTTTAAGTTTCTTTATGATGTTGGATGGAGTTATGGTGAATATAGTCAATCATGTCTCACTTTTGACTCAAGTTTGCAGTATTTTGCTGATGATGAACGTTCCGCTCTGGTACAATGAAAATCAACATCAGATGAATTCAATTGTCCACTAAATACTAACATATGAAAGATGCAAAGAGAAGATACTTTGCAGATGGTTTAGAGCCAGATGAATTAAATTTCTGTTAGCTTGTAAAAATGATTTCCCCGACTTTTCTTAATCTTGGTTACTGTGCTGTTTTGCTTTTAGCTCGTGACAATGAAATTGTCTTAGACCTTGAGATGTGAGCTCTAATGGATCCACTATTCTGTAGCTACTTGTTTTGAGCTGCAGTTTCTACTGATTTTGTTGTTGATACATCTTTTTGTGTCTCTCTGCTTATTCTTTCCTCCCCATTTCCACTCTTTGCTTGGCTGCTCGGTGCAGTGAATTGCTTGGTATTAGGTCTCAGTGAAGTTCTTATGACCATTTTACCCTTGAGTATAGAAACTGTGATGAGTTAAATGGGGAGATGGGGGACGGGCACAAGTAGTTCTTAGGGGGAAAAAGAAAGAATCGGCCGCATCTTTTGGATAAATCGAGGGGCAAGAAAGGGAATGATTCTTGGACTTAACTCAATGATTTTTAATGTGAGGCATTGGCACCCAATCCATGTGTTATACTGGCCCTGCCACACGTTTCCTCTCTACTCAACGAACACTGAACTTAAAAATTTCCATTATGTATCCTTCCTTTTTTTCCCATTAAGTGCAATTCAGACCATGCTCTGTAACATCAGTAAAACATTATGACTAACAACGATAACTATATGTTTTTGTCATGTCAAGGGCTTGTATGTTCGTGCAAGATTCACAGTTAATCCAGATACAGTTTACAGAATGGCAATGAGGAGATTAAATACATCAGCCGAAATTCTTGAGGTCATGGGTGCCCCACTCACTGGAACAGATTTGCGAGCCTTTGTGATGTCGGGTGGGGGTATAACACTGAAGAGTTTCCAGCCAAGCTTTAGGAGCAAAAGATGTTTTCTTATTTTCCCTATACATGGTTCAGAAAGGAAAGGCTTAGTCAGTGTTGAAGTCAAGAAGAAAAAAGGCCAGGTTTTCTTCAACTCACCATTTTTACTTGAACTAATTTGTTTAATGAATGAAGCTAATGCTTGTCTCTATTTTCTTTCATAAATATCAAATGGAAGTAGTTGGTTGATTTGAGTAAATCAAGAAAAAGATGCCCCTACCTTTTGGTGTAATACATGTTTCGAAATTTTCGTGCAATGTACTTTTATAGACTATATAGGCTTTACCATTCAGTTCTGGGCTTGTGAATTTAAGATGCACGTTGTTTTCTTAATAAATCATTAACTTTGTTGTGTATCCGCATGGTTCCTGGCACATGGAACATTTGTATGAGGTCCTTCTTTTAGAAATGAATTGATAGAGACAAATGGAAGTTTTTCTAGTCTTTTACTTTCAAATGACTCCAAGCATCAGTCTTGCATCGATCTCAATGAAGTGGCTTTATAGAGTTGACTCTGTTGGGTATATATAAACTGCAATAATTTCTTCCACTACCTATTGGCAGTATGACATGAAGTTATTGGCAGTGGATATTCCCATGGCAAGTGGACCTGATCGACGGTTGTTCTTGATTGGGGATGAAGAAGAGTATAGGATTGGTGGTGGTTTGATTTCTGAACTACGAGATCCTGTTGTCAAAGCATTGGCAGCAGCTAAGGAGTTTGAAGATCGTGATGAATTGGAGGATGAGGAGGATGCTGCAAGGGAACTTCAAGAAGCAGAAAGAAAACATCGCGAAGAAATTGGGAAGCTGGAAAAAAATGACACTCAGTAGCTATTGGAGTTTTTCACATCCATATTGTTCCTTTATTTTACCTTTCATTCTAGAGTTCTTTTGGAGCTTATATATTAGCCAAAAATTGCTTGTCATATGCGGTGCACATAATTTTTGGTGCAGCAAAACCAGTCACAGAATTTGTCCTAAATAGTAATAGTAAGAACTGTCAATCAAAAGAGTATTAAGATTATATTGGGTTCGAATTGGATGAACTGTCCCATTTACCTTTACAACTTCAATGTGAGAATTATTCATCCAAATTCAGGATTGAACACGAATTGAGCTGGTTTGCAAATTTTTTGACTAGATTTTTAAAATCTTTTGGTTCGATCATGAATTGGATTCGAACATGTTTGAGTATACTTGAAGCTGATTTTGAGTTTAAATTATTTTTTAGATAATTTGTCAGTCTGGAAAAAGATTAACATAGTTATTAATATGTTTAAAGTTAGATCAGCTCACAAGTTTGACTATTAATTGGAGTATTTGATTAAAAATTTCAATAATTTGGATCGGATCAAATAAATAAACCCATATATGAACTTTAATTTGAGTTAAATTCAACTAAGTTTGAACTTTGAAGCAAAGCTGACCAAAATTAGTTGACCCAGATTCTACTAATAATTCGTCACTTCACTCGCAAGAGTTTGAGTACATTGACATAAATTTCCAAACCGGCTGCTGGATTTGACTTATAAAGGACTAACAAAGATAAAAGACCTCGCAATAACTTCTACAAGAAGTTAGTTCCATCTATATCCTTTATCATATATAAGATTGTTTAAGTATATGGCTCATTCTGAAAATTGGTAGATGCTGGAGCGTAGCGTGGTGGAACAAGCGGAGCCACAATATCTGCCTTTTGGGAGTCTGGGACGCTAACTAGGTTATGGCACATAGGCATTCTTGTGATTTCACAGGTCTACGTTCGGGGCTTAGAGTTATTATATAATTAAGTAAACCTAAACTTCATTATTCATTAGTAAGTAGTCTCTTTCTTCTTACATCTACCGCAAGTAAACTCATTCGTGCTCGCCTGGGCTCTGTGGAGGTCCTCCAAGCTGACTGTTAAACAAAGCTTTCAATGGATAGAGCAGAAATGAGAGAGAGAAAGTAGAGAAATAGGAAGAGATACGTGTGAGTAAGAGTTCTAATCAATGTCAGTGTAACATAATTTTAGAGCTTTGATTATATCATCATCATTATTAAATAAATGGTGAAAATCTTTGGACAAATTGCTTTGATTCAGATTTTATTTAGAATAAACATGAGGATAAAGCTGAATCGCAAGTAGTCCATGTAGATCAATTCTGGTGTCTCTAGTAAATCTCGATGTTACCTTATCAAAATGGAATGTTTATCTTTGTTATGAATAAATGTGCAACGTGGCTCGGAATGACCCTTTTTGCTACAGTAATGGGATTTGCTGCGCCATCCATTTTGGCATTTAGGCCTATGAGGATGACACCTACACATATAAGCTCTTGCCATAAAAAAATTAAAAAACAGCATAGTCCATGGCGGGCCCTGCCTGAAAAAGGATTGTGCCGGCAGGGACGAACATACGTTTGGGGTTGGGGCAACCGTCCCCCCTAAATTTTATGAACATATCAAAAAACATTTTATCACAAAAGAATATCAAAATACCTTTAAATCTTTTCTTAAATTTTTTTCCTGAAACATTATATGCAAGAATCATTCATTATAAATATGGTAGATTGATCACATTGCCTTTGTCGAATGAATTTGAATACCTTACTTTTACAGTCCACAAAGAAAAACCCCACTTTTATTTATTTCACTTTCTTACTGAATAAAATTTAATCTTACTTGTGAATATTAGAATTAACTACAATTAATTAATACACAAATTAACATATAAAAAAAACAAGTTGATGATTATTTTTCCCTAAACAAATATGTTGACCAACAAAATGATTAATTAGTCGGAAAAATTAATTGTTACGAGTCTAAAATTCTATAGTGATTACATCTTAGCATGATCTGGTCCTTTGAGGTACCGCGGCCAAGCTTACTTAAATTTCAACTTGCTCAAAAATATTTGTTAATCACTTTCAATAAAATGATTAAGGTGGACAGTGGTCCCAAAACTAAATAAAATTTTAAATTTTATGTTAAGAATTGTCTCATATCGAGAGTTTAAAAGTTATGTTAGCTCTAAGACACATGGGCTATTACATCCATTGTCAATTTATTTTGAGTTGAAGCCACATGTATTCTTAACATGCTATCAGAGTAGGATTTTCATGCGATTGATTATTCCGCCCGTATGCTCATTACAACCCGAGTTATCAGTCCGTTCATGATTTATATAATATAATGTAACACGTGAGGATTTGTTGAGAATTATCAATTGGGAGTTTAGAAGTTATGATAGCTCTTTATAAGATACATGAACTACTTAACTAATTGTTAATTGGCTTTGAGTTGAAACCCTATGTATTCTTTAACATTTTAAATAGATTTTTTTTATAAAAAAAACAGTATGAAATTTTTTCAAGCTTTCATGATTTGTTTTTTCTCCGTTTCATATATATCCATTTGGATAAATTTATTTTTAAAATTGAGTTGAATAAAAATAAAAATTAAATGCTTATTATAAATAAAATAAAATAAGCAGTCTCGACCCTCCAAACGTATTACCTCAATACACGGAGTCTGCAAATAAATTACGTCCACACAAAAATAAAACAAATAAGATATCTTCAAAAAATGCCATTATTGCGTCATATGATGACATAAGTGTGATTACATCACCCTTTTTGGCCCTGTCAAACCTAAAAATTCAAGGGTTTTTCGCGAATTTGATGTTTCCTCATATTTAGCCCTCTTTCCGACAATACTATATTTATCATAGTTAATAATACCAAAAATAAAAAAATAGAAGAGGAAACAAAACCCTTGTTTCTTAGATCTCTTCCGCATTTACACACCAGACATTGAGTTGAAAAAGGAAAAAAAATGAGGAATTTACATGCAATAAAGAAAAGATTGATGGAAGAGTTATTGACAGGCAAAAAAAGTGCAATCGAACTCCAAACCCTTTTGCATAATCCTGTTAAATATGAAGACTCAACCTCAAGGGAAGAACATGCCTTGAAAATCTTGAGATCTTTCACTGAGAGTATTTCTATTGTGAGTTCTTGCACAGCCGTATCAGCTCAGATCTCCGCCGTTGACTGTGGTGGAGGTGGCGGCTCAGCTTGTTCCGGCGAAAGGAAGAAGAAAGTGGTCAAAGATAAGAGGGGTTGTTACAAGAGAAAGTGAGATTACTACAAGTCTACACACACACACACATCTATATATATATATATATGATTTGATATATGTGTTCTTTATTTGTGATTTGATTACTTCATTTAAAGGATGATTTTACTGCTCCACTATTACCAATTTAGTAGTTTAAAGGAATGAATAGTACTGCACACAATTTCTAGATGTTGATTGTGTCCTCTGAGTGTTTTAATTTCATGATGAGCTAATCAATCTTGTAATATGATTCTTGGCACTACTTGATTGACTGATTAATTAATTAATTAAATGTTGCCTTTTTTCCTTTTTTTTTTTTTTTGTTTTGATAAAGTGAACTATTTTCTTGAGTAGATTTTGGCCTAATTTCCAAATCAATTATATTACAAATAAGACTGCAGATTTTTTTGGTATTAATTTTAAATTTCAATTCTTTCACTGTCATATTATACATCATATACGGGGCTTCTATGTGGTTATTTTCTTGGAAAGAATGTTAATTTGAATAGTAATACATGCATCTTCATTACTGTGGACATCCAGACTCGGACTAGGGTAGAGAGAAATCTGGTCTAAGAATGCAAAATCAACCTAAGTTCAGTGGGTTTATATATATATTAATTAGGGTGGGCGATTGTGTATACACGATTACATTTACTCATTCAGGATACGGCTGTCAATATTCGTTCATGGATATGCTCTACATGTAACTAAGATTGTCCAAATTAATTTGATATCAGTGTAGAGATTGGTATCCTTATATTCACTTGTTACATAGTTTTTCTTACAATCTTCATACATTGTTGACATTGCATTTTGCTTTTGGCTTGATATATATATTCTGAGTTTTGTAGAAGGACCTCGGATTCATGGATAAAAGTGTCCCCTACAGTAGAAGATGGATGTGCATGGAGAAAATATGGCCAAAAAACTATATTGAATTCCAAATATCCAAGGTAATTTAATCAAGTTGACAAATATCTTATAATAATTAGCTCTCGTAATGATCACGAATTATACGATGTTTCATAGTTATTTAAAAAAAACTTGACGTTCCATAGATCTGCAGCATGCTGGATGGGGGAACTTTGAAACATTTTAAAAAAAATTATTGAGTTTAGGTCGGCTTTTAATATAATAACAACAACTAAGCCTTTAATTCCAATGAATTGGGGTATACTACATGAACAAAAGAGATGATCAAATTGGGTCGGACACATGCGTCAGTCTTTTCCAAACGTAATCCATGGACTCCACTCGACGCACAGGTGCACTGCTAAGCCTACGTTGAACATGACCAAACCAACGTAAGCGGCTTTCTTGCATCTTATCTTCTATACAAGCTACACATACTTCAGCTCGAATATCTTCGTTCCTTATTTTATCTTTTATGGTCTTACCACACATCCAATGAAGCATATGCATCTCTGTCGCACTCATCTTTTGAATGTGATTCCTCTTGGGTGCCCAGCATTCCGTCACATACAACATGACGGGTCTAACAGCGGTTCTATAAAATCTTCCCTTCAATTTCAGCAGGATATTACGATCACATAGAACTCCGGTAGCGTTTCTCCATTTCAACCAGCCAGCCTAAATCCCGTGGTTAACGTCACTGTCAATCTCTCCATCCTTGCTCATCGATACCTCTTGACCACCGAGTGCTACAACACAGGAATCCCAACAGAAACTACCACTAAATCTGCACTCCATATATTCTGTTTTAGACCTACTTAATCTAAAACCCTTTGATTCCAACGCCTCTCTCCATAACTCCAATTTGGCATTTACCCCTGCCATTGTCTCGTCGATTAACACAACATCGTCAGTAAAAAAGTATGTTCCAAGGTAATTCAGTGTGTATGTCTTTCGTTATCTCATCCATCACTAGGACGAACAGGAAATGACTCAACGCAGACCCTTGATGCAATCCAATAGTGATCGAGAACTCACTTGTCACCCCACTGCACGTTCTCACATTGGATGCTACTTTATTGTACATGTCATTGATTATATTGACATACTTGATGTGAACTTTTTTCTTCATCAAATCCCACCATAATATCTCTCTTGGTACTTTATCGTAGGTCTTCTCCAAGTCTATAAAGATCATATGCAAATCTTTACTCCTCTCACGATTATGCTCGACAAGTTGACGAACTAAATGGATAGCTTCAGTAGTTGACCGTCCTGGCATGAACCAAAATTGGTTATCCGATATCTTAACCTCCCTCCGCAAACAACATTCAATTATCCTCTCCCAAAGCTTCATTGTGCAATGCATTAATTTTATACCACAATAGTTTGTGCAACTCTGAATGCCACCCTTGTTCTTATAGATAGAGATGATAGTACTCTTTTTCCATTCATTTGGAATTTTGTTACTCTTCCAAATCTTGTTAAATAGATTTGTTAGCCACTTTATCCCCGCCGGTCTTAAACATCTCCATACTTCAATAGGGATTCCATCAGGACCAGCTGCTCTCCGTGCTTTCATTTTGTTCAAAGCTACTTTAACCTCAGATTCTCTAATTCTGTGAATAAACTCACGGTTTACATCATGTTGATGGATGTTAAAATCACCTAAATCTTGGCTAAAGCCACCGTTGAACAAGCTAGTAAAATAATTCTTCCTTCTTGTTTTGATGTCTTCATCTCTAACCAAGATTTTATTGTTCTCATCTTTTATGCATTTCACTGCACATAAGTCTCTTGTCTTCATCTCCCTCGCTCGAGCAATTATGTAGATATCTTTTTCTACCTCATTGGTATCCAATTTATCATACACTTCTTTGTAGACTTTAGCTCTAGCATCTCGAACAGTTGTCTTCGCTTCTTTTTTGGCAAGCTTATACCTTTCAAAGGTGACCCATTGTTGTTCTTCTTCAGCTCTCTATAAGCATCCCTCTTGATTCGGATAACCTACTTTACGTCTTCATTCCACCATGATGCGTCCTTACCTAGTGGAGCATATCATCTTGACTCATCAAGGAGCTCTTTAGCTACCATCTTAATGCCACGAGTCATTTTGTTCCAGGTGGTATCAGGGTCATCTCTTGGCGTCCAATTAACCTCCTCGACTACCTTCTCTACAAAAGCTCCAAAGTTACATTCTTTTAACCGCCACCACTTAATTCTGGGTTCTACCTTATGCTTAATTCTAGTAGCCATATTCTTAATCCTAACATCTACAACTAAAAGTCGGTGTTGGGTAACTACACTCTCTTCTGGAATTACCTTACAGTCCAAGCATTTAACTATATCTATCCTTCTAGCAAAAAGGTAATCTATTTGGGTTGCACTAGACCCACTTCTAAAAGTAACTAAATGAGAGGACCTCTTCTTAAACCAGATATTCGCTAATACTAAGTCATATGACATAGCAAAATCCAAAAGTGAATTACTTGTGACGTTCCTGTCCCCAATGTCATAGCCTCCATGAACACTCCCATAACCATCCCGATCAGAACATATGTGCCCATTGAAATCTCCCCCGATGAAGATTTTCTCATTTAGGGGTATTCCTTGCACCACGTCGTCTAGATCTTCCCAAAATTTCCATTTAATAGCCTTCTCTAGACCAATTTCGGGTGCATAAGCACTAATGATATTAAAAATATCATTGTCAAAAACTAGCTTAACTAATATTATCCTATCTACACTCCTCATAACTTCAACTACATACTCGAGTAGTTTATTTTCTACGATTACACCTACCCCATTACGATTCTTATCTACCTATGTACCAAAGTTTATAGTCCCAATGAGCTATAGTTCTAGCTTTCTCACCTACCCATTTGGTCTCATGCATAAACATAATACTAATTTTTCTTATATTCATAGTCTCTACTAACTCTGTTAATCTACCGATAAGGGAATCTACATTCCAAGAGGCTAAACGAATCCTATGCTCTTGTAATTTTTTTTGAAGCATATATGAAGCTTAAAGAAGCTAGAAAATGAGCTTTTGACGTGTTTCGGTACTTTGGACTTCTAGATCTAGAAATTGAAAAATAGTGATTTTGAATATCCGAACATAAAAATTTTGTCTCTTGCAAACATCAATTTAAAGCATATTTCTTAACAAAACACTTTTTTTAACCTAGTTAATCAACATCTATACTAACCCTTGGTATATAAATTATATATAGGAACTTAAACGATGTTTTGCGTGTATATATAACGAGAGAGTGTGTAGATATATACAAGTACGTGTGCGTACGCAACGAGGTGTAACATAGGATTCAAAACATCAGCTAGAAACGAAGGCATTGGTGTGCTCTCCCCTACACAACTTTGCTTTTGCCTTCAATTCTCATGACTCCTATACTTCAATTTTAACATGAATGAAACTTATAATATAACTTTGTATCTTTTAGCAATTACATGAATTCAAAAACAATTAATGTTCTTTTGCCTCGAATTAAGGGTTTTTGGCAGATTAGCCCCTATGGTTTCCCAAATATGCGGATTATCCCTGTGGTTTGAAAATATGCATTTTACCCCTTGTGGATTGCAAAATAAGTAGTTTACCCCCTGTGGTTTGAAAATAGGTATTTTACCCCATGTGGTTTACAAAATAGGCAGTTTACCCCTATATGTATAGTATATTTCACACCTATTCGCAAACTATAAGGGGGTAAAATGCATATTTTCAAACCACAGGGGGTAAACTGCCTATTTTGTAAACTATAGAGGATAAAATGCATATTTTCAAACAACAGGGGATAAACTGTCTATTTTGTAAACCACAAGGGGTAAAATGCCTATTTTCAAACCAGAGAGGGGTAATTGCCTATTTGTCAAACCACAAGGGGTTATTTGCCACCAATTAATTATTTTAATTGAATCAATGCCAATAAATGTTTTTCTAACAACCATGGAATTGAATTTGTTTGGGTTTATGGCGTACAGATGCTATTTCAGATGCACACACAAGTCTCAAGGCTGCAACGCTACAAAACAAGTTCAAAAAATCAAAGAGGATCCATTGTACCAAACTACCTACTTTAGTCATCACACTTGCACAGAAACACAGACTATGCTTCCACAGCTCATCTTTGAAACAGACCCGATTGAATCCAATCTACTCAGTTTTCAAGCTATCCATTGCCCAAAGCCTGCGAATATTTCTTCATGGAAACAAGAATTTGAGGAAGACATACAAAGTGTTGGCTTCCCTTATGCAAAATCATCAGTGGATACGAGCTCAGTGCATGGAATTATCGGGTCAGGGTCCACTGGATGTAAACAGGTATGGTCTCCAGGAATACCTGTCCCTGGTGATGATCTAGAAGAAGATGTCTCGGGGTTATATTCGTGTGCTTCATTTAATAGTTTTCGTGAGCTTGATATGGAAGTTAATCAGCTTGGTGATATAGACTTTGATAAGATGTACAATGGTAAAATGTGATCTTTTCTTTATGCTTAGTCTTATTTTTTAAGATATTGAGTGCATGTTCGATGGTATATTCATTTGTTATGTAATAAATTCACACTAAACCTAACGGATCGATGTCTGTGTTCATACTTGATATATACTTTTTCATCTGTACGTATAAAATTTTACATTTGTGAATTTTATTGATGGAGAACTATAGCTTGATGGAGCTCAATTGCCTTTAAAATGGAAACGATGTAAAACTAGATCACAAGCAGTGTTCATACGATTTACAGTAACATCTATTTCCGACATGAATCTTATAGGAGTGTAAGAAAATTAGTCTCTGCGTTATATATTACGAAAGTTTTGACCCCACTGGCAAATATTCTAGGTCTCTGGGTTGTGGGATTTTTCTTTCTTTGTATATATATTTTTAAATAGGTCTCCACCGTCCGGTCTCCATCGTAAGATGTCGCCACCCAAGGGCACGCACTAAAGGGAATGTTTACTTAATTACCTCGGACATGTAGAGTTTAATATATATTTCTAACCATATTTTCTCCATGCACGGCCATCATCTGTAGTTGCAGATATTGTTGTCCATGAATCTGTGGTTTTTCTGATGATTTAATACAGGAAATTATGCGCATAAAATTTCTGCTATGGGTTAAAATCATAACAACAAAAGTATATTGTTTTTTTTCTTTCCTTTGTTTTGATTTTGAGACTCATAGATTTACATGGTTATTATTCAGCATAATTCCCAACCTCCAAACACCCATTCCCTTCAAAAAGAAATAAGTAGTCAATTGAGTAGGTGTATTTGGAAAACCTTCTCTCTATATACCATATTTGATATACATTCTTTCCAAAAAAATATTCTTGAGTCTCACATGTTCTTGAAGAAAAAAGTAGTATTTCTTGCTAAAAATCTAGAAGTTATTTTAACACGTGAGGAATCAAGAAAGGGAAAATTTCGGGCCGGTACTATTTGGTAAAAGATTTTTCGGCCCAGTCACCCCAAAAAAATTTCTTTCAACTAGGTCCAATTTTGGTCAAAATGGCCAAAATAATCCTTCAACATTAAAACCCTAGTCGCCAACCCTCACATCAGCCACATGTCCCAACCACCAACGCCGTCGTCGGAAGTTGTCGCTCCTCCCATGGCGTCGGAGCTGCGCGCACTGGTCAAACGAAAACAAAAAGGTTGTGCAAGAAGACAAAATCATCGCATTCTTCTATTTATCATCTATTTACCGATTGTGTTGATTTTGTTTTATATTTCTTATGAATTTCAATTTTTTTGTAATGTCTCTACGTAGATTTTTAATGTGAAACGTAAAAGTATAACGTATTTGAATTGTTCGATCAAACATATGAATAAAAATTTTATATTTATTATCAGTTTCAATTTTATTGTAATGATTGTTTGTAGATTTTTAATGTAAAACTCAAAATTATAATGTATTTGAGATGCTCGATCAATTGTTTGAATGAAAATTTTGAGAATGTAATGATAATGAAACCATTGGTGCATGTAATTTACATGCACCGGCAGTTCATGAGTCTATCGGTGCATGTAATTTGCATGCATCAAAAGACTCAGTGGTGCATGTAATTTACATGCACCGGCAGTTCATGAGTCTCAATTTTAATTTCAATTTAGATTAGTCATAAAATATAGATTAAATAAATCAATAACAGCCGTGTTTGATGCACGCTTTTGAATGAGAGAGAGAAGTGAATCGATCATATTTTCAACTCACTCTCCCACTATATTGTCAAATAAGGTAGAAAGTGGAGTTTAGATGATTTGTGTGCAGCAAATGATCATTCAATAAAATTAAAAACTTGCTCAACTGTCCCACGCTTAAAATCATCGAAGCATGACGTAAAAAAAAACCTACTGATGGCACAGTTGAAAGGTACAAATAGTCATACTATGTCATGAGGACTATCGGTGCATGCAAATGTTGAGTCTACCGATGCATGTAATTTACATGCACCGGTAGACTATCGGTGCATGTAATTACATGCACCGGTAAATGTTGCTTGCTTGTTGATCTTATAACAAATTAAAGATACAATATACTGGTGATGAAGACCTGAAAGGACCTTATACTCTCTCATCGCTTGACAAAAGAGTAAATGATACTAATTTGAGAAACAATGCAAATTTTGAGTCTACCGGTGCATTTAATTTACATGCACCGGCAGACTATAGGTGCATGTAAATTACATGCACCGGTAAAATTTTGAGTCTACCGGTGCATGTAATTTACATGCACCGGCAGACTACCGGTGCATGTAAATTTGCATGCACCGCCCAATTTTACATGCAATGTACTAGTAATTTTACATGCACCGCATGAATCGATTTTAACATGCACCCCATTAGTCGATTTTAACATGCACCGCTCAATTTTACATGCACCGCTCAATTTTACATGATATTCCTTATGTTTTTCTTACATGCACCGATATTCTTTGTATTGACGAAGAAGACAAAACCTTATATTCTTCTATCACGTAATGCCAATTTCACGTAATGCAAATTTCAAGTAAAGTAAAGTAAAGTGGCAGAATTCCAAGAGTAATATCACTTAAATCACAATCTTCTTCTTTAATGCTGCCCCACACATACAGTAGGAAGAAATTCCAAAAATTTCAGAACTGATAGAAAATCAATTCAACGATCAAGGAAATAATTGTGTGCCAAATTCCCGATAATTGTGCTTTGACAAAGCACGCCGCAAAAGAAAAAAATACGAAGAATATGCCGCCAAATTCCCGATAATTGTGCTTCAGTCTTTGAAGACTTCGAGAGTTGAAGTTGGTTTTTAGGTCATTTCCAGTAGAGATTCTGAAAAATTTTGTTCTTCGAAGTTGTTCCTGAAATCAGTGCTATCTTCATTTGTGAGTTTGTGAATCTTCTGTACGATCTTCATTTGTGAAGCTAAGTGTTCGATCTTCAGTGATGATTTTTGCGTAAAAATTGTGCTGCAATTTAGATTTTGGATTCGAACTATTGAATCTCGTTGCTTCAATTCACGTCATTCGATCGCGAATTAACAAAGGAGAAGGACGTAAACTTCTAGTTTGTTGAGATTGCAATTTCGACCTAAAGAAACACGAGCAATTCGAAAGTGATATTGAAGAAAGGATCTGGAGAATTGAGCAAGATCTCATGTGTTGTTTTTACAATAAGGGTATTTTAGCCATGAAAATGGACTGATTAGGTTAGGGTTTGACAAAATAGACTTATTTGAAAGAAGTTTAATAGAATGTGTATTTAGTTGAGAATGAATTTTTTTTGGAGATTTAGTTGAAAGATATTTTGAAAAATGGTACATTTATGTAATTTCCTCATCAAGAAATTAGATAAAAACAATTTTATGATTATTCCTGGTTATTGCCAAATATGTTTCTTAAAAATAAAAGAAATAATAAATCCTCACTAAACGCTTTATTTTATATTATATTTGGATAAATATAACTGTGCTTATATTATTTAACTAAATAAATAAGTAAATTAGATAGGGGTACCGCTTGCCAAAATATCTTTCAACTGAATCTCCAAAATACATCCTTTTTAGTTTAATAAACATGTTAAGAAACTCATTTCATCCAAATCCATTTTATCAAACTCTAATATAATTAGTCTATTTTCATGACTAAAATATCTTTAATGTAAGAAAACATTTGTAGAAGACCAAGTTTGTAAGATTTCACGTCGTTCTTGGGGAAAAGCCCGGCGGACAAGCCCTTGCCTGTGACCAAGTCGTGAATTAAGGTTGAACCTGGTTAGAGGTGTCAAACGGGCCGTGCCGGCCGTTTAATCGTGCCGGCACGGCACTATTCGTGCCGTGCTGTGCCGGCACGTTTCAAAAATGGGCTGTGCTGAGCCGGCCCATTTTCACAAGGGGCCGGGCCCGGCACGGCCCATAGGCACGGCCAGTTAGGTGGCGATCGATCGCTACCAGTTTTAAAAAAAAAAAAATTTTACTATTCGTGCCGTGCCGTGCCGGCCCACGGGCCGGCACCCTATGGCCCGGCACGGCCCATGCTACAGTGTCGTGCCGTGCCGCTCCGTGACGTGTCGTGCTCATGCCGTGCCTCGTGCCGTCCGCTCCGTTTGACATCTCTAAACCTGGTGGTAAAGAAAACAGAAAGAAATGAACGTGAATAGTAGGTCTAACACAGCCATGGATACTTGTTGGTGTTAGGCAGAGGAAGAATGTGATTAAAAAGAGTTGATTTTGATCCAAGCACCAATCGTATTTTTCATGTTTTCGACATATTTGTTTTGACTAATCGATTTTATTATGTTTGACTTCTTCTCTATTTAATGTTTTTTGGCTTTTTTTTGTTGTTTTATGAGTTTTTTGTGTTTTAATTAATATTTAATTGGTATTTCAATTATGTTGCACATAATCTGTTTGTCAAAATGTCTCTTTAGTTAATGAAACGTTTTCTAACAAAATTATAAATAGATAATGCTACAAACGGAGCCGAAACTTCATCGTAACAATAAGTTCAGTTTTGTCGCCAATAATTATGCAATTTGGAAATCAAAGAAAAGTTATGCATTTTCAAATATAGATGCATGTAAATTACATACATCGCCCGAGTCTATCGGTGCATGTAAATTACATGCACTGATAGACTCAGGATTTTTTTAACCAAAAACATGTTCATGGAACATCTCAAATATACTATAGTTTTGAGTTTTACATTCCAAATCTACAAAAAATTCATTTCTCATTGAAGAATTTTTTTGGCAATTTCAATTACCCGTTGCTCCTCCCAACCAACCCAAGCAAATCACAAATTTTAACAAATTTCAAAAAATCAAGAAGAAACGATCTTTTAACCAAAAATATAGTCATGGAACATCTCAAATGCATTGTAATTGTGAGTTTCACATTCAAAATCTACAAAATTCATTTCTCATTGAAGAATTTTTTGTCAATTTCAATTCCCCGAGCTATTGCTCTTCCCAACCAACCCAAGCAAATCATTTTCAAAAAATCAAGAAGAAACAAAAATATTTCCAAGATTTTAATAAGTCGGTGCATATAAATTACATGCATCGTCTGAGTCTATAGGTGCATGTAATTACATGCACCGATAGACTCATACTATCTTTATTGATTGGGCCAAATTTCGTTTTTCACTATAATGAAACTAAAAAAAAAATCTCCATAATCAAACTTAATTACGGAATCAGTCAAACTCCCTACTGCAACTTAAAATTTTGTTCCAACTCCCTATCTTATTAAAATGACTATGATACCCCTCTATCAAAAGTTGAACTTTTAATTTTGATAAATCATTACAGTCGATACAAAACCTATACAATTTTGGTACACGTTCACATAAAATCGGTATGAAATCTATACAATTTTGGTACAAGTTACACATTAAATTGATATGAAACATATACTATTTTCAGTACTTATTACACGTGAAGTTGATTTGAAACATATACAATTTTGGTACTATTTACACATGAAATTTGTATGAAAAACCAATACAATTTTGGTACTAGTTACACATAAAATTGGTATAAAACATATACTATATTCAGTACTTATTACATGTGAACTTGGTATGAAAGCTATACAAAACTAACGATAATTTTATATTATGTTATAGTTATAATAAACATACCACAAAAATATTATGCATATTCACTATACTGTAGTTCTTCTACCAAAAGGTACAGTGTTTACATTGCTCCAAGTTATTATTATCAACATATTGGTATCTTAAACATCACATTAAAAACTTCGCCCAGAGAAAAAAAAAAAAAAAAACAGAGCAAAACAAAAAAGATCCATTCCAGGTACAATCACGGGCAAAAGGAGAATTAGTTTATCCAACTCATGCCGGAACATAAGATTCGAGCAGGAGTCGTGCTGGGGACGGTGATCTGATTTCGACAATCAAATAGACAAACTTCCACTGCTTATCAACCTTGTCCTTGAACATCTCGGCACCAACCAACCCAGCTCCATGGGGACCACGAATGTGGAAATTTACCTAGTATTTGCCAAATATTGGAGTAAAAACCGTGAAGGTCGAATAGAGGAAAATTTTAAATCGTTTATACTCTAGTAGGCACCATAGATACGTAAAAGAAAGTGCTACCTCAACATGCTGGTTCCCGTCTTCGTCGGTCCATGATCTATTAGGGATTCGTTGGCGAGCAGCTCGGTTCCGGCTGTCCTGGCCATACCCAGTTATAGGAGACCCGATTCTAACTCTAACCTGGTCCAAGGAAGTCAAAAGTGTAAAGAGCAGAATACGGAAATGATTGAAGATATACAGAAATAAAATCAGCAAAAGTCAATATCAAAGGCGGGAAAATTGGATTCTAAAAATCAAAATCATCGAGTCAAGGAACCCATATTGACCTTAGTTTAGTATTGTTTTAAAATTTTCTAAGCACATTATGATTTTCCTAGAAAATTTCCAAGATTATCTTCCTATCCAGACTTCATCGTTAGCTTTAGACTATACAAGTTTAGGGAAAAAAGTACCAGGAACATGAATTATTTGTTGAATGCCATAATATTTATAATTCAGCAACTGCCTTATAGGTGCCATTCAAGAAAATTTATCAGATCATGCTTACGTCAATTCACAAGCACTAGCCAAAAGATGAGTGAAATCTTTTTGAAATGGAGTTGGAAGTTGAACAAAAACAAAAGAATAGATCAAACCTGACTGTCATTTTTTATTCTTTCAAGAGCCTTCCCAAAAATTTTATACCTGATAAAGATTGGTACGTAAGAATCACAAACTAAGGTTTCATCCCCAGGGATTTCATCATATACCACAAGTTTAAAAGAACCTCACTCTTTAGGTTCAAATATAAGTTCCTTAAAAACAGCATATCCTGCAGCTGCTGCAATCCCAAGCCCAGCAAGGATGAGAACACTATAAGAAGCTCCCTCTGTGAATGTCATTGGCTTCTGAGGTATATTATAAGTTGGAGCATCAAATGGATCCTCGACTGTCGTTACCTCTTTTTTGGTCTGTATGGAAGAGATAAAGAATGAAAGTAAACTCTTCGTTCGTCAAGGTGAAATGAAACAAGATGAAATTATCAGCACGAGAAGGTTTAAGCTTAAAGCTAGCATTGATGACTTTCATGTTATTCAAGACAAATCAAATATTTAAAGTTCACTAATATCTACAGTATAAGGACTTAAGGAGCATATTATCTAACTTGACCCTGTAATCAATATGCAAAAAAAAAAATTCATTAATTAAAATAGAAAATTCAATCAGACGTCAAACATCACCTGCTAAGGTTCAGTCAGTCAGTACAGTCTTACTGCATAGATAGTATAATTTTTTTCAATTTAAACTAAAATTTAGTTAAAATCTCCAAGAGTCCATGAACTCTCAGTGGGTATACCAGTTTATCTTTTTAAGCCATTTTTCTACATAATTCGCTACTGTATTTTCTTCACATGCCAATTTGTAAGATCGTAATATAAATCCAAAGCAAGGAAAGTATTGGATGACCTGCTTGGTGAAATCAGGGCGCGTTCTACTTCAGATCCACGTCTCTTAATTTTCATAAAAAAAATTCTTAATAAGGTAATGCAGTGAAGGATAAAGAGTTAAAGGATTATAAGCTATCAACATCTAATAGCAGTTAAGAGAGCGAATGCAGTGTGATGTTTTCATTTGCATGTAAACAGGGTAAACTAAACAGGAAGAAGCAAGTGCTTTCAGTTATATGGCAATCAAGAACAGAACAAGCAAGGGGAAAGTATGTAACAAAATAGTTCCATAGCCTTCCCTCGCCCCTCGATGGTGGTGCGTCCCTGAGGGGGATTCTTGAAATGTCATTTGTGATTTCCTTCAAATATACTAGTTGATGCAAATATAGATAAAGGCTTCTAAATTAAGATAAAAGTTTTTTAAGGGCATTTAGGTTAAAAACCAAACCTCAGGCGAGTTCTTCCGTGTTGATTCGGAAGTTCTGGTTGCCATGGACCTAGCACAACCAGGAATTGCAATGTTCACCCCGTTGGAGTCGAAAACTCCCAAAGACGAACGAACATTTGCAAATTTTCCATTTCCCAATCCTCTAAGCAACACCGAGACGCCTACGAAACGTCGTCATACACTCAAATTCACTACTCAGCAATAAAACCCATAAATATAACTTATCTTTCAGGTCGTCAATATTTGAAAAATAAGGAATAAGTATACTAACCAGCTGTCATATCCGAATTCAATTTGCAAACATTTTCGCCTCGAATTACGTACTTTCTCGTGATGCCAGAATCCTGAGCCACCTGCAACCTATGCAACTGAGTACTATTAAATGGAAAAGAATAAAACAAAATTTCGGGTATGTTGGTAAATTCTTAGCTCAGGATACCTTGTAATGATAGTTCGAAGAGCTCTAATCGATTTCATTCTTCTTCGGTTTTTAGCAGGTGCACTCTGTTTCTTCAGGATTTCCACCCCTTTGCTAAAACCCTAATTTCTTTTGGGTTCTTGCAGTTTGCTGATACATAATATGTCCATTTAGACCCGCTTTAAAAAATTTATTATATTAACTTTTCTAAAATTGTAATCCTTACAAGTTACAATAGACCCTTGCCTATCGAGGGTTATAAATGATCATGAACCAGTTCATGGTCAACGATTCAATAGATCAGACCCGTATCCGTCTATAAACGTGTCAGTTAAGAGATCATAATTTTCTAACCCGTGAACCGCCGATTTATTTTAAGTTTTTTTACATTTTTATTTAAGCATATGTTATAATATAGATTTGAACTCATGGCCTAAAACTTGAAAAAATAGTTTTAACCACTAAGTTATAAAAATCTTATTTATCTTAATGGAGTGTTATAATTTTATATAATTAAATAAATATATTTTACATATTTTGATTATTTTGATTATTTGAATTTGATTTTATTTCATGTTTTTTTATAATTCATAGATAAAAACACATACTTTTTACATTTTTCTTCAAATTTTAATAATATTTTTTTAAAAAATAATGATCAAACCATAATCGTAATCATTGGTTAATTGGAACCGCTACTATAACCAACGGTTCATGAACCGTTATCGAAATTGTCAATGAAGATTAATGTTAATGCTCGAGAATTTTGACCAATCGAACCAACGGTTCTGAACCGTGGTCAGGTCTATCTTACAATAACCAATTAAATTTTTTTATGCTAAAAGAAACTCTGCGAGTTGTGTTTTGTTCCAAAAACCTTATTTCTAATTTTCAATATCTTAAAACTCAATTTGTCATAATTTAACCAATATTTTTTTGAAATTACCCTTGATGAGTTTGATTTAATAAAAGGAAATTTTAAACATAATTATTAACTCTAAATCTGAAAATTACAATTTTAAAGCAATCGAATAAACTACAAAATCTTTATGCAATTAGTTTTTTCAACAAATATAATTTTTACATAAATAAAATAATATATATATATATACACTAAAACTCGAACAGAAAATTACAAAATCCAAAATTTCCTCAAGACATGATGGATTTTCGTTCAGGGAATTTGCATGACATAACCCAAGTTTAGTGTCGAGAGTTGTCCCATATTGAGAAATTACAAACGATGTTAGCTCTTTATAAGATAAATGTGTTAATCCACCAATTGATTTTGAGTTGGAACCCTATACATTCTTAAGATGGTATCAGAGCCGAACTTTTATGTGATTGACTATTCCGCTAGTCACGCACATTATGAATCCACGTCTTTAACTTATATAATGTCACACGTGAGTGCGCGTGTTAATAATTATCTCACATTGAGAATTTTTTACAAGTTTTAGCTCTTTACAAGATACATGAGTTACTCCATTCATCGCCAATTGGTTTTATGTTTGAACTCCATATACTCTTAACATTTAACTGTTGAGGATTGCGAGAACGTCAGAGTGAAGGTCCTAGATGTCATCGGACCATGGTTCACAATATCGATACAAATATTTGTTTATTCTCGTATTTATTAATTGACTTTCAGTTTTTCCCCGCGTAAAACTAAAAAAAAATTAGATTGATTTCATGTTGATAAAATAGGCACACAAAAAAAAAAATCAACTCCCTCCTTAGATTCTAACAATTTTTCAATGCAATCTTAGAAGGAAAAATTTAACTAACTTTATATTGGATCATTTAGTTTTAAAACAAAAGAAAGACAAACTTTATTCAAATAGCAACCATGTATCTAAAATTAATTTTTTAAGTGTCGTAAAAAATGCGATGCGAAACACGATTTCTAATCCAAGAAGATTGCAACCAACCAAAGTTTGTTGCCTTTAACACGAATTTCTCACCTATTTTTATTGCTTTTATTTTATTTCAAGTATTTCACCATCATCATTTTCATGATATTAAAAAAAAAGATTTATTTGAATTAAAAAAATAAAAAGATTTCTTATTGGTAGCAATATGATGAAACATTTCTGGAGTGAAAGAAAAAACACCATGATGAAGCCCACATGCAAATGTGGGGCAATTATAGTGGTTAGCATCAGCTAAAATCAACATATTTAAATTAAATTCTGAAAAAATTTCATATGAAGCGAGGCAAGATCCTTAACATTTGTTGAAGGAGACTTTAAAGCATAAACAAAGCTTTAAAGGCAAAGACAGGGACGGTTAGTTTAATCGGAATGTTTAAATAAATGACTTTTGTTTGACCATGATCTTGAAATATAACATTTTTAACTTTTGATTAACTTTATTTTTTGTACATGTTTGAATGTCCTTTTGTAAAATAGAAAAAAATCTTTAAAAAAAATCGCAAATAAAAAAATTGTTTGATAATATAAAATAGTATATCTTTACTATATTATAATGCATATGTCTCCTATACTAACTATCTTGGTATGACAAATTTGAATTTATCAAACTATCTCCTTCCATTTTTTCTAATTATCATCATCTTTACTATATTCTTTCGTATTGCGTTTCAGTTATATTCTTTTGTAATCCTTGAATACTACATTGAATTTTCAATTATTAACCAATGTATATCATATGTATTCCGTTACATAAAATCAATGATATACCTCATGTTTTTGTTATACACACAACGTATGTGCATCGATGCTAAGTATCAATTAATGTTAGATGCTATTAAGTAATAATGCCGGTGGAGTAACGTCAAATTTTAGGGTAGAGTCCCTCTCCAACCCCTGCAATATTCTGTTCCCCTCCCAGCTAATCGATTCATTACTCCCTCTTCTTTATTGCCGCCACCCACTCTATTTATTCGTCCACCAACTTTTCACCGTTAAATTTTTTGATTCTCTTCCTATTTTGCATATATTTTATATTATATAAACAAACTTTATTAACAAATATGTTTGAAATACTGATTTGTAACTGTAATATTGTGTGATTTTTTTAAAAAAATATTATTCAAAAGTTAATGACATGATTCACACATCGAATAATATTTTCTACATCAATTTCATCTTTTGACATATGATTTTCAGAAACATCCCATAAAATTTTTTTTTACAAAACTATTATTGGTGTAAATAAACATGCTAAAATTAATGATTGTGTGTGTTGAGTGCAATGCAAGTCATGAGAATGAGAAGTTCCATATTACTTGTACTATGAGAATGATTAATTAGTTCCCATTGTCCATTCATAATAATTGTCATCTATGATAGGGTTTTTGGCTTTGTGGTTTGAAAATAGATATTTTACCACCTATAGTTTATAAAATAGGTAGTTTACCCCACTATGATTTGAAATAGGTCGTTCACCCCCTTGTAATTCGTAAAAATATGCATTTTACCCCATTTGGTTTACAAAATAGGCAGTTTACCCCTATCTGTAGAGTGTGTTTCACACATATTCACAAACTATAAGGGATAAAAAATAGCTATTTTCACAAACTACATGGGTGTAAAATGTCTATTTTCAAACCATATAGGGTAAACTGTATATTGTATAAACCACATGGGGTTTATATGCAATTAACTCTCTATAATACCCTATTTAAGTCATTAAAGGGCCAATTAAAAGTTGGTGGTGGGAGCTTTTGGTCTTTTCGGAGTGGTAAAATTTATTATCCTTTTGAGGATGACTCGAGTTCGAATGGAGCATGATGCACAAAAACTTTCGCTCCTCCCTATAAAAAAAAAAAAAAGTTGGTGGTAGAATTATGGGGCGATGGATAATTTTCATTTACGAAATTTCTTGTATAAATTACAAATAAATGGCACCTATAAAAAATAAGAACTTTTCGATCGTCGATCTCTACAATAAATGGAACAGACTATAAAGACCGATTTTTTTTAAATTTAATTTAAATAAATAATATATATTATATTTACATTATGTTATATAAAATAATTATATCACTATTTGATTATTTTTGGTTTCCCTCTATTTTAGTTATTTTTTACGTTAATAAAGTCGATCATCTTCCCACCTCTTTAAAGAATAAATTTTTTTTGAGTGCTTTAAATGCTTTACTGACTCCCTCCCTGTCGCCGGGAACTCCCATTCTCTCCACCTTTGCCGGCGGATTTGCATACTATCCACGCCATTTAAGTTTTCCCTCGCGCCATTCACCTTTCATGAAGAATATCGCGGCGAAGCTTACCACACACTTGAGCTCATTACCTCGCCCTTGGGATCGAAACTGCTTCTGTTTTGCTGTCCGTTACTTCCTCTCAATCTCTCTTCCGAAATGCACCTTCATTTTCCGTTTTCATTCTCTTTCTGGTGACGCTCATTTGTTTTTTTCCTGGGATTTCTCCTGTTTTTCTTCAGTTCCAAATTTCTAGCCGTTACAGTCATTGCTGACGTAATGCTTTGATTTTTTTTTCTTTTTTTGCAAGTTATTGTGGAGTTTAGGCAGTAAGATTTGTGTGCTGAAGAATTAGAAGAATTTTAAGAATCATCAGTCGTTTCAGCTCCTTTTCAGACTCGGTCGTTAAGCTCCATTTTTCAGTAAACAAGGAATCGTCCTCATTGGGTTCCATTAGACTTCACAATGTCTTAATCTTTCATGAGCATCGTGTCTATTTCTTGAAAATGAGAAATTTGCTTGTTGTTTTCTATCTCATATATTTGTCTCCATTTTTTGTGACATCTTTTAACCCTTCTCTAAATGACGATGTTTTGGGGTTAATTGTTTTCAAGGCTGATGTTAAGGATCCTGATGGCAAGTTAAGTTCTTGGAATGAAGACGATAATAGCCCTTGTAATTGGTATGGCGTAAAATGTAACCCAAGATCTAATAGAGTGTCTGACCTTGTTCTTGATGGCTGTGGGCTCTCAGGAAAACTAGGCAGAGGCCTAGTCCGGCTGCAGTTCCTTCGAAAGCTTTCACTTGCTAGAAACAATCTTACAGGTATATTAAGCCTCAGCCTTGCTCAGCTTCCTGATCTCAGGGTCTTGGATTTGAGTGATAATGGCTTCTCCGTTTTGATTCCAACTGATTTCTTTAGCCAATGTGGGTCATTGCGATCTGTTTCCTTAGCTCATAACAAGTTTTCAGGCACGATTCCTGAGAGTTTGAGCTCATGTTCTATGCTTGCTTCCCTCAACTTTTCCGGTAATCGGTTTTCCGGGGTGTTGGCTTCTGGGCTCTGGTCATTGCAAGGGCTTAGGTCTCTAGATTTGTCTGAAAATATGCTAGAGGGTAAAATACCGAAGGTTATAGAAGGTTTGAACAATTTGCGGGCATTAAATTTAAGTAAGAATCAATTTACCGGTGAAGTCCCTCACGAAATTGGGAATTGTTTGCTTTTGAGGATAATTGATTTGAGAGAAAATTCGTTCTCTGGATGGCTTCCAAGCACAATGCAGAATCTTTCTTTGTGCAATACTTTAATTTTACACAGAAATGGATTCGTGGGAGAGGTGCCCAAATGGATTGGAGAAATGAGAAGCCTTGAGGCCCTTGATCTTTCTGCAAATAGGTTTAGTGGTCCAGTTCCGGATTCGATTGGGAAGCTTCAGTCATTGAAGATTCTAAATTTATCCAAGAATGCCCTCACCGGAAGCTTTCCAGAATCTATGAGCATTTTTTTAAACCTTCTGGTGTTTGATATCAGTCATAATTATTTGACAGGAATCCTTCCTTCTTGGATATTCAAAATTGGTTTGGAGAAAGTTCTGTTGTCGGATAACAAATTAAGTGGCAGCATTGATAATGCCATTGAACCTTCAACTGCAAATTCTCGTAAAAAGCTCTTGATTTTGGATATATCCCAGAATAAGCTATCTGGTGTAATTCCATCTTCTGTTGGGGATTTAAGCAGCTTGCAGTTCTTGAACATGGCAAGGAACTCATTCATGGGCGGTATACCTGCAGATATTGCACAGTTGAAGACCTTAAGTGTACTTGACTTGAGTGAGAATAGGTTAAACGGCAGCATTCCTTCTGAAATTGGAGGGGCCATCTCTCTTAATGAATTGAGACTGGAGAGGAACTTGTTGGGGGGAATCATTCCTTCGACAATTGAGAATTGCTCTTCACTGATGACGTTGTAAGTTTTGTGCTTGTTGCATGATTTGACTGTATAAATATCATGCAGCTTTTGAATATTGTGGGTCTTTTTCAGTATTTTGGTTAATTGTCTTTCGGATCTAAGCTACTCTTGCCATCTTACTAGCTAAAGCTACCTCTTAGTTGTGATGGAGAACATCCATCAGTGGTTAGTTTTAATCCTTCTCAAGTGATTCAAAATGAAATGTGAGCTGTTACATAGAATCAGAGATCATTGTACAATCTCACTCTGTTATTTAATTTTGTCATTACTGTAGGATGTTATCTTTAGAGCATGCCATTTACTAAAATTAACCTATCCTTGGAGAAATTTTCTTGATTCAAAACCCCTTAGTTGCCAAGCTTTTCGGGCTCTACCGTCCTAACAGGAGTTCCTTTTGGATTTGCTGCATTTTAACAGGTCTCTGGCTCATAATGAAATAACGGGCTCAGTTCCTGCATCTCTTGCTAAGCTTAGCTACCTTCAAATTGTAGATTTCTCTTTCAACAAGCTGACAGGAACACTACCAAAGCAGCTGGCAAATCTTGTTCACCTGCGGTCATTTAAAGTTTCAGAGAACCAGTTACAAGGTGAACTGCCAGCCGGTGGGTTCTTCAACACCATTGCACCGTCATCAGTTTGGGGAAATCCATCTCTTTGTGGGGCGGCAGTCCATAAAAGTTGCTCCACCGTCCTTCCTAAGCCACTCGTACTCAATCCCAATTCTACTGATAATACACCAGGCATCAACCCCCAAAGTTTTCGTCACGGGAAGAAAATCCTCAGCATTTCAGCATTAATTGCAATTAGTGCAGCTGCTGCTATTGTCATTGGTGTAATTGCCATAACTGTACTGAATTTCCGTGTACGCTCTTCCACATCAAATTTTGCTGTAGCTCTTACATTTTCTGGTGATGATGAATTTAGCCATTCACCATCTGGAGATGGAAATTCTGGAAAACTTGTTATGTTTTCAGGAGATCCCGATTTTAGCACTGGGACACAAGCTCTGCTCAACAAAGATTGTGAACTTGGCCGGGGGGGATTTGGCACAGTCTATCGAACTATCCTTAGAGATGGGCGTTCGGTTGCCATCAAGAAGCTCATTGCTTCGAGTCTTGTCAAATCCCAAGAAGATTTTGAAAGGGAAGTGAAGAAATTGGGGAGGATTCGTCATCATAATATTGTGGCACTCAATGGTTATTATTGGACCCCATCACTGCAGCTTCTTATATATGAATTTGTCTCCTGGGGAAATTTATACAAGCAACTACATGAAACATGTGGTGGAAATTACCTCTCGTGGAATGAGAGATTCAATATCATTCTTGGTGCAGCGAAAGGCTTAGCTCATTTACACTTGAAAAACACAATTCACTACAACTTAAAGTCAAACAATATCTTGATTGACAGCTCCGGAGAACCCAAGGTTGCAGACTATGGCTTAGCAAGACTATTACCTATGCTAGATAGACACGTTTTGAGCAGCAAGATACAGAGTGCCTTAGGGTACATGGCTCCAGAGTTTGCATGCAAAACAGTAAAAATAACTGAAAAATGTGACGTTTATGGATTTGGTGTACTGATCTTGGAGATAGTCACTGGCAAGAGGCCGGTCGAGTACATGGATGATGATGTTGTGGTGCTATGTGATATGGTTCGAGGAGCATTAGAAGAAGGCAGAGTGGGTGAATGTGTTGACAGTAGGTTGGAGGGGACATTTCCTGTGGACGAGGCGATTCCAGTGATGAAACTAGGCTTAATCTGCACATCCCAAGTGCCTTCGAACAGGCCTGACATGGAAGAAGTGGTTAACATATTGGAGCTGATTAGATGCCCTCCAGAAAGCCAGGATGAATGTAACTTCTAGGATTCAGGAAATGCAATGCATTAACAAAGGCTGATCTTGCATAGACAAGAATCCGGTTAGATTATGTTTCAGGAAATGATCAGATTTGATGGTTGGAAATATTTGATCCCATTATGTTGTTTTCAAACCTACACACACAAAAAAAAAAAACTTTTGCATTTTGTAAGTTATTGTCAAATTCGAACTTCGTTAATAGTTTTTTGTTGATTCCACCTCGGGACCTTCGGATATTGCCTATTCATGAGTCACTAAAGATGTCATCCTTACACTGCTTGCACTTGTTAGACCACAGGGATAACCAGACAATGCATTACTGAGATGCAACTTGCACCCTGTTGACATCTTAACAATCCAAAAGCATAGGTTTATATGCACCCTGTTGACATGTTAACAATCCAAAAGCATAGGTTTATATGCAAGTTGCATTCAGTAATGCATTGTCCGGTTGTCCCTGTTGTCTAACAAGTGCAAGGCAGTGTAAGGATGACATCATATATATATATATATATATATATACATATAAACTGTGACAGTTGTTAATGATAATATAGTTTTGGCAAGTCAAAAGCAGACTTGATGGGGTCTGGCTTAAGGGTTATTAAGATTTTGAGTTCCCCACTCTCAAGCGAACGAATCTAAGTTATGAATATTAAAACAGCATAGCCAATAGAATAGAGAAAATCCATAATAAAGAATGAAAAAATGGTCAAGAATGGATATAAATAAAGAAAAAATGGTCAAGAATGGATATAAAATATAAGATGCTGTCAGTGTACCATCAACTTTTTAATATATAATTTGGTCTCACATGTGCAGGTGCGGAGCCAGGATATAAATTTACATGGGGCTGATCGAATTATGTGTAGTACTAACGGACTAATTTAATATAGTCTTCATTATAAAAAGTATCCGTTAATTTAAAGATTTTTCATCCATGAGTTTCCATCCAAGTCTTGAGCTTTTATACCACTAACAATATATCTATATGCATTTTTTGTCTCTTCTTTTTGGAGAGTCTTGATTTTTTTTTTTTAATTTCTTTTGATTAGATGAAGACACATTGTTAGGTTTTTATTCAATCGAAATTCACATGCTTTCCCCTTTTTTCTTCATTGTCCTTTTCTTAGATTGAAACCCATCTGTTTGTTATTTTTGTCATTTCTTCAAGATTTGTACTCTTCTGTGTTCAACAATGCAAATATATTTCACGGTTTTATTGTTGCCGCCCTGAAGGGCACTGCCCTCAGGGCCATCATCCACCATCTATGTGGAATCTTTTTAAAAAAAAAAAAAAAGATTCCAAATGAACGGTGATGATGCCCCTAAGAGCACTACCCTTAAGGACATCATCAAACAAACCATATTTCACACACCCACTCTATCTCTCTTATAAACCAATTATCTTCAACATTCCACCTTTAAAATGTTCAAATTTTGTAGGTTCAATTTCATATTTCTTTCTCTCGCTATTTCATGTTTTAAATGATAGTATAATTTGTTCATCATTGTCGAATTTCCCGGGCGACCTAAAATATGGCACGACCTCTAGCACTTGTGCAACATAATCATGGAATATTTGTCGAGCCATGAGCAATTGGCATGCCCATATATAATAATAATCATTTAAAATATAATATTTCTCACTCTAGAATTTTGAAATTAACATGGAAAAATAGTGGCAGGGGGACAATAAAGTTAATAAAAGCCTGCGTAGTGAATTTTTTGGAAAAATAAAGGGTGACAAGAAGAATAATAAGGTCAAAAAGTTGGTCCAAGGATAATCAAAAGGGGATGGAGATGTCACATTGTATAACTTTCTTTTTTGTTTTTTTTAAAAAGATTCACATAGATATGCGACCATGCATATGATGTTGGCATCAGATGTGGTAATATGAGATGAAAATACCGAAATGAAATGAAGAATAAAATTAACAGGCCTATAGTTGACACAACTTATGTCTATGGTGTGCCTCGTTATTGTGGCAAAACGAGCCATGACAATCATGGGTCCGTTTGCCATTTTTATAATTTTTTTTTTAGCAGACGATTAAATAAATTATAGACATATATTAGCACATACATCTCTACCATTATGGATTTGTTAGATGAACAATTTGCATACTCATAAACTACTTTCATTTGAAAGATATCGACATGATTTTTTTTATAAAAAAAAAATATAAGGCCTTAAGGAATTTTTATTTTATAGAAAATATCATATATACATAAGATCTTTTCATATTACAAGTCTATGTTGTTTTATTTATTTTCCATAAGTTGTCATTGGCTTATTTAATGAAAAATACTAGAATATATAAAAAATTTAGTGATAAATAATTATGTTAATGTTGAATGTAAATTTTCAAAAATTTACGTCGATTATTAAGTAATGATTGACACATATACGTGTATTAAGTATGTATACATTGTAAAATATTATTCCCTAGCGAAAATATTATATACATTTATTTGTAGAAGAAGCTATAATATAGATGATTTCCAGCATCTCGGGCTTTTGGGCTAGAAATTTTTTCAATATAGACTTGTATGAATTTGTCAATAAATATTATTATGAAAAATATGACTAAAATTCCTTTATTGTGGAGTAATAATAAAAATACTACGTATAAAAAAATTGTTTTTCTATGGTATAGTTTGAAAAATGACAATGATAATTTTTATTTGATTTACGATATTTCTTTAGACTTTTTTAACAGTCAAACATATAAAAAAAAATAAATGTCAAAATAAAAAATGTTCTATTTCAAAATTGTTGTTAAACAAATATTATTTTTTAAAATAATCCTTTTGTCGGACACAATTATTCTTAAAAAAGCAGTATATTTAATAATAAATGATTATTATTTTTTGAGTAGTACATTTCTTTGTAATGTTCTTGGAAACTTATTTTGAAGAGTTGTATCTTTTCCCGAAATTGACTACAAAATTGTGTTTCAGTAACAAGCCAACATGGGTTGACTTGGTGCGGCGCAGCCGTGACCTGTAATCGGGTCAACAAGTCGGTTACATATTGACCCGGTTCAACAGGTCCGAACCATAACCGGCCCGTTACTATGGCCGGTTACGGTTCAAGGAGCAAAAAATCATAGAACCGACGGTTCCACGATTTTTGCTTTTTTTTTTTTAAATTCGAAACCAATGGTTGAGATCATGTGGCCGTTGAAAATCAATGGCAGAGATCTTCTGCTCGTTGGTAGCGCGGGATCGGCGGTTTACACAGTAAATCGACGGTTTACGCGTTACCTTTTTCTTTTCTTTTTTTAATTTTTTAATTTTTTAAATGGACGGCCAGGATCTCCTATCTGTTATCGATCAACGGTCAGAATCTCTTGGCCGTTGAAAAGGTTTAATTAGCGGTGAACCATCGATTCAACCGTAAAACCTTGTTTTTTTTATTTTAAAAATCGATGGCTAGGATTTTGTGACCGTTATAGATCAACGACTAGGATTAAGTGACCATTATTTTCCATGCCTATAAATATCGGCCACACTCATTTCATTTTTCATCAATCTTATCACAACTCTAAGTTTTCGATACATCATTTACTTGTATTTTTTTTTTTAATTACTCGCTGGAAGGTCCTAGTGATCCACGTAAAGGCAAATGCAAGATGACATATCCCGAATGGGCCGAACCCGATGTTGATATTTATATTGATGATATTGAATTCACCGACGATGATCCTTTTGCTACACATGATACCCAAGAAAGTGTACAAACAAGGGTAAGATCAATGCCCCCGCTTAAATCATCGATTTTTACTAAACATTTTGAGAATGTGACTTTTCCATCCGGAGAGATGCGCCCAAATGCAAATATTGTACCAGTTTGTATAAGTTTCAAAGTGGTGGTGGCTATGGATTTTTGAAGCGTCTTATCGAAACGAAGCATCAAGTGGAGTTTGGTAATGATTATTCTCAAACTCAACTGTCTAGATTTCATTCATCGGGTGAAGGTACCGACTCTCAACTGTACAAATACACTGATGCACAATTAAGATAATCAATTGCAAAATTTATCTCTGTAGAACATCTTTCTTTAGTATTGCATCTAGATTTGGTTTGAAGATATATGTTATGAATCTCTACAACCTGTTGCAAAACGTGTTCCTAGGACCACAGTCACATGAACATTAAAAAAATTAGTTCGTCAATAAATGAAAGAATTAGTTACATTATTTAGTAATTTGAATAATAAAGTTTATATATGCTCTGATATTTGAAGTGATCATTGGCAAACTAATTTGTATATGGGCATTACTTGTCATCGGATAGATAATTCAAAAGGTTGCTTGCATATCGAGTGTTCAATGAAGCTAAGGATGCTTATTGGGCCGGGTCAACCCGGACCCGATCTAAAATCGGACCGGTTAGCCCGGTTGTTCCAAACCGGACTGGTCTCACTTGAATGCATGAGGTCGCACGTTCAATCCCTGCCTTTCACAAAGTTTTGCAACAATTTTTTGTTTAAAAAAGAATTCAAACCGATTCAACCATGAATCGATCCGATCCGGTTTCTTACCGGACCGGATCAGTTTCGGTAGATCGGACCTGAACCGGAACCATTCGAACCCGAAACAGGTCTAGTGGGCCCGATAAGCATCAATAAATGAAGCACACACCACATAATATTTCTCAATTGATTTGTGTAATTTTAGAAGAATATGGTTTAGCTTCCAAAGTTTTTTATGTGTCATTTGATAATGATAGTTCGAACACATTGAGAATTGAAAATCTTAAACGTGTTTGTCATTGTGGTTTATTTTTTCATATTCGATGTATTTGCCATATTTTGAATTGCATGTGTGCAAGATGGATTAAAATCGTTAGATAATCAGATTCAACCAATTACAATGGCATTATCTTATTTGTGGTCTCATCCGAGTTTGATGAAACGATGGAGTATGTTTTGTAAGATTAATGGCACACGACCTAGAAAATATCCATGAGATATACCAACACGTTGGAACTCAACATATAAATTGCTAAATGATTCATATGAATATAGAGAGTTATTGTGTTCATTTTTTGCACAACATGGTGGAAACTCTAATATTTATGTATTTTCGCATCAATGGAATGTATGCAAAGTATATGTGAGATGTTGAAGGTATTTTATGATGCAACAAAACAATTATCTGGAGTTTATTATTCTACATCTCATTTAGTTTTGATGAACTGTTGTAATCTGACACTTATCTTAAATGAAATTTCTCTATTTATCTGTTAACCTCTTATGTGTTAGCAATGAATGTTAAATGGTATTCCTGGACTTTTTCTAGTTGCTTTTGCTTTAGATCCTCGACTAAAATTGGATGTTTGCATGAAATGTTAGTGATGTATTATGAGGCATTATCCCACCGGATGATATTTCCCCAATTGATTCTTCTAGGGTAGTAAATAATGTTAAAAATTATTTGCATGCGATTTATAGAGAATATAGTTTAAAATATGGTATACAAGAAAATGAATCACAACTACAAATTAGTGCTCCAAGTCATTCTAGTGGTATTAAACTCACCAAATCACAACTTTTGTTAAAAGAACGCACTAAACGTCCCATTGTATCATCAAGTTCCAGTCAGGAACTTGAAAATTATTTTACGACTTCTTTTGATTTCAGTGAAGCAATAATAAACATCAATTTGATGTATTGCGATGGTGGTCACAAATGCCACAAATTTTCCCGATTTTATCCATCATAGCAAAGGAGATCTTAGCTTGCCCCATGTCAACCGTTGCTGTGGAACAAGCTTTTAGCGCATGTGAAATATTTTGGATGTAAGACGATCAAAAATGAATTCAGGTTCTTTAGAGTCCCAAGCACTAATGGACTATTGGGCGATGTCGGCAAAATGATAACAAGGAATGAAATCAAGCTCTAACCAAGATGAATTTGATACCGAAGGAACTACTACTAAGAGAACATGTAACATAAGTGATTGAGCTAGGCCACTTCCAAAGGTAAGAACGGTTAAAAGGTAAGAGAACTACGTGAGTAGACAACTTAAAAAGTTCAAGCCCTCCCATCCTCCTTACATTTCATTTGTTCTTTTTTACGATTTTTTAATAGTAATTTCATTTTTTGAAATTAATTTTAATTTTTTTTAATTTAAAAAATATAAGGGTCAAACCGTAAAAGTAACCGTAATCGGAACCGTCTATAAAGGTTAAGGTTAATGGTCGAGCTCTTTTGAACCGTCGAATCCACGGTTCCAAACCGTCTAACCGTCGGTTCTGAATCGCGGTCATGTCTGTATGAGACGTCACACGTCGTCGTTTCCTTCTCCCACACCCTAACCCTAATTTCTCCGATTTCGTTTCAAAATTCCATCCTTCTCAGGGTTCCTCTGAATTCCGAAAATGGATTCTGAAAAAATGGGGACGGTCTCACCTCATCAAGTTCGTAACGCCCTCAGCTCACACCCTCAACCGCAGTTTGCGTTCCCTGAAGCTTTCGCATGTGCCCCACAGCCTCCCCACCACCGGGACCCTGGATCTAAGACCTCCACACGTGAGCTTACTTCCGGCTTCCTCGATCACCAGACCCACTACTTCCATAACCCCTCACTTCAAGCAGCCGGGTTCCGCCACCAGTGGAATGCTAACAGCCGCGACTCAGCTGGAAACGCTTTGGGGGATGATGACGAAGAAGATGACTACGACGATGATGAAGAGGAGGAAGAAAATAATGTGGAGAATATTGTCACTGTAGCCAAAATCTGTGATGGCAACCAAGAAGAAAGGTTTAGTGCTAACTGTAATAGTCAGAAAAATAAACCCGTTTCTGCCGTTGGTGAGTTAAAATAACTTTATGAAAATAGGAACTTTATCTAGTTTTTGGGATTTATGTGATTTATTTTTGGATTGTTTAAATATTGTTTATGGTAGAAATCAAAGAGGGGAATGTCGGGCAGAGTGGAAAGGAAAGCAATAATGATAGTCATTGTGACGGTGAAATGAGAAATTCCGGAGGGGAAATGTATTACTCTACATACTTGAACCAGGCAGATGGTCCAAGCTCTTCATCAGGGCAGAAAGATACTGTGGTAATGGAGGCTGGATGTGCATTTAGGGGGAGAAAGGATACGTTGTGTTTAAGTGAATCTGGGGAGTCATTGAGGAGAATTCTATCTGATCCTCTAACGTAAGATTCTTATTCTTTGATATTAAAATTGATATTGGGTTATGTATGGAAGTTTCTTTAGGGTACGAATGTGATCAAAGGATTTACTGAGACTTTGTTTTTGAATTCTTTGTTTCATTGAGAGATAATGAAGGTTTATTGTATTGTTTAGGCGTTTTGGAGTATGAGCTGGAAACCATAATCAATCTATAGTTTTTGATGATATTTATTTCTGTTTTGGGAGGTTGATTATTAAATCAGGAGCACGTTGCAAAAGTTTAGGCTTTTAAGAAGTTAGATTAGATGAGATTTTATTTTCTCTCATGCAAGTGTGGTGTTGCTCTGATTGATAGGATAACTTAGATCATATGATTGATACCTAAGGTTATACTGTTATAATTATATGCTTTATAGATTTGGTAGAGTGAAATGATAGAGAAGATGGTTGTTTGAGTTGTTCTATAGTCTCGGAATTAAATTGGTATTGTTAGGCTATAAGCCCAATACGGGAGCCCAAACTGAATAGACTAGCCTGGTAGATGGTTGAGTCACTCGTGCTTATTAGCCGCTCCACAATTTCTTATACAACTGATGTGGGACATGTAATGGTTCCCACCTCTTTAGAAACCCACACCCATGACAATTTATTTGAGAGTCTCACCTATCAACATGTGGTGCTAGCACTTTAATACGGCTTAATAATGTGGTCACATTATGGATACTGATTTGATGGTAGCTTCCCTTTAATGTCCTACCAACCAAAGTAATAACGGTCGGCCATTAAAGCAAGAGGAAAGTTCACACCCTAAAAACTAATTGATTAGGTGTAGAAGACCTCAAACTTAGTAGTCACTCCATATTTGTTTGTGGAGTCGATGTGAGTAATATATTATTCAATAAAGATGAAAACTTTTTTGACCAGTTCGATATAGGAACATCTGTGGATAATCTGCGCTCCTCCTGTGAGCATATATAGCGTGATTCGTACACCCCAAGAGTGCACAGACTCGCTAGATTTCTCATTGGCAAAGACGAATGCAGGCCTATCTGGCCCAGTGCTGCCATGTGTCTGGCATGTCAAATGAGACCAAGACGGTCAAATTTCTTTCTGAATTTTCTCAGGTTACAAAAACTGTAAAAGATACCTACATGCATATGATTAAATAAATTAATGAAAAGCAGCAGTAGTCAACATGAAACTCGATGATATGAATTATAATTTCAGATCTAGACTTACCTCTTCAGCAACCCATATCGAAGTGTTCATATCTTTACAAGATTCTGTGTCTTATTCTTAGTTAGAAAGTGAAGAGCGTTGATGAGAAATGCAAAGATAGTTTCAGATTTAAGTGAAAGTAAAGGTAAGTGGTGGAAGAAGATGGTGGCACGATAGAGTGTGGTGGTAGAAGAATAGGGTTTTGGGACTTGAAAAATTGTTGCCTAAATGGGCTGGGGCCTAGAGAGTTTCTGTGTAATAAAACATGGGCTTTGATCCAATTAAAGTGTATTAAGATTTTTAGTAATAATACTAATTAATTGTTTAAAGTTAATTATCTAATTGATATGCTAAATATTTTGGGGTATGTGTTAGTCATATTTTTATCATGTTGGGTCATATCTGATTTTTTTAAAAAAAATCTATGTAATCGTACCGTATTTAATTTTAGCCACCATCCTCTGAATTTTTGCCTTTTCTCAACAATTTCATCGCAGCTATGTTTATTCTTGTCTTTGGAGCTATTAGCTTGGTGCATAATACTCATTATAGTGAATAGAAACCGAATCTCAACGTTTCTCCTGTAAATTTTCTTGAATTTTCCATTTCATCAAGGAAATTTGGCATGTGATATTTAAAAACTTGGTATCTGATTTCAATTTACCATATGGATTTTGTGTTAAATCATCCCTTTACAGAGGCAAACTTATGGATGATGCAATGATATTACCTTGTGGACATTCCTTTGGTAGTGGTGGCATTGAACGAATAATTAGAATGGTAAGTTTCTAAGTTTACTGCATTCTGTTTTCTTGGCGGAAAGAATTTTTTTCATGCTACTTTATTGAATTCTAACTCTTTTTTTAGCAAATAAAAAATAAGACTCTAAGTTTGGTTGAAGTTTACTGTTATGGCTAGCCCAAGCTCACTCCTACTATATAAACTATGTTTCTCAATTAAGCATTCTCGTCAACTTTTTTTTTTAAAAAAGCTTTTAAAGTAGTTTTCTGCATTGGCATTTAACTCGATCATTTTTTTGGACCAAACCAGTGACATGAATTTGATGGACGACTTGCATATGCACACATTTTCTTGTGTTGGGTGGTGATGGTTCTTAGTGTGACACACATCAGGGATCACTCTGACTATAGCACTAGGATATTAATTTCTGACCGTGCTGTTTTAGTTGTGTTGCAAGGCTCCATTATGCTGCTGAAGCTAACTGCTTAAAAATATTTATATATTTTTCGCATTATGTCTGATTAATATTTTGAATATATTATATAATTCATCATCTTATTTGTACAAGTGTGTAATCAAGTGGTAGCGGCTATGTTCTCTACTCTGTTATTTATTTGATCATGTTAGTGTTATTTATGTCTGAGTTTCCTGTTCAGTTTTCTATGTTTTGCTGTTTCCTAGAAGGAATCCAATTAAGTTTTAGCATTTTTTTTCTAGATTGGGCTATTTGGTTTATGGCATCCTTTGTGGGAATATATATTTTCTCTAGGAAATAAATAAATGACCCTTAATATCCGTAAATGTATTTTCAGAAAGCTTGCTGTACATGTTTGCAGCCAGTATCAGAGGACTCAATTGCTCCAAATCTGTGTAAGCTGAACTATTCCTTGTATATTTAAGAAAAGTTCAATCTCTTTCGATAAGAAATACCTTTTCCATGTTCTCTACTTATAGAATGTGTTGTAGATCCATGCAAAGGGCTCGGAGATGTTATTTTGTACTGTAGTTTGACAAATACCTACCACACTTGGTACTTTCCTGGCAGGGTTTGTGTTACGGGACAAACATTTCAAGCCCAACCCATAAACGTGATGGGCCAATGATGGAATGGCCAAGATAAGGATCAAGAATCTGTTAGAAGGAGAGGAGGAACATGTGAGTGAGGAGGGGTAGCCTGTTAGGATTTTGGGATGGAAATTAAGGAATATAAGAGTATGGGTAGGGAATTATTCCAACTAGCTTTGCTAGGTCAATTAGGTGTTCCTTCTTGGGTGAGTTGAGTGAGGAGAGCTCATCTCTGTATCTGTTTTCATACATCAAAAGTATCGAACAAAAATGCATTTCCATTTCAGAATCGCAGTACCTTGTTCCTTTATCTTCTGATTTTGCTGCTGTAATCAATTTTGAGTCGTAACCGCTTGGCTCACAAATTAGTTCACATAATTGGGTATTAATTTTAACAGAGGGGGTTGGATGTTGCTATCCAGATTTATGGCTCCGATGTTGTAGTTACTATATTTAAATTAAAAACATGTATCCTTTGCCAATATTAATTATAATCTATGTTTTCAATTCTCTTCTCTGAAATTCTGGATAGTTATGGTTCAGTACTCTACTAGTTGTGTGTTAATTGCATAAAACAATGACTATGTTGTGATGTTTGTTTTGTTTTGTGTAGCTCTACGCTTAGCTGTCCAGGCATTCCAACGGGAAGAAGAGTTGCAAGTTAACCACCGTACACCAAAAAGAAGAAAGGAAAGATATGACATGGTTTGTCAGAATGTCCATTGTCCTGATTCTGTATTTCGTTTTTTGAAAAATATCTCTATATATTTGATTGTGGATATTGTGAAACCAATCTTTTTACGGAAAATAAGGGGCCTAGCTGATCATACAGCATCTTTTACTGTGATTATGTCTACGCTTTCCTAGTAATATTGTTGTATTTAACTGATGTTTATTTCATTTTTTTTGCAGGACAAGGGAACTTATGGCGATTCTATGCTTGTTGATCACTTAAGAGGAAGAGGTGTTCAGTTTCCATTCTCGGTGACCGACAGGGTTATCATAAAGGTTTTGGTTTTTTTGCAATAAAATTTAAAATTTCATATGAATAACTTAATCAGCTATAAGTAACTAGTAACTACTAACTGAGGATAACTGAAACAGGGAAACAAGAGAACACCTCCACGTTTTGTGGGACGTGAGGCAATTGTTACCGCACAATGCCTGAATGGATGGTGAGTCTCTTTTTTAATTATGTGATTTCTCACTTACTTGAAAGTTTAGTACGGTATATGCCTTTCTTATTTTTAGCTGTATAGATAACTGAAAGTACTTTATGAATGCGTTTAAACTGATTCCTGAGAAGTCAAATATAATTCATCCTAGACGCCATCCTGATTTTGTATCTTAAAGGGTGGGGAGGTTGGCAGGGGATCGAGAGAGATTTAGAAGTATATAAATATACGTCACCAACAAGTCCTCTTACTGAAACAATGAGAATATCGATCAACCTAAATTTCAAAGAGAAAAATATTATGCTGCATTTTTAGTTTCCAAGAGTTTTGTTCTTATGTGGTCTGCCATTTGGTTGTTGGCATGTTAGTGGTTTTACCCGTCAAAAGTTGCAAGTTATTAGGGGGCGTTCCTAAAGACTGATTTGGAAAGCTTTTCTTTTTTTACTTTTTCTACATGAACTTCAATCTTCATAAAACGTGGGCAAATTAAATTTTAGAAATGCCCTTTCATACTTGATATATTTGGATAAATAAAACTTATATTTCATTTAAACACCATTTTTACTTCGTGATATCACAGTTCATTATTTTTATGGAAAAAGGAACATTTTTAAAACTATTACCTTTTCAACTCTTTCGTGGAAATTAGTAAGCATTCTTTAAGGGACAACTCTAGTTGGATGGAAATATATTATAAGTTGTTTCGAGGTTGCCTGGACAATAAAACTACAGAGGGAAAATCCTTTTGCAATTGTGATAGAAACGATTTGTTGGAAATAAAGGAACTGGATGAGTTATCGGGCATCACTAGTCATTACATAGATCACGCTGCACGCACACAAAGATCTCTCTTAGCACCTTGACCCGACCAAGTAGGACATAAATGTTATTGATTGTATAAGTGATCTTCAGACAGAAGCATGGCACTTTGTTTGGACGAGTTGGTGCTCCTTAAACTATTTTCATATCACAGCAGGTCAATCACCAAATTACTTTGCTAACCTGGTTTGTAGGTGATTGTGGTGGATACATGAGTACGTAACCTATTTGAGGTGCATAACCTATTTGAGGTGCATATACGTGGTGCACCTCATTTTTTTTTGAGCATTGTGCACCTCATTTTTAGCTTGGTTGTGTCAGTCACAGGGTTGATTAGTTGCAACCCCCACAGGCAGTGGGGTAGCAACCCTTAGAAAATTCACATCAAATGGTTGATATGCCCTTAGGGGCAATATCAACCAAACCCAGTCAAAGTCGATTGCTTTACCTAATTTGATTTGGAAAAGATTGTTTTACTCTTTGTTGGCCTCACGTTATGTCATTTGAGTTTGAAAAGCTCATTTTACAATTTGTCGGCTTCACCACCTATTTTCACACTGACAGGTATGTAGTAAAGACGTTGGACAATGCAGAAAGCGTGAAACTGCAGTATCGCTCGCTTGCCAAAGTTTCTGAGGATCCGTTGCCCGTCAAGAGGATACCCAACTGGCTGTAGAGTGGGGTTCTTAAAATATTAAAATACTTTAGGTCTACTAAGTTAAAAAATATCAAATGTTCATATCGGATTCGAACTTCTTACAACTCTTCACTTGATGCTGTGTTCTTGTGATAAAGGGTCTGTAAATTGTACTCTTTCAAGTGGAAGTCTATTTATGATCTGACCATTGAATCATGAAAAAGTTGTCCATATTTCCAAGACCACTTCTTTCAGGGCTCCGGTTGATGAGTTGGGAGCTGCAGAGGATGCCTAGACGCCACTGGTACTATATATATTTGAGTTCAGTTTATTAAGCTTAAGCTAGGTCTAGAGCTTTCCTTGTGTAAGCGAACCCTCATTAAGGATAGTTGAGTGGTCAGGAGTGTGTGCAAGGCTGTTTTTTATCTTTAGCTTAAAGAAAGACCTTTCATACTAAAGTTCTCCGGAGCAATATCAACTACCTAGACCGACTTGCTAGTTTAATTCCATAAAGATACTATTAACAAGATGTTATGCCCCGGAAAAGCGGTAGGTTGATGGTCACAGTAGAATAGTTGCTACGGCTCACACGAGAACGAGAGCGAGAGCAAGAGCGAAGAAAATCAAGAATAGTTTTTGCTTGCTTAAAGCTCGAACATTCTCAATTCTATTTTAAGCTCGAATTTGAATTTTAATTTGAAAATAAGAATTATTGAATTAATAACCTCTCACTAAAATATCCTTAATTAATGTCTTAAGAATCATAAGCATGATATAATCAAAATGTTTAATGCAGTTGAAAAACATTTTTAATTAAATATTCTAGTAAAATAATTTATAAAGATTTCATTCAATTAATATGATTGTGAGAAATTTTTATCAACTTCATGAAATAATGTAAATATATATATTTTTTATTTCATGTACAAATTTCATAAAGAAACAAAACACAGCAGGAGATAATAAGTATCAAGTCACATCCCTAAACGTTTTCAATTCTTCAAACTAAACAACCCTAACATTTCCTTACCTATTAATCTAATAATAATAATAATAATAATAATAATAATAATAATTCAAACGAAAAAAACAACTTGTTTGTTCATTTTTGTTTCCTTCTTTTTTTGACCGCAAAAAATTTTCAAATCAAGAATTGAAAATCCAAAATCACAATAAATAGCACATGGCAAGCATTTGAGTACCAAACATAGAAAAATTGATGGTGGGGTTTGATGTGGCTAAAAATTGTGACCATTTCATTAAAGAAAGGCTTGAGAAATTGTTCATGATTGGGAATTGAATTGGGTTGAAGGAGGAGATGATCCATTTCATAAAGTATAACGAATCTTTGTCTTTGATAACAATTGGGACTATTGGACAACCCTTGTGAAGATCACAACCCTTTGCCCTAAACAACCAAACATTTGGATAGAGAATCCACATGGCTTTTGTGGATATTATTTCAGGTTTTCTTCTTCTCTCATAAACATTTAATTATATATTTTTATGACATTTTCTTTATTTTTTGTTAAAACATATTGGAAAAATTACAGACGTCTCCCTTATAGAATAATTATATTACGAATTTCATGTCTAATTTGTAACGAATAAATGAAAAATTACAGTTGTCCCCCTACGATTTGACATAAAAATACATATCAGTGGAGGTAGACGTTATTTTTTAAACTTTAAGAGCTACAACAATTATGAAAACTAGAGCGTATCTATATGTAATTCATCCAAAAATATTTGCCCCATTTACATGTTTTATTAACTATAATATTTTAATTGTTCCTTAACTTTAAGTTTTTGTTATTTATTTATTTGGGTCATTAAACCCATGAAAATGATACAAGCACAAGTTAACATTTTGTTAGGACCTTTGCATGTGATCCTAACATGGTAGGCCCTTCTAACAAATTTTTAACAATTTCTACCAATTCTTGTCCACTTCTTTCAATGTCAATAAGATGTGTGCTTAAGTTATGGTAGCAGTTCTAATCTCTCTAAATACTTCTTAATTTAATTTGACCCTTTGACATAGAGTTCAAACAAGCATTACAATATATGAAAATTTTAATATGTTGTTTATATTTTTTACATTCAAATTAGAAGGAAAAAAAGAGCTGCTTACACAATTCAACAAAACAATAATATATAACTATCACCTTTTCCTTGTCAACTTCTGGAATCAATCCAATTTCTTCAATTATAACTTGAACTTACATTCAGTAGCGGAGCTAGGAAAAAAAAAATTGAAAACGTATTTACTTAAAACTTTTCTTTTGGCCCGCACACCCTTGGATCCGTCCCTCCTTGCATACGCTTATAAATAATTATACGCGGTACATGTTTGAACCAAAAAATATCAGAAGAAAAAAAATTCACAGAACATATTAATTAATAAATAAATAATAGAGTTAAACTTGTGAAAAAATTAGGCATATAATATAATTAGAACACCCCCTCGTTGATTGTTGATGGCATATCCTTATATAATTTCACACCATGTGCCTTGCCGGTGGTCATGCAAATGACAAAAGTAAACCTCTATCATCAAATACAGCCAATGATGTAGCTCTACGCTGAATTTTTGTTTAGGGGGCAAAAAAAATTACATAAAAATGGAGTGCTGAAAAATTTTAGGACAAAAATATTACCTCCGCCCCCGCCTGCAAGACAAACTTTAGGTAAAATAGTTAGATTAATGATCAAGAAAGTGGAGAAAATAGTTAAGAAATGCATGTGCATGTAGGGTCTATGATACTAGCAAATGGTAGTTTCGTTTGGAACAATTGCATGTGCATCTTATGTGACCTAAACTATTTTATGTGGCTCTGCTGCTAACTTGTCAATATCCACCTTTGCCGAATATCGATCCGATTGTTGTCATTTATTTACGAATGCAAAATATGAACTACACGAGTCGTTGTCACCTAAAATTTACATATATTTTTTAAGAGTTTCTCTATATATATAGAGTGCTCATGTTACAAGTTATGTACTAAGCTCTCACCACTCGAATAAACTCTTATCAATCTCTCTCTTTCTTGAATACATATAATTAAATATACATCACATTTGTCAATGGCAATCCCAATGGTTTCTTTAATACTCTTCTCATTCTTGGGCTTATTCATCCGTGGAACTTATGGTGATATTTATGGAGGGTGGGAAGATGCTCATGCTACTTTCTACGGTGGAGGTGATGCATCCGGCACAATGGGTATGTTAAACAAATCTCCTCTAAACATTTCGCTCTAAATAGAAAGGCATGCACTTTTTGGGCTTTATTTTTTTCTTAAAAAAAAGTGTAAATGGCAATTTACCCCCGATAATATATACTTTACCCATGTCGTTTGCAAATATGTATTTTACCCCTACGGGTTGAAAAGAGGCAGTTCGACTCCTGTGATTTGTGAAAATAAACATTTTATCCCAATATATTATGTAATTAAGTGCAAAGTAACCCTCTGTATATGCTATATTTTGAAAATCACAGGGGTAAAGTGTATATTTTGAGAAACACATTGTTAAACTGTTTATTTACAAATCACATGGTAAAGTGTATATTATCGATATCACGTGTGCTAAATTGTCAGTAACTCTAAAAATACATATTTGAGACTCTGTTTTCGTGGATGCAGGAGGTGCTTGTGGATATGGAAATTTATATAGCCAAGGTTATGGCACAAACACTGCAGCATTAAGCACTGCTTTATTCAACAATGGCTTAAGCTGCGGGTCGTGCTACCAATTGACATGCGCAGGCGACCGTAGGTGGTGCGTCCCCGGAACCATCATGGTCACCGCAACCAATTTCTGCCCGCCTAACCCCGCTCTGCCTAACGACAATGGTGGATGGTGCAATCCTCCACGCCAACATTTTGATATGGCCGAGCCCGCTTACTTGCAAATTGCCGTATACCGAGCTGGAATTGTCCCAGTTTCTTTCCGAAGGTAAACTATAATTCTATTCTTTAAAAAAAGTGCTTTAAATGTTTTTTAATGAATTTATAGCTTAATTATTTCTACAGGGTGCCATGTGTAAAGAAGGGAGGAATAAGGTTCACAATAAATGGCCACTCTTTCTTCAACCTAGTGTTGGTGACGAACGTGGCCGGTGCAGGGGACGTCCGAAGCGTTTCGATCAAAGGGTCTAGAACAGGATGGCAACCAATGTCGAGGAATTGGGGCCAAAATTGGCAGAGCAACTCGCACCTCAACGGTCAAAGCCTCTCGTTTCAAGTCACAACAAGTGATGGCAGGACAGTCATTAGCAATAATGTGGCACCCGCCGATTGGGAATTCGGAAAAACATACGAGGGCGGCCAATTCTAAATGCATCTGTAATGTAATATATAAATTATATACGATTATGAAAATGTGCTTGCGTATTGGAGAGCTGTGGTGGCTGGATAGCACCCGCTTAGGCTTAATACTTGTATGAGATTAAGGTTTAGGGACCTTTGGTTTTTTTTTTTTTTTTTACTGCCTGATTCAGCCAAACTGAGTTGGGACTGCTTAATATTATTATAATAATATATATGATTAAATATAAAAGTCTTCCTCCTATTGATTTTTACGGTTTGTTTGATGATGCCCTTAAGAGCAATGCCCTTAGGGGCATCATCACCGTTTATTTGCAATCTTTTTTTTAAAAGAAAAAAAAGATTCCACATGGATGTGAATGATGCTCCTAAGGGCAGTGCCCTTCAGGACAGCAACAAACAAACCGATTTTTACTTGGACATGGATGGATTTAATTAGTGATACGTGTACCAAGTTCCCCGTTTCGAATTACACGATTTTCCACTTCTCTAAAACTACAGATTGTTATGTTGGTCTCATTAAAATATTGAGAAAATTTCTTTTAAAATAATTTTACTTCAAAAAAATCCAATCAGTCAATTATTTTTAAAATCCAATTAAAAAATTTACATATGAAAAAACCTCTGGTAGTCAGATTTAGATAATATTTTAAAATACCATCGATTAAGTTCATTTTGACAAAATAAAAATATGACAGAGCAAATGGGTACAAGACGATTAAACATTTTTCAACTAAATCTCGTAAAAAATTATCGTTGCATATAAATCAACACTGCAACAAATTTTATTCAAATAAATCTATTTTCTTCCCTCTTTTTCCTCCCTAAAATACACTTATATTTTTAAAAGAACTAAGTTATCGTTTTATTCCCCTTAAAATCACAATTTCAAATTACAACCTCACTTCACAAGAGAAGAAATAACGAGAAGCTGAATCTGCCAAATTCTAGGGTTTTTTCATCCCAACAACATTGAAATCCGGACTCTCCAAGTTCATATGATCCGATCCCAATCTGTTGAAGATTCCAATGCTCAGTGTGCTACATCAAAAGCTTAGTCTTGCAAGGAATGTTCTATTTAGAACTTTATTCCCCTTTGTGTGTGAGTACTTATAATGTGAAAAATGTTTTGTCATTTTTTGGCTTCTGTAAGTTTGCAAGTTGGAATAGTCTAGAGCTGGCGTGGGGTTGTATAAGCTTTTATAGTTCACGGTTGTATCAGCTGTTAGTTCAGTAGAATGCCAATTTGAAGGTAAAAAGAAGACTCGTGATTGGAATAAGGTTGTACTTTGTTTTGTCAATTACATTTTAAAGAGAGAATTTTGTTTGTTGTTTGAAATGAAAAGTTCGAGTTAGTTGCTTGAGAAATGAGTTGTAAAATATGGTTAGGTTTAATGATTTGTTTTTCAACTGGGGGATGAAAAGTATTATTTGTACTCTATTTTGTTTATTGTTTGAGACATGAGACGTTCGATAAATTGTTTGAATGCAAATTTGAAAGTTTAGAGTCAATGGGTACACGTAATTGTAACAAACTGATGACTTTAACAAGACGGTGCACGTAATATCCACGTACACCGGCATGCACCTGCAGACTCGTGCTATGTGCTTATCAAAATGCACATTTTTTTATATAAGATGGTTGTGCACTTGCATATATTAAGGTGGTGCGATTAACTTTTAACATGACGGTGTACTTAATTGTAATAAATTCTTGATTTTAATAAGATGGTTCACTTAATTGTAACAAATTAATGAGTTTTAACAAGGTGGTGCACTTAATTTTAGTAAATTGGTGATTTTAACAAGATGATGCACTTAACAAATTGGTGATTCTAACAATATGGTGCACGTAACACCCGCACGCACCGGTAGACTCAAGCTATATCCTTATCAAAAAACACATTTTTTATATTAAGATGGTGGTGCATTTGCATATTAACCTGATGCACAGAATTTTAACATATTTAGCGATTTTAACAAGACGGTGAACTTAATTTTAACAAATTGATGATTTTCACAATGTGATGCATGTACCTATCATGTAACTCTCACGTACACCAGTATACTCGAGCTATGTGCTTATCAAAATTACATATTTTTTTTACTAAGATGGTGGTGCCCTTGCATATATTAAGGTTGTGCACTTAATTTTTAACAAGGTAGTGCACTTAATTTAGCAAAAAAATTATTCTAACAAGTTAGTGCAGTTAATTATAACAAAATTATGATTCTAACAAGTTGGTGCACTTAATTGTAACAATTTGATGATTTTAACAAGAATGTGCACGTAATACCCGCATGCACCAGCATGCATCGTATATTCAAGACGTGCAAATCGGCGCACGTGCACCGATTGAATCTAACGGTGCACAATCACATGTACACCGCTAGACTCAAGCGATGCACGTACACCACCACTCGTTTAAAAGGTTTGGTTTAAAAGGTGGTGGTGCAATGCACCATCTTAAGTCTAACAGTGCACGTATGTCATGCTATGATGCCACCCCCTTGACTCCCGTTATGCTAGCACACAATACAGCTTCACATTTTTAGTATGAGTCATATGTTCAACCCTAAATTTTCATTTAATTCACAGAAATATGAGAGCACGAGAAGAAAGTGAGAAGATTAGAGATGAGAGCACAAAACACTGAAGAAAAAATACACAAAAATGAAAGAGAGAGTGTGAAAGGATGACATTTTGGTTATTTTTCCTGAAAATGGACTTAAATGGTTTGGAGTTTTTTGCCTGACTAGTCAAAAATATATTATCGGATTGATATAGGCCTGAAAGTGCCCCTAAAATAATCACATTGATAGGTTCAATGGGCTTTTTCAGGTAAGCAATAAAGGCCCAAGAGTCTGCCATCTCAAGATAAAGAGAATGTACAGATTGAATTTCTACAGGAAGCAATAAAGACTCCACCTCTCTATATATCTATTGGGTCTTCTCTTTTTTCTTTTTTTTTTTCTGAACAAGGTCTTCTCTTTCTTTGTTTTATTCATATTAAGAAATTTTTGAGAGCTGGGAATTCTTGTTTCTGGGATTTATCGAAAGTAATGTTATTCAATTATAATAAAATATTTAACGAATAAAAATTTATAATCACATAAAATTAAAATTAAGAAAATATTAAAATATTTGAAAATATTTCCTTTTTTCTTATAAAACTTTTTTCGATCAGTTTTACATATCAATTATTTGAAAACAACAATAATAATAAGAGATAATTACATATGCACCCCTTCTACTTTGATGTAATTACAGAAACATTCCCTTTGATTTGAAAAATTACAGAAACCTCCCTCAAGTTAGGTTAAACAGTACAGACAAGTCATGCCGTTAAAAAAAAAGACGGCCGTTACCCCTAATTTTTAATGAACCCCATTTTTTCCTTGGTCAACTTTGACCCAAATTTTCAGAGGGTGTCTTCGTAATTATGATATTTTTTAGTGGGTGTGATCGTAATGAAATATATTTTATATTTCGAATTGTTTGTTTCGAATACAATTACTACATACTCAAACCATTTTATTTTTCTAATAATTTTTTTTTTATTCAATTTTGTAAAATATTAACACATACCATAAAAAATTCAATATATATATATATATATATATATACAACATTTAAAAACTTTTGTGAGAAATAACAAGATTTTATAATATTTTAAATTAAAGTCAAGTTAAAGAATAATATGTTTGATTTCCATTTTCCAAATTGACTAAATATTGATTTACCAAAACATACCGTAAAAATTGATAATATATAATCATCATACTTTTCAATAAATGATTTAAAATATAAATAATATATGATTACTAATTTTGATAAACGAGATAAAATTGAAAACAAACTACTCAAATACGAGTTCAACTAGGGGTGAACATTCGATCTGAACTGACTGAATTTGTAAAAATCGAACCGACCGAATTAGTTTTTCAGCCAACCGAACTGACCGATTTTTACAGTAAATCGATATCGATAAAACATCGATTATCATCAAAAATCATATTCTAAAACATAAGTAATATCATAAATTCAACATCTATACATATAAATATCTACAAGATATTTGTTAAACTATTTTAAATAGTTTATAAGCTGTGAAGTCTTATTTTAAGATTAAAATGTTAAAATATTTGGATAAACTTATTTTAAATATGTTAAATATGTTTGATGTGTTTGATATTAAAGATCTTTTTATGATCATAATTACCCAAAAAGGATTGATACTATGAGAATAATACAATTAGTTATTTTAAAATATTATCATTAATATAAAAATTAGTTTATAGTTTAAAATATTTAAAATAATTTTTTGAAATAAATAAAAATAATAAGACATCATAGGGGGTGTAACTGTCATGTCTAGTATATTATAATGTGTGTTTATGTAATATTTTAATAATTTTATATTACATATACTACATGGGGTGTATATGTAATGTTTTTAAAAAAGTATATTTCATATACAAAAGGGCAAAATTATCATTTCGCAAGTTTTGTCAATTTTTTTAACGACATTACACCAGAGGGATAGTGGAGGTATCTGTAATTTTTCAAAGTCGATGAGAGGTTTCTGCAATTATGCTAAAGTCATGGGGTATAGATGTAATTATCCCTAAAAACAGTATAGACCTTCAATAGAATTTAATATTAAATAAAAATAAAATTGAATTCTATCAACTAATTTGAAAATGAAAATGTAAAATTTTATTTACCTATTAAATAATTAAACATAACAAGAGTTAAGTTAAGGGTATTTTGAAGCAATAAACGTTAGAAAGGTAAAATTCTTGCAATTCAAAGTGTTACTATCGCGGTAATGTATGAATTATAGTATAAGCTAGTAAATTAAGTAATAGCTTGCAAACAATAAATTATTAATTTTTTTATATAGATTACTTCTATTATTAGTAATAATTCAACCTAATAAATATGAGTTGCTAAGTTATTAAACTGCGACTACACAATAGACAAAATCGCGGGGTTTGGGTCGATGCAAGTAGGAGTGTGCAATTGGTCGGTGATTGAACCGAACTTTATTACCTAATAACCGATTTAACCAAATCGATAAAAAGATTGGTTAATTCAGTCGGTAATCGAAATAACCGATATATTTTGAATAAGAAAAAAAAACCAAAACTGATTTTTTATGGAAAAAAAGAAAAGAGAACCGCAGGCTCATTGTGTACCACTTTTTGAGAATATCAAGGGAAGAGTGTAATACTAATATGTGTCACAGCCTCAAGAGAGTGGCCATCGAGGGGATTTGATTTAGGGTTAGGAAATTGGAATAGTCTGCATTGTGGCCCAAGCCCAAAGTTTTTAACAAGGCCAAGTAGCATTATGGACCAAGCCCAAAGTTTTTTTTAATTAATAATTTTTATCGGTTTTTTCGATTAACCAAAATTCTAAAATTAAAAATCGTAACCGAACCGATATTTTTAAAAAAAATCGAACTTCCGAATTGACCGAACCGAACTTCCGAAATAGTTCGGTTCGTTAGTTCGAAATAGTTCGGTTCGATCGATTATTTCGATTAAACCGAACTTTTGCTCACCCCTAGATGCAAATAAGGCTGCAACGGATGTGTGTGGGTGTGGACGGTTAGTGGGCCAAATAAAAATAAATTATAATTAGTGTATTTTATAAATTCTTAAACTAATATTTTTATGTCGATGATAATAAAATAGAATTAATTAATAAAATAATATATCAGTATAAAATATTAAAGATCTACAATCATATACACAAAAATGTTATATAAAACCTAATTATCAATATTTTACATTTGAAAATTAAATATAATTAAAATAATATATAAACAATTATATTACCGTTATCCTAAAATTATATATATCAAAATCAATACTAAAACCGAAATTAGTAGCGATGTGTATAATACGTGTTAACCAGAATAGAATGTGTAAATGGTAATAAAGACACTGATCCGGCCACTTTCGGCCATGTCAACTTCGAGTAGGTTTACGATGTCGAGCCGCGGAGTGGAATTCCAGCTGTCAGCGTCGAGTGTACTCAAGATCCAGAAAGGCGACCTCACACGGTGGTCCGTCGACGGTTCCACCGACGCCATAGTAATAATCTGTTTCTCATTTTGAATATGTGCTTGTGCTTTATGCGAGGGTTTCGATGAAGGATGTATTAAGAATTATGTTTTATCTGTTTGTCGATTGCTGTTTTGAAGTTGTAATGTTCTTGTCCAAAAACTAAGTGTGGAATATTTGATTTATTTACTAAATTAAACATTATTTGTGAGCACGCAATCATAGTAGCGAATGAGATAAATCCGGAGCTGTGATAACTTCATATCAATGCTTTCATAGTGTTGCTCGAGTTTTTGATTCATTTTGGATTGGATGAACTGAAATATTTTAATTTTGGATGGACTTTTTACCTGTTGTTATTTGGCTTAATAGCGTATTTAGTTGAAGGAGGGAATACACGGAACAAGTGTTTGTTCCTCGTCATTTTAATCATGCCTGTCGGAGAAAAGTTGGAGCTTTTGAAGTTGTGGGAAGTATTGTAGTGAACAAATTTGAAATCTTTGAATGTGGGTTGTTCTTCAGATTTTATTTTAAGAGTTTGAGACATTTAAACGATGAGAGGATTTCGTGTAATGCATAAACATGAGCTTACTAATATAGCAAAAAATACCCCTTCTAGTAAAATCTTTGAATCTTTATTTAAGAAGAAGACAGAGATGGTGGAATGCATTATGTGATGGGAAGAAAGAAAAACAATAACCAATAGCTATTCATATGTTGATAACCACAAGTTTAGATGGAATATCCCTTTATAACTTCTTTTTTCACTGATTGAGGAGCAGGAGTTTTAAAAATAAAATAAAATTTAAAGTGCTTGAATTCTGTTAATTCATTGTTTTTTTTCTTCCTGAAACTGGTATTTTTATAGGTCAATCCAGCCAATCAACGGATGCTTGGAGGTGGTGGTGCTGATGGAGGTAATAATTTCACCGAGGGCTAAAATTTATTGGATCAAATCCTGTTTCTCATTTCACCTCCCTCCTTGAAGCCATACACCGAGCTGCTGGTCCAGAATTACGCGCAGCATGCTATGATGTCCCAGAAGTGACACGGGGAGTCCGCTGCCCAATAGGCGAAGCAAGGATTACTCCGTATATAGCTCGTGTTCAAACTTATTAGTATATTATGTTGGATATTTCCAGTTTATTTTCATTTAAACATATGATGAAATAAATACGTGCTGAAACTTTAAAATGGGCAGAGGCTTTCAGTTACCAGCTTCTCATGTAATTCACACAGTTGGACCCATCTACGATACTGATAGAAACCCAGAAGCCTCTTTAAGAAATGCATATAGGTTCGTACTTAGCTCGGTTGCTGCAAGTTTTCCTCATTAGAGTCCATGCTTTCTTCATTTGAAGCTCACTTGTTATAACATACTGACAGTTGTGATTTTCCTTCCTTCTATGGAACTTGTTTACAGAAACAGTTTATGTGTTGCTAAAGAGAACAATATTCAATTTGTTGCATTTCCTGCCATTTCATGTGGGGTGTACAGGTATTCTTTTGCGTGACATTTTCATAAGATATAAAAAAATTCAGTTCTTGTGTTAGCAAACATCTACATGATACATGCATGATGCGTAACACACATATATGCACTCGTATTTGGAAAAAAAAGTTAGATTTTTCTGTGTGCTCTGAACTCGAAGAAAATTATTTATACTTTTGGTTATACTTGTGTAAAACATGTATCACACATATTCCATAGTATGATGGCTAACATTTCATTTTGATGAAACAAAATGGAATCAAGACGTGAACTAAAACTTATATATGTTGTAAAAAAATTTAAAATGAGAATTTGAATCCAATATTTTGTTTCAACTATAAACAAAATTATAAATCAGGATATGTAGACAAAAAATTTATTTAAAAGCCTATATTTGTGTACCCATATTATTAATGCTTACATATAAGTCAGGCCTAAGTTTCTCTTTAATTTTGAAATTTTTCCGATATTACTTGTATGGTTGTATGTAGTGTTTCCATCATTGGGCCTTTACTACTACGCGTTGCTAAGGTGTACTTCTTGATTTCAGATATCCTTATGAAGAAGCTGCCACTGTGGCCATCTCTACAGTCAAGGAATCGGCAAATGACTTCAAAGAGGTCATCTCTATTTGGTTGATCAAATGTGCATAATATACTCTGTTCCAAAGAGATATAATCTTGACCTCAGAAGGCACTCTTGAAGCATAAAAATAATTTCTGTGCCCAATTAATTCTTCTTTTTTTTAAAAAGTTAATAGCCACGTTTCGACTGGCAAGCAATTGAGTGTTGAAATTACTTCTTTTTCTTCCTTTTGTTTTTTCATTTTAGTCTGTTCGTCTCATTTGACTCAACAATGCCATGCTAACTTTATCTGGAGAATCCCAACTTCATAAGCATCCTATCATTTGGCAAACTAATCCAACCTATATTGTGGATACATGTTGCATTATCGATATTGACATGATGGTTACGCCTTCGATATGTTGTCTATTTTTCTTTTTCATCATCTTTGGTGTAATCCCACTTCCACCCTAGAAATTTCCAATTCCACAGTTTATCTTTTGAATTTGTTGCATTTTATATGTATCATTGAACATTAACTAATGTATACTACTTTTTCAGGTTCACTTTGTGCTGTTCTTGGATGAGATATACGAAGTTTGGTTGAACAAAGCCAATGAATTGCTCCACAAAATTAATTCAATCTGATATCTTCAGAACTGCAATAGAGAAAATTAGGAGCAGTGTTGAGTTTGAAAATGGTGTAATAATATACGTGAATGATTTGTTTGTTTGCAAATTTGAATGGATGAGGAAAATCTATTTTTTTTTTTTTAATATATAGGTGAACTTTTGAAAAATTGATTAGTTCAATGTTTGCTCAAACTATTTAGGGGGAGACAAAAAAATAATTGTTGAAAACTTTTATTGATAAACGAATCACTATCACGATCCATCGGTTTTTCTTTGTTGCTCCTGAGGCAACTGTCCCCGGCGGCGTGAACACCAGACATAAAAAACTGGAACCCCGCTATCTCGTACACCAACTAGGTAAAGTATGGTAAGACAGATTTATGAGAGTTGTTCTGTACTTCTTGTGTTTTGCCGTTTCCGTCCTAAATGGAATGGTCTAGGAGAGTCCTTGTTTGTGAGGATATCTACATTGTTGGATAAGCTAGATAACATTGTTCGAACATAGGCTAATATAATCAATAAGAGACACATGACTGGTAGTTCAGCTACAAGTTGTCACGAAGATGATATCAATTACAAAAAAGGTAAGAAATATGAAATATGTAGCGATAGTAGCTCACACCAAGCAAAATCATCAAATAGAGGAAAGATGTCGCAATATCTGTTGTTACCACTAAATGATGTGTCTGTAAATCGTTTTTTTATAACAGAAAACATGAATATATTAAAAAAAAGAACCACGGTCACAATAATTGTTCAATAGACTCTCACAAGACCCGACGAAACCAACAATGATTATAGACTTTTAGTGACTTTTAATGATTCTTGTGGGGTTTAAAAGTCTAGGGGTATTCAATCTAGAGTTTTAACGACTCAACAGAAGTCCATTGGTATTCATTACAGAATTTTATAAACTCTATAAAAGTTTACTGATATTCAAAATAGGCTTTCATAGAGTTTTTAAAAGTCAGGTGGTATTCAAACATGACTTTTAAGAACTCCATAAAAGTCTACAAGTATCCAAATTTCAATAGATTTTTAATGACTATTGTGGAATTCTTTAAATACAGATCTTAAAGCTCTAGGTACAACTAAAAAAAAATCAAAGCACACCTTAGAAATTTGTATGGACTTTTATCAAGTCTTACACTTACCATCCATAAAAAAATTTATAAGCACTTTTTTCATGTAGGAGCCGATCATCACACCATATCCCCACTAGGTATTCCCATGTTAAATTTACAGCAAAAAACCAAGGAAACAACTAAGCATATTAGAAACCTGACACACTTCTTCTATGAAATTAAAACCACTCAGTTTCTTCTTGAGAAGTAAAAGGAGAAAGCATCAATGGAACCAATTTTGAATAATCTTTAGTTTTCTCAAAATGTGGGATCAAATTCTATTTGTCAAAGGAATGAATAAATTAGTCAAAAACTTGTCAACAATATTCCGTGCTGCAGTTAACTTTTTTCAGGAAAATGGAACATTTTATATAAAACAGCCGTTTATCTAACAATTCATTGAAGATTAAGTGATACGCAAAATGCATACTTAATGGCAATACCTAGTTCTTTTCATATCAACCATCATGGTTTCCATCCTAGAAAATAGAAAAAAGTAAAAAAAAACTTATTTGAACGCATGCCTCAAAAGAACTTAGTGACCCGGAGTAACATCATATATGCTTTTGGATAGATGTGTTTCTTTGAATATTGCATATTCATGTTATCTGAGATGACGATGAGTCAGATGGAACCATCTTCATAATTTTCGTGAGTGTTTTATCTTATTTTCAAGATTGTAATATGGAATTGGGAGAGCAAGTACATGGGATCGTGATAAAGATACTGTTATTTCTGTCTCCAATGGTCTGATTAATGTAGGCAAAATATGCGACACATGCTTGATAGAGAAAATATCCCTGGATGCTTGGGATACTGTTTCGTGGAACATGTTAATTGGTGCAATGGAACTAACAAGAATCTTTGAAAATCTTTTTATACCCCTTTGTAATTCTATAGAAGTCAAAATCTGTGAAAAAATCTACAAGAGTCTATAAAATACTTTTTATAACTCTGTACAATTCTATAAGAGTAAATAAAAATCTATCAACTCATCAAAAGTCTATCATTTAAAAAAGAATCATTGAAAGTCAATAAAAATTTAAAATGAATATACCCCCCTTTATCAATCTATCTATGGGGAGGGGGTCTCGAATTTGACATAAAAAGGGAGATTGTGACAAACCATTAGATCACAGTCAAGCAATTTTATGGCTTGATAACTTGGGAAATTTAAGAATTAAGATTTAGTACTCAATTGACTTTGTACTTAGGCCAGGGAGATTTTTTTACTTAAGCTCCACTTGTTGAAATGTAGGGAATGTTTCCACAAACACCTTGTCATTTGCAGAGACAGGATCGAGGAGCAAGGGGATAAAATCTCGAATATTATTTTGTTAAAAACTATAAATCTTCTGTTAACACAAAAAAAATTTCTTTACCTTTTGGGCTCAAATTGATTCAATCTTTAAAAAAGCAAACTATAGGTCTTCTAGTCAATTCAAATTATATTGATTAGCATATATTTGAAATTTTAAGCAACGTAACAAACTGGACCCTAAACATAGTTAATTATGGAGTTTTATCAAATTCAAGCAATTATATCTTTCAAATGAAATAACTAAAGACATGAGAACAAATGGAGAATATTTATTATTTCATTTCCACAAAATCAAAAAACAATAAACGAAAATTGGAAATTCAAGGAAAGAAAAATGGTAGTAGCTGAGGCCTTGATTACAAATGTACATGGTAAAAAAAGAGGTTAGGAGTTCAAAAGATGGTATCAATATGAAGCTCTCTCTTTGGAAGAGCTTTTTCTACACCTGTTTTTGTAACTTTAAGATCGAAACAGATGTGTAATCTGCCCTTGCAAATAATAGCAGGCCATCAGCATATGCAAGATGCATAATTCCAAGTCCTTGACATAATGAATGGTAATCAAAATCATATTGCATAGTAGCAGTTCTAATAAGCCTTGAACGATACCCTCTTGGGATCCATATAAGATAAAGTTGACCGGGTGGTTACTTTAACCATATTCTTATACGAATAAAAAATCTGGACAACATTTAAAACTTAAATTTTTCAAGTAAATGCGGAACACAAATCAGTTGATAAATTTATTGTAACTTCAGATTTCAGAAAACAAATCTCAAAGGGGCTTATACCCATGTAAGAGTTCTGCAACATGATTATTGGGTTTGTTCTGGATATAAACTAGCCATCTCATTTGAGGAACCTAGTGGAAGTGAAGATAAGAGCCAGCTTCGGCTATAGTTCAGGGGCTTATGGAGGGCTAAAATACTAAATACAGTTAAAGTTCATGTGTGACGAGCCATGTACAATGCTCTACCCGCTTGATCACATCTAGCATCAATAGGAATCCGGCTTGAGATTTTTTAAAATTATAAACTAAAATTATTCAGATTGGTGACGGATTTGTAAATTCCGTTTTTCGTCACCATCCAGCAATGGAATTTATTCATTGAAATTTAATAAGTGTCTAATTGTGAGAATACAATTTCCATTGCAAATTTACGATGGACAAGATAATACTCATAATGGCTTTTTATCATACAAGTATGAAGTAGAAAACCATCTTAATAAGAAGATAACCAGAAATAGATCTGATAGAGGATGTGAGTATTTATTCTTAAGTAACTTTTGTGAACAAGAAGGCATGATACATGAAACATCTCCCTATTTCCGGAATCTAATGGAGCATGGAATATTAAAGGGGAGCACTTACCTGAAACATCAGTGTTAGACCAAACAATACATTAAAGTCACCACCTATAATTTGATCGTCACTTTTTTAAACAATAAATTCCAGTTGTGTATGATTATACCGTAAGTGCATAGTTGTCAAGTTTTAGTATAGTGAATTTAAGAAAAGGTTGTAGATCCCACAGGAACTATTAGTAAGTACCAAATTTAATTAATTAACTATATTTAGCCAACGAATGATTGATGAATATTATATTAACTAAACCAAAAACAAAGAATCCAAACCAAATAAGTGATGAAAAGCGAAGAAATTCAGTAGAGACAAACTTCGGTTCACCCATGTAATCCCCCATAATTATCCTATTAGTTAATATTACAAATCCTACGTTCTAAGGTGACGAGTTTTCCTAATGCATTCGTTATACTATGATCAAGGTATAAAAAATCTAATATTAACGTTGCAACAAGCCATTCCCATATCCTTATCGAACATTAATTCGCATGAAGATTTGTGAAAACTACTAGACTTGTTATAACTTGACCATAATATAACGAATGCACTAGGAAAACTCGTCATCTTAGAACGTAGGATTTGCAATATTAACTAATAGAATAATTATGAGGGATTACATGGGTGAACTGAAGTCTTGATAATTGTCTCTACTGAATTTCTTCGCTTTTATCACTCTGATTTGAGGCCCTTCTTTCGAGATATAGGAGTTGGAAAGTGATAGGGTAGGTCAGTATCCTTGGTTAAAAATCTTTATGAAAGTAGATATTACCAAATTGTTTTCCACCTTCCAGGTTGCATTTTGGATCGGCAACCTTTGGTTGAATGATTTCTCCGGTGAGGGATTCGTCTTTTCCACGACCACTATCTTTTCCACGACCACTGATGTACATCTTGACAAATTTTGACCATTGGAGAAAATCATTCTCATTTACTTTGTGTCCAGTGGCTGAGATTTCGACACTTGCATATTCGTCTTGGCTGATTCGAGTTTTGAAGGGAACCGGTGTATTGTAATTGTGTACATTGATATATTTTAAATTAAATCAGGTGCACTAATAATATTAAATGAAGTGCACCTCTAGACTTTAAATTAAATGTACCATTATATTTTAAATTAAGTGCACCAACAATATTAAATTAAGCGCACCGCTATACTTTAAATTAAGTACATCTGTGTGTTATAATTGCATCACCGGTGTAGTGTAATTACAAATGGCTTTCTTTTCAAAAGATCGTGGAACACCATTGGATATTTAAGACTCCTGATCCCATGGGAATCTGCCCAAACTAACGCCTCTTATGCAGCTTCTCGTGAAAGACTCGTCAAAACGGCTCTCTCTGGTCTCATTGGCATCTTCCAAACTAACGTCTTATGTTCTTTTCTATTTTGGGTTTTTCTTTTTATGTTCTTTTCTATTTTGGGTTTTTCTTTTTCTCTACAGCATTAATTTGACTTTTGGTGTATTCAGAATTAAACTTAATTAATTAGATAATTTGGGTTTTCGTAATATCGTAATTTTGTTTGACTATGAGATTTATAGCTGTAAATTTTGGTTAAAACTATGTCAAAATAGCAAAGAACATAAGACGATAGTTTGGACAGATGCCCATGGGATCAGTAGTCTTAACCACCCAATGGTGTTCCATGATTTTTTGAAGAGCCGTTTTCACGAGTCCTTCACGAGAAGCTGCACATTAGGTATTAGTTTGGGCAGATGCCAGTGGGATTAACAGTCTTAAATATCAAAGAGTGTTCCATGATCGTTTGAAGAGAGACCGTTTGTAATTACACTACACCGATGCATGCAATTAAAATACACCGATGCACTTAATTTAAAGTATAACGACGCACTTAATTTAATATTGTTGGTGCACTTAATGTAAAATCTAATGGTACATTTAATTTAAAGTCTAGATGAACACTTCATTTAATATTATTGGTGCACCAAATTTAATTTAAAATCTATCAGTGCACGCAATTACACTACACTGGTTCCCTTCAAAACCCGAAACTGCTATCAGAGGCAGCCAAGATGAATCTGAAAGTGTACAAATCCCAGTCACTGGACACAAATTAAATGAGAATAATTTTCTCCAATTTGTCAAGATGTACTTCTGTGGTCGTGGAATACCTCACCGGAGATATCATTCAACCAAAGGTTGCCGATCCAAAAGGTGGAAAATAATTTGGTAATGTCCTGGCTAGTCCACTTTATTTCTACTTTCATAAAGATTTTCAAGTATTTTTAATCAAGGATACTCTTTGGACACGACCCAGATATTTCTTAAGTAGCATTACATTAAAAAAAGTGATCATTATGTGACGCTGATCACTTTCTTTTTTGGGATTAAAGTCAAATTTAAGTGGCCCTTCAGGTCTAAATGTTTCCAAGCCTTCCCCATATTCAGCTCCAATAACCTAAAAGATATTAACATAAATTTTATATCCATTGTGGTATTGATCGATATATCTTCCTCAAAATACAAGTTTAGGGGAAAGATTCTCAACCCAAATTCATTAAAAGTAACTGTTAAGAAAATGCCTGAGGTACATTTCTGCACTTAAATGAGCCTAGAAACAACAGTCAACAGGTACTCAGCTCTGTGAAGCCTTAAATAAGTTAAATTCTTCAACATTGCAAAATAAAACACGTTATCAAATCCAAATCGTCCTAGTTACTAATTCTCTAAAAATAAAAATAAAAATAAAATCACACATACTTAGCATAACAAAAATAAACATCAAAATAACAGAGAAAACGGAAACAGAAAAAAGCACCTCTTCCATGAAAATTTTGTTTTGACAGGCTCGAAAAGTCATTGAGCGACCCATTTCCATTCGACCCGAAAGAATTTCTCGTGAACAGAGTACGATTTCCACTATCCGCCGCAGATTATGAGCGGTTTAATCCCTGTTCAGACAGATTTAGAAGCGTTATAATAAGCGATAAACAAATAAAAAAAACTGGCGAACCATATTAATAAGAACACTGATGGCTGAAATAACACCATTAATCTGAGTTTAGGTGCGATGTGAGGGCGAAACGGCGTCGGAGAGAGAAGGGAACTTGCAAAGCTCAGAGCATTCTCCATTTTTACCACACACCAGCTGTGCGAGAGTCGTGTTAAAAAGGGATGGTATGAGCTGGGCTTACTTCTTTCTTTGTTGGGCCCTTTTAGTGAACTTGGGCCCATTGGATCCGTCATGGCCTGATGATTCGAGATGAATTTAATTGACCAAATTTTGAATAAATACTTTTAATTTATCCGTAACTCTATTTGTTTAACACTCTTTTTTATAGTTATAGAATTAATTTTCCAATCTAGATAATGTAATCATTATATTTATTTAAATTTTAAGTATCCTAATATTTCAAATTCCTAAATACTTTTGACTTTATTGAGGTGTTGGTCTATGATAAAATGGTATATGGTCGTGCTTAAGGGCATATCGGCTGAAGTAGATTCTTCTTTTTGATCAATCAAAACCCCACTGATATTATTTGAGCTGAAAGTTAGCAAGTGGAATTCAAGTTATATAGTTGGCAAAGTTGTCTAGAACGAGCCATGAACCCCTAATCATTCATGAGCACTTCACTAATAAAATTTAACTTGCCCAAGTTTTTAAGATTTGATAATAATTTGGTATTTGCATATATGTAAAATCCATTTATTCCAAAGTAATATATTATAGTTTTTCTATTATTTATAAGAATAATTGATATATGGTTATTCTTGAAAATTATAATTAAATTATTTATTCATCTTGTGATGGCTGTAAACCTAATTTATACTAACTCAAATAAATTGGACATCTATATCTGGTTTCCAGCCTAAATCTGAATTAGCATTATTTAATTTCTTGCCTTCGATTTTAAATCTTTTAGTTGACAGGCCTACTGTTCACACATTAATTGGGCCAAAACATAATGTGGGTTGACAACAGCGAAGCCCAATATGGTATAATTGGCTTAATTTGCATATTATGCCTGGAAGGAAAGAAAAGAAGCTTCTCACAGAAAACCTTCACAAATTATTACCCCATGTTACCCATACACCTTGCTTATGCTCGATCACTACTAATTCTTACAATGGTTAGTGGGAAACATGGTAAAACTTTGTGGAAATCATGTCTCGTTCACCTTCCATATGCTCATAAGGCAATCAACTTCATGGTTTCATGTCAAAGAGTATCTACAGGCCATTTTTGTTCGATGCTCGAACACATCAATACATAGTACGACCATCATAAACCAAAAGTTTACATCCCAATAAACAAGAATTACAGCATCAAACAATCATTTCCATAGCTGAATCTATACACTAACAAAAGACCCTTTAAAGTCTTGGAGCACGGTGAAAATTGATTGATACAAATCGCAAAAGTTATCTACCATAGCCAAAATGACTTGCCACCATTTTATTCGGTGTAGCTAATTTTCTATTTAATAGTTTCAATATCTGCCATGGCCAAATCCAATCAGTCCCATCAAGGAATCTTTGAGCATGATATTCAATTTTTAGTTATCAGCCTGACTTAGCCAAGGTCGCGCTTGAAACCTGGTTCATTTCATGACATAAAGGTCCATATTATAATTGTCACTACAAAGAAATTTAGGATAGCATATGTTTTGCTAACATTGTTTGCAAAATACTAACTGTTTGATCATGTGAATCTCATGCAATTCTTATATGATTCAACTGTAATCAAGTCATCCAGTATAGATCATCCAACGTCACACAAGAAGGATAGTGAGCAACCATAATCATTATATATTAACGACAACCTCCGGAATGTGTGAATAGTGTGAAGAAAAAGGTAGGAACAGGGCATACAAATCTTCGGAATCAAAGCTTCCAGATGTTTCAGATGGTAACAATCCCGACTCTCCAGAGCTATCTCCAGAGCTATCAGAGTCATATTCATAGTTCATGTAGTTCTATAATCAAATAAAAAATCTTTCGATCAACGGGTGTAATCGACTTTTAAAATTAGAGAGTAAGTTCTTATAAGAATGGAGGAAAAATGATTGACCTGATCATATTTGCCGACCTCAGCTGAATCAGCCTCTTCATCCACCTACAAATGAGAATGGCAAATGACAGACTCGTACAACTGATCTTAATAAATGAAGTCACCCTTTTCTACTAACAACAATTGTTTATTATGTTTAGAAAATGCAACTCTCTCCTCATTCCTCATAAACTTTGTCTTACTCATAATATTATACATGGAAAAGTTTTTGTTACATTTGCATAGAATTTCTGATTCTAGACTTGATTATGATAAAAGTATAGTCATTAATTTAAATTTAGTGACAGAAGAATCAATATTCATCTCATTACCAATTCTATCTCGCTTTCCTCCTTGAGCAAAAGTTTGACATAATCCGAATTTAGTTTATTGGCCACAAGAACAAAAGGTTGCCTCTCCTACAAAAAACAAACAAATGACCGAGCAATCAAATGTATATATTGTCATGTATGACAAAATTATGTGCCAAAATAACATAATAATGCAAAATCTCGAACCTCTTTTGTCATATTCGTCCATTTCTCAAATCCTTTCTTATGTATTTCAACTTTTCTTCCGTCCTCAAAATCTTTCATAAATTCTTCCCTGCAGTTTTCAAAAATGGCATAGAGATGCCATTTAAACCATTCAAGAAAACAATTAGACCAATTGAGAAGGATAAATGTAGGCATGCGAAAACATTTTCCACCTGCCTTAAATTTGTCCACGATATATTGTTAAGTTATCACCTTTCTTTGAATGAACAAAAGTAAACACTACTAGAAATCCATCGACCAACAACCATGGTTCACTAGTAAATAAGTAATATCACAAAAAGGTACGTAAAGACAGTTCCTTCCCCTTTGGGAGAAAGGAACTAGGTCGAGTAAGGCGAGATTCAAGGTACTCCGGGAAGCAAAACAACATTTTCAAAAAACTATACTGAGAATTTCAATTATTTTTTTTCATTTGATGATGGTGAATCCCACTCGGTCCACCCACATCTTCAACATGTCAATCACATTGTGATGGAAATCTTACAACCACCAACAAGATAATTTCACTGCATTGGGGTGCCTAAAGGGTCAGACAGTAAGAAGGTGAATCCCACTCGGTCCACCCACATCTTCAACATGTCAATCACATTGTGATGGAAATCTTACAACCACCAACAAGATAATTTCACTGCATTGGGGTGCCTAAAGGGTCAGACAGTAAGAAAGCGGACAGGACAAATCTAGTCAAGTGAAAATATCTGAAAGTTTTATTTTCTTTCTGCATATTGTCAATCAGTACAATATCAATCACACACATACTAGGTACAAAAACTTCAAATCATTCGCTCTCTTCATGAATCGCCCAAAATACGCTCACACAAACCATGGCACCCCTAAAGTTTGAGCTAAGGGCAGCTTAGAGTGTTATTCTCGCAAGTGAAAACAAGAATCTAAATAAGTCAAGAAACAAACGTACATGAAGAAATGAAAAGCCGCTCTGGGTTGATCTTGAATCCTCTGCCCCATAAACTCTTCATCCCCACAGCGACTTTTCACTTTCTTTCGCACTTTGTTATTTATTTTACAGTCATGCATGTCAGCCAAAGCAATTGCCACGGAAAGCCCACAATTTTCACTGCGTGTTACAATGCATTTCCACACACGTAAACTTTCTTCATGCATAAATACACTCAAATGAAAGCATCATAACAATAAATATTGAAAAATCACCGTCGAACTTAATTTTCAAAGCTGGGAGAAGACTGAGAAAATAAAAACCAACCATTTATGGAAAGCGCTGCCGTCTGCGCCACGGCTAATCGCACATATCCTTTTTCTGGGGTGCGCCATTGAAGGTGAAAAGCACAGTTTCAAAGATCCTGTAGCTTTTATGTCTTGTTCATAAATGGCGCCTCATTTTGGGATAAATTTAATGTGATTTTACCATAGGCGGGATGAAATTGGTCTCCACGGTGAAGGATACTAACGTGCGCTAAGGCGTAGGGTTACACACTTACATAGTAACTTTGTTCAAATTCTTATTTCGAAATAACAGTGATTTGAGCCACTAAATGTAGCATACATTTGACTTTTTGGGATTGTCTCCTTGAAGATTCTAATGTTTTTAGTGATGTATCTAGAAATAATCGAGCTCATTGATAAACGAGTTCAAGTTCATGTATTGTTTTCTTTTCTCAGTAGTATTAATTTTTTAAAAAATAAATTTATCGAGGTATGTCTCGTATATATTGTATTTGACTTATAATATTTTCAAATATTGTGAGTGTTATGTTAAAACTGAATGATGTATTACATATGAATGGAATATGTAACTATACATATTTTTTGATATGATTATCTATATATTACCTAAAAGTGTAAAAATTTTAGGATCATTTGACAAGACATTTGAAATAAATCTTCTGTTGTTTACGCAAATTAATCATTGTTTGATAATTAAACACCATATTAGTATCGGACCCTCACATTTGCTCGAGGTTTGAAACTCTCATTTGTCTCTTCTCTTAAATTAAGCAAATATATATATATATATATATATATATATATATATATATATATATATAACACTAATGTAAAAAATTATTTTATGAAAATGGATGCTCAATGCTTTCTCTTTGTTTGCAAAAAAAATTTTATTTTATATATATTCTTTATCATTAATATTTCAATTTCTCACTCAAATTTACGTATATTTGTTACTAAACATATTAATTAAAATACTTTACATTTACTGATTTGATTTGCCAAGTATAATTGCTTGAAATCGCACTCAGTATTAATAGCACAACACATAAAGTCGTTTGTGTCTCGATGCTGCTGGCTTCTGCAGAAACACTTCAAGTACAAGCTAAATGTCTGAAATAGCCTTTCATGGAGAACGAATCCGATGAGGCGAGGGGTGATTTGGGGATTTAAAAGGATTTGACTTGAAATGAGAGGTTGATACGATCCATTTTGATAAAGAGTGCAAAATGAGTTGCTTAATTTATCATACAAGAGGTGGATTTTACTTTTACCCCCATCAAATCAACTAGCTAGCATGGATTTTCTTGATGTGATATGAATAGGGCCAAACTAAGAAATTAATTTGACGTATAATTAGAGATGTTAAATGGAGCGGATGGCACGATGCACGATGCAAGTACGACACATCACGGAGCGACATGATACGACCCGTTTTGCTACAGTGTCGTTCCGTGCCATAGGGTGCCGGCTCATGGGCCGACACGACACAACACTGTATAAAATTATTTTTCCTAATAAAGCGATCGATCGGCAGTTATGTGCCGATCAATCGATAAGCCAAAAAAAATAAAAAACTTGAAATGGGCTATGCCGGCACGGCATGTAAGGGCCATACCAGGCCATACCTATTGTGGAAATGGGTCGGCACAGCACGACCCGTTTCCAAATTGTGTTGGCACCATTATGTCGGCACGGTCCGTTTGACACCTATATGCACAGTATACTTTTGAAATGACGAATCAATTAGGGGGGATTTTAGCAGAGTCACTCCAGATTTTTTCCCCACAGCATCCGCCTACCTTGCAAACATGTCATCGGTCGAACCCTCCTCCACCCAGTAGTTTGAAAATCATTGTTGACGTCGCAGTTCATCTGCATTTGACTTACTTTTTGGATGAGTGTTGTCGGAGGGATATACAATGAGTAGTCAATTTTGCCAATGTCATTTATTGCATGGCCAATTTGCTCTCCATATAGCCATGACTTATGCTGTTTTGGAAGGATATTGCCATACTGCGGTTCGTTATGAGAGTCGGGGATGGTTTGTGGAAACAGATGACTTAACGATTGTTAATGTCATCTATACTCTACTCATCATACACCTTAAGTTTCAATCATAAATATTATTCACTAGCTACTAATGTTCTAAATATTAGGCATAATTTTGATTGGAACGATGCACTCCCACTATTTATGAGTTGTAAAAGATGCCTCATTTTGATTTCTAATGATAATTCATAACAGTTAGACCATAAGTCTCCACTTTATAGTTCCTAGCTTCGTCATATATAAAATATGGATATAATCATATTCAATTCCATGTTTAAATTGAGTCGTCGTAAAATTTATCTACGATGATTATATCGACATGTATTTATTTATATGATTTTTAAATTTGATAAGAATATTTTTGTAGTTTTTACATGTAAATTTTAATATTTTATAATATATCACATATATAATATACATATATAAATATAAAAAATTATAAACATATCCCAATCACGTAATATCCTATAAATTTTAAAAATTCATATCATCGTTATGTCGTGTCGTGTTTTAATATAATTATGTCAGTATACGTGGATGCATGCATTGCATACATAATTATTGAAATCCAACGCGATTTGGCCTTGGGATTTTAGCCCAATTTATCCCTTATCTATGGAGGCGCATCGTCGTTGAGGTTAATTTCCAACCTTACAGCTTCGGCTCAGAGCGAGCATGTCTACTTGCTCCTCTTCGACACTGGCCGTAGCAACCCTCAATTTCACCCATAAACATTCATCTCCAAGATCTTCAAAAAGTAGACAATTTTATCAACATTCTAAGGAATCCTTTATTTCCAGCACAATTTCGAAGTTTAATCTCTCAAAGCGCAATGTTTTCTCTGTATTCAAATCAGTAGTGAGTAACTGTTCGTTTGATGAAAGTTATACGACCGTATCTGAAGTTAAAACGAGGTAATAATTGTTTTCGCCAATATCTTTCTTGAAAAAAAATTCATCATTTCATTATTTTTCGGTGAAATAATTTACTAGTATTATGGGTTTATAGAATCTAGACGGCAATGTTTTATCTTCAATCTTTATTTCTTTGATTATTGTAAGTTTTTAAGTTTCTGTCTTTTCCTGTTTATTTTACTGTGAGTTACAAGGTATTATTTGTGTAAGTTACTGTTTGATAGGAGGGTTTGATTTGGAGTTATAATTTTGATTTGGTGTTAAGTTTGATTTGGTGTTAATTTTGATTTGAGTAAAGGAATCTCTGCTGACACCAATATCAGGTCCAATTGAAATCTGTTACATTTGTTAATAAGAGGAAGAGCAGGCAAGTTTGAAATCTTTCGCATCCAAACAGCGGAATGATTTTGAAAACAATAAAAATGATATCGAAATCAAAGATTTAAATATATTTTTTTATTTCATATCACTCGATTCAAATGCATTGAACATAATTTAATCACATTGGATATATTTTAATCTTGATATTTTGATCATAGTGCACATGAACTGATGGAGTGGAATATATATACAAAATGCAGATGTTTGATATTTTTAATGGTATATTTGGAATTAGGATTATTGGATATTGTTGGCTGTTGGATTGAGTTTAGGAGTTGATCCAGTAGACTTGCATATTTGAATGAGATAAAAATGCTTTGTATGATTGCCTTTCAAATAAATACATTATTAGAGTGATTCGTCTTGGTGTGGAAAGAATTCTGAGTCTGATTCAATCTCATTGAATTCAAACACAATAGCATGTTCACCAAAGGCCATGAATAAATTTGTCTTTCGGGGCATGAATGACGTGCCAAGGCCAAGCGAATTGAAATTGGAGACTAAGTAAGAACTAATATGTCAAGTCACTTGTTTTTGTTTGCTGGCTTGTAATGTTTGCCGCAGTCAGGATCATAGAAATATGGATTTGAAATAGTTAGGCATGATTTTTTTTTTGATGTACCTGGATCATAGATGTTTGATCTAGTGCAACCATATTCTTTGGGGAACACAATGAGTTTCAGTTTCATGTTGGTTTGATGTTGACTTGACATGATACTTGTCACCCTTTTACTTTCTTACCTGGTTGCAAGCATATTTTTACATATATGTGTGAGCAGGAGATATATTATAATGTTGGTATTAGATTGAGTTCAAGACTTAACGCGTTGGACATGACTGAGATAAAATGCTCAATTAAAATTGGAATTCAAATACAATATTGGAATAGAAGAGTATTTATTGTATAGAAAGAAATATACATAATATTTGTAAATTTTAATTTTCAGGTGATTAATCTTTAAAACAATCAATACTATACGAAACTCTAAGACTCTCTTAGAGTTTCGCTCTCTTTTTTTTTCTTGGATTGTCAGACAATTAAGTGAGTTGAACGATGTCGAAATGAGAAAGATTCAATTTGTTGATTATTGAATCTGAGTGCAGGGATACACATATCTTCTGGCTACGTGTATATCATCCCACTACTCCTGTAATATCTAACAAGTATTATTAGAAATGAAAACATTAATAACTGTAGGTTTGTGTTATCATTTTCACATTTAGGATGAATCAACATACATCTTTGCTATGATCATTGAAAGCCTTATACTAGAAATCTATTTACTCCAAACAAGTGTTTTCTAATTTTAATCAAATTAACTTTTATTCTTAAACTATAATGATAATTTTACTTTATGATCTATTTGACCTTATTTCTAAGTATATCAGTATTCCATTGTTTAGTTGTTATGCCATGATAATTGTGAAAGGAGTTACTATATATATTTTTCTTTTTATATTGGTCGGATTGATTATACTGTGATTAAACGCACTGCATATAAAAAAACTGTAAATTTAACTGAAAAAGTTCCGAAAATGAATATTAGAAGATTGTAGATTATCTGTTACGAGGCTTTAGAAAGATAAAGACTTGACAGCACATAAAAATTTTGTGTCTAGCCCCTGATAAATGTCGCCAGATATATTAACACAATATAAGCTCTTATAATTTTGAGATTAGAAGCATTTTCTCGGAGATATAAAGGTGCAAGAAATTTTAACTACACTTTTTGCACGGGTTATACATAGAATTGTAGTTGATATGTTGGAATATGAGATTTCATACCTGTTTGTTGAAACAGAAGAGAGAAGAAAAAGACCACATAAAAGTTACCCAGATAAACCTGAATGATTTTAGATTTAAGTTTTACCGTATATGATTCTTCTTGCAATTTCTTAATACGCTGATACGAGTGGCACTGATATATGCAACGTTAAGACGTTTTAGGAAGCTACTTAATCCAAAGCCTTTCTTGCTTTTTTTTTTTTTTTTGGTTTGTTCAAGTGAGAACTCAATAACTGTATGCAGTTATCACATCGTGTTCTTTTGATTCACATAAATACTATTTATTCTCCCTTTTTTTTAGTACATGGAAATGGAGGGATTTCTCTATTCGGTACCAGTATTCTGGAGTTACTGGCCCTGCCTTGATTTTGGTTCATGGTTTTGGAGCAAACAGGTCTACAATGCCTCATTTTCACTTCTTGTCAACTATATGATGTAGGTATTTGTGTATAAAGAACCGAAGACTTTACTATGTTTATTGTTATAACTTAGACAGTACTACATGAAAACATTCGGGCTTAGGAAAGAGCATTTGATGTGTGAAGGTTAAACAAAATAACCTTACCCAACAAAACATTTAGATATGATTGTCTTTTGTTAGCCTAGATCTTGTTTATCCAGTTATCCTATGCAGTAATTAAATGTATTATGATAGGTGTAATTCCACTCATAGGTAATTTGACTCATCTTGGCTGGTATAATTTGCATGAAATATTAAGCTCTTTAAATATACATACTTGATATATTGACGCTCACAAGCCATGTGCATATTTAGCAGCTTATTCCATTATACTCCCATAAGATTATGACGTGTTTAAAATAATCAACTACATCTTATGTCGGCATATGATTAATGATAACCATAATTTATTTTGACATACAACCGTATCTACCTTATATTTGTTTTGACAGTGACCATTGGAGGAAAAATTTACCAGTTTTAGCACATTCACATAGGGTGTACTCTATTGATCTTATTGGATATGGTTATTCAGATAAACCAAATCCTCGACAGTTTGGTGTTGATTTATTTTACACATTTGAGACTTGGGCCAGCCAGCTAAACGACTTTTGTAAAGATATCGTTAAAGATGGGGCCTTCTTTATCTGCAATTCTATTGGAGGTGATTCTCTTTACTCCTAGTTTTCGATGAATTTGATAGGGTAACATTGAGCTTGCATGCATTTTCATATGAAACACCCTATCCTTGCAAAAGTATTTTATTGATGATGATTTCTCTTGTAAGAGAAGTGTTTCCATTCGAGAGTTTTTTACGTTTGTTGAGGGGAAAGTGTTATGGTATAAATTCGCAGACAAGCTCGCAGCACAAGAATAAGAAGGTTAACTCGAAGAATGGATCAAAATGAAATTGTACCGATGAAATTTGAATGAAATTACATACATAAATTGGAAATCTCTCGGCTCACTATTACTCCGGGAAGGTATTCCCTTCCGGCCCAAGCTATTAGCTTGCTCACTCTGGCTAACAAAATTCTGGTATGAGATCATTCTTTCCCCTCCCCATTACTATTATTCTCTGCCATGTAACTAACTTCTTCTCTCTCCCCCTCTCCTGCACGTGTTCTATTCTTTTTCCTAGTGTAGACTTTGTAAATTATGGGTTTTCCTTCTTGGGCCTTTGTTTGTTGTTCAAATGATTCATCTTCAGGCCTACTTTGATTTCGGTCAATAACAATACCACCCCCATCACTTTCAACCTTGTCCTTGAGGCTAGCTTCCACATCTTCCCATGTCGCTTCCTCTTGTGTTTTCCCTCCCATTGAATAAGTATTTGTTGGATGTTGTCCTCCCCTTTCTGCAGTACACGATGGCCTATGATTTGTTTAGGCCTTTCCTCATCATCCAGTTCCACTGTCAACTCTGTAGGAATCGGGACACTGGTAGCATAATCTCCCTTAGCCTTCTTTAGTTGTGAGGCATGGAACAATGGGTGTATCTGTTCCGATCTAAAATTGCAATCGTGAATTTGAATCCAAAAACAGATAATAACACAATCAATTGCTAATCAAATGGAAATTATATTGATGCTGAAATTGAAAATGGGATACAATAAGAGAAATTCAAAACACACGCATACTACACTCAAGGGAGAGACCACTTGCCCACGCTTCTAAATCTGCACACTCTCAACAAGTAAATTCTAGACTGCCTAGAACTACCCTTGATGAATATGAAATCTTAGATCATTATCTTGTAAATTTAGTGGATAGATTAGAGAGAGGTTTATCTGATATGGTTGTTAGTTTGTTATTTGAATTTATTAAGAGTTAGATAACGGTAGGACTCTGTAAGTACTTTGTACATTCATCAGTTTGATTAATTAAATCAGAAGAATAATTTCTTCATACACTTTATTTCTATAAACGACATGGTATCAGAGAGCCAGTAGTCCATGACCAAAAATGGCATGGCATCTTCTTCAAAATCCTCCGGTTTCCAATGTTTCGTTGGTGCCCCCCGCATCAGTCGTCACTGGCAATTCTTCTGTGCCGATCACCTGCCACAAATTAAATGGACAAAACTTTCTTCAATGTTCGCAATCCGTTAAAATGTTTATATGTGGCAGATGGAAGGAAGATATCATCTCTGGCGGTTCAACACGCCCGGATCCTGCTGATCCAAAGTTCAAAACATGGAATTCTGAAAATAACATGGTCATGCGTGGCTAATTTCCTCCATGATGCCGGAAATCGGAGAAAACTTCCTTCTATATCCCACGAGAAATGATATATGTGACGCAGCCCACGATACTTATTCTTCAAAGCAAAATATGTCCGAATTGTTTGCTAAAAGCATTCTCATGAACTTCGAAGGTGAAAACATTGTCACTGCTTATTTTACCTCTGGCTACAATTGGACTTGTTTGAGATCCACGAGTGGAAATGCCCAAATGATGACCAACATTATCGGGCTATTGTTGGACAGAGACGCGTCTTCAAATTTTTATATGGCCTTAATCATAGACTAGACGACGTTCGAGGTCGCATTTTGGGCACAAAACCATTACCCAGCTTGCGCGTTGCGTTCTTCGAGGTCCGACATGAGGAAAGCCGCCGGAAAGTAATGCTCGGAGCTCTCGAGGGATCTGCCCTCGCCTCTATGACATCTTCTCATTTTCCTACGGACGGTACTGGGATTATACGTCACTCACTACCCAATGCCCAACCCGCTGCCTATAATGGACGACCCAAACCTGGACGTCCATGCTGTGATTGTTGCAAAAAATTGACCCATACGCTTGATACTTGTTAGAAAATTCATGGGAAGCCGGCTCTAGAACGCCGATCAACTTTCCTCCAGATCAATAGCCTTTTAGTAAAGCACAAGTTGAGATTCTCCATAAGTTGTTCACTGAGTCCTCTATGCAGCCAAATTCTTCCCTTGTGGACTCCGGTAATGTGGCGCATCGAGGTACTCCTTTTTATGCCTTGCTCCCACAGCATGTCCTATCCGCCTCATGGATTGTCGACTTTGGTGCTTCAAACGACATAGCTAGAAATTTGGATTTGTTCCAATCTTTCACCCCATGTACGGATTCTCATATTGTACGCATTGCTAATGGGTCTTGCTCCAGGGTGGCTGATTATGGATCCACCATTTGCTTAACTCCAGATATTTACTTGCCTCAGTTTTATTTGTGCCTGATCTTCATTGTTATATCTTTTGTCGTTGAGTAAACTCACTAAAGAGCTAAATTGTGTGGCTAATCGTGGAAGATGATTGGCAGTGTTGAGCTTTGTGCAGGACTATACCTCCTAAAAGAGAATGGTTCCAAGAGACGTCTCACGACCATCACTTCAACCCCTTTATTATCGTATTCAGTTTCATCTTTGAATTCTAATAAGGATAGTGAAATACTTTTGTGGCACTATCGTCTGTGTCATCCTAATTTTTTATATCTTGTTAAATTGTTTCCTACTTTATTCAGTACTAAAGTTCATACTCAGTGTTATATATGCCAGTTATCAAAACATACAAGTACAACTTTCACAACACATCGTTTCAACCCTCTTTACCTTTTCCCCTAATACACAGCGATATTTGGGGTCCTTCGAATGTAAAAAACATTAGTGGGACACGTTGTTTTCTCCTATTTGTAGATGATCATACTCGTCTATCTTGGGTTTTCCTGATGAAAGATAGAACTGAAACTTCACATATTTTTAAACAATTCCATACCATGATTCAAAACCAAATTTTCCAGCAAAATTCAGGTTTTGAAAACGGACAGAGCCCGTGATTATTTCAATTCCATCTTGGGGGGAATATTTGCAAACATAGGGTATTGCTCATCAGAGTTCTTGTGTTGATACTCCGCAACAAAATGGGGTTTTCGAGAGAAAAAACCGTCACTCCTGGATGTTGCCCTATCTTTACTCTTTACATCAAATGTTCCGAAGTTTTACTGGGGTGACACCATCCTCATTCCTACTTATCTCATCAATAGATGCCTTCTCGTTTGCATGCTTACAAAACCCCAGTCCAATCTATTCTTGATGTTTACCCAGACACACACCTTCTTCGCAATATGCCACTCAGAGTTTTCGGTTGCTCATCCTTTGTTCACATACATTCACACAATCGTGGGAAACTTGATCCAAGTGCTGTCAAATGCATTTTCTTGGTTAACCTCCCAACCAAAAAGGGTACAAGTGTTATCCTCCTCTCACAAAAAAATTTATACGTCCATTATGTCATCTTTTTTGAGGATGAGCCTTTCTATCCCACTTCTTCGCTTCAGGGGGAGACTACCTGTCGGAGATTGTTCACCGCTGCCAGATCCAGGTAATAACCATCAAGGACCAACTGATCTTGATGGTAACTCTCCTTTAATTGAAACTAGTGATATTGATGATAGACCCATCGCATTAAGGAAAGGAGTAAGAGCATGTGCGCAACATCCTATATGTAATTTTGTCTCATTTGCTAGAACAGTGTTGTAATCTTATCAAATATGTACAAATCTGTAATTCTCACTAGTCTAACGGTATTCCCCCATTCTAGAATTTGTTAACCTCTAACTCCGTATTGTTATACATACTATCCGAGTTTGTTTGGCTATGAGTAAATTTAAAACCTCATTCCTAAAAGCTTTGGGAAAAAGCAAGTTTTGATATCTATGGATGGGTGGGCGTAAATAGTAGCTTAATCTATTGAGGTCATAGAGTCTGGCTATTCTAAAGCAAGTTGCTCGAAGCAAGGGTCCTTGAGCATGAACGGTCGCATGTGGACCTTATGCATTGTCCCTAAAATGGTGAATGTAAAAAACATAAAAAAAATCAATGCGATCTGAAGTATGAGCTTTGGAGAAAAAGTGTAGAAATAATGTATGAAATGTCGTGATCAAATGCATGGTCCTTAGAGAGTAATCTTAATGATTAAGTATGTGTGAGTGTAGGTCTGAAAATCAAGGGGATTTGTTGATTATTTGGGTGGTAATGTATAGTCTGGATCATATGTTAGGAAATGTTCTTACAATTGAAAACTTGAGGAAAAAAGAAGCTTTGACATATCATTTCCTTCAACTTATGCTGAGTGGGAGTCATTCACTTTCATTAATTGGTCCACTTAGTTTATATAGTGGCAGCGGTATGCCGAAACCCATGTGCTTATAGATTTTGCTCTAAAGCGGATTTTTTTTTATCTTAGCCTTCTCTCTCCCACCCAGTATCTGTTGGGAAAATAACGAAATATTTTCTGGTCAGATATGTGGGAGCAAAAAATATGCGGAATAAAAAACACAAGATTTACGTGGTTCGGAAAAAAATAAGCCTACGTCCACGGGGCTACTGCAGATCTTTTATTGAAGAAAAATACAAGTGTTTACAAAACACTGACAACACTCAATCTGAAAAACACTCAGAAAATTATACAGCAATTTTCTCTCACTAGTATTTTTACTCTGATTGCACTGTGTTATTTTCTCTCTACAATTAGGTGTATTCACTGAATGAAATTACAACTCTATTTATAGAGTTTCTTCACGCATCATTCTGAAAAATTTCTTCACGCGACAGATTTTCTTTTGACAAATTTGGCCAGATTTGTTTTTGTCAAATTTTGATACCAAAATTTCTTCGGTAGTTGCTTGCACCAACTTTTGAATTTGTCTTTGTTTGCAAAAGTCTTTGCCAGCTTGCTTGTTCAATTTTTCTTCAGTGGGTCCGTCACTTTTGACTAACAATCTCCCACTTGAAGACTGATCTCCATCTGTCTTCACACCTCGATCAATGCAGCAGCCTCTTATGGTCTGTTAATCTAGCAAGCCAACTGAAGTTGAGCACAACTTCAGTTTATCAATGGTCACCACCTTTGTTAACATATCTGCTGGATTCTTACTTCCTTGGATCTTCTCTAATGTTAGTACATCATCTTCAAGCAGAGATCTGATGAAGTGATAACGGAGACCAATATGTTTTGTTCTAGAGTGGAATGCTGAATTCTTTGCCAGATGTATTGCACTCTGACTATCACTATACAAAACATTCTTCTCCTGATTGAATCCCAGCTCTGTTAACAAACCTTGAAGCCATATCAATTCTTTACTGGCTTCAGTCACTGCAACATATTCAGCCTCTGTAGTGGATAAAGCTACAATTTTTTGTATCTGCGACATCCAACTAACGGCTGTAGTTCCAACAGTGAATACATAACCTGTGGTGCTTCTCCGATGATCGACATCACCTCCATAGTCTGCATCTACGTAACCTTGTACTTTTAGTTCTCCTTTTCCAAAGTACAAACACTTCTTTGCAGTGCCTCGTAGATACCTCAAAATCCACTTAACTGCTTCCCAATGAGCCTTTCCTGGATTTGACATAAACCTGCTGACGACTCCCACTGCATGGGCAATGTCTGGCCTTGTACAGACCATTGCGTACATCAAACTCCCAATGGCTGAAGCATAAGGAACTTTAGCCATGGACTCTTTTTCTTCCTCCGTCTGAGGACATTGGTCCTTGGATAGGCGAAAATGACTAGCCAAAGGTGTGCTCACTGATTTGGCATCGCCCATGTTGAATCTCTGCAAAACACGATTGATGTACTCCGCCTGAGATAACTGCAAAATTCCCTTTTGCTTATCTCTCGTGATTTGCATTCCAAGAATCTTTCTTGCTGGACCCAAGTCCTTCATTTCAAATTCTTTTGACAACTGCTGTTTCAAGTTTCTAATTTCGTCCATATCAGAACCAGCTACTAACATATCATCGACATAAAGTAGCAAAATGATATAACTGGACTTATATCTCTTGAAATAGCAACAATGGTCGGCGTTGCTCCTCTGGAAACCTTCCTTGTGCATAAAGCCGTCAAACTTTAAGTACCATTGTCTTGGAGCTTGTTTCAGGCCGTACAAGCTCTTTTTCAATTTGCACACCTTATTTTCCATCCCTTTCACTGCGAAACCTTCTGGTTGAAACATATAGATTTCTTTATCAATTTCTCCGTGAAGAAATGCAGTCTTCACGTCCAGTTGCTCAAGATGGAGGCTTTCACTGGCAACAATACTCAATACAGTCCTAATAGTATTGAGCTTCACAATCGGGGCAAAAATCTCTGAGTAGTCAACTCCTTCTTTTTGCTGAAACCCTTTGACGACCAGTCGGGCTTTGTATCTCATGGAACCATCATGATCTTCCTTTACCCGATACACCCATTTGTTGTGAAGTGCCTTCTTGTCCATAGGCAACTCAACAAGTTCCCATGTCTGATTGGACATCAAAGACTTCATCTCGTCTTTCATGGCAAGCTCCCACTTGCCGGCATCTTTGGTCTGACATGCTTCCTTGTAGCATTCAGGCTCACCTGCATCGGTTAGCAACAGATAGTTCATATACCTTCTGTTAGGTACATGAGGCCGAGAACTCCTTCTCAATTCAAGACCTGGAGCAGGAGATGCATCATGCTGCTGCTCGCTGTCTTGATCAATTGATTCCCCTAACTGAGGAATCTCAACTATCTGTTCCACATGACTTTCTGGGACATCGTCCACCTCTGCATACGCTGGCTCACTCTGTTCTGAGTCGCTGCCAACTGTGTTATGCCTGTCCTTATACATCACTCGTTCGTTGAAGATTACATCTCTGCTGCGAATCATCTTTTTGTTTTCATCATCCCAAATACGGTAGCCAAACTCATCTTCACCATAACCAATGAAAGTGCACTTCTTTGATTTGGGATCAAGTTTGTTTCTGAGTGCATCACTGATATGCACATATGCTACACAGCCGAAAACTTTAAGATATGAGAGGTTTACCTCTTTTTCGCTCCATACCTCTTCTGGTATTCTGTGCTCCAATGGTACCGATGGACCTCGGTTAATCAAGTAAGCTGCTGTGTTGACTGCTTCTGCCCAGAACTGCTTTGGCAGTCCTGATTGTACCCGCATGCTTCTGGCTCGTTCTGTCAACGTCCGGTTCATACGCTCAGCTACACCATTGTGTTGAGGCGTACCAGGCACGGTTCTCTCCATTCTGATCCCATGCTCATAGCAGAACTTCTTGAATCTGGTGTCTTCATATTCACCACCATTGTCGGTTCTGAGCTTCTTTATCTTCAATCCTGTCTCATTTTCAACCATCGCTTTCCAAATCTTGAAAGCCTCAAATACTTCTGACTTATGTTTCAGAAAGTAAACCCATACTTTTCTGGAGTGATCATCAATGAAAGTCACAAAGTAGTGTTTCCCACTAATGGATGAGACAGTCGTTGGTCCCCAAACATCAGAGTGAACTAGTTCAAGTTTCACCTTCTTTGGGGTTCTGGTATTTGTCTGAAAGCTAACTCTTTTCTGCTTTCCAAAAATACATCCTTCACACGTGTCAATATCAATTGACTGAAGGCTCGGAAGTTTCCCCTTTGAGTGCATCACCTTCATTCCTTTCTCACTCATGTGGCCAAGTCTCTGGTGCCACAGAGTAGGACTTTCTGTGTCAGCTGCAACTGCAATTGAACAGCGTGCTCCTGCTGTCATGTAAAGAGTACCACTCTTATTGCCTCGAGCAATTATCATTGCACCTTTTGAGATCTTCCAAGTATCACCGTGAAAGACCGTTGTATGACCTTCACCGGCCAACTGGCCAACTGAGATTAAGTTCTTTCTCAGATCGGGAATATGTCTGACATCCTTCAGTTCCCATACAGACCCGTTCAACTTAATCTTTATGATACCTTTGCCAACAATCTCGCAAGATTGTTCATTACCAAGGTAGACTTTACCAAGGTTTCCGGGGACATATTTCTCGAAGAGTTCTCTCTGCGAAGTAGCATGGAATGATGCTCCGGAGTCTAACACCCAAGACTCTTCCTTGCACTCTAAGGAACATATTAATGCATCATCTCCAGAAGCAACGTTTGCTTCTGCCTTCACCTCCTGATTCTTCGGTGCATTTTTGCACTGATTTTTATAATGTTCGGGCTGCCCGCATTTCCAGCACTCGATAGTCTTTGAGTTCTGTGAATTAGGGGGATTCCTAGATTTGGACCTCCTGTCCATTTGTTTGCCACGTCCACCCCCTCTGTTTGATTTTCTACCTCTTGACTCTGTATGTAATACTGAAGAGGTTGATGATTCATTTGAATCTTTCCGTCTGATCTCTTCACTGAGAACCAGATCACGAACATCGTCAAATTTCAACTTTGTACTTCCCGAAGAGCTACTCACAGCTGTGACAGTAGCATTCCAGCTTTCCGGTAGGGAAGACAAAAGTATTAATGCCCGTACTTCATCATCAAAATCAATGCTAACTGAACTCAACTGGGTTGTCACTGTGTTGAGTTCATTGAGGTGTTGAGCTACCGATCCGCCTTCTACCATCCGCAAATTGAACAACCGCCTCATCAAATGAACTTTGTTTGAAGCTGATGGCTTCTCGTACATGCTTGAAAGAGCCGCCATAAGACCCGCCGTGGTCTTTTCTTTTGCTATGTTGAAAGCAACGTTGCGTGACAATGTCAGTCGGATAACTCCGAGAGCTTTTCTATCTAGAAGAGCCCATTCTTCATCTTTCATGCCTTCTGGCTTCACACCCGAGAGAGGTTGATAAAGGCCTTTCTGGTACATATAGTCTTCTATTTGCATTTTCCAAAAGCCAAAATCTGAACCATTGAACTTTTTAATATTCATTTTTCCTTCATCTGCCGCCATTACTCCCACTCGAACCTGACTCCCACCGGATTGCTGTTTTGACAATTTTTGAAAATCACCGTGTTATTGAAAAAACACCGCCGTGGACGAATTTGGTATCGCTGACCAAATTCTACTATTTTCGAAATCACTATTCACGAAAAACACTATTCACGTGAATAGTAACCCGTCAAAAAAAAAATTGACAAAATTAACAATCTGGCTCTGATACCAGTTGTTGGGAAAATAACGAAATATTTCTGGTCAGATATGTGGGAGCAAAAAATAAATGCGGAATAAAAAACACAAGATTTACGTGGTTCGGCAAAAAATTAGCCTACGTCCACGGGGCTGCTGCAATCTTTTATTGAAGAAAAATACAAGTGTTTACAAAACACTGACAACACTCAATCTGAAAAACACTCAGAAAATTATACAGCAATTTTCTCTCACTAGTATTTTTACTCTGATTGCACTGTGTTATTTTCTCTCTACAAATAGGTGTATTCACTGAATGAATTACAACTCTATTTATAGAGTTTCTTCACGCATCATTCTGAAAAATTTCTTCACGCGACAGATTTTCTTTTGACAAATTTGGCCAGATTTGTTTTTGTCAAATTTTGATACCAAAATTTCTTCGGTAGTTGCTGGCACCAACTTTTGAATTTGTCTTTGTTTGCAAAAGTCTTTGCCAGCTTGCTTGTTCAATTTTTCTTCAATGGGTCCGTCACTTTTGACTAACAGTATCCTATATGGAGAAAATCATGGTTGATTTTTATTTTGTAGTAGATAAAATAGTTAAATTTTGTGCAGGATGCTGCTCTTTTTTCTCTCTTTTTTAAAGGTGGCATGTAGCCATTGATTTATTTAGTACTGAGAGAAATTAAACAGTACAAGGTAGGGGGACTAAGCCAAGACCTACCAAATGGTGTAAAACCTACGAGATGCTTTCGACATTACAATATAAGTGAGAGAAGCACACACTGCTCAAATACACTTAAAAGGTTCAAAAAACCAAGTACTAAAAGATTATTATTTCTTCTGTTTCCTTGTCCTTAAGTTGTACTTCTTATCGGTTGTGGTTGGTACCGAAGGTTTATATGACAGACCCTCGGCCTCATCCTCTTAGCAGCGATACGCTCTCAATTCCTCATGATCATATTGGATCATATATTCTGCACTAAGGCGTTCCATCAACTATGTATCATAGGAACATTCATCATCTGGGACGAAATTTCCATATGCTCTCTCCAACCAAACCGACAAGGATAGGTCATCATCATCCTCGACGCATTTAGCCCACAGTTTACGGGAGGGTGAAAGGGGTATTTGATTAATGATTGGGGGCATAGTTGTTAAAGGTGGTTGCCTGGCTTGCCTAGGCTAGAGGCCAGGCCAGACGACCGCATCCTGCCTCTGGTGCGGTAGAGACGCCTCACGTACTTGAGGCGGCGCATACACGCTTGTGGCTTAAGCGCTGAAGCTAACACATCAAGCATTGAGAGAGGCTGTTAGGGTTTTTTACATTATTGAGGTCATTTTAATTTTAAAAAATAAGCCCAAACCTTATTTTATAATAAGCCCAACCCCTAGCCTTTAGAAAGCCCAACCCTACATGTTATATTTTAGAGTTTATTGGTTCATATCCACTGTACATTTATTAGCTTCTTGTCTCTGCCTTAACCCGTCCATTGCTCGACTCACCGCCGCAGCCGCCGGACACGCCGCACCATCGCGCCGCTCGTCTCGCTGCCAGCTGTGGTTGTTTATTGGTTGTCATTTTTTTTAGTATATGTATGTCATAAGTTGTTTATAAAATAATATTGGTTTATATATTGTTGTGTATGTGTATGTGTGTATTCATTTAAATATAGTGGTGTTTTTTATTTAATCTTAACATTTCATTTAATATTTTTTATTAACATGCTTATTTAGTTAAATAATAAATAATATATACAATGTGCAATGCTTAATTTTCTGCTTATTTATAATTGGATAATGTCTATTAGACCACGCTTCGCCTAGCGCTTAACGCTTTAAGCCAGACCATGGTTTATCTCGTTTTGGCACCTAACGCCTTTAATAACTATGGTGGGAGGAATTCAATTCAGAATTTGATGAATTATTGGAGGGGATTGGAGCTTTAGATTCATTTTGAAAGTTTTGTCGAGGAATTGGAGTTTCAATAGGGTTGGAGAGGACAGTGCTCGTGGCATGCCCGGAGAAGCTCGATCTGGCGGAGTCAATCACCTCCCCCGAATATACAATCTTGAAATTATTGAAATTTTTTTTATTATCGGGAATAAAATTGGAAAGGCTAGAAAAGGAATGAGAGTTTTTGAAGTTAGAAATTATAGTAGTTCGAAGATGGGGATGAAATTTACAATCACATCCCTAATCTTCTCCCTACAATCAAAGCCCCAGAGCATCCACCAATGCAGCTGATTGAATAGGAATTTCCAAATCAGTGTGAAAGAGAGAATTCTGGAACTCATAAGAATGGACAACCTCCCAAACACAGACCTCGTCATCCCCCAAAGCCATTATCCGCCTCGAGTCCTCAACCCTGCTACCCACACCCACACACACAGTGTGTTGCTGAAAATATGTTTGTGGTTGAAATCAATAGAAATGGTTATACAGGAACTACGCAAAGATTAAGCATGTAATTTGTGACAGCATTGCACCCTATATCACTTGTTTAACTTGATATTATTTGTTTCTCAAAGAATATAAAAGGCTGAAGAATACTTAATGTGTATCAGGAGTTTTCTTTTTTAATATTTTCCAGGTAAATGATCAAATAAAAAAAAAGGAAAAAGGAAAAAGGAAAAAAGAGGTAATTAATAAGCAGAAGATCTGATGGAATTATTTTGTCTTGCCAGGGACAGAACTTTTATATTTGATGCTACATGAAAATGGCTGTATAATCTTTTCCATTTAAAGGACTTGTTAAAGTTCTGGATGCAGGACTTGTCGGTCTGCAGGCTGCAGTCATGGATCCTCAAATATGCAAGGGAGTCATTCTCTTGAATATATCACTCCGTATGTTGCACATAAAAAAACAACCCTGGTTTGCAAGACCTCTAATAAAATCATTTCAAAGTTTGCTTAGGTAATGAACTTTAAGAGACATTTCTATAATGTATCATGTTTTAAGTGTTCTTTTTGACATTTAAGTGAAGGGATATTTTTGTTATGCAGGAATACAGATCTTGGGAAATACTTTTTTAGGTTTGTTGCCACACCAGAGTCAGTGAGGAACATTCTCTGTCAGGTGAGAAATCGTAAAAGTAGACATATAGCACGTTCTTTCTTGATTTTTGATTTTTTTTGTTGTAATGGCTTTCTCTGTGTCTTGGCCTTATCTCCCTCATCTATACCCCTCGTCATTGTTTTGGCGGTGCCAGTTATGGGTTTGATTCACCCAATGAGCAGTTTAGCTACCTTTGTATTGAGGGAACTAAATGTATCAGGTCTCTCGAGGACTTTCAAACATTGAGTTATTTTTCACAACGTTATCAATTTTTTTTTAGTTTTTCTATTAATCATCGTGAACTATGTTACAGTGTTATTATGACACCTCCCAAGTTACGGAAGAACTAGTACAGATAATTCTTGATCCTGGGCGTGAGCCTGGAGCTGTAGATGTGTTTCTTGAATTCATATGCTATTCGGAAGGGCCTCTTCCCGAGGAACTATTACCTCAAGTGAAGGTCATATCTTAATTTATATTTCACCATCTTTAGAAGTATTATATTTTGTTTCTTCCTTTTTGGAATTGTAAATAGCTGTTATTTTCACTTCAGTGTCCTGTGTTGATTGCATGGGGTGACAAGGATCCTTGGGAACCACTTGAGTTGGGGAAGGCTTATGCCCAGTTCGACTCTGTTGAAGATTTTGTTGTCCTACCGGATGTTGGCCACTGCCCTCAGGTCGTTTCGAATTGCCTAAAATACTGTGAAATGTCTGAAAAGGAAAATGCAATCTTGTGATAAATTTGATAGAAAATAAGAATATGATGGATTTTATGCTAAATGAAACAATAACTAGGTCAAAATTTGAGTTGTAATAAATCTTTTTGCACAGAGTGATCCTCCTTGGCTTTTATGCTATTCTCATGTTCTCCAATGCGGTTTCTTGAAAACACACGTTGCTAAATGTTGGAAACTTGCCACATAACACAATAATTTCTCAAATCTCAAGTAAAATTGATTGTGTCGTACTTGTAATGGAAAAGCGATGCATATACGTGTGTGTGTGTGTCAAGATTTTCTACTATGATCAATTGGTGATTTACCAGATATCTCATCTGAATAAAGTTTCTTTCCTGAAGGACGAGGCCCCTCATCTGGTAAACCCACTCATCACATCGTTTGTGGCTAAACATACTCAACAGGTTGCGAGTCTTTCGCCCTCAGCTTCATGATCAAAGGTGTTTGATTCTGTAAGGTCTGATCGGATGCATGCTTTCTCAGATACCCCGGAGCTCGATATGACGGTGCTTTTAAAATCATGCTCGATCTTCTAAGGTTCATTTGGACATGGGCTTTTTACATCTGTTTACCCTATACGTGAAATGGTGCCTCACCAAGATCGTCTATGAAGTTAATTTACTTAACTTTAGGTTCCTACAAGTTAGATGTAGGGAATATTGCATTCTTTTCAGAAGTGTGTAGCATCATATGTGTGAGATTTTCATGCCCTAAAACGTCACTTTTTGTAATCCAGGAGCAGTAAGAAATGCATATTTTCTTCTCTTTCCCTCGAATTCAAGACTCTTAGCTGTCCAGCGTATATCACTAAAGGATATTTAATCATTTGATAGCATGTTACCCTTAGCTACATCTTCAAAAAAGTAAGTCCGGATAGCATAGAGTTTGAAATCTAATTTTTTTAAATAATTATAAGTAAAATTCTAATTTGTTTTCCATTTCAGAGGTGGAATCTATTGAGTCTGCCCCTGTAGGCAAACTCAAAGGAATTTACATTCATAATGTAGGTTGGATTCTTAAGGCTCCATCTGCAACACACTGATCCAAATTCCATTGTTTATTCGATCCTATGACTTTATTACGTGGCTTAAAATGGAACCAAAAGCAAAACTAAGGATATATGGTTTGGTTTGGGTTCTATTGTCGGGTTGGGTTTCCTCATTTGGAGATGAACCAAAAACCCAATAGCAAAACCCATATGATGCAAGAACATATGGATTTCATAATCTAGGACTTGCAGTTCACAATTAGAATAACATACACACATGATAGTGATTGTATATAGCTTGTTTTGGTTGTGAACAAATTGCAATTTCTTTATTCATTATAATGGAGATTATTTTGGTTGCTACGGTCCTGTGGTTTTTACTCCTCACACTATGGAGGTTTTTCACGTTAAACATCGTTTGTGTCCTTTATATTCGATTTGATTGTGCTTAATGGAATTTTAAATTCTCTATTTGATATTGTTTCCTGCTAGTCTCACACAAGAGGGATAAACATTTATTTATGTTGCATCATAGATTTATCTGCATTTTTTATCCCAACAAAGTGGTATCGGAGCACCAAGCTCTAATTTGTGTCTTGTGATGAAAATTTAAACTAATACGAGTAGGAGATAGTCTCATTATTCTAGTCCATGTTAGAGTCAAGTAAATTAAAGAAGAATAAGCATAATAAGTAGTGAAAGAGCTCCAAACAAATGAAAAGGGTGATACCATCACACAGAAACTTGACAAGATTACAATAAACATGGTACTAAGCCAACAATACCAAACCTGAATCCCGACAAATCATTAAAACCATGATAATAGACAATCACCTTATATTCAAGGGCTGAGTTCTCTTCTTGGTTTTCTTAATGGATATTGGCACTTGAATGAACCCAAACTTCTTCCTCTGGATAACATACGACTTTTCGATGTTACCATCTCCCATTGTTTCGCCTGGATGTAAAATGAGTCGACTTTGATCCCGTAACATTTGGCTCAAAGAAGCATGTTCTGTTCCGACATGGGTCTCCACATGCTTCCCGACGATAATATTATCTTGCAAAATCACTTTCCTCCCTAATATATCTCCCATAGAAATAGTTCCGTTGGGCCGATTTTCGTCTCTAACCTGCGTGTTCCTATGACCGGAATGCGAATTCCTGAACTTAAACTTAGAGTAACCATTTTTTTGCACCAAGCCCTCGTCGCGGTTGCTTAAATCCACCGCTCGGGATTGCTTGTTTTCTTGTTTCGTTTCCTCGGATTTCTCCAATACTGCCACTTCCGACTGATGATTTTCATTCTTTCTCTGAATTGTGTTTGAATCAATGAACTTAGTCTTACACATATCCTGATCAACTTGTTGCGCTTTTTGAGTAAGCGAACGATACTCTTCAAAGGAGAGAGTAATTCCATCACTATGATCCAACACATCTGATGAATTCTCGGTATTTTTTTCAAAAATTGCTATGGCTTGAATCGCTTTAGCAGCTTCCTCTATTTTCTTGGCAGCATTTAGCCTCATTTCCGTCATTTTTATACTGTTTTTCGTTTGTTCTATCTCTGCCATTGCCTTCATCATTTCATACCTCGAAGCTTCTGTCATTTTCTTGAACTGCTCGGTCTCGAAGTCAACCCGTTTCGATTCCATAAAAATATTCGTATTATTCTCCATCATAGTTCTGCTAAACAAAGCTTCTTCCGAATCGGGCAGCTGAATTTTAACTGTTCTTTCGAGTAAACTCTTGTCTTTCCTCATTTTCTTGTTCAAAGACTCTACAGATTCTTGAATCACAGCAAGATCAATAGATGTTTTGTTTAGATTCAGTTTAGCTCGATTTAACTCCCGAAACATGAAACCAGTCGACCGGAGAGGAGACAAACTTAGATTTTCGTTTGAATATTTCATATGACTTGCCAAATTCAGTCCAGGGCTGGCAAAAAATGAAGAGAATTCAGGCACGAAATTAAGTTTTAAACCTTCGACGAATCTTTTCGCTGCTTCGAGTTGTTTTAAGACATCGAGTACTTCTTGTTCTTTGATTATCAGATCTTTCTCCAGTTGCGCTGCTTCTTCCTTAATTCTACCAGCATTAAAGTCCTCGGAGTCCTGTTTCAAACAATCTTTATATCAAAAAATTTCAAATCATAGAAAATAAATAATAATTTGGTTAAAATATTTCAAGAGCTCTAAAATTAACGCGATATTTTATTAATTCAATAGTCTTAAAATCTTATTCACTAACACGAGCAGCGGCTAAACGAAGCAGATGATGCGGTATCCACGGACCGCTGCCGCCGAACCTGTCCACCGCCTCCTTAACCGACTCGAACGGCGGCGAAGTGTCAATCTCTACACGTGGGTTCATAATCTTGTTCGTTTCTGCCACGGCCGCACATTCCGAAGTTTCCTCCATCAATTAAAAAAAAAGCTCCAAGTTTCGGTGTGAAATTATCTTGGGACTCAGAATGTCATGCATAAATAGAGATCCTTGATTTTGGGTTGGAAATTGAAATTATCAAAATCAGTGGCAAAGTTCTTGAAATGGGCCGTGTGTGAAGGTGGCTGTAATGATGATGTTTTAGATAGTAGAAAGAGATGAAAAGGGAATTGTGTAAATTTACAATTTCATGCTGCATTACTTTTTATTCGATTTGTTGATAAATATTACGTTTATACATGTTATATGATAAAGCTGAGCCAATTAGATATAAATATTGACCTAGCGGCTATTTATGATCTATCTTATCGATAATAAACACTTTATCCACTCTGGTTTATAAAAAACATTTTATTCCTAGTGGTTCCCCTAACAGATACTTTACCACATATGGTTTATAAATAGGCAATTTATCTCTATTTATTTTCAAAATGACATTTTGCCTCCGTAATTTGCAAAACATAGCATATATGGAGGGAATGTTTTGCACATATTCACAAATTGCATGGGGAAAACCGGATATTTCACAAACTACGGGCTACATATTTTCAAATCACTGGATGTAATCTGTCTATTTGAAAAATTAGATTGGGGTTCGATGTAAATAACCCTATAAATAATAACGAATTGAATATGAAGTTGGACGAATGACCAGACAAGCAATATGAAAAAAGACTAAGCTCATAAAGGTAAAGGAAGCACCACCATTTTTACTTTGTGGAGTGAATCATACAAAGTTGTAAGAAAATCTTGTACCCGAAAGCTTGCATGCTGAACAGGGGCATGATGCGTTCATATGTATGCATCTCAAGTCTGCCCTTATTCACAAGCCCGTCGCATATGAATTATAGCCGTAATTTGGAACTAAACCCAAATACTCATTTATGGTGAGAGACTGGTAAAGGTTGGTATACAGGTGTAATGCTTGAAAAGGCAGTCTATCCCCTCAATCCACCAACAAGATTTATGGATTTTATATTATATTGAATAAAGCAAAGGCGCACAAAAAGGAACACCAAATTAGTTACTTTTGATTAGAGATAATTGATGGCCAAATCCTTTTTGCGTGATTGCAGGATCAAATGCGCTAAAAGATATTGGAGTACAAGGGCCAGCTGGGGAAGAACAGCACGCAGATGAAAGTTTAGGAATTTTTTGATGAATTTGGGTATATGGCGAAGTAGAACAGGTGTAGTAGAAAATGAACAATGGTGCAAGATTCCATTTGCTCTAAGATGAGCAAATAACAAAAAGTATTTAATGTTACTGAAAAAAAAAGAAGAAGCTATTTTTTAGTAAAATTCCAGAAGCTACATATTTTACTTTTGAAAAATTATTCATTTAAAGCACTTTTTGAAAAGAGATCCTTCGTCTGAAAAAAAATGGTTTTAAATTAAAATAAACCTTTACTTGAAACCTTGTAATATGGGTTTGAGTACCCCTTATAGTCACATGAAATAATATTCTTTTTACCGATAAAAAAAACCTTTACTTGAAAAAGAAACCCATCTACACACATCCATAATGTAGTTTTGCCTTTTAAGTTTAGATCATGTGATGGAAATGAATTTAAAGAAAACAATAACTTTGGTTGATAATTTTTTGCATAGTTGCTTGATGAACCTCAATAATTTTCATAATTAGTCATAATCGTTTTTGCTCGGGAAAGTTTTGATACCAAACAATTATTACGGTCTCACTTCCATACACTCAATGTTACAAACACAAACACACATACAAACATATACATACGTATTTATTTATCTTGATTTTTACAAACACCCAGTCCATATAAGTATTTTTCCAATTATTATGGACCCAAAACTTAGGGTTTATTAGGTGTAGCTTAGGTTTATTTCAAAATCAAGAAAAAATATCATAATCAAACTTTCCAACCATAATCAAACTTCATATCTCATTCTTAGTATTTTTTTAAAAACGACATGGTGATACATCCCAATACAATAGGATCGTAATTTATTACAAGTCGTTATGTTTGTTAATGTATAAGAAAACATAATTGATTTAATATCAATAGATTGTTCCTAATTCATCCATCAGTTTTTTTTTTTAACAAATGAAGAAGCATTTGCAGTAATAATATGTTGTCTTGGAGCCATAATGACCACAAAGAGATCCCCTAACATCAGCGGGTGGGGGATATTCTCCAATTCCATGCCTGCATCCATAGTCACAAGATCCAGCTTCTTTCTCATCACAATATTCACTGGGTAGTACTGTAGTGCATAAGCCAGGGGGTGCTCCTGTCTCAAATGCTCGACCCAAATATTCTGCATTTAGTATTGAAATTCATTGAATAATTTAAACTATAGGATAAAGCTTTTGTCATTTTACTAAACCCCGTAACCAATGGTCAGGGGCGAATGCACACGATGAGGGCACTTAGTGCCCCCACATGTAAACAAAAATTTACCTAAAAAAACTTTTTTTAAAAAAAATTGCATTTTAGTCGGAAAAAAAATTACATTTTGCCTGGTATTTTGCCCTCCTTAAAATTATATATTGACCCATAAAATTTTTTTGCCTTCCATTTTTATTTTAATATTTCCCCCTTTTGCCAAATTTCATGCGTCAATCGCTGCTAGTGGTGGTGACGGTGCAACTCAAATTTTTTAAACTATACAGCATCTTAAGCGCCACATTTCGGTCGCTCTGCTAAAAGAATCAATTATTTCTAACCAACATTAACTCTGTAAAAAATTTGAACAATTGCATACGTTGTCTGGGAACAAGATTTTAAATCCTTATTTGATGGACTAATGCACTTCTCCAAGTCCATTACTTAAATAAATAAAAAAAATTATTCTATCCAAGCATATAGTAAATGCATATACAATGGTCGCACATTTGTTAATAATTAAATAGAAGAAATAATTAGGATTTTTTATGGGAAAAGATGAACAAGTAGAATGTGTACCTGTAGTCAGAGCAACAAAAACAAACATAAAGATAAATTGCAGTAGAAACTTTCCCATCTGAAACAATTAGTGCCTTCTAATAGTTCATAATCAAATATCACTTGAAATCGCCTTTTATACAAGTGTTTTTCAAGAAAGAAATTATAGCAATTTGCTATAAAATTTTGTAATATATATAAATTTCAAGATTTTAGGAATATAATAAGAGGAACTTACCTTATCGTCGTTAACTAGAAAAGAATTAGATTTGTCAATAGGTGAAATCCATTTATTACATTAAATTTTGTGGCCTTCCAAAAGATTGGCTGTCAAGTATCACCAACAGGCCCTGTAGCATAATGACACTAATTTGATCTCTAAAAATTGATAGCAACCAACGCTATACATATATCTTATATGTACACAATATTTTAATCTATCATTTTATATAATAGATGCAGATTTTTTATGTATAAAAATGAGTTAAGAGGAAATCCTCTCATTTGTTATAACTATTAAATTAATTTTAAATGAGTAATTAAAATGCTTCTCTTTCCATTTAATCCTCCTATAGGCTATAATCCTAGTTAAAGAATCGTAATCAAGCCAACAATGTATGAAAGAATACCATTGCTATTCCATAATAAGAGTCGACTCGTATAGTGTATCAGCTTATCCATAAAAGACTCAAGACCGATGCATAATTCAACTATACCAAAGATTTCAATACAAATTCATGCATCACAGCGGAAAATAATCCTCAATTTCTTCACTTATCGTAAATCTATCATAGAACAGGAGAGCAAGAGTTTGTAAGAAGTGCATAATTTTTTGTAAGAAGTGCATAATTTTTTATGCATCACTATGAGGATGTACAAGGATTCTATATATGGTTACGCCTACTTCAGTATGTTGCTCTTTCTACTCATCCAATTCATCGTGTGATATTTCCTCTTCAGCCAGTTCAAACTCATCAACCTCTTTAAAATATGCTCTCTGCTGTTCAATAAAACCTACTGGCAAGCAGATTTTGTCACCCTTTTTTGCCCGAGGGCATTGCTTCTGCAAATTAATTTGTTTTGAACATTAGAAAGCGCACAGAAAATTATCACACAGGAAGCACACACAATACTGAATTTTGGCAAAAGACGGTAATTGATGAGAATGCTCTCATAATAGTATTCATGATCTCTCCACTAAGTTCATATGCTGCAAGAATAATTATGCCAATTCTCCACTCTCCATGGATAATATGTCATTCTCTGAATCCGCTGATCCATGCAAACGAGACTCTACAATATCCGATCCTTGGCTAGCAAAGACTTCACACGGGAAAAAGACAAATTAATCCAAGTACATTGCACAGTTCCATTCACACTAAAGTAGAATAGGGGTATTACAGTATACTTCTTACTTATGCTTAGTTTAATCGGAAGAAACATGCTCATGCTTAAATATTGGAACTAGAACCATTTTCTGTTGAGGAAAGAGAGAACCATGCAAACCTTTTTAAATTTTGGATGGGCAATAGCCCGTGACTTTGATGACTTCACATCTCCAGCTTCACCAAAATCATTCCTAAATGAAAGAAGGATATCAACAAGAGTGAAGACTGAAGAATAACGAACTTACCTTGAAACACAAACAAATTGGTGCGAAAAAAGAAGGTACCTATTGTGGGACATGAAATCACATTTCCCTATGATAAGAAACCTGTGGCTTAAGTGCTTAACACACATAACAGAGCATGACATGAAGATATAATATGCTCTCATAGATTTGCGACATAGGGCAAATGTTAAATCAGGTAAGCATCCAAACATACTTAAACTTTGCAAAAATTGACTGCGCCTATGAAAAGTAGGGAGTGCGTACATTCATGTGTCTGTGCATATGTGGAAGACATACATACAATATTTTTTGGGTCCTTGTCAGAAGGGGGAAGCTAGAGGCCACAGCATCTTGTTTTCTCTTTACAGTTTTTCTCCTTGCAGGTAGGCAATTTACCGCCACAGCTGCAGATGACCCCTCGACCATGTTAGGTGGAGGGAGAATGGCCTTCCCTTTCTCCCTTGTTTTATCATGTGAGTAGCCAGAACGATTGAGAGACTTCAGTTTCTCATTTGTTTTCTCAACTAGAAAGTCATTAGAATTGTGGGTTGCCTTTGCGACCGCTTTTCTCCTCTCAACATATGAGCCTGGGAGATCAAGAATCACTTTTCCTTCATTCTTTTTTTTATCAAATGAGTAGTTTGAAGGGTCGGAAATGCCCTTCCCTAGCTCCTCCATTTTCTCCTTTGAGCAACCAAAATAATTCAGATTTACATTCCCATTCTCTAATTTCTCATGTGAGCAGCTATAAGGATTGAGAATTCCCTTTCTAAAACCTTTGACTTTCTCAAAAGGCCCACTAAAGAGACTAAGATTTTCCACATCATTTTCCATTATCTTCTCAAGTGAAGAACAATGTTTTCCAATTTTCCGAGGAGGTGTGAAACTGAACTGTACGGCAATGCCCTTCCCTTTGTCTTTCTTCTTGGCTATAGGAGTGGAAATACCTTTCATGGCAGAAGCCTTTCTTTCATTCTTAAATTTATCAGTTGTCTGTCTCCGATCATATACAATATCCTTACTTCCCATGTCACCTTCAGCAAGCATCGAGATATACATAAATTCTTCAACATTTGGAATCATAGTACAAGTTCTACCCAAAATTCACCAATACCCATATCTAACTAAAATTAAAAGTAAAGCAAAAATGTAAAATCCGGACAAATCACAGGGAATAATGAAGGTCAGCTAGACAGCTACTGTACTTAACCATTGTTTTTTTCACTTATTAAACTAAATATATAAGCATAACCAATCTCTAACACAAATTTGAACCCAAATGATTGAATTCCTTGAAATTTCAGAAAATCATTCCATTACAGACATAACAAGAGCACGATCCAGTCAACATTCAACAACTAGCAAGTAAATCACAAATCAAGCAACAAAAAAATCACGCCCCGAATTGCAGTCGTAAATTACATTAAATAGACATAAAAAGCAGATAATTACCATTACAAGTAATTGAAGTAGCAGGAAACTTGGGGTTTTGGAATCGCGCGGTTCTCGAAGTCATGGCATGGGCATTGTTGACGTTGGACGACCCGATGCTAGCACTAGCATCAGACCCGGTACCAACTCCATTCAAAGAGGACGACGAATCGGAGCCAACCTTCTGGCCTCCGAAACTAGAATTGGGCTTCAAAATCGAAATGGGGGGTTTCAAATTTGCACTGGAATTGGAACCGGAGTAAGAGACGAGTTTGCGGAGGGTGGACGTGGGGATGAGATTGTACGCGTTCGTAATGTCAGATAAGGGTTTTCTCTTGCGAATCTCCATACTTCCGTGCAAGATTGAACTGGGTTCTCAATAAGGTACTCTGAAAAAATGAGGGGAACTCAAAGGAGGAGGAGATTTACAGTCTTGTGGAGGAATATGGCGGGAAAATTGGTTGAGACCTGGAAGGGAAAGGCAAGTAAAACGGAATGTCCATGAAACTAGTTTCTCTTTATACGGCACCATCCATGTCATGTGTGAATGGTGATATGTAGAAGAAAATTTAAGGTTCATACTTAAAACAAATTATATACCTTTTCTCAAAAATAAAAATAAACAAATTATACACATTTTTGTATCATATTAGCATGTAAAATGAAAGATGTGACATTGTCCGTGTTTCAACTAAATCGAAAAATGTGATTTGATTAAGGAACCAAAAAATTCATGCAGAGGGTTTCTTGAACGTTCTTTGTAAGGTCATCGTTATTTAATTTGTTATGTATCAAATACTTATACATATGTGAGTATGAATTAAGTAATATCACATACTGATTAACAGTTTAACTATGTCAGTTATTACAGCATTTACAAAACCCTGTCATAATATACATCACGTGTACATAAGAACAACCTAAAGAAGTTCATCTCCTAATCAGTGGTTCAGCTCGCAGCAGAAATCGACTCATAATCCCGTCCTCTCACGTCTATAAGTCCCTACAGAAACAATCACACAACATGAGTAGTGATAATCAACCATCTCCGTTCTATATCAATAAGAAATACATAGTACGATAAATATCATCGTAAATCTCAACTGTGTTTGTTATGTATCATGCATCACCAAATGCAAATATGTCATGGCATGTCTCATTCATCATCCTGTTATAACGACGCACATATGATATTGCTTTTCCACTCAATATGTCAGTGGAACCTCCTCACATTTTCATATTAGCATCATATATCATATATACAGCTCACATGTTATAACAGTCCAAAGCATATACTCAATAAGAGCATACCTCCCATGCCAACGCATATAATCAACAAGAGCATAACTCTCGTGGCATCAACCTCAATAACATGAATGTATACCAACATGAATGTGTACTCATATGATTCCAACAATCATATAATGTAATCTCAACATATAGAAGTAATATCACATCAATCAGCGTTCAGTACTCGTACGTCAATACATACCTGTCGTGCGACACAAAATATATAAATTCAAGCGTCAATGTTTAATCGCATCGGTGTCCCATCCCCTGTGATGATGCTACATGAAAATCAACAATATACAATCTCATAAACCATTTAATTAGACAACTACCAAGAAAATACCACATTTTCATAATCTTGATCTTGCGATTGATGTATCAATCCCAGTGATCGATCGCTCCAACTAATTAACCCTAGCGATCGATCGGTATTTGGTAGCGATCGATCGGTATTTGGTAGCGATCGATCGGTATTAAAGTCTGATTTTCATAAAATGCTACGGCCTTCTAGCGATCGATCTGTATTCTTCTAGCGATTGATCGCTATATCTCGCGATCGATCGATCACATGCAGTGATCGATCGCTACAAGCATAAACCGCCTTAAACTTTTCCCTGTCTCATCGATCGATCGGCACGATGCTAGCGATCGATCGCTAGACAGCAACAGTTTCAGAACATGGTGATTTCATATCTATCCTTTTGGTGCTTCTCATACACCTCAAGTTCTATCATCCAAACTTGGTACATGCAAACTCTAGCAGGGAATTTTAGTTTTGATGGTACGTTGAAGCTACGGCCATGAACTCATTCATAGCTGGCCTCCCCAGGACGACATTGTAGGAAGGTGGGGCATCCACCACTAAAATGGTAATCATCCTGGTTTTTCTGACGTCGTTTGACCCAATAGTCATGGGTAAGATAACTTGCCCGATAGGGTACACCGTATGTCCGGCAAAATCAAATAATGATGTTTCCACTGACTCCAATAGTTTATGGCCTCCTAGATCCATCTGACCAAAGGCATACTGGAAAAGTATATTGAATGAGCTCCATGAATCTACAAATACCCGAGCAATGTCGTAATTCGAGATGGTGGCTCGGATGACTAGAGCATCGTTATGGGGAGTCTGGATGCCTTCAAGATCCATAAGCCCGAAATTGATAATTGGTCCCTTATGATGACCAATAGACTTAGTGACGATATAACTTGTAAAACCTCGCTACCTTAAGTGTGGATTTAAGTGCATTAAGATAGCTAAACATGCAATCATCAGAGTATAAGGGGTTCATTGTGATGCATCGAGCTCAAGGATTACAGTGCCAAAATAAAACTTCCAAAAGGAATTAGTTACATTCCCACAAAATGAATGTAAAGGCTATAGATTTACTCTACGCTGTGTAGAAACTATACAAAAGAATTCATGTCCTGCTATACCAGTAGCACTCCTCACACAGCTCAGTGCATCAACCATGTCCTTAGCCCTCCATGCCAAAAGCTCCTACAGGAACAACCCCAAACCATGAGCATATAATGAACCATATTCACAACAATATGATTATAATGTATAAATGCATAAATTGTAATACAAAGCACTTCATGTATCCAATGCATTTAAAACGCTCACTTTTGGTTGTCCCTATACCACAACTTATATTCATAATCATCAGATTATAATACAGTTCCATAAATGTCATGACATATATCCGTTCCATCAATACCAATAACCAATCATAGTCTTGTTATAACAGTGTATTTTAATGCACCTCGCTTTGTCATGACCGCGGCACTAATACCCCTCGCTTTGACATATCAACGGTATTAAATAACATCGCTTTAAGATGACAGTGGTATTTACCATCGCTTCGACATATTAGCGGCAAATATTCTATCATTGCTACTATATGATAGCGGCAAATATTCTATCATCGCTTCAAATGACAGCGACAAAGCATTAAAATCATCACTCGAATATAACAACGACTATCCATGATATGCACCAAGCATCCAATATATATATGCAACCACAATGCATAATCCAAAATGTACAAATACATTTTACCGTCCGATGCCCGTACGTCTCTCTACGTACCTTTCCAAAATATGGGATGTTGCAGGACTTTATCCCCTCCGTTGTGTTGCCACCTGGGAAGGCTCTACACAATTGCACAATTCAATATTAGAAGCCATATAATAGTCCATCACCAAAAACCCCAACCAATTAATCATAATGGGCCGATAAAAGCTCCCCGAAACTCAAAGGAGAACCCAAAATATACATTCAGCAAAATCAGTTTACCGATCGATCGGTCACCATTACCGATCGATCGGTAAAAACCCATAATTTTGATTTTTGCTACGACATTTCACCGATCGATCTGTCGGAGCCATCGATCGATAGCTAGCCACCACCGATCGATCGGTTGTTCCTACCGATCGATCGGTAAATACACAAAGATTTACCCATCGCTACGCATTTGCACCGATCGATCGGTACAACGATACCGATCGATCGATAGCTGTACATTTCCGAAAAAACACCATTTTTGCGCATAAAATCCATGCCTTAACCATATACACCACAACCCGTCAATATACTTCAACCCAACACATTTAAAACTCCATAGACCACCATTGTGCACAAAAAACTCAACTCAACAACAAAATCAACACATTCCAAAACCAACCCATTTTCTCCCAAAACCATAAACCAAAAAATGAACAATACATGCTCAACCCCTAGCAAGGAAGCTTACCACTTGAGCTTCAAAATCTAGCAAGAAATCAAGCCACCAAAGTTTTAAAATCTCTTCCTTCTTCTCTTGGTTTGAGCCGATAAGAGAGGGTTTGGGGAATAGGATTGTGAGTGTGTAGAAAGAGTGGTGGGGAATAAGGGGTAAGGAGTGAGGTAAGAAAAGTGTGGGGATCAAATTAAAATGATGCCCATGAATTTAGCATGATATATTAAAATACCTCAACTTGATATTTTAAAGCATTTACTCCATAAAATGCACCATAATAAATATTAACATGCTTTTTCTACATCACTATAACAATGCCCAATATATATCATGCCAAATTACACCATTCCCCACAATGCACCCTGAAATGTATTACCAGGTTATGCCCACCGCATAACTATACATTTCCCATCCTCAATAAATAATAATGATACCAAATTATCCTCAAAATCATAATTATGGACATGAAACACATGATTAATTTCAGGGGTATCACATAACTCTCCCTTCTGCTATTAGCCTTCCTCGAATGATTCCAATCTCCATCCGTGGGACCATCGGATATCATGTTAATAACTCCTCGAAAATGGAAGTTTTCTCGTGATGGGACCCTTTCCTGAGATGCATGATGAAAGTATGGGGCCTGGGCCGGGTTGGGTCCCTGACCATTGTCTGGAGGAGCTTGTGGCCCGACACAAGGAACCATCCCCGCTACGCCGCCTATCCTAGGGCACGAACGAACTGGGGCAAGGGGCCTAGGAAAACCTTGCGAATATTCTCTCTCTTTTCTTTTGAGTGTATTGCAATCATTGGTGTCATGTGTGATATTCTGATGGAAAGTGCAAAACTTTCCCAAGTTTTGTGAAGACCAGTACCTTGCTCTTTGTGATGATTGATAATCTTCACAAATATTCACTGGTTGCTCTTTCACCATCTTTAAAGTTTTAAAGGCGTGAATTGAGAAAATCGACCCAACTGATCAGCCTTATCTCCCAGTCGCTTATCCCCTGCCCGATTCACTTTCTCCACCCCTCGTCCGACTTCTTTAGAATCACATTGTTTCTGTCTTTGAGCTTCTTCTACATTAACATATTTCTCCGCTCTAGACACTAACTCATCGAAATTTGCGGGTGGTTTTTTGATTAAAGATCGGAATAATTCCCTTCCTCGCAATCCTTGAACAAATGCACTGACAAGAATCTCTGTTGAGCAGTGATGGACTTCTAGAGATGCAGTATTAAACTTCTTGATATAATTACGAAGAGTCTCACATTCCCCTTGTTTCAAATCAAAGAGACTTTAAGGAAGTCTTCTTGTGTTTTTTGCTGCTGGAAAACTGATGTACAAATAAAGTACTGAACTCGTCAAAAGAGGTTATAGAATCAGGTTTAAGCTGATTGAACCAATGTTGGGTGGACTTAACGAGAGTGCTGGGAAATACTTTGCATTTGAGTTGATACGAATAACAATGCAACATGGAAGCATTCTCAAAGCGCCCCAAATGTTCTTCAGGATCAGAACTACCATCATATTCCCTCACGCTAGGGAATCGAAAGTTGCTAGGCATGGCTTCTTCCACAATATCAAGAGAAAAATGCATATTTTTTTGCTAGGTGAAGGCTTAATCAGTTCTTCCTTCATCTAATGGATTTTTTCTCTTAGTTCATCAATTTGATTATTTAAAGGTGGAGCAAGGGATCTTGGTTGCGTGAGGTGGCATCATGATTCGTAGCTGCTCCTTTCAGAAGATCCTCATGACTTATGTTTACCCGGGGGCAAATACGATCCACCACTTGTTCAACAGTAGCAATAATCAAATGATTCAGCTGTTCCCATGATAATGCTCCCACCGTTGGGACATCTGGTGGGGGTTGCTCCCGACGAACGCTTGAAGATTCTTCATGTTCTTGATTGTTATTTGGTCGTGTTCTTTGCGTATTCACCAATGCTATTTCTTTTTGTATACAAAATGATAATTAAATTTAGGACTCCGAATATAGACTTTGACAATTAATTTATCCTCAAATAAAAGTAAGATGATACAAACAGCAATTTCTCATTTGTAAGCAAAATCTAACCATAAAAAATATTGTGTAATGTAATTTTTTTGCATCGTTAAGTTTAGATAAACAATTGCTAATTTCAAAATATTCCAATAACATTTTTATTTTATATTCTTATGCATACACAAAACGTATTTTATTCACTATTGTTATTTTATCACACTTTTTTTTTTATATTTCTTCTACATTATCTATAGATAAAGATCCTATACTAAAAAAAATTGAAAATTTATAGTTACATTGATAAAACCGTGCCTTCACTTTAGAAATAAAATTATGACAAAATCACAGTAACAAAATTTTTAAGTTTATTCATTTTTTTATATATATCGTAATTCGTTTTTAAATTTTCTAATTATTTAATTTTATTATTATCATCAATAATATTTAAATTTAATATCTTATATTTGATCATGATTTTGAAATATAATTTTTTTAATTTTTGATTTTTGTTTTGTCTTCGTTTTTTATAGGCTTTTTTTAAAAAATAATTCAGAAAAAAAAATTTTCACAAATACATCAAATTGTATGAGATTGCAAATATAACTTAAACCGCCCTCACCGAGGGCGATTACTCGCTTACTTAGTAGCCGCTTTCGGCGAAGGCGGCTACTCTCTTTGTTAGTAGTCGCCCTCGCTGAGGGCGGCTACTCACTTGTTAGTAGCCGCCTTCAGCGAAGGCGGCTGCTCCCTTAATTAGTAGCCGCCCTCAGCGAGGGCGGCTACTCGTTGGTTAGGAGCCGCCGCCTACATAGGCGGCTCCTAACTTGACCCGCGTTTACCGCTTGTCGCATGCTCTTTATGTCTATTCGTAGTGTTTGTCCGTTGTCGCGTGCTTCTTTATGTTTCGTCGTAGCATATATAGTCAACTTATATGTCACTTCATATCAATTTTATCGTGTATCTGACAAAAAAATTAATCATATTATATATTATATATAATATAAAATATTTGTAAATATTATACCCGTGAACTTTAACTTTTACGAAAATTGATATCTGAAAATGTGTATAAATAACGTGAAGATAAAATATTTTCGACACCAGAATCCTTCAACAAATTTGCTCTTTCAATATTTTCGGTACATCAAAGTTTGAATCAAAATATTTCTTAGTTTGTTCAAAATGGATTCGATTTCCGTACTGCTATATTTTGGTGGTAATATTATTATTGGAAACGGATCGGTTGAATATAGCATTCCACCAGTTAGACCGATTAGAATTTCACGTTCTATTATTTTATTTGATTTGATTCAACTAGCACATAGAAAGTTAAACATTGACCCAACGATGTTTAATATCAAATTGTCAACCAAATATTCATTAATGGAGAAATCGTCTTGGAATGAAATATCAATCAATATTGTAGATGATGATGTTCTACAATTTATAATGGAATATCCAAATATGCAGATGTTGCATTTGTACGTCGATTTAGAGGCAAGTAATCATGATTTTGGTCTTGAAGGGCCAGAATCAACTCTTCCATATGTCACTGAAGGATTGAGCAATATGGTGGTCCATGATCAACCTTCTACTTCGAGCGGTCGAGATGTTGAGCAACAACAAAATTATCCTTATTTCGAGCAAAGAAGTGGACCTTGGGATCAATATATAACCGGATCTTCTGAAGAAAATCCTATATATTGGCCAAACACAGCAGAAGTTTGGGGATTACGAGAAGAAATTACACCAATTCATAATGTATTTGATCCTGATGTTGGTGGTTCGGAGCATACAATTATGTTGGCAGCAACTGACGCACCAGCCACACATGACGTACACGGAGATAGTCATCGAGTTGTTTACATGAGTGATAGTGAACCCGATAATTCATTGAGTGATTCTGGAGAACACGGTACTGAGGCTTATGAGATGAATGATGAAGACGATGTTAATGTCCATGCATGTCCCGGTGAAGAGACAACATCCCGCGAACCCCCTTATGGTCCGAGACATATGCAAGATGCACCATTTTTGTCAAGCACGATTGAAATGCCACCATTTTTTAATGCGGTCAACGAAGAGCAGGTTCCTGATTCGATTGATGTACCTTCTGGATCGCGAACTCGATATTACAACCCGGAGGTCGGAGAGCTGTCCTTGAACATGATTTTCAAGGATAAGAAAGATCTGATTGCATCTGTGAAAGATTACTCTGTTAGAGTTGTCAGGCGTGAGTATTGTGTTGTGGACTGCACACGTACTCTGTGGAAATTACGATGCAAAAAGACTTCTCCTACCGTAAGGTGTAAATGGGGTCTTCGAGCGTCTTTGAAGCCCAAAATGGGTTTTTGGAAATTAACGAAGTATGGTGGTCCTCACACATGTATCTCGAGTAATGTTGGGATAGACCACCACAACTTGGACAGTAATAGGGTGGCAAATACATTGTTAGGGATTGTACGATGTGATCCTTCGTACGAGATTAAGTATGTACGAGAGAATGTTAAAGATAATATGGCTATGATATCTCGTATACGAAGACATGGAGAAGTTTGCAACGTGCGGTGGAAAATGTTTACGGTACATGGGAGAGCTCCGTGCGTCTACTTCCGAAATACATGGGTGCCTTGTCAAAGTATAATACTGGAACAATTGTGGAGTGGAGGCATTTAAGATCTAACAATCGAGCGGTGAATACAATGAATTATGTATTTTGGGCTTTCAAGCCATGCATAGATGGGTTTCAACACTGTCGCAGAATCATTAGTGTTGATGGTACTCATTTGTACACAAAGTATAAGCATAAAATGTTGATCGTCGTCACTCTGGATGCCAACAATCAGATATTACCATTAGCGTTCGGGATTGTTGATGAAGAAACATACGACTCATGGAAATGGTTCTTGGAGAATATCGGCCGACATGTTATACGTGCTGCAACAGGTGTATGTCTTATTTCAGATAGGCATAAGGGAATTGTGCGCGCAGTTGAGGATCTACCACTTTTTCAACCTCCAAATGGTGTGCACCGTCTTTGTCTACGACATGTGTGCTCCAATTTGAATTCAAAGTTTAAAAATATCCATTTGAAAGATCTATGCTGGGAAGCAGGCACACAACATCAGAATTGTAAGTTTGATGCCACAATGGAGGCAATCAAAAACAAAAATATTCTGGCATATAGAGCAACAGGAACATTATTAGGGACAACCAAAGTTTTTAGTTGTATGTCAGGATTCAGACATTTTATCCTACTCCATGCCCAAATCTGCCAATAACCATGAAAATATTTTAAAAAAATGGATAAGGTATTATTAGTAAGAGAAAAATATTACATACCTGCAAATATACAAAGGGCCAGTGATAGTGCATTTTCCTATCGTTGATGCATTGCACATTTCACGGTATAAGAAAGCCAATACTGCACTGCCCCAACTATATGTGTTCACCTCTTCCAAATCTTCAAGTAGCTGCAAATACATGAGTTTTACAGCGCTACTATTATAATCTGGAAGCAAAATTCCACCTATAATCATCAAAGCTATACACCGAGTGTATTTTATCACATCCATCTCTGAGCTCATATCAGAGATACGATTAGCTCGGCAATGATCGTCTAGAGCAGTCATTCTTAGGTTACCGCCTTTAAATTATGCTTCGGGAGGCTCAAATCCCAGTAACTCAAGACATGTTTCTTGCCATTCTTTCACACGTTGTGAATCATCTATCCCAGTTACTGCTTGACCATCAACTTTCAGACCCCAAATTATTGAAATATCTTGTAACGTAATGGTAGCTTCACCAAATCTAAAATGAAATGTATGGGTCTCAGGCTGCCATCGCTCAACAAGAGCGGTAATCAAATGATTATCGTACATACAGTAACCAGATTGCAAAACACCGTAAAATCCCATATCAATGATATGCCTCCAAACGCGATCGTGTATCACGTTCTCATTATACAATCCCCAGATAAGGTTATCTGTACGCTTCACCTTTAGAATATTATCAATATTATCAGTACAAACAGCACTGGAGATATGCGTAGATTGTAGATATAATATAGTTGAATCTTCGGGACCTCGATTTAATGTCATCCTAAAATTAATAAAAAACATTAACACACATATCAATCATTAATATTATCATTTATAATATTAATAAATAAAAATATATTATACGTACATATTTAAAAACATAATGAATTGTTTAATTGATTTAAAAATAAATTATATAATAAAAAAACATACGAAACAATTTTAATATTTCTAATAATCAACTCACCTTCAAATATAATGTAGGTATCAATTAACCTTCAATAATGTGATGAAATAATTTAATTTTGACGACAAGAGAAGAAATGAATTGAATACTTTATTTCTGGCGAGAAGAGATTCGAATGAATTAAGAGAAGGGACAAAAGTCACCAGCTGTAGAGCAAAAATTTTATGTTATAAATTATTTTAAAGCTTTGGATCGAATTTATAGATGAATTTTGTGTTAAAAGGCGTGCTTTAATGGAGCTGGTTGTAGGTGGTTGGCGGTGGTTGGGGGATGACACCGCCCATCGTATTAAACCGCCCACCTATTTTGCCCACCGTATTGAGTAGCCGCCCACACGTTGGGCGGCTACTGCTTGTTCAGCTGCCGCCCACTCGCTGGGCGGTTTAAGATAGTTTTGCAACCCATTTTATTTTGATGTATTTGTGAAAATTACTTTTTTTCTCAGAGTATTTTTTTAAAAAAACCTTTTTTATATATGTTTGAAGGTCCGAATATCTATCAAATGCCAACTGTAAGTCAAACAAGGTTGGTTTGAATTTGTTTTATTTTATTTTATTTTTAAATTTGTACTTTTTCCTTAAACACTGCATAATACCCCACGAAATCCACTACATGTTTGCCACGGAAGTCTCAATTAAACGGACTCGTGTTTTACCCATTATACCCTTCACATCCTTGTAAATCACCTAAACACCACCCCCGATTCCCAATAAATCCGCCCTACCGCCACCTCCAATTTCTTCATTTTCTAGCAATTTAATTTTCCACCGCACTTTCTCTTCTGCTCCCCATTTTCAGGAACTGGCTTTATCTCAGGAAACTCTGGAGGAATCCTTCAACAAAGGGGTGGTGACCGCCCTGTATGACGCCTTAAAGTGCCTCGACGCCGGGAAAATCCAGGAAATCCTCGCCGCAGATCTCGAGTGGTGGTTCCACGGTCCGCCGTCTCACCAGTTTTTGATGCGCGTACTCACCGGAGAAAAGGAATCTCACTTCCGTTTCGTTCCCCACAGCATCTCCGCCTTTGGCCACGTCGTCCTCGCCGAAGGATTCGACCAGTCCCTATCAATAGCTTGGGTCCACGCCTGGACGGTTACTGATGGGATAATTACCCAGGTTAGGGAGTATTTCAACACATCCCTCACCGTCACGCGTTTTGGAAAATCCGATTTCGGCATTGCTTCGCTTCACTGCCCTTCCGTTTGGGTGAGTAGCCTTCCGGGTCGGGTCGGGAAATCCGTGCCCGGTCTCGTGCTTGCCATCTGAAGATAGTTTCGATTCTAGGGTTTGATCACGTGTGTTTTAGGAGTCTTATATTATTGTGGAATAAATAAGTGATCGAATCAAGTGTTTGTGTTCCTATGGGCTGAGATCTGAGATTGGGCGGCTGCGATTTGGATTTGTTTGCGGGGCTCTGCTCAGCTACTTCAGTTCTTAATTAGTGTTGCTTCTAGTGTTTAGAGGAAAACCAATCGGTGATGATGATTTGGAGATCCTATATCGTTGATTTCTTTGCGTCTGGTCTTGTCTGTTTTGTGTGTGATGTTCGATTATCAATAAAACGCCATTTATTCCAAATTGCCAAATTTTTATTTGTTCATAATACAAATCTCAAATCGAAGCACCCATTTTAGTAATTAAATTCATACGTTTAACGATTTGATTCTAAATATGAGATCTTTTCATATAAAATATATGATTGTTTATACTGAAATCGAGTAAGGAAAAAAAACAAAGTTATTCATCATAAAAAGGAAATGGCGACTCGTCCTAATCATGCTGGCTTGTCACTTTTCATCTAATACGTTGGAAAACTTATCATTTCAATATTTAATGGTTTTGAAAATCAACCCTTTACAACTTAATACGAAATGATTTGGTATTTTATCCACGTATAATGTAGTCGGAGCAATTATTATATGATTGAAGCAGTCAAATGATATGATCTGGTGGTTATCCACGTACGAGTATTTGAATGTAGGTATCTTCTCCCAATCAAAGTTTGAGTGGTAAGTAGCGTATCAAAATTTAATTGCTCTACTTTACGGAAGTACTAACTACTAAGTCTCTTTTAAGATTTTTAATTATTATTTTAGGCAACTTAATACAATTGTTGTGGAAAATGAGAGAGATGATACTCGAACCTAAGACCTCGAACTCTCTATGTCAGTTGGGCACCTTCGGCGTTTCTTTTCAGATTTAGGTTTTCCAATTGAAAGCTAGTTCGATTTCTTATAGGCTTGTCTCCTTATGTTTTTATTTAGAAAACGTACAACAGTTTTATCCCATACTCAAAAGTTTCAAAATTAACTATTCTAAATGATTTTTTTAAATAATACATTATATTGTAGATATACTCAAGATAATTAGATTATAATATAATGAACATATTTATAAATAAATCTATATGAGCGAAATGATAAATAAAAGACAATTTTAATATGAAAAGATGTGGACACGATATTGATATGGAGATACCGGCGTTGCCAATTCAACGAAGGTTGTTAGTTGTTGATTTATTTTGCGTTTTTCTCCCGTGATCTCTTATTTTAAAATACAAATGATAAATAGCATTGCCCTATAAATTATAAGAATGCGTTTGAGAAGATGGATTTGGATTTGAAGGGTAAAGAATTGTCGTCTAATCTAAAAGCCCGAGCTTATCGAGAGATTGGACAATTTAAAATTTATTTTTTAACATTTCACTCACTTGTGGGCCGATTTGTTCCTCTCTTTTTTTGGATGCTCATCAAGTGAATATTTAATGTGGATGGAATTGTTGTTTGTGAGTTTTGAACTCAGGACCTTGGCGTTAGCCAGATGTTCTGATACTATAAAGAATTGCCGTCTCATCTAAAAGCCCGAGCTTATAAAGAGATTGGACAATTTATTATTTATTCTCTAACAAAGGGGACTTCAAATTAATGTATTTGAAATTCTAATTTTATGAAATTCTTTGTTTGGATGTAAACTGCATTTTAAATCCAACCTCAAAAAATTTGAATTAAAACATCGATAAGATTGCTTTTATCACCATTGGCCAGCTCGTAGTCGGAGAGATTATTCATACTCACGCACTTCCACATTGGATCAACTTTTACTCTCATGCTAAACAGAATGATCTCACTGCTGTCTCCACAGCCTGTATGGTCATTGCTCAAGGTGGCGGATGGCGAGTGGCTTAGCATTGACATTTTTTCCTCGGATTTGACGGAAGGGAAAGTAACAACGCTTTCAGATCTGATAAAGAAAATGAGAGAGAATTTGAAATGACATGGTTGTTCAATGAATTTCAAATCCCCTTAAACTACGTGAACTGCGATTTGAAATGGAATCAGCCTTAATTAATTTTTTTTTATTCAAACATGGCCGTAGATTTGGGCAGCGGATTTGAAATACAAATCACTCATCCCAAACGCAGCCCAAGTGTTTCTGTGAATTTTGAATATAGAGGATTTTCAATTTTGTGATTATGTATATTGTATGGGGCGCCCTCTTATTTGTAAATAGGGCCCCTTCTGTGCAACCCTTATATAAAAGTTACCCCAATAGAATCCATATTATACAACATTATTTCTTGACGTCTATTTCTAATAAAATAATAAGTATATTAAAACTTTTCTTAAAGGAATGCACATCCAAATATAATAATGGTCATTTTGGGGTATAATAGCTATAATAATTACACTTCATATGGACCGAAATGAACAATACACATATCCTGACCACTTTAACAATAAATGACAATGAACACAAACATTATATGTGTATTTTGTATCTGATTTTGTGTTATTACATTATTCATGATAGATTAAAAATGTAAATAACGATATTGATGATGATATAATAGTAACTTAAAATTGTTTTTGGTATGATTGATAAGAGTGCTATTGATTACAGCCCACACATAAAAAAAACAATGTAATTAATCTTATTACAGAAATTATCTATGTCTATCAATTTTTATTCTTATAATAAACATCTACACCTTTCAATTATCACATGTAATGTACACATTAAATTTTATAAAAAGATATGCAAATGAAATTAAATAAGTACATAAATTATAAATAAAATCTTATAATAATAGTTTTTCCCCATATCATGCCCAACAACCCCTACTTATGTGAGAGAAATTCGAAATCAATCTTCTTATGTGATATAGAAAAAGTGATCTTTAATTTGTGCAAGTCATATGGGAACACATTCGACACTCCATTAGAGCCATACATGTTCCTATGTTTCTTCTTTTCTTTGAGAGAAATGGAACCTTTTATGAATATATCGGCATCTATTCCCAATATGGCCAAATGGGAAATATCAGATAGAGTATATTAATACTTGACAATAGATTGGAATCATTTCTATGTCATCATTTTTTGGAAGTTCGGATGATGTGAACAATTTTAATTATTAGGTATATTTCAATTATTTTTTAAAAAAATAAACAACTACATATGGATTTTTTTAAAATAAGAAGAGTAGATATCGTATAGTACTTAGTGATGGGAATGGGGCCGGCATAGACCCATACCCGTATTAAATCCGTCCATCGGGGGGTCTGGACCCGCTTCTAACGGGTTTTGAAGTGGAGCGGCACAAGTCCCGTATGTGGCCAAACCTTCCCCGGACCCGCCCCGTTTTATGTATTTTTTAAATTTAATATCGAATATACATTTAACTTCTTTGGCTGAATCATAACATTATATTATTTAATTTTATATCAAAATTCAGTTGTTGATATTAAAGAAGTTGGATATTTGAAGAGAATGAGAGGAAATTAATAAAGATCTGATAACTTACAAAGGTTTTACAATGTTTATTATAAATATTTATTAGAGAAAAACATAAATCAATTATGAAATTCAATTTTGGCTTCAAAAATTGATTTCTAGGTAATAAAAGAAATAAAAAATATCAAGCGGGGCATACAGGCAGGTCGCTTGGCCAAATCAGTCACAATCTGACCCATTGCCATCCCAAATAGTACTTATTGACTAAGTGAGAATATATATAAGAAAGGGCATGGATATTCGAATATATATATTATAGCAATATTTTATGAGGTCGTGAACTTTCGAATATAGTGTAATGTGCGGCATATATTTTCTGAGACGGTGACATCAATCATTGTCTAGTGGTGAGCATCTTTTCAATATCGTTTCCATCCACTTTGTTCATATGGAAGTTTCATTTGATGCCCGTGTTCATACGGCAGGATAGGTGTTCATATGGCAGGATAGAGAAAAGCAGTCTATTATTACAAAACTCAGGAGTGGATTCTGATTTCTGTAGCGGGATTGGTAGCATGCTTAGAAAAAGAAACGACATCTTGCAATATATATTTTTATAAATTTTTTTATAATAAAAAAACGAACATATGTAGTAAGTTACGTTCCCAATAACACCATCCTTAATAACGGCATAAAAAAACCAGAAGTTTGCGATTGTCTAGCAAAAAAAAGAAAAAAGTTTCATTTTACTACTAATAATATATTTCTCATCCGTCTTTATGAATTATTAGATAATAGACTGTGACAATTGATAAGAAAGGGGAAATGAGATGCTAGTATATGTGCACTATCCCAACAATAGATCTAATGATCAAGAATTGATTTGGGTACATGTGGCCCACATATTTGTGTGGATCTCACATACCCAAAACAATTCTTTGTCCTTAGATCTAGTATTGGGGTAGTGTACATATACTAGCAAGGAATAACCCATAAGAAACGTGTCGCAAAATTCTACCTTTCCTTTTATTTCCTCGATTTTTGGGAAAAAAATTAGGTCTTGATTTGAGGTGTCTTGCTAAATTAGAATACTATATTTTATAAAAAAAATGAAAACTAAACCTCAATGATTTGTTACTGAATTATAAAATCTATAAGGTAGAGTTCAACGCTCAAAAAAATTCATTCACAGCGGAAAATAAAACTTCGTTACATAGGATCGACTCTTTTCGTCTTAAGAATTAAGACTGCTGATTTTAATAATGAATGATTTCCTTGTATAACAATTGTTTATTATTTTTTATTATATAAAATTGTAAGTATTACACAATAAGCATCATATAAAATAGTTCATATATTTTTGCCTAACGATTTCAGTCGTGGATGGAACCTCAAACTTGTCTTTTAGCAAACAAAAACGTGTCATAATTTTCCATTATTTGACTCGCCTTTCTATCTAATGCACACAATGAAATGGATTACTCAGAAATATTGGGCACTAGATGACGAGTCCATTGTGGTCACTGGGCAACCATTTTGCACCTTGGTCAATTAAGAACGGGTAGTATCATAAAACCTATCGATTATGGTTAGCGCCTAATATTTGCATGTCACAAACAACTAAATATAAGTTATAGCACCTACAAGAATCTTCGGTTATAGCTCCTAACATTTACATATCACAAATGCCTAAATGCCTAAGTATTATTTATAGCACCTACAAATGTGTTCAATAGGCTTATGTTGGGGGTGCGATTGACCAATGGATTAACACACCCAACAATCCAGTGGTCATGCTACCCTGATAATGCTCTTCGGGATAGAATCAAATAAACCGTTTAATAGATAGCAGAATGTATAAATTTGTAATAATTTAGTAGCATCACTTCAAGAATCAACAAACATGTGGCATACATAGAATGAAAAAAGTAACAAAATAGCCAAGAAACCCTAACTTGCGACCTTCACCAGTTAATACAACATGTGATACAAGCTGTTGCATTACAACCACAACGAAGGCATGATATTATAAATAATGAAATCAAAAACACATGGGGCTCACACAAGAAATATTTAAGAATCTATATGCATTGCATGTATGGGTAAAAATCGTCGTATGTAGACCATTGACATACGCTGTCGTCAGGGTAGTATGTGTACATATATAGTTGGATTTTATGTATATAAATAGCTAAGTTCGTCACTCAGGGAATACAAAAAAACTTGGTTAAGCGACTGCCTCATCTCTCACTGTTTCATTCAGTTTTTACTGGTAAAGTTGATTATAAATGTGGAATAATTCATTTTTGTATGCAATTCTCTTTCCATAACACGTATTCATCTGATTTTGACAAAGTTTGAATTTCATGCAATCTTGACACTTGTAAAAGAAATGGTTCTTTTACGCTTTGGGTTTAATCAGTGCACCGCCTAGCACCACATATACATACAACAGCCTTTGACAAAAAGGGCAGAAGTTAGACAGGCTATGTACGCAGACGCTATTATTTAATTTGACACTTCATCTGTTTTTGGGAAGCTGAATATTTTATTTTTGGAATCGAGTATTGTTTTGAAACCCGGATTTTCTTCTATTTTTTATTTTTATTTATTTTTAAACGAAATGAAAAAAAAAAAGACTATAAATTTGGGTACGTGACCCGAACTATTTGAACCCCGAAATACCCTACTCGATCCCACCCTTTACTCTTTTACTTTTATATAATCATTGTACTACATCTCTTCCGACATATCATATCAATTTTCAAAACTTATATCCAAACAACTCAAAAGTGGGATTTGAGAGCGCAACCAAAACGCGACCACACTTGTTCACAACTTGATTCATAAAACAGCCCAATGCGTAAAGCCCAGTAAATATCTCTTTTCCGAAAAGTTATATGATCCACGTATAGGCCATATGCTCGAAACAATGTTGGGCTTAGGTGGCAGAAATAACAAATGAAGGAAAAAAACATGAAATTTGTATTATTTCAACATTTTCATGTCTATTACAATAGGAATTATTTCAAAACCCTAAAGAAATTTTACATCGTCTAGGAACTAGTTGTTCGAGGTATTTGCTTCGTTGCATATACTCGAGAAAATGATAATTGAAAGCTGATATCTGATTTTTTTTAGTTAGATATATGATATTATAACAGAGGATTAACTGAAGCTCACACAAATGGAATGAATTTGTATTTTATTGAATGAAAAAAAAATTACAATAATAAAGTATTTATCCTCACTACAATTCTCTCTCCAAAGTATGAAAACTAACCGTGTGTCAATAACCGCTTCCCACTCCCACTATATTCCCCCTCCATCACCTGTAACTCCTTTCCCTCTTCTGGTGTAAGCAATTCTATCACTTTCTCACAGCCCCACTAACTTACCATAGTAAGTTATGTTATAATAATAACACTCAAAGTTTCTGCTTAAAAACAAATGTCCAACTTTAAGCAAAGACAAAATAGAAATAGTTTGAATAAACAATTGCAAAAACACTATAACTTAACGTATATACATTTGAAATATTATATATTACTAAATTCAAACCTCTGCTTTTAGATTGATAGGTTTTGTTTTTGTGTGTGAGGGTATTATTGGGTTACAAAAAATTGGCATAACATAATATGATGGACAATATTGAAATTTATGACAAATGCTTCACCAATGTAGTTACTCTACTATTCTCACATTTTATAATATCGTATATGATAGTATAGATATTATAGATATATAAACATGTATATATCTTACTATCTTATAAAGTGTGACGGTGCTAGAGAAACCAATTTGGTGAAGCCTTTTTTCAAAACCCTAAAATTGTTCTTCAAACTCCCTCCTTTTTCATGTTTGTGTTCCACTTTTTAAATTTCAAATTTACTTGCTTTCAATTTTCAATATTTTCACACTCATACGAGCAAAGATGATAATGTGTTAAATGATCGCAAGACTCCTACTAATTTAGATAATAAAATAACATAAAAAAATACATGCGAGAGTATTAAACTGCAAAATCAATTTGAAAAAAAAATATTACATCCCAAAAGTATAAATTAAAAAATGAATTTATAATTACAACATCAGTTTATATAAAAAAATATTTTATATATCGCAACGCGTGAAAAAGACACTTATCTTACTATATTATAATGCCTAAGCCCCTTATACTAACTACCTTGGTATGACAAATTTGAATTTACCAAACTACCCCCCTCCAATGGTTTGTTGTGGTTCTTTGTTGCATCTTTTGAATTGTAATATTAATCAATGTATATGTCTCATTTATTTCATTACACGTATCAATTCGTATGCATTATATATTACGTTACACACTCAACGCGTGTGCGTCATCTGCTAGTATATATAATAAATAAACCTCTCAACCAATCATTATAACTCAACTATCTACCATTGGAAGTGGAATTTTTAACAATTCCTCCAGCGCCTTTTACGCACCATCCTTTAACACGAACACTGTAGCACTGCCTGCACACCTTCTGAAGTAACTGCATTTTAAGCAAATGCAGAATCACGTATGCCCACTGCGCGATATCATCTCCCTCGATCAATCTTCTGCCTTCAATTTCATTCAAAAATTTCTGAAACCTTCCATCAACTGGTGATATTTTATATATATAAGTGAACACAAAATTTTGTTGAGGAAATCTTTGTTTGCGTTATTTCACAAGAAGGTTGAAACTCGTTCTGACATTCCGTGGTTTAGAAAGGTCGTGGCATTTCACATTTCCGTTTTCCTTTTTATTCAAGTATTTTTTGGGGGTTTTCTTTTTCTCCGTCTTTGACGTACGGTGAGAATTTTATTGGACTTGTTTACGAAACTTGAATAGGTTTTGTCTTATTCGATTCGCTGCTGATTGGTGGATGAATTTACTCTTGTTTCTGGGTGAATTTTCTCAAAAACGTTATTTTACTTGTTTACTTGTAACACCGGGGTTCCGTTGCAACTTGCAAGGGTTGTTTCAACTGAACAAGTACTTTCTAGAATTTTTCGTTAGTGTGCTTTCTAGAATTATTCGTTAGTGTTTGCACCGTTAAGGTTTTTTTTGTTTTGTTTTTGTTTTCACATTGTTCTGTTAAATATTTTTGGTGCATTGTGGATTAATTAATCGGCCTACCTTTCACTTTAGAGCTTAATCTTTGTTCTATGGTGTTTATCATTGGAAATGTGATATAGTGTGCTTCCGAGTTTATCTTTTGTGATTTTTGTCCTCTCTTTTATGTTTGAAGATATTTTGTATGCATAAATGTTATGATATGAGATTCCAGATTAAAAATTTCCAAGATTCCAAGAACTTTGTTGGAGTTTGAACAATCCTTCAGTTTATAGTTAACTGTGATGAACTTGTATTCGATCAAATGAGACACAATCAGATTATACGAATCAATAATACGCAGAATGTAAATATGAACACTGAAATTACGTGGCTCGGTTCTATGAACTACTCCACAGGAAGAAGCTGATCAGGTAACAATTCTTGTATATTTATATTTTAAGTCTATAACTATCAATTGTAACTGCTCCTTAACGAACTACAATTGTTACATTCCATCACTGATGCGCTGCTTCAGTCTTGATTCTAGTACCTATTAACCAGCATCCATATCCACCTTTAGATTTGATAGTGTCTATTATTCTCCAGAAATTGAATCAATCTCAACATTTCACCACCTTGATTCATTTATGTGTTTATTGCTGTTCTCCTTTTGACTTCTTCCGGTTTCTTAAGACCTATGTGTTAATTACATTAACCAAATTCAAGCAATGTTTGAATTTGGATAATGTTAGGTTTTTTTGTCAACATATCAGCTGGATTGTCTTCCTTACGTACTTTATCGACCTTGATTTCTCCTTTGGCAATTACATCCCGATAAATTATAATCTTATATCGATATGTTTAGACCTTTCATGATATTTTTGATTCATTTATGTGTTTATTGATGTTCTCCTTTTGACTTCTTCCAGTTTCTCAAGACCTATGTGTTAATTACATTAACCAAATTCAAGCAATGTTTGAATTTGGATAATGTCAGGCTTTTTTGTCAACATATCAGCTGGATTGTCTTCCTTAGGTACTTTATCGACCTTGATTTCTCCTTTGGCAATTACATCCCGATAAATTATAATCTTATATCGATATGTTTAGATCTTTCATGATATTTTTGATTCATTTATGTGTTTATTGATGTTCTCCTTTTGACGTCTTCCAGTTTCTCAAGACCTATGTGTTAATTACATTATCCAAATTCAACCAATGTTTGAATTTGGATAATGTTAGGTTTTTTTGTCAACATCAGCTGAATTGTCTTTCTTAGGTACTTTATCGACCTTGATTTCTCCTTTGGTGATTACATCCCGATAAATTATAATCTTATATCGATATGTTTAGACCTTTCATGATATTTTTGATTCTCATGAGATGTATTGCACGTTGGTTATCACAATATATATCCTTTTGATCGATACTCACTCCATTTATGAAACCACGAAACCATATTCCTTCATTTGTTGCATCAGTTGCAGCTATGTATTCCGCTTCGATTTTCGATAAGCCGTCACCTTTTCCAACCACAAATTTTATTCAAAATAACTTAGGTTGTAAATAGTTTTAAAATTGATTATCTGCTTTTCAGATTAAAATAATATATTTTGATATTTATTTCTTGCTCCTATTATTGATTCTCACAAAAAATTAGGCATCCGTCAGAAGCAGAAAAATCAATCATAAGATGTTTTTGGTTTCTTTCAGTTGAACATTATCAATTTTAAGTAAAATCAACATGAAAATAGTTTAAATAAATAATACAAAAAACTATCTAGCTTAACAAAGATAATTTTAATTATTATATTATATACACATATTTAAATAAATAAACATCTCAAACAATCATCACACAGTTACGCACCACCCTTTCCACACTGCGACACTTATGCACACCTTTTGAAGCAAATGCGTTTAAAGCAAATGCGGACTTACGGACGCTCACTGCGCTGCGCTAGATCATCTCCTCCGATCAATCTTCTGGCTTCAAATTCGTTCAAAAATTTCTGAAATCTTCCGTCAACTCACTCTGGTGATATTACATACATAAGTAAACACAATTTTTTGTTGAAAAAATATTTGTTTGTGTTTTTTCACACGAAGGTTGAAACTCGTTCTGATATTCCGTGGTTTAGAAAGGTCGTGGCATTTCACATTTTCCTTTTCCTTTTTTTCAAGTATTTTTGTGGGGTTTCGAAGATTTTTCTCCGTGTTTGACGTGTGCTGAGAATATTATTGGACTCGTTTTGCGAAACTTGAACAGGTTTTGTCGTATTCGTTTCGCTGCAGATGGGTGGATGAATTTACACTTGTTTATGCGTGATATTTTTTTCAAAAAATTATTTTACTTGTTTACTTTGAACACCGGGAATTCGTTACGAGTGTTGTTTCAACTGAACAAGTGCTTTGTAGAAATTTTTTTGTTTTGTTTTTTCACTTTGTTCTGTTAAATATTTTGGTTGCATTGATTAATTGATCGGCCTTCCTTTCACTTTAGAGCTTAACCTTTGTTCTATGGTGTTCATCATTGGAAATGTGATATAGTGTACTTCTGAGGTATTTTTTGTGGTTTTTGTCCTCTCTTTTATGCTTGAAGATATTTTCTTAAAGTATAAATATACACTGCTTATGATTACTCTGCTGAAAGCTCAGACAGCTACCTATTTTTTGTTCTAATATATTTTTGTTTATTTCCAACGTTTGTAGATGGGGGCTGGGAGAAAAACTAAAACTTTCCCAGCGAAAGAAAAATCTAAACCCAATTGGACGGTGAACTGTAGCGCAGTTGCTAGGAATATAACAAAAAATGAACTCGGCGCTGTTATTTTTGGATGCAAGCACCACACGATACAAGAATGCTTGCAAAATCTTTTATTCGGTACGTTTGCCATTAGGAATGCATGCTTGATGTTCAGCTTTTTGCGTACCCGTCTTGTTTGAAATTACTGACATGATATTTTGTTGACAAATTTTTCAACAGGATTGCCAGAGAATCATTTTTCTTACGTGAAGCGCATCACTCCTGGTTTACCTCTGTTTCTCTTCAACTACAGTGATCGGAAGCTTCATGGAATCTTTGAGGCAGTTTCCCTGGGGGAAATGTATATAAACCCACATGCATGGATTTATGGTGAAGATGCTGAATTTACACCATATGGCGCACAGGTGTGAACTAAACACCCGTGTCCTTGTTTTTTTACTTCAATAGATTATTTCGCTTCAAAGGTGATTTGAAATTTTTTATGATTTCTTTCTGTGTACAATTGAGTTTGAGGTTGGATGGAGGCTCTTCTGATTAGTAAGGATAGGGGACTGAGTTTCGCTTGTTTCATGCTCTCTAATGTGGTGTTCATATCCTAGATGATGTTATAGAGAAGAGTATACTTACCGCATCATTTTCTCTCTTTAGGTACGAGTACGGGTCCTTAGGCGATGCCGGCCGTTGCGTGAAGAAGAATTCAAACCCATAATTGCTTACAATTATTATGAGGAGAAGCTGTTTTGGTTTGAGCTCGACAAAAGGCAAGCTGGTAGATTAACGAAGTTATTCTCTGCTTCACCCCTGATGGAGAAGACACCCCGTCAACCAATTGTAGCTCGTTCAAACATGTTTGATGCTTTACCCTCCTCTGATGTGGACGATGCAGCCGTTGAATCTAATAACCTGGAATTAGAAGGGTTATCTGCTAGCTCAGACCAGTTTATTTTAAAGCAAGATTCATGGCAATGTTCCAGTTCAACAACTGAAATGAACTTGAAGGAAAGCCATGAGCATTCTTATGCGTCCATCCTTGTGAAAAAAAATGCTTCAGTTGAACCCCGTCAAGCAATTGTAGCTCGTTCAAACAACATGTTTGATGCTTTACCCTCCTCTGATGTGGACGATGCAGCCGTTGCATCTAACAACCTGGAATTAGAAGGGTTATCTGCTAACTCAGACCAGTTTATTTTAAAGCAAGATTCATGGCAATGTTCCAGTTCAACAACCGAAATGAACTTGAAGGAAGGCCATGAGCATTCTTACGCGTCCATCCTTGTGAAAAAAAATGCTTCAGTTGAACCACAGTGGTGTCAACAGTTTCAGAGTTCGTCACATTCACACGGCTCAGAGAAAGGTGGAATTTCAATGATTGAAAATTTAGCTCATTTATCTATTGCTGATGATGTTAAAGGGTCTGAAGGGTCAGATGAGCTTAATGTAGAATGTGTTTCATCACCCCCTAACGAATGGGAAGATCACATATCTATTGAAAATGAAGTTAGAAAGTCTGAAGCATGTTTAGATGTACCCAATACAGAATATGTTGCATCTTTCTCTGAGAATCTGGGAGATCATGTCTGCACGCATAATGATGTTAAAGAGATGTATGATAATATTCTGGTCAACTGTATCGAAGATAATGAGAGAGACGGTTATCAGTGTGACTCGATAGACGTTCAATCTTTAGGAGACTCATCTATAGCAGCCAAAGCACCTGGGGAAACTATAATGGGTGAGGATGCGACATTAAGATATATGATTCCTGTGACGAATGCGGAAAATTATGATAGAGGCCATAATCAACCTAATTTGACAGATGGGGCAATTTCGGAGAACAATAACACGATATCAGATGTGCTTCTTATGGAGGTACATTATTCTAAGTATCATTCTGTGCTCTCAAAGGTACTTTGAGTTTTATATATTCTTATTTATGCATTTATTCACGTGCTGCTTGTACCGAACCGTTTTCTACTTTACCCTTTCCATTTACGCTTTTGCATACATTTGAAGTTGATGGAAGAAATCGGAGAATTGAAATTGTCTCAATCGAAACAAGGCCAACAAATCAATTCCTTGGAGAATGAGTTGGTACGTTTGCTCAGCCAATGGTGTGATTTGTTTGTAGTCAAGGCCCAGAGTTGAATCCATTGCTATTTTTATTTTCCGAGCTTAACATTCTTACACTCTTTTTTTAATAATCTTTTCAAAAATAATACGTTTTTTGTGTAGAAGCCGATACACTAAAATTAGTTACATGTGAGTATTGAAAAGTTATCGAAGTTCAAATTTGGTTAATTTATATACCAAAACTTTTTGGGAATAGGGAGTTTTCGGGTGCGTTTACATTTTAGTTCTGTTTTAAGCTTTTATACCACAGATTAATTTGAATGTTAAGAGTTACTGCAAGAAACTGTCGTTAGGATGTCATGGCATGTGCCAAGTGCAGTGCCGTTCATTGAAGTTCATTTATACCAAAATCTTTGTGACGAGAGCCTAACTATGTACTGAAGGGATCCGGACCAATGCTCCAATGATTTTTTGATGATGTCTTAAATTGATCGCAAACATCAATGCACCATACTAGATCTCAGAAGCTGAATCTTGGTTTGATTTGAAAAACCGGCCCAAAGTTTTTTAGGAGTTGGACGCAGCTCCTTCAAATATTTGAAGATGACAAGTCCCAGTTGTTTTGATGTTGCGAAATTGAATCCCGATAGGTTTGATTTGTTTAATTATCTAGGAAAATCAACATTTATTAATTAAAAATGTCTAATTTGTACAGAATCATTTGTCTATGGTGAAATTCTGAGCACCCAATGCAATACAGGGTTGAAATAAAATTTAGTTAAGCTCTTACAAATCAGTCTAATACAAAAAAATACGAAAATAATTAAAAATATAATACAAAAATACGAAAATAATTAAAAATAAACAAGTTTTAAATAACATAAACATTAAGCAGGCCCTAGCTAATAATTAACAATAGAAACCTAACTCATAATTAAGTAGTTTAGTCAATTAGCTTGATCCATTTTGATTCTTCATCATTCAATTTGTGACTTCAGTCTTAATTCGATTTATAATAAGGCTTTGATTTTGATCTATTGTTAATATTGAGGTCGCATCACTCGGAAAATATATTGATAGTTCCAATATCGCAATTCTCCAATCAAATGCACAATGACATTGGGGATTTGAATAGTCACGTGGCAATTATACGAAATTTTTTATTGAAATTTTTTTGGCTGTACCAGGTCTCAACTGTCACGTGGTATGCACTATGTCACTCATCTTTTTTAGTACTACATACTTTTGTCATCGGTTATATAATTATGACACTGAAAGAAATTTTAGTATGTTTGCATCACAATTGTTTTAGTACTTGAATTTGTGCTGCAATAATGCTACCTTAATTGATCTTGCGGTCATGTCTTAGCGGGATTGGGGGTGTATTCTATTGTTGATGTTATTGGTGCCATACTGTCAGCCATTCAAATGAAAATTTATGAATCATGGGCCTGGCCTTCAATCTTTTTTTTTTTTGCCTATGTTGCACAATTGTATTCAGAATGGATGAAGTTGTATTTCTGTATCTATTTATCAGTGTACTTGTTGGTTTGAGTGTAGCTGGGCATTTTGTGAAGCATCTCATGCTTTGGTTTTTAAAGGACCATTAGATAGATAGCTTGTGAGTTAGACAATTTGGGGTTTATAAAGCTTGTTCTTTCTCCTTCTTTTGACTGTTTTGTCGATGTTTTGGTGAAAATATTTCCCCCCCTCTATATAGGACAATTCCAAGATGGAAATTCACCATTTGAAGGAGCGTTGTAATATATTGGAATCTGGGCCATCTTCAAGAAGAAATTATTGTGAGAAAGAAGGGTGCGAACATATGAATTCCAAAGTTGATGAGTCAGTATTCATAGTTGGAGGATTTGATGGAAATTCATGGCTTCCAGCTTTGAGTTCATATTCCCCTTCTAAGGACGTAGTCAAATCACTTTTTTCAATGACCACCGTGCGCTCATATGCCTCTGCAGCCAAACTGAATGGCGAGATATATGTGCTTGGCGGTGTATATGATGATGTATGGTATGACACAGGTATAATCATCCAAATACTGAAATTATGTCTGTTAAGCTTTTATATCTCTTTCTGGTAAATATGAACAAATGAGTGTTGGCAGTTGAGTCATACAACCCTACGAGTGGTCGATGTATGCCACGGCCTTCTTTAAATCGAAAAAAGGGTAGCCTGGCAGGAGCATCTTTATGTGGGAAAATTTTTGCTATTGGTGGTGGAGATGGAAAGGAATGTTTCTCGGAGGTGGAAGAATTGGATCTCAACACTGGTAGATGGATCCTCACTAATCCTATGCTTGAAAGGGTGGGTTAAGCATCCATATTATTTTCAGCTCATAACATATCTCAAACAATAAATAAGAAGATCCATTCCTCGTGGATATTAGCTGTATCTTTCTGTTCCATACCCTGGATAGAGTATGCATAAGTCATATGTGGATTCAGTATTAGTGGCAAATGTGCATGGAAACACTAAATTGATTATCCAATTTAGTATCTCTAATTTTTTTCTTAGGTGAAAGCAGTTCATGTTTTATGTTGGCTTATGAAGTTTGGATAATCTTGAGTGGTTACTGACCCAGAGTTGGTCTTATTCATGTTTAATGTTTAGACAATCGTTTGCCCATTCTATTCGTGCAGCGATTTGCCCCAGGAGCTGTTGATATGAATGGAAAACTTTATGTTACTGGTGGCTTTGATGGAAAATATTACTTGAGGTGGGACAATTATGTATTCTACAGCATGGAGTTCTTTTTTCATTACTTTACCGAGTGTATACAGTATTTATAACACAGGTTTCTTCTTTCTAATTGTGACACTAAACGACATTTTAATCTGGATAATGTTTTACTTCCTGGGATTGATGTTGGGTTCCGTGGGTACTGTTAAGGTTATACCATACCCTATAAGTTTAGATTCAGAACTTCAAGTATTTGTATCCCTTTGAATCTTTTTCATTATAAACTCAAACTGGATATCATCTCTTCTATTGTCATGCAATTTGACCTATTTTTCTGTTTCCTATTCTTGGTAGGTCTGTTGAAAGGTTTGATCCTAGAGAACGTTCATGGACTCGCCTAGGGTCTATGAACGCAAAGAGAGGATGCCATTCTTTGGTTGCATATAATGAAAAACTGTGAGTTCTGAATCTTGCCCAAGTCCCCATTTTCTTTATCAATGTGTGTGTATTAAATAATAATACATTTATGTGGATATTTTATCCAAAAGCCAATCCTTCTTAATCTGATCTCGGTTTGTATCCCAATTAGTTTTCATACTCGAGCATTGATACTAAATCTTGCAGATATGCTTTGGGGGGGTATGATGGAACTGTGATGGTTCCCACGGTTGAGGTTTTTGATCCACGTGTCGGTTTGTGGATGATAGAGGAACCTATGAAGAAATCTAGGGGATATTTCGGCTCAGTTGTGCTTGGAAGAAAAATATATGTAATTGGTGGGATAGACGATCGTGGGGCAGTTCTGGATGCGGTATGTGACTTTCAAGAACCTCGAACAGATCCATGTATATGCTTTCAACTAATCTGGGACTGAGGCTGGATGATAATAATAATTATATTTTTTAAACCTTCTGCAGATTGAATATTACGAGGAGGGCCGTGGCTGGCAGGTCGCAGAACTGGGAGCACTGGGTAAAAGAAGTTTCTTCTCTGCTCTTGCCTTATGAGTACGAAGGATACATCACTATCTACTGATGCAAAATCTTTGTAATTTCTTGAAATGCTTCATGTTGATATTACTGCCTACATTTTTTAATATAACAGTAGAATTTTGGTCTACGAAGAAAGTCATTTTATGGTATCAAGAGAAGTTGGGTGGCATTTGCGTAATTAGCGTTGTGTTTAGTTAGAGATACTAAGGAGGTTTATAAATGTTCGTTCTTTATCTTTGGAAATCAATCGCATTATCTCATTTTTATTATCTTTTTTAAAATTATAATTTTTTCCCAATTTATGATTTTAACTCTTTTTCATCACACCAAAAAGGTTTGTAATTATTAAATTCAGTTAATATTAAATTTTAATTTTTAAATTAATCTACATATTATTAAAAAACTGAGATATATATAATCTATAACAATTATACTTGACATTCTAATTTTGGCATGATCTTGATAGGAAACTGCTTAATAAAACTAAATAGAATACTTACTCAAAAAAAAAAAAAAACTAAATAAAATACAATATTACAATATATGGTATTGGAGTTCGGATAGTCATATTCCTGATGACAATCTAAATGCTGTCGGTTATTTATATTAGCGGTCGACGCACACGTATGACGCACATGTATTACGTGTGTAATAAAATTTTAAATTTTATATATTATATATATATATACTAACTTTTTATAAATATTTGATTAAATATGATATTTTATGGAGAAGAGAAAAAAATGCTGCACATATTTTCAGAAGGAAAAAAGCTGATAGAAAAATTGGGAACTAAATTGAAAATTTAATAAGTGATTTTTCGATATTATCTCTTATCTCGTGATTTCATGACTATTACTAAAATATATAGATGATATTTTTTAAATTTCGTAATGACCATACTTTGGTATGTAAATGATGGTCAATGCATGAAATATTACATGAACCCATAGTCACGCATTCTCCCAGCACCGTCCATGGTCAGAACTCCTCGACCGCTCCTAGTTCTCCCGCCCAGATTCCCTCTCAGAAGCCGCCTCTCGCATTCGCAAGAACTACTCACATTTCCGCATCAATTACCTCTCTCTATCTCATGATCCCTATTCCCTCCTTGTCCTACTATCGCTTCTCACCGCGTGGCTGATCTCTACACCTTCCGCTCTTCGGATCAGCCACCGGTCGCGCGTTCTCGGATCGATAAACATTGGGGATCCTCGTGGTGTCTACAATTATTGTGGTGTTCCTCGCTGGAGTTGAATCGCTGCTGATTTCCGCTTTGCTTGTCGGCCTTGCGTTGTTTGTGCGCACGGGAATGCCAGAGGATTTTTTTTTTTGGATGATCAGGAGCCACTGCTACCTGGTTTCCTTTCGTTTCTTGGCGGTGCCGCCAATGTCGCTGCAGCAATAGCTCCCACTGTTGCCCCGTATGTACAAAATTAGCTAGGTTTCAAATTTAATGATTAATTTAGCGTTATTTCACGTGAATTGTTTTGTATTACATCGGTAGGCTTGTGACTTGTGGATATAATTTTCTTTTGTATCAAACTTTGGATTCAAAACCTGTATCACAGGACAACGCGAATCCCTTGATTCAAATAGTGCTACAATCACCTAGTCTTGAATGAAAATGTTATTTGATATTTGAGCAGAATAACAGCTGTTAACTCCTTCCAGTAACCAACATGTTTATCATAAAAAGTAAAGGTTGTCAATTTCTTCGCTTTCAAAAGAGTATTTTCAGAATAAAAAGAGTTTTACCCTGTAGCATTTGGCTCTTCTTTATTAATTATTAAATAGGTACATCCAGGCCCTCTGTTATTACTGCTGGCGAATCAAATTGTTCATTCTCCTGTTGAATGCCACCTTTTATCATGTTTTGTTATAATAGGATTCTGTGTAGCAGTCATTGGCTCACATTTAGGTTGAAAATGTTGGATTTTCACATTTCCCATCACTGTTTTGCAAGAACAAATGGTGGTTGATGAACAACTTTGCTTGCTGGTAAAAGTTAAGACCAAAAGATTATACAGCTGAACCGCATCACACCAGGTAACAATGTCATCTCGTAACTAAAAAGTTTTGGATGAAAGAGTTCAGATCTGGACTTGAATGAACCTGGCCTCCTTTTGACTTCACTTCACAAGATAAACTGTTCTGTATTTCATCCTTCGATATGGTGTCATGTGCTCTAATTATAGCCACAATCTGTAATTATCTGCCCTACACCGTAAATCTGTTAAAGGGAGTTAAGAAATGAACATTTTTTTCTGATAGTGGTTTTTACTGCAAATCTAAAACATTTATTTTTAAGGAAAAAAACATACATGATAGAATCATAACCAACTGGATTCAGTCTAACTGAAAGACATACGATTGTCTTAGTCATACACATGTAATGAATTGATGTGGTATGCCATGTTCAATAAGAAGTAGGATTTCTTGTCAAGACTAGAAACCTCAGGGAATGTTGGATTTTCACATTTCTGATCTCTGTTTTTCAAGAACAAATGGTTGTTGATGTGATTTTATCAGCAAATTTGCTTGCTAGTGAAATTGGAAGTAAAAGTTAAGACCAAAAGATTAGACAACTGAGCTGCATCACACCAGGTAATAATGTCATCTTGTAACTAAAAAATTTTGGGTGAAAGAGTTCAGATATGGACGCAAATGACCCTGGCCTCCTTTTGACTTCACTTCTAAAATTAAAATGGTCTGAATTTTATCCCTTAATATGATGTCATGTGCTATACATCTGTTAGACATTTTAAAGTTGATTGCCATAAATCTAACCAGAGGTTATAGCCACAAGCTGTAATTATCTGTGCTACACCATAAATCTGTTCAAGGGAGTTAAGAACTAACAATTTTTCAGGTAGCGAATTTTACTGCAAATCTAAAAAAAATGTTGGTTTAAGGAAAATGAACATACATGATAGAATCATAACTGATTGGATGCAATCTAATTGAATGGCATACAGTTATCTTAGTCATCCATACGTAATGAATTGATGTGGTATGCCATGTTAAATAAGAAGTAGGATTTATTGTTGAGACTAGAAGCCTCAGGGAATGTTGGATTTTCACATTTGTTATCACTGTTTTTCAAGAACAAATGGTTGTTGATGTAATTTTATTAATAAATTTTCTTGCTGGTGAAATTGGAAGTAAAAGTTAAGACCAAAAGATTAGAAGTGATCTGAAATTTCATGTAGGAAATAAAACATACATGATAGAATCATAACCGATTGGATGCAATCTAATTGAAAGACATACAATTGTCATATTCATCCACACGTAATGAATTGATGTGGTATGCCATGTTCAATAAGAAGTAGGATTTCTTGTCGAGACAAGAAGTCTCGGGGAAGAACGCTTGAAAATTTAATTTTGTGCAATAACTCTTCAAGTTAAGGTGCTACTAGTAATTTTACCATTGACGAACATGCACGAGGTTCTTGTCATGTTTTTTAACCAGTGGTTCTTTGCTATGTTATTGGGGTTTGAAATGATTTTATTTCGCGTTTTGACATGAATAATATGGATATGGAGCTGGTATGTTTCTATACAATGAAAGTGGGTTGGGGGCATGAGTTCTAATCAAGATACGACAATGCAATTTTTTGTGTTGTGATTATTGGAGGAGAATTGTTGAGCATGTTGGCAAAGATTTCTTAGTTGTAGTTCTCTATATCTTCACATGGCTATATGTGGCTATGCCACTGATTAGCTGGAAATTTACTGTTTCTTAATTCTTGTCTTGCACGATGTATTTCATCAAAAGATGATAATTTAGTTTGTACTATAAAATGATATGTCCTATTGAATTGTTGAGTTATATATCTATGTATTAAAGATATTCTTATTTTGATTTTAAAATTATTTTCATTTGGTTGGGGTGGGTGGACTGGATCATCCAATCTCTCTGGGTTGGGGTTGGGAGCAAAGGGAGAGGATGAGGTGGGATTATTCCAAAAAACAACTTTGTTTAACCGAGATTTTAAAGTATAACATTCTCAATTTCTGACATTTGTTTAATTTTTGTTTTTAGTATGTGTTTAAAAAGGTCATTTTGCAAAATCTTTTTTTTAAAAAAGTCGCAAATCAAACATAATATTTGACCAATATTATTTTTATGACCTGAAATTTTGGTTCCTCAAACAATTTGCTGGTGTTAAATTGAAACATGGATCCTGATCTTGTTCAAAAATTTTAATAGAGTGTCGGTATGAACAACAATTGTTGTTACTAGCTGTATAGCAACTGTATAATGCAAGTAGTGCTTGGTGTATAAAGCTTCTATTACTACAATAAGCATCAGTCCTAAGTGAATCGATGCTCTCACATAGTTGGAACGATCATAGGTTCATGTAACGAATATGGAGACTCGAGAGTTACCGTCACAAAGCTACGTATAATGATTTTGACTCGAAAGCAACACTGGATCCAGAAATTTGAGAAATCTACATGAATTCTCCACCGGTGTCGAATTTGGCAAAAAAAATTTTTTTTTTTTGAGCGTGCTATATTTGGCATTTTATGGCCGCTGATAACTTATTGCTCACCGTTATTATTAACAGCTCTATTTTTGTGGCTGAGCTGTTTGTATTCTTGTTTTTTTTAACAAGATAATATATTTACTAAACGAAAGCCAATGTGACGATTACATCAAAAGGCATAAATACCAGTAAAGAGAAACACCACAAAAACCTAACATAGAAAACAAGTGCATTAACAGGACATAAGAGGTTTCGTCTAGCGAGAGCGAGACTTCAAGGGGGACATATTAAAGGAATCACGCCAAGAGTATAGTATTAGGATCAGAAAATGGTCGGTCCCTTCAAACTATGTAACCCATAGTACGGACAAGTAAGGTGTATGCCTTCCAATACACGGGAAGGTACAAAGAAGGATAAACGAAAAGCATAAAATAAGAGAGACGACAAACACGCGAATCCTCGTATCCAAGAACCAGACGTAAATTCTACCATTGGATGGCGCACGAAACCGACATCCAACATAGTCAATGCCAAACAGAATTCCAACAATGAAACAAACAAAAAGAGTCACATCGATAAAGACAAAAGAGAATGCTAGTGAGAGGCATCTAATAACTAGACACAGAACCAGTACTACCTAGACACACAATAGCGAGAAAAACATATAATATACAGAGAGATAACAATAGCAACAAGAGGGAACTCGCACGATTAGATAGATGCACGCACCCCGGTGACCACCAAATCCCGGACATACCAACCAAGTAACCTCATGTCGTATGGCGGGGTTGCGACTTTCAAGCACGGCTAGTGAAAAATATATAGTGGATCGAAACTTCATGCGATATTGAGTTCATATTTGGCAGGTCGGGCCTGGCCATTTTAAGGTTAATTATATCCCTGTGCTTCGTGGCATAATAAACAAGAAGTTATATTGCCAGATTCATTTTGTTGGTTGGTGGCGTGGACTATCCAGTTACGTTAGAACTTGAGTTTAATTTTTAAATGACTTCGGATTTATTAAATAAATTATTTTAGTTTCTAGAGTTCGGCTTATCGTTTGGGTTATAGTTCAATTTTTTTGGTTTGAATTTTCCTGTAAAAAAACAAACTTGAATTATGACCTTAGATGGTGATCTTATTTATTTTTAAATATATCTATAAAATATTAATTAATATATTAAAAGGTCGCAACAAAATAGGGATAAGAGTTGGTTATGTCCTTTTACTCTTCTTGTTCATACCAATTAACTTCATGGGATATGAATTACTATATTTTCCTCAAAATTAATTGGTCTATAAACACTTGATGTGTTTAAACAATTTATACTTTTTGTATTCATATTTTTGTCCGTCTCAAGTCGACTTCGTTATTAATTAATTGTTTTAACGAAATACAAGATTTATTGTGTTTATGAATTATGATTATTCGCAATATCTTATAGGAGCATGCAACATCCCTTTACAAAAAAATAACATCTATATCATAAGATTATTAAAATAATTATAAAATTATCTTAAATTAAAAGGTATAATTACATAAGACTAATTGCTTTATCACTATAAATTATATGATTAATTATTCTGTGCACTGCAACTATTAATTACACCTTAGTAGTTTTCCTTTAATTTTGCTTAACAGGGTAAACGTTAAAGAATACTAACCGGAGAAGGAGTGAAATAACTTGAAATGACCAAACTAGCCTCCAAAAAAAACCCACGTTGTCATCATCCAAAACTCTTTTAAGAATATTATTGTTAGATGCATAAATGAATCGAGCCGATTTGAAAAAGTATTCGATGAGATATTCTTGTTGTTTGTATTAGTATCTTATAATGACATTACCAAATGCAGGCAACATTTACCTAACATGAGAATAGGGTAGATGGCACTTATTGATGTTGTGACTAAAACAATATTGTCACTATGTCCTCGGTGCAAGGGCATCTTTTTAACGTCCCTAAAGTGAATATAGTTTTAAATTGTAAATTCACATAATAGTAACTGTAAAAATAACCAAAAAAGAGGACAAAAATGGAAAAGCATTTCGGTGATCTTCTTTCTCCAAGTGCAGTCTTTCCCTTTTTTCCCCTCCTTTTTTATTATATAGGTGCAAGACTTAATCATGAACTAACTTCAAGATGTGGTAAAGACGATAGTATTTTCTCTTGGAAAATGAAGCTTGAGGTGTTACCATGTATGTGTTTGTTGCCTACTAAACTGACATGTGTTATTTACATATATAACATAAATCTTTTCTTAAAAAAAATTAAAAATATAACCGAAGATAACCAAAATTATTTCATCAGCACTTAAGTGACATAAAGGGAGGATACAGTGAAAAGTATTTAGAAATGGCTCCAGAAAAGATAATATATGGGGTTTGCAGAAGGAGGATGATACGGCTCAGTTGAAATAAAAGGGGACAACATGATTTTTTTTTTATTTCTCATTTTGTTGAGAAAAAAATATCGTTATTTATATTCTTTAATGAATAAAAATGTGATTTTATTTAGAAAATTAAATTTGTGATTCACGTCTGGAATCCATGACTACGTAATCAAAGGAGATCATATTCCGGATTTCTCGCATACCACTCATCAGGATTAATACTATAAATACATGTATATGATCTCATTGTAAAGGGTTGGACTTTTGAGAAGAAAAAGACTTTGAAGAGAGCACATATAGTCTATTCAGTCTTTTCCCATATTTTTCAATATTCTTGTTTAAAGTTTTGTTATTAGCATTTCGTATTCAAGTCCTGTAACAGATCAATTCTTATAGTGGAAAATTTATACTAGACAAGATCCCGTGGTTTTTCCTTCATTCTTGAGGGTTTTCCACATAAAAAATTGTGGTGTTCTACGTTATTTTTTGTTGCACTTACTTTACCGAATATAGAAAATAACGGATTATATCATTGGCGCCGTCTGTTGGAAATTTTCGAGATAAGGCGTTGAAGGAAAAGTAATTTTTCGTGTAGATCAAAGACATAGATGTGGTTAAAAGTAAAGGACGTGGGCAAGGTTCAATGGAGTATATACCAAATCCCCATTCGTATTCGTCCCCGATATGGGAGGGAGATGAAGATGATGTGGAATCATCTCACAACATTCCGCAAGCATACCCTGCTAGGGGAATGCCTGTGAAATAATTAACTGAAGTAATTTCAAAGACTATGGGGAAGTCAATGAAGCAAAGTTGCCTTCTTCAAAGGGGCAGAAGGAAGATGTGAAGGAGGTTAATGATCTCTCCAGTAAGATGGGGAAGAGTGATAAAACTTTGCACCATCAGATGGATGATCTATAAGATGATGCAACAGATGCTCAATAAGATGGAGGGGCGTATCTACCCAGTGCGGATGAGCACATCATTCGCTCCTGAAGTTGTCGGTGATCCTTTACCATCAAACTTCCGAACTTTGAATGTGGGAGTTATGATGGCAGTACAGACCCCGATGAATATTTATCACGGTTTGAGAACACTTCGCTCCTTCATCAACTTACTGATGGAGTGAAGTGTTAGGTTTTTCTAACTACCCTCGTCGGGGCCGCTCAGTCGTGATTTAATCAATTACCATCGGGGATCATAGATTCGTACTGAAATTCAGCTCGCTGTTCTTACATCAATTTGCGAGCAACAGAAGTTGCAAGAGAACAACCCTTAGTCTGTTCGGGCTCAAGCAGTTAAAAAATGAATCTCTTCGGGATTTCCTGAAGAGATTCAATCAAGTGTTCCTCGACGTTCCTCATGTTACCTCGAAGATACTCATTAGCGCCTTTACTCAAGGGCTGCGAGAAGGAGATCTGTTCAGATCCTTAGCTAAAAAACCACCCTGTGATTACGATGAGTTGCTGGAGAGATCCTCCAAATATATCAACTTAGAAGAAGCTCAGAAGATGAAACAAAGAAAAGATGTGAAGCCAGGAAATGAACAAAATCGGAAGGATAAACAATTGGAACATCCGAAAAGAAGTTTCGAGCAATATCTTCTGATGAGACCCCTCGAGAAGTAGCCATGAAGCAAAGGGGGTCGAAGAAAGGTCATGGTGGATATTTTCGGGGAGGGCATTTCCGAGGATGATATTTTCGAGGAAAAGGAACTGGAAGATACGGGGGGAAGGCAAGAATCCCATGATGAATCAATTTGCGATAATCTAACTCTTCGGAATAATGCTAATCCGGGGATCGAAGCACTTAAGCATGTACCATGGGCAGTAAGAGGTGATAGGCAATAGGAGGATGATATCCAAGTTGTGGGAGAGGTGGCCCCAAACAATGTTCATAACTGAGGAACTATACACATAATCTCTGGTGGAGTATCAAGAGGAGATTCTAATCGGGCAGGAAAAAAGAGCGGGAAAAATTTTCGAGTAGGTCAAACAAGGATTTTACCCGAAGGTGATAAAACAAGACTTCAATATTCTCGTTTTGTTTTACTTCAGGGGTGTAATGTGATGTCATATGATGAACCCATTTCCTCGGATAAAATCCTTCGTAAGTGCCGAACAGAGAAATCCCGATGACAGAATACCGAGCATAAGGTACCCGAACATCATTAAACCCTGCTCGGATTTTTGACCAAAGTAATGGTGGAAGACCTGGACATAACTGACAAATTAACGGGTGCGGACGAAAGTGCTTCTTTGACGCGCGGATTTCTCGGACACGTATGGAATCCATGACGCCGTAATAAAAGGATATCATGTTCCGGATATCTCGCATACCACTTACCGGGATTAACACGATAAATACATGCCTATGATCTCAATTGTAAAGGGTTGGACTTTTGAGAAGAAAAAAGACTTCGAAGAGATCACATATAGTCTCTTCAGTATTTTCCCATATTTTTCAATATTCTTGTTTAAAGTTTTGTTATTAGCATTTCGTATTCAAATCCTGTAACATATTAATTTTTATAGTAAAAAATTTATACCTTGATTTTTCCTTCATTCTTGAGGGTTTTCCACGTAAAAAATTATGATTTTTTTACGTTATTTTTTGTTGCACTTACTTTACCGAATATAGAAAATAACTGATCATATCATATATAACGGATCAGATCATATATGCAAATGAATTTAAGACGGAGCAAGTGTTGTTATCCACAATATCTCGGTATTATTTTTTTTTTAATAAGGAACCTATCACAGCCACTATCATTTGAATGCGTACTGAGTAATTGTATAATAAATCAAACCGTCATCCTAAGTATTAAATATCTTGGACTTTTGTCCTAGAATGGAAACTAATCAAGGATAGTGCAACTAGTTTAAGAAGTAAACGAGGTTGAACTTTGAGGCAAATCATACAACGTTTGCAAGTTGGAAAAATCATAAAGCGTCGTAAATTAATTTGGCCAACCAAAGAAATAAAAAAAAAAAAAAGTTCATACGTTGTTTACACATATTAATGGTGTTAGAAATTCTAACATGAATACTTAATAGATTTTCAATGTACCTAAACATATGGCACACAAAATCCGATATGTGGAAATATAAATGTTCAGGATCGGGTTACCTCCAGCCATTGATTTGCTTTTGATCCAGTAACCTGAAAAGCTGTAGTTGTAAGGGTACTTCTAAACCTTTATCAATCTCTTTTAGATGGTGTGTTGAGGACTTAATAGATTGATTAGCTTAGGGACCAAAACATCTAGTATATATAAGCTCAATACCATCAATGAGCATATGAAGATGAATGTGAAATACTATGGACCACTTAAATGAACAAACACTTAAATGAGCACTTTAATTAACACTTAAATGAATGAACACTAAATGGAAGTGTTACAAAAATAAATGTTAACATTCTCCCACTTGGTCCATATATTTCATCATTCGCCACAGTAAGAACCAAAATACATGGATCATGGCGATATGTTCTCTTAATACGAGTATTATCTTCCATGTATCACAATGCATCATGTTCCTCAAATACTAACTTATTTACTTAATGAATAAACCATATGTTTATTCAAGGTCCAAACGTCAATGATATTTCTCAAAATAAATGTGTACACAAGTCCAAATATGAGACAATATCACAAACAGAGTTTCACAAACATTCGTTCTTACAACGAAATCACATAAAGGAACCAAGTCACATTCTTGCACATGATCCTTAAATTTTAATAGTGGCATACCTTTTGACAAGGATCAACAATCATCAATTCAGTACTAACGTGTTTAAACCATTGTTCCATCTTTAACACGTTCTCTTATGGCCAGATACTTGATGTCGATATGCTAGCTTCGACTACCACTTATATTGTTCTTAGCCAAAGACTGCAGCTGAATTGTCACAATATATTCTCAATGGCCTAGAAATCGAATCTACGACTCTAAGTCCAAAAATGAAACTCTTCATCCATACACCACGCATGATAGCCTCAAAACAAATACGAACATAGCCTCTATAGTGGAAATACATTAGTAGTTTGTTTATATATATAAGCATGTAATCTTTGGTCCCCGTAAAGTACCTCATTACTTTCTTTGCAGCTTTCCAGTGGTATTTACCTGGATTACTCTGATATATTCCCAACATTCCCACAACAAATGTAATATCAGGTCTAATACAGACTTGAGCAAACATTAGGCTTCCAACACACGAAGCACTTGGAATGTTTTTCATTTGTTCCTTTTCAAACTCATTTCTTGGACATTGATTCAAATTGAATCTATCACCTTTCACAATAGGTGCTACACTTGGTGAACAATCACTCATCCGAAACCTCTCCATCACTTTGTTTATATAGGTTTCTTGCGATAAACCCAAAATTGTATTTGGATCTATCCCTATGGATTTTAATACAATTGACATAAGATGTCTCACCCATATCCTTCATATCAAAGTTCTTAGAGAGAAATTGTTTCACCTCATATAGAAACCCCTTATCATTGGTTGCAAGTAATATATCATCTACATACAACACCAATAAACAAATTTTACTCCCACTAACCTTCTGGTATATACATTGATCCATTACGTTCTCAACAAAACCAAATGAAGAGATAACATGATGAAATTTTAAATACCATTGATGAGAGGTTTGTTTCAATCCGTACGTAGATTTCTTAAGCTTATACACCAAATGCTCACCATCACTAGAGGAGAATCCTTTAGATTGTTTCATATAAACCTCTCCCTCAATGTCATCATTGAGGAATGCCGTTTTCACATCTATTTGATGTAATCCATATCAAAATGGATTACTAATGACATAACTACACAGAGAGAATCTTTCTTAGATACATGAGAACATGTCTCTGTATAATCAATTCCTTCCTTTTGACTGGATCCTTTTGCAACGAGTCTATTCTTATATTGTTCATTGTTACCTAATGAGTCTTTCTTTGTTTTCAAGACCCATCTATATCAAATGGCTTTTACACCATCAGGTAACTGAACCAACTCCCAGACTCCGTTATGTGACATTTAATCCATCTCATCATTCATGGCATCAAACCATAATTTGGATTCCTTACTTTCCATCGCTTGTGAAAACGTCTCAGGATCATTCTAGTTATCGCTTTTGAGCTCAGGAACTGTACATGTCATATCAGATAAATTAACTGGTTGAATAGCCGCAATAAAATCCCAAAATACATGCTTACCACAAATTTTGAAGCAAATAACCAAATGACATGCTTTACCAATGTAAACCATGCAATAACAAATGAATCCCTGATATAGAAATTACATGTGGGCTAAATTTCTAATTCATATAAATTCATATAACTTTATGATAAAACTATCGAATTATCCGACATTCTTAATACCTGTGGGTAAATTAAGAAAATAATTCAATATCTCATCCTAATTTAACATATTTAACATAATAAAATTTACCGTGGGATAAATTTCATTATATCAAATATAATTAATTTCAAGGAATGTCTATTTAGCTTTATGTGATGTTTGAGAAATTAATGCATAATTTAATTAATTAAGGCTGCTGCGGCTACACTTTAATCAATCATATAATGCATATCACATAGACATTTAATCTGAATGCATAAAACTATGCATAGTTGAATTAATGTAATGTCTATTATACTTTAAGTGATCCACAAAATTAATGTATAATTCAATCAATTAAAGCTGTTGCGGCTATACTTTAATTAATTAAACTATATGAATCACTTAGACATTTATTCTGAATGCATAAAAATATTTTATGCTATATCTTAGTTCATATAAATATTGTCTATTGTACTTTATGTAATTCACATGATTAATGAATAATTTAATCAATTAAAGCTGCTGTGGCTATACTTTAATCAATTAAACTATACGAATTACTTAGACATCTTAATTATTCATGCATAAAAATATTTTATGCTTTACGTAAATTATGGTGCATTTATCCATAATAAAACAATCAAAATTACACATAAAGATTGCACAAAATAATTTTTTTTTTTTTAAAATAAGGCAGAATTTCGAATTCAGAATGAAACATAACCAAACAGGCCTTAAAATTAAACATGCCAAATCAGAAAAATCAGCACCAAACAAGACTTTAAATTGAACAAACCCTAATTCCCAAAATCACCAAAGCCCTAACCCTACCCTAATGAAATTAGCGCCGCCTCCGAACGGTTGCCTCCCAAAATCCGTAGCGGACTGCCGCGAATCGGCCTCCAAATTTTTGGGATTTAATTTCTCGCGCAGGGCGCGATTACTGGGCCAAAATCCGTTGGATCGACGGTCTTATGCTATCGAATACCATCGCCCAGATCCTTGGATTCACTTAATTGACGATTACATGCAGAGCCACAAACAAAATGGTCGGAAATCAATCAAAAATCGATCAAAAGAGACAGATCGCGTGCACCAAAAACGCGATCCAATCCCGGCGGATTTTTCGATATACAATTTCGTCCAGCGGCGTCCGATGGCCTTCCTTTCATGGTGGTTCGACCGGTACCATTTATCGTCGGAAGTGGGTTCCAATCAACGGCCAATTTCATCATTTCAAAGGCTGGGGTTTCAACAAAATTGAAATTGGGAATTTTTTAAAGTTCATGATAATTTCCATATCTGATTTGAGGTTTTATTTCGAAAATTGTGCAAAAATTCATGATAGAAATTAAATTTGTATCATGACAATTTTTCAGAATTTTTGGCCTAGATCAAAAATCTCAAATTTATCAAAGCAAAGGCAAAAACCGCTCTGATACCAACTGTTAGAAATTCTAACATGAATACTTAATAGATTTTCAATGTACCTAAACATACGGCACACAAAATCCGATATGCGGAAATATAAATGTTCAGGATCGGGTTACCTCCAGCCATTGATTTGCTTTTGATCCAGTAACCTGAAAAGCTGTAGTTGTAAGGGTACTTCTAAACCTTTATCAATCTCCTTTAGATGGTGTGTTGAGGACTTAATAGATTGATTAGCTTAGGGACCCAAACATCTAGTATATATAAGCTCAATACCATCAATGAGCATATGAAGATGAATGTGAAATATTATAGACCACTTAAATGAACAAACACTTAAATGAGCACTTTAATTAACACTTAAATGAATGAACACTAAGTGGAAGTGTTACAAAAATAAATGTTAACAAATGGCACACTACTTTTGTTAACTTGCCATTTACTATTCACTTCCCCCATTCATGCATTTTGCCATTAATAAGTTCATCGTGGACCTTAAAAGATTCATGACCATGTATGATTAAGAAAAGCGTGACATTTGTATATTTCTCAGTATTTTTTTTTTTTTTTTTGCAAAAAGTACAAGCATAATTTGTCTTTTTTTATAAAAAAATAGATAGATATATGACATCTTTACAATTTATGATTTTGTTCCGAAACTCACTTATCAATGAGAAACTGCTTGCGCGGATCCATTGTTGGCTTCATGTTTGGACAATCTCAATATAATTTGTCTAAAATGATTGATTTGTTAATTTATTAATATTTTATTTAAAAAGTATTGTGATATAATATTGAGTTTATATATAAGTGACGCTCAAACATAACGCGTACAAACATTCCCAGGAACTCGAGATACTTACTTGTCACTTTCCATGTCCTTAAATGAAGAAGGGTTAGTTTAAAAGGACGGTATCCACCAGGACCTCCATTCTCCGCCGCATGCCCCCACCAAATTTGTTCTTCCTCGTACAGCTGTCGGCAGTCAATTTGCAAAACGTATCCCTCTCATTTCCTCTTAATCCCCATCTTAAACCCATGCTTTAAATTTTCTTCAACAAATACGAAATTTCATCGAAATGATGAAATTTTGGAGTTTTCCTGAAATTTCAGTATAAAAATTCCAGCGACAAAATTTCGCATATTTCATTTTAATTTAAATATAATATTGTATTTTTTGCTACAAAAATTAAAGATATTTTAAAAATATTGTGAGCACTTTTACAAATGTCTCGACTAACTCTGCAAAAAGGAAAAATTCTTGTATGCATCCCTTACACCCACACAATATATCACAATATATCACAATATATATATATATATATATATATATATATATATATATATATATATATATATATGATGTCATATGTTATATTGGCATCCTCGGGTAAAATCCCTCAAGGGCTGAAAAAAGGCATATACCACAGAGTGCACCGAACGGAAAACACCGAGTAGGGTTTGTACCGAACAGCTGCTAACCCTCCTCGGTTTTCTGGTCAAAGATTAGCGAAAGACCCGGGAATAACTAACAAATTAACCGACGTGAATGAACGTGCAATGATGGGGCGTGGATTTCTCGGACATGTGGGGCTTCAGTTAAGCCACGATCAGAGGACATCGTGTTCCGGATCTCCCGCGAGCCAATCACTAAGAACAGTCCTATAAATACCCGCAGATATCACCACAGAAGAGGTTGGATTTTTTTGGGCAAAAAGACTCCGAAGAGAACAAACTTATGTCTGTTCGGTTCTTTTGCTTACCCCTAAGTGTATCGGGTGAATTAAAAAATTTGCACTATCAAGAGGGACATCCCTAAAGTTCAAAGTTGACCACGTCCAACAAATATATTTAATATTTAATGCAACTTGTGCATCAACTTTCAAATGACCATAATCTCTTGTGGTCGTATATCTAAGTTGTGAGATTAAGTCCAAATAATCTCATTTTTTTCATTTATACTTCCTCGTCGGTGCGAAAAAAGTACATACATATTCTCCATCAAGAAAATCAGGAAAAGCCAGCTAATTAAATGCCTTCTTCTCTTCGCTTTACAGAATAGTTAATTCCACAATTTACACAACCAAACTGATGAACCCCACCTGGATTTCACCAGTTTCCGACAATGTCTCAATGCCGGAAAACTCTTTGAACCACCAGACTCACGCGGTGGTGCAATTGATCGACGCTCCTTTAGACACCGTATGGTCAATCGTCCGCCGCTTCCACGAGCCGCAGGCGTACAAGCAATTCTTGACAAGCTGCCATGTCGTCCTCGGAGGCGGCGAGGTTGGCACGCTCCGGGAGGTGCGCGTAGTGTCCGGTCTCCCGGCGGAGAACAGTACAGAGAAGCTCGAAATCTTGGACGATGAGAGGCATGTCTTGAGTTTCAGCATCGTCGGCGGCCATCACCGGTTGAATAATTATCGATCCTTTACAACCCTCCATGCAGCACCTCCGCCGAAGAGTAGCGGCGGCAGCGGAAGCAGTGGAACTGGGACCGTGGTTGTAGAGTCGTATGTTGTTGATGTGCCTCAAGGGAATTCCAAAGAAGAAACTTGTTCGTTTGTTGACACAATTTTGAGGTGTAATCTTCGGTCTTTGGCCGCAATCGCTATAAATTTGGGGCCGAAAAGCTCTAAATTTGGCAGAAAATGATACTAGATCATATTGGCTACGCACACCGTCAAGACATTGCAGCACAAAAATATAGAATTGTATAAAATATTTAGATTTCTATGTATAATAGTATTTGTTTTTCCACATTGGCGGGTCAATATTTATAGTATATGATCAAACAATTGCTGTTTTACCAAAAAATATAGTTGATGATACAATAACACAAGCATCACGTTTCGATCGATCAAACATAAAGGGCAATTGTTGCATCCCAATAATTGCACTCCTTGTAATTTATGGGTATCGAACACGTGACGTTGACTCTGATACCAATTATAGGATCAAATCCTTGCCGCTTTACCAAAAATTATAGTTCATGGTAACGCCACAACGTAAATATTTTAAATTGTACAACAACACAATCATCACATTTCGATCGATATACAACAAGACAATTGTTGTACCCAACAGTTTTATCATGTCCGGTAAATTTTTCGATTCATAAAAAAAGATATATTTGTTTCTTTTTCTATCTAATATAGCAGAAGATGTTATTAAATAATTTTGTCAAATTATAATTTACCTTTAACATTGTTCAATACAAGTGGTTGTTAACATGCTTTTATTATTTTTTTTTAAAAATTAGTATTAAAATATTTTTTTGGAATATATAATGGAAATAATAATCTATGTGAACAATATTATGAAATATTTTTTTTTATTTTTTTGTTTTTGCAGTGAGTATTAATTTACCGAAATTGTTTTTATCACACTCTCTTATTTATAATATATATATAATAATAAGAATAATAATAATAATAATATGATAATTGAGTTTATTTGATACTATCCACACCTTTATCTTTGGGGCTTCGCTTGGTTTGGATGATGAGATTATTGAATGATTATATCATAGAATGATTAATTTATTGATTATAAAATGTGTTAGATATGGTAAGAAATAATATGGTGTTTGGTATGATTTTTATAAGTATGATAACTAAAAGGATATGTATGTGTAAACCCTAAACTACCCCTCTTAACCCTGACATAAATTAAATTGCCCCAAGTTGGATTCCCTACACCGTACCTCCCACAAGCTTCCTTTCATCTCACGTATGCGATCTCTCTCAAAATCTCTTCCAATTTTCTGCTCAAATTTTCTGGAATTCATCTTTTAGCAACATATGCCCCATTTTTCCCCCAAAAATGGCGTGAAACAGATTAATTTATTGTTAATTTTGAAAGTTATGATGATTTACCAGAGAAAAGACTTTTGCCTTTTGCAGACGCATGATCGTTTTCTCCAATTCGAACAATTTCGCCGCTTGAGAAAAGGTAAATGTTTGGTCGGCTAGGGTTACAAACAAGCATTATTTTGTTTAGGGCAATAACATAAATTAATCACACTATCATGCATACTGTTCAACAATGGGTTAGCCCAAGGGGTAGGGACGGACTTTTGTCTACCAATTAGTCAGCTTTAATCACGGGCCTGAGTGACTGACAGAGTTTATTAAAAACCGAGAGGAACAAGGAATTATTTATTTCTCACTATCTAATCATGCATTATCACCCCTACCAAACAAGGCACGAATATAATTATTGGATAATTTAGTCGTCTAGTTAATTTGAATTATTTACGAATCTAATATAATATAAACTTAATAATAACCGTACGTATTTAAACTTATTTTAAGCCATACTTCCACGGAGGGATATGTTGGTAATTTAAAACACAAATTGCACCTGTATTTGATTAAACCTTTAGAAACCACTAACTTTATGAAAGTACAGAGAGATGGCAAATAACGCAAACCTAAACAAGGCGTTAACGAGTACCAGGTTCTCCGACCTCAACCCGCCGCTATCCCAACCGGTACTAGAAGCCCTAAATCGGGAAGCCTTCGAATTTTGCACCCCGGTTCAAGTCGCCACGATTCCCTTGCTCTGCAGCTACAAAGATGTAGCTGTCGACGCCGCAACTGGCTCCGGCAAAACCCTAGCCTTCGTTATCCCCGTTGTCGAAATCCTTCGCCGTGCTTCAGATCCCAAACCTCACCAGGTCCGCGATATACATAAATAACACCAAGTTTCAATTTTTATTGCAGGGTTTAATCTATTGACGTATGAAATCAAGTGAAGTATGCTTACAATTTTAAAGGAAATTACTTTCGCTTGTAGTAACTGAGAGGTTTTCATACCGTGAATGCGTTGGCGCTTATGATTTCTTTAAAATCCTTTTTTTTTTTTTCTGTTTGTCAAATGTTTTTATACAGGTAGCTAATTTCTTTTACTGGTTACAGGTGATGGGAGTGATTATTTCTCCTACGAGGGAGTTGTCCTCGCAGATATTTAAGGTTGCGGAGCCATTTATTTCGACTTTACCAAATGTGAGGCCGATGCTGTTAGTTGGGGGAATGGAAGTGAAAACTGATGTGAGGAAGATAGAAGATGAAGGAGCAAATTTGTTGATTGGGACACCTGGAAGATTGTATGATATTATGGAGCGGATGGATATTTTGGATTTTCGTAGCCTCGAGGTATTGGCTGTCTCCCTTCACTTTAGAAAGAGATATATTTCGTGTTTTTTGGTTGAAACTTGCTACGTTAGTTACTTTTTTCTTCATCTGCGTATCTTTGAATTCAAGGGTAATTCATGATGTTCTAGATCTTGCTTTTACTTCATCGATGACTTTGAAGTAGTGAATGTTAGTTTTTAAGACATCGCATCGATGCTTACAAACGATACAGCTTTGGATTTAGAATGTGTAAAATCACGAAGAATTGTGAATCCTTTTTATTTTTATGTGGGCTACGAATAAACATGCAAATCAGAAACAATGGTGAAATGTTTTGTTATCTTTACATTTACTGTTTAATTTCTACCACGTAAGTTTCTCGCAGAAGGTTAAGGTAGCAATTATCAGTAAGCCTTTTGTTCTTTCTTTTCTCTTGCTGGCTGAGGTTAGTGGGGAGATTGTTATGTTTATATCATTTTCCCTGGTTTCTTGTTCTCTTGATGAATGTACTCGGGGAGTGTTTTTTTTTGCTTTGATTAGTTCCGAGTGAATTATGCATTGTTTTTTAAAAGGTTCGATTTTGTGCAACAGATACTTATTTTAGACGAAGCTGATAGGCTGTTAGATATGGGATTCCAGAAGCAGATAAATTCAATTATATCTCGCTTGCCAAAGCTTCGCAGAACTGGTCTCTTTTCAGCTACTCAAACTGAGGCAGTTGAAGAGCTATCTAAGGCAGGATTGCGGAACCCTGTGAGGGTTGAAGTTCGAGCTGAAGTGAAAAGATCAGACGATTCATTATCATCTCAACAAATTACCTCTGCGAAAACACCTTCAGGGCTTCATATTGAGGTGCACCTTTATCTTCTTCAGATGGTTTGATTTTTGCATTTACATTTACTGATATTGGTTTAGCTCGAAATTCAAGATTCAGATAAACTGATACTTAATTCGCATATACTGACGTTTTCCTGCTGTCTATGGTTGCATAAGTCTGCTCTATCTTGAATACTATAATTAATCAGGGATGCTGAAAGCAGGCTTTGCTTATGTAAACATGACATTTCACTATTTCAGTATCTTGAATGTGAAGCGGAAAAGAAACCTTCCCAGCTCATTGATCTACTTGTTAAGAATCAAACTCAAAAATCGATAATGTGAGTTCCAGTTTGCTATGTTCTTGAAATTAGCAAATGCTTTCATCCTTGTTAGTTTTGCTTCAAGAGGATCTTTTTGACAAAAATCACCTTCTTTTGTAGCTATTTCATGACTTGTGCTTGTGTCGATTATTGGGGCACTGTACTTCCACGTCTTTCTGCTCTCAAGGATTTCTCTTTAGTCTCTCTTCATGGAAAGATGAAGCAGGTAATTTTTTTTGTACTTGTGTATAAATTCGTTGCTAAGAAAGTACCTGAAATTTTTCATTATGAATGCAGGCTGCAAGAGAGAAAGCATTAGCCTTATTTACGTCTTTGTCGAGTGGCATTCTCCTTTGCACTGATGTAGCAGCACGTGGACTTGACATTCCTGGTGTTGACTGTATCATACAGGTAGCAGTTGAGCAAGTATAGTGTTTTTGATTTGTTTTTGCATAACTTTGAATTGATATTAGCTTATTCCAAGAGTTGAAGCATGTGCTAATTTTTTTTAAAATGCAGTATGACCCTCCTCAGGACCCGAATGTGTTTGTGCACAGGGTTGGTCGAACTGCTAGGATGGGACGGCAAGGAAATGCGATTGTCTTCTTGTTGCCAAAGGTTTTGTTTTTAGTTCAAAATTATGGGTGGAAATCTCTAATCTTGTTGGTTATGTCTTTGACCGTGTTACTGCCCCCAACTTCCCCAACTTTTTTGGTTTTTGAAATGTGTGTTCTACTAAACATTCAGGAGGAAGCCTATATCGAGTTCCTTCGATTAAGGAGAGTTCCACTTGAAGGTACAAAATGCTCAGATGAAGCTGATGACATTATTCCTCAGGTGAATAATTTTTTATGAGATACCATACTCTCTATTTTGCATCATTTTTTTTGTTCGATCATGGACTATAAGAGCATTCACTTATAAAATCGGGTCCTTGCCTTGAGTTAAATGAAGCAAAAAGAGGTCTCTCCAGAATGCAAAATCTTCAATCCTTCCCCTTTGTTTCCATGTCGTCTTTTACGAACAGTGTACATTATGCTGATGAATTTGACTAATAATCCATTAGTGCACGGCACATAAAATGGGACATGTGATGGTATTTTTTTATTTTTGTTTGTGTGATGGGTGAGGTAATCCTTTCCAGATTCGTGCTGCTGCTAAAAGAGACCGCGACATTATGGAAAAAGGACTCAGAGCTTTTGTATCTTATATCCGTGCCTATAAAGAACATCACTGTTCTTATATCTTCAGGTTACTTCAGATTTTTAATTATACTACCATGTACAGAATGTCATTTCATGTTCTCAGAGGCAAAATTTTTATGTGCAGATGGAAAGAACTTGAAATTGGGAAGTTGGGTATGGGATTTGGTTTGTTGCAGCTCCCTTCGATACCTGAAGTGAAGCATCACTCTCTTTCTATTGAAGGTTTTGTCCCAGTTGAAGATGTAAACCTGAACGATATCAAATTCAAGTAAGGTTACACACTTTTAATCTATTTCTTGCTAAAAGGTTATCCAGTGACCATGAATGGATGTATCGCTCAAAATTTGCTCTGCCTTTTTCGTCGTAGTCTCGACTGCCACCGTGTAGCCATCATGTCAAAATTAACAAAGAGTTTATAGCCTCCGGCTGGAATATGGATGTGCTATAAACTCTTTTCATGAATTATTTATTCGAATGTATACCCGTAACATCTCTTTATTTAGGGATAAATCTCGTGAGAAACAACGAAAGAAAAACTTGGAAGCAAAAAGAGCTGCGAAAGAGCTAGAACAAAAACAGAAGAAACCTAGAGCTGTCGCAAATCCCACAACCACTGTTACGAGGAAGAAAACAGCCAAGCAACGACGTGCTGTTCAGTCAGCCGAAGATGCAGATGAGCTGGCTAACGAGTATCGACTGCTGAAGAAGCTGAAAAAGGGCAAGATCGATGAAAATCAATACGCAAAACTAACTGGAACTGAAGATCTGCTTTAAGATCTGGAAAAGCTTACAAGAATCTAATCTAATGGATGTTGAATGGTTCGAATGTCTGAAAATGCTGCATCTCAGTCTGAATGGCGGGCATGGATATACTCGGTAGTCTGTGCTGGAAAATGAACCAGTTTCTCTCCGGACAGCCATAGGTTTGGAACCTAAACGACAGATTATTCTGCTGGTGTGTTCTCGGTACTTATTTATGTTTTCGAAAGGATATTTTAGTTTAATTAACATGCAATTGTACATATGATTATTTTTGCACTCAATTTTTTTATATTGCTATACTTTGTATTGTTTAATAAAATCATACTTTGAGTCGCAAATTCTAATGATTAAAAATTATCTTCACAATGGTTTTAAAAAAAGATATACCTTCATATTTTTATTTAGAATTACAAGATAAAAATCAAATAATGAAATAGAATATTTCACGATGGATGATTGAGGAGGGGAATTTAAAGAAATTTTTGGATCACTGTACAGACTCGAACCCAAGTCAATAACCCAAGTCAATATCAAAGAAGACACGGGATTTTACCATTTGACTAAAGTCGGGATCTTGGGTTGGACAAATGTAAATGCATATAGATAACAAATAGCCGCATAAATATTGTTTAGGGCGTGAATGGAAGTAAGGGTTCAATCGAACTGAATCGAATATGAAAAAAATTGAGCTTTGAATTCGGTTTGAAATAGTTATATTCGAGTTCAAGATAGATTTAAAGTTCAAATAGTTTTAAAAATTTAACTTAAGTTCGATTTGAAAAAATTCGAACATATTCGTGAGTATCGAACTATTACTTGAAAAGAAACATCTGAAATGTTTGAAATATATTTACTTAATATATAATTATATTATATTAATAAAATATTAAAGTTGTGAAGGCTTATGAATTATCAAACAAAGAATTTGGGATCGTGTTCGACTCAAAAAAGTTCGGCTCGAATTCGAGAATTTCGAATACGAATCAAATATTTTTTGAGCCGGCTCGAAAAGTTCGTGAACATATTCGATTTGTTTACACGTTTAAATTCGAAAAATTCATGAACATATTCGATTCGTTTATACGCATAATTGAAATAGATTTCACAAGTTAATCATTCTTAAATTAGGACCTTAAATGTTGGTTTGTTTTATTTTTAAGACTGTGAGATGGGCTAAATTGTCCTTTTGTGCGAAAGAGGCTCAAACCTGTCTGCCGAGGTTTGAACATATCAAAGCATTAAAATAATTTCTCGAAGTCAGAATGATAATTCCAATCTTTAAAAGTTATCAATCTTTTTCATCTACCGAATCCTGTCCCCTGACTTTTCCAGATTTAATCTCGGGATTACAACGGCACTCCACGAGTCAGCCACGCGCCCCTTCTCTGTTTCCTTGTAGATACTCTTTCCATCCATATCTCCCTCTACATACATACAGGACACTCATTTTCATCAAATTCTCTCCCCCAACTACGACACGCACAGAACCACTTTCTAATCGAGAAAAAAAATGATTCTGAATGTTTCCCAGCCTTCTTTTGGTTTGTTGAATTCCAACAGCGAGAACCTGAGCTCTCTGTTCTCATCGGCTTCTTCTTTCGCCGTTTCAAACAAGAGGAATGGAAATGGATGTGTTGTGTGCGCATCGAAGCAGGCCAATAACAAGCCCTTAACCGGTGTCGTTTTTGAGCCCTTTGAAGAAGTGAAGAAGGAGCTCATGCTTGTGCCCACTGTTCCTCAAGCTTCTCTTGCTCGACAAAAGTATGCTGATGAGTCCGAGTCAGCTGTCAATGAACAAATCAAGTAGGAATTTTTTTGATTTTTGAATTTATGTTGATTTGATTAAGTTTATGCTTTTGTCATCGAGTTATGATTTTGATATGGAATTTTTTCTGGGGTTTTTTTTTTGTAATGATTACAGTGTGGAGTACAATGTTTCATATGTGTACCATGCTATGTATGCCTACTTTGATAGAGATAACGTTGCTCTGAAGGGTCTGGCAAAGTAAGTCCTGGAACTCCGTTAAATTTTTTTTTTTAAATGAACTTTTCTCTGTTGTGCCTTTGGAAGTTATATGATTCACTATGTGGTTCTTTGTTTGCTTTTGTATAGATTTTTCAAGGAGTCTAGTGAAGAAGAAAGAGGACACGCCGAAAAGTTTATGAAATACCAGGTGTTTGATAATTTGCCCTTCGTATAATTTTCGCTTTTATAATTTAATTTTAATCAAATTGCAAGTTCTATATGTTTGTTTATCAAACTCAGAACAAGCGAGGTGGTAAAGTGAAGCTGCAGTCAATCTTGATGCCATTGTCAGAGTTTGATAATACTGAGAAAGGAGATGCATTATATGGTAAATGCCTCTTTTCTCACTCGTGTTGGTCTAATTAATATAGAGTACTATATAAAGATATTTTCTTTGGAAAGAATGGTTGTGGTTATTGTGAATGGTTGTTATGTGTTAATCTGTCATAATACGGATTGTAACTGATTTTCTACGTCTTTTCAATGTTGGCATCAAGAATGGGGACCATCTTTTTCTTGGGAATACATTTTTCTTGCGGTTCGCAATAAATTAGAAGTAGAAAGAGTATTAATCTGCACGCTGTTTTTTTGGAGGGATCCAAAGGAATTTTTGGGTCCGTTGGAGGTTGCATGTGATCTCGGTGATGCGAATGTACTATGTAGTGCTCTGTTGTGATTGTTGCAAGGAAGATAAAGAGGGTTCATATTTCGTATTCCTTTCAGAGTCTTGATTCTATCAGAATTATCAACTCGTTCTACAGATGCAAATTCTTGAATGGACATGATGTTGGATAGTAATTAATAATTTTTTTCCTGCATTTGAAAATGAACCCAGCTGATCAGACTTCAACTCCATTTTAGAGAGATTCGAGTTCGAGTCCTCTTCGGAAATAATTGAAGCCCAAAACAATGGCCTGGGGGTTAAAACGCTTGCATTAATGATGAGTGCTGTTATAATCGTATTAGTTCTCAATGAATCTGTATTTCCTTTTCCGGATTCCTTGGCTTCTATATTGCTGGAAAAATATTTATCTCCTCTAAAAAAAATAAAATTGAATTCTTTATATTTTGTGGGTCTCAAATGTTAGCTGTCGCACATTCAAAACTTCTCGTTTGGAAGCTATTAAACACCTCTCAATTCGCTGATAAAATAGTTAAATAAATAAAAGAAAAGGCAGCGGCCTGATTCTTTTGTTGATCTGATAGTTATAGACAATATTTTTGCACACTTTATACGCCACAACTTTCAAAATCACCGTGAGTACTGACAATTATAAGAAGCTGTTAGATTTTGAAATCATGCGAAGCGGAGGAAAAAAGTGGTTTCTATATGTGAAACGTTTCTTTATTGGTCATCCATAACATGTGGTGGTGATTTAATCTTAACTTTCATGCATATTTGTTGCACTTCCCTGTCCCTTATTCATGATATGGATGAGGATTTAATTTACTTATACACAGCAATGGAGCTCACCTTGTCTTTGGAGAAGCTGACAAATGAGAAGCTTCTAAACTTGCATGCTGTAAGTATGTTTCCTACTTGAACATTATGGTGATGCTTATGGTTGACATTGTTTTACAGTTAAACGAGACTGATATTGATGTCTGTATGATTGCAATGTGACAGGTGGCCTCCCATAACCATGATGTGCAGTTGATTGACTTCATTGAGAGCGAGTTCTTAGCTGAGCAGGTTCCCTATTCTTGTTAATCATTAATCACCCATGAAGTTTTCTTGGTTTCCACATAGCATGGTGGTACAAAACTTATCTTGTAAAATGTCCATTTCAGGTGGAATCTATTAAGAAGATATCAGAATATGTTGCACAGCTGAGAAGAGTGGGCAAAGGACACGGTACAACCATCAAAATCCACTTAACTTTTATCAATTACTTAAACTTCTACTGCCTTATTTAGATGAAAGGCAATATATTAAAGTTTTAACGCTTTACATGTTTCTGGATTGGTATATTAGGAGCGTGGCACTTTGATCAGATGCTACTTCGGGAAGAGGAAGCTGTTGCTTAAGAAGGAGATCGTTACATTAGTATATTTCCATCTTACTGCTGGTTGGTATAGTTTGTGTTGGCGTTAAACAAAGGTGTGCGAGAGACTTAGTTGTAGGCGATTGTGGAAATGTTAGTGTCAGTATCAGTAATTTCACTCGACCCTGTTATAATACTTGATCAAATATTTTACCCTGTTTTTGGTACCTGTATTTTCATCACATATGTTTGCTGGAATATTGATCACTCCCAAATTGCTAATTCAAACGTAAGCTTAACTGATCACGAGCACAAATAGAAGAGAAATTAAGCAACAAAGCAGCGGCTGCTACTTTCGAGACGATGAAGAAGATGATGTTGATGCAATGAAAGATACAGCTCCTTTCTCTAGCAAAAGCTGTGTAATATCCTCGTATTCCATCAACTTCGAAATATATAATGGGGACGCTCCACTCTTGCTCTTGACATTAACATTGGCTCCTCGCTTGATAAGAACATCGACTGTCTCTGTACTGCCTCCTTCAACGGCTAAATGAAGCGGTGTATGGCCTTCGGCATCTTGACATTCTAAGTCAGCCCCGAATTCGATGAGCATCACGACTGCATCTTTGTATCCTTTGAGAGAGGCAACGTGAAAGGAAGTTAAACCATACTGATCGCAGAAGCTCGTAGTTGCCCCCTTTTCTAGTAAAGATTTTAGTAGCTCGAGTTCTCCACGTCTGGCAGCGTGGAGTACTGCTTCGCCCTGTTCCAGGATTTTTGCTACCTCTATCTACAAATTATCCGAAAATATGGGTCAGAATGAGGTTCCGTATACTAGTGTTGGAATGTTGAATTGTAGTTGAATCCAGCTTGCGGCCGAGACATTAAGATTATATCTTCCATCATAAAATTAGCTGTAGTTGAAACTTCATACAAGGCAAAAACTGTGTTAAGCAGAACAGATTTTTCACAGAAACATAGTAAAATGGTTACTTAGATCTCAATCATGTCATATCGATTGGGATCATTCATAGAAACATTTGCTGAAAGTGGAAATCAACATAAAGTTACTTCATAAAGGATCGTCAATAGGCAGGACAGAGAGTTTATTCACTACTAGACAGCATTGATACATGTAAGCTGTCCTAAGAACAGAAAAACACCATTAAACTACACGGAACTAAATATCACAACACTAAAAAAGACGAGTGGAAACGCTCCGCTGCTAAATGTGTTCAGAATTGGACTCAACTGCTGAATGACATTATTCAATCTCATGCTTACAAAACAGGTAAACAAAGATAAATATTATCCCCTTTTCCCTCTTTTAGAAAAAGACCCATATGCTCACTTGGTGTGGTAAAAAATATCAGCTTTTTCCAAAAGGAACCCCCCATTGCTTTCTTGGTGTGGTTATAGTTCTCGAGTCTGTCCTCAATCTTGGTACTCACTTGGAAAATCCTAAGGGAAAAGGGTGGGGTGTGTTAATCACACCCAGAATCCTCCAACAGATTGCACAAAATCCTCCCCCCAGATTGCATAAAATAATCCTCCAATCTTTGTAATTAATTATGTAAATCTGCAAATTCCCTTTTTGGTCACATCAATATCTCGGTAGTTTAGGAAGGATAATTTATCCTTTTTATAAGTTGTAATCTTCCGTATATATTGGCTATTAGCCAGTAAGTAAATATAATTCCAATTCCTTCAACTTTGATCACTTTGGGATATTCTACGTCTCAAAGTGTGTACAAATGTTATGATTTAGCCACACATCGCCTATTTATTTCCCGGCATGTTCGTTTCTGCGAAGACCAATTTCCTCTCCAATCCGCATGTTTGGAGACTCCCACACCACATGGTTCACTGCCTAGGACTTCCGCTTGTTGCTCTGATCCAGGTGTTACTCACTTACCTCTCAAATCTCCTGTGGGCCAGCCTACCAGTAGGTCATCTTCATTAAGGTCCAACAGCATCGTCTCTCCACCACTACGGGCCAATGCTCCCTCCTATGAGCCTACCACTCCACATACAGACCAGGCTACTGTTGGAATTGACTCACCACCTACTCCACAACCAACATCTGGGTCCATCTTCTCGCCTACTGACCATGCTACTATACCCTCACAGCCCATTCAAACTGGACGGACTCACACAATGCAAACTCGATCTATGAATAACATCTACAAGCCCAAACTCATTAACTCTGCTACTAAACATCCAATTCTGACGGATCTTGAGCCTATGTGCGCATCCTCGGCTATGAAAGATCCCAATTGGCGTACCGCTATGTTTGATGAATTTAATGCATTGCTTAGTCATGGCACTTGGGACTTAGTTCCTGCGCACCACGCTCCAAATGTCATCGGGTGCAAATGGGTTTTCTGTATAAAACGCAAACCTGATGGATCCATTGATAAGTATAAAGCTCGCCTTGTCGCTAAGGGCTTCCATCAACGACCTGGTATTGATTATTTTGAAACTTTCAGTCCAATGGTTAAACCCATCACTATTCGCTCTGTCATATTTATCGCTCTTATGCATAATTGGTCTATCCGTCAACTGGATATCAGCAATGCCTTTCTACATGGGACACTTTCCGAGGTTGTCTATATGCAGCAGCCTCCGGGATTCATTGATGCTCAACCCTCTCACGTTTGTCGGCTCCGAAAATCCTTATATGGACTCAACTGGATATCAGCAATGCCTTTCTACATGGGACACTTTCCGAGGTTGTCTATATACAGCAGCCTCCGGGATTCATTGATGCTTCTCAACCCTCTCACGTTTGTCGGCTCCGAAAATCATTATATGGACTCAAACAGGCCCCCCGAGCTTGGTATCGTACCCTTAGCAGTGCCCTTATCTCCTTTGGGTTCACCAACTCAAGATCGGACACTTCATTGTTTCTCTATCACCGTGGCCCAATCCATATATTTCTCCTTGTTTATGTAGATGACATTGTTATTACTGGCAGTGACAATTCCCTTGTTGCGGCCATAATCAGCAAACTCGGCACCTCCTTTGCAGTTAAAGATCTTGGAACTTTATCTTATTTTCTCGGTGTTGAAGTCCTCCCTTGCAAAGACGGTCTTCTCCTTTCCAAACGCAAATACATCTCGGAGGTTCTGGCTCGCCACAAAATGGATGGTGCTGGTCCGCTCACCACTCCTATGTCTGCAACCACTCTAACTCTTGACCGGTCTGCAACTGCATGTGATATCACCCAGTATCGTCAGGCTATTGGTGAACTTCAATATCTTGCCTTAACTCGTATTGACATTGCCTTTGCTGTCAATCGGCTTGCTCAATTTTCGGTTAATCCATCAATTGACCACTGGAGTGCGGTCAAGCGCATACTTCAGTATCTTAAAGGCACAATCAATCACGATCTTCTTCTTCGTCGTACTCCTATTGCCACCTTAACTGGTTTCTCCGATGTTGACTGGGCAGTCTGTAATGCCCCGTTGCTAATTAAGTATGATTAATCCAGATTAACTGTTGAAAAAGATGATTTTGAGAATATAATTATTTCTCATATATCACTTATTAAACTAGAGACAAAGAGTACATATTTATAGGTAAATACAAGAGAAAGAAAAAAGGAAAGAACCTATCTAGTGCAGTAAATAAATCCTAAAGATATGTTACAGATTATATGTAATCTAATCCCTAAAAATATGCCTACAATTATAATCATAATTATTCAACCTAATCTTGGTTTCCAACACTCCCCCTCAAGCTGATTTGGAAAATGTCTTCCATACTCAGCTTGTTGACTAAGTAGTTGAATTGTCCCTTGTACAATCCTTTGGTAAGAACATCTGCAATCTGTTCATTTGTCGATATGTAGTTCATGTTGATCACTCCTTTTTCAATTTTTTCTTTGATAAAATGCTTATCAACTTCTACATGTTTAGTTCTATCGTGGAGAACTGGGTTGTGAGCAATTGCAATTGCTGCCTTGTTGTCACAGAACACATTTATTGGTATTGTGTCTTGAACCCTTAGGTCTTCTAGTAGTCTTTTTATCCATAAGACTTCGCAAATTCCGTGAGCCAATGATCTAAATTCTGCTTCAGCGCTACTTCTTGCCACCACACTTTGCTTTTTACTTCTCCAAGTAACCAAGTTTCCTCCCACAAATGGGCAATAACCAGAGGTGGATTTTCGATCATTGGTGCAGCCAGCCCAGTCTGCATCAGTGTATACTTCGATCCTTAGATGCCCCTGTTTTTTAAATAATAGCCCCTTCCCCGGTGTACCTTTTAGGTACCGTAGGATTCTGTATGCTGCTTCAAAGTGCTCTTGTCCTGGGGAATGCATAAATTGACTTACTCTACTCACTGCAAATGCTATATCAGGAAGGGTGTGGGACAAATAAATTAGTCTTCCCACCAGCCTTTGAAACGGTTCTACATTAACTCTGTCCTCAGGCTTGGCATGTTGAAGTTTTTGGTTGGGTTCAATCGGAGTTTCAGCAGTTCTACATCCGAGCATTCCAGTCTCAGTGAGTAAATCAAGCGTATATTTGCGTTGAGTGACAAATATACCATCCTTCGATCGTGCAAACTCCATACCTAGGAAGTATTTGAGAGTTCCTAGATCTTTGATTTCGAAAACTTTAGACAGTCCCTTCTTCAACTTATGCAATTCATCAATGTCATCTCCTGTCAAAACAATGTCATCTACATAAACAATCAAGATTGCGATTTTACCTTCACTTGAGTGTTTGTAGAACATAGTGTTGTCTGCTTGACTTTGATTGTAGCCAAGTGTTTTAACAACCTTTCCAAAGCGTTCAAACCACGCTCTTGGAGATTGTTTCAGTCCATATAAGGATTTTCTTAGCTTGCACACTTTATTTTCTCCGAATTTCTTCTCAAAGCCTGGAGGAAGATTCATATATACTTCTTCCTCAAGATTTCCATTCAAGAACGCATTCTTTACATCCAATTGATGTAGGGGCCAATTATGATTGACAGCTAGGGATAAAAGAACTCGAATTGAGTTCATCTTCGCCACTGGTGCGAACGTTTCTTGATAATCAATCCCGAGAGTTTGTGTGAATCCTTTTGCCACAAGTCTTGCTTTGTTCCTTTCTACACTTCCATCAGCCCTGCATTTAACTGTGAAAACCCATTTGCAACCTACAGTTGTCTTTCCTTTAGGCAATGTTACCAATTCCCAAGTTCCGTTCTTTTCCAGTGCATTCATCTCTTCTATAACTGCTGGCTTCCAATTCAGGTTATCTAGTGCTTCCTTAATAGTTCTTGGAACAAAAAGGTTAGACACATTTGAAATAAATGTTCTATAATTGTTGGAAAGTCTGTCATAAGAAAGATAATCTGCAATAGGATGTTGGGTGCATTTTCGAACATCCTTTCTAAGTGCTATGGGAAGAGAATCAGTAGGAATATTAGATGGAGGAACCAAGGAATGAGTTGGATCGAAAGTACCTGAATTTCTTGGATCATCCCTCGGGAATTCTGATTGGCTTTGTGGTAGAATAGCTGCCCGATCTTTGTTCCAGCCTTTCTTTCTGGTATAAACCAAGTAATTAGGTTCAGGAACATTTATTTTTATCATTTCTCCCCCTGCTTGTGATTGATCAAAATTTTGCAAGTTTAAATTTTTGTCCTCTTCATTTTCAATATGTTCCATTTCCTTTTGTTCAGTGGATGAGAGAATAATATTCGGTAAGGGGCTCGAATTTAATTCCCAAAAATTTGCTTCACTCTCTATCTCCCCCTGAAGGTGATTTTTGGAAAAAAAATGACTGATTTTCAACAAATGAGACATCCATACTTACAAAAACTTTTTTTGTGTTAGGATTTTAGCACTTGTATCCCCTCTTGGTCGAGGCATATCCAAGAAAAATACACCTTTCAGCCGTGGGATCTAATTTTGTTCGAAAAATGCTGGGTATATGGACATAAGCGATACATCCAAAAAATTTTAATGGTAAATCTGAAGTAATTCTACAACCGGGAAAGATTTTCTTGAAATAACTAAAAGGGGTGACATATTTTAGAACATGAGTGGGCATTCGATTTATAAGGTATGAGGCTGTTAAAATCGCATCTCCCCATAAGTATTTGGGAACATGCATTGAAAACATCATTGCACGAGCCACCTCAAGTAAATGTTTGTTTTTTCTTTCAGCAATACCATTTTGTTGAGGCGTATCACGACATGTGGATTGATGTACAATGCCATGTTCTTCAAAATATTTTCCTAGATATTCATTAAAATATTCCTTCCCATTGTCTGAATGAAACAAACAAATTTTAGTTCCAAATTGAGTATCAATCATTTTGTGAAATATTTGAAAAACATTTTTAACTTCAGATTTATCATTCATCAGATATACCCAACAAAGACGAGTATGATCGTCAATGAACGTAACAAACCATTTTTTACCTGTCAGAGAAATGATCTTCGAAGGGCCCCACACATCGCTATGAATTAAATAAAACGGTTTTGATGCATGATATGGTTTTGTTATATAAGTGGTTCGATGACTCTTAGATAAAAAACAACTATCACAATTAAAAGAGTAGCAATCCAATGTTTTGAACAATTTAGGAAATAGATACTTCAAATATTGAAAACTTGGATGACCTAATCTATAGTGCCAAAGCATTATTTCATCACGAGCAGAAGTAGAACTAACACTGCCATTATAGCTTTGAGCATTCATATTTTCGGGGGTGTCATCAAAGTAGTAAAGACCGTTGACCATTCTAGCACTGCCAATCATCTTCCCCGAGTTCCGGTCCTGAAATTCACAGTGAGATGGAAAGAAAATAACACGACAATTAGAATCATTAGAAATTTTACTAACCGATAATAAATTACAGGCTAGTTTTGGAACATAAAGGACAGATTGAAGTGTCATGTTATGTGAGATTTTAATTTGGCCTTTTCCTTCAATGGGAGTAAAACTGCCATCAGCAATTTTAACTTTTTCTGTCTCAGGTAGGCACACATATTTATTGAATAGATTTGGAAGAAAAGTCATGTGGTCAGATGCTCCTGAATCAATGATCCAAGGGGCAGAATTTTGACTACAAGATAAAGCACTAGAGATGCTACCTGTTTGTGCAAGAGAACTATTGGGAGTACCGGATAAGGAATTGGATTTCAGCAGCCTTAGAAGATTATCAATCTGCTCCTTCGAGAAGGAATTGGTCTCGGTTTCATTTGCATAAGATGTCCTTTGATTCGGTTTGTTGTTTTTCCAGTTAGCGGGCTTCCCATGAATCCTCCAACAATTCTCTTGGGTATGGTTTGGTTTGTTGCAAAATTCACACTTGATCCTAGGTTTTTCTTGTTGCCTTCGTTGATGAAAGGCTTTATTTGCAGCTGGATCAGATATAGACAAGGCAGAATTTTCTACAGAAGCAGCAACTTTTTTCCCCAGCATTACGTTCCTGCGGCTTTCTTCCCTTCGAACCTCGGAAAAAACTTCACCAATGGGTGGTAATGGCTGACGTCCGATGATTCTTCCCCTAACTTCATCAAACTCGATGTTTAAGCCTGCAAGGAATTTATAAATACGGTGGTCTTCCACCATTTTTTTGTTGTGATTGCAATCTTCCGACGATTTCCATTCATAATCGTTGAATAGATCTAAATCTTGCCACAACCTTTTTAGGGAATTGAAGTACTTGGTGATATTATCCTCTCCTTGACGAATTTCACCGAGTTTTATAGTTAATTCATAGATTTGAGACTGATTCCCCAAATCTGAATACATTTGGCCAACATTCTCCCATAGTTCTTTGGCTGTTGAATAGCATAAGTAGTTTGAACTTATCTCCTCTTCCATGGAATTGACCAGCCAGGTCATTACCATAGAGTTTTCAGCATCCCAAGTTCTGTAGGTTGAATCATCCTTCGCTGGTTCTTTAGTTTCTCCAGTCAAGTAGCCACTTTTCCCACGACCCCTGATGTACATGCGAATGGATTGAGACCATCGCAGAAAGTTATCACAATTTAACTTAATGTTGGTGATTTGCACAGGGTGAGGATTCGGATTAATGGCTTCTGTAATTCTTGTAGATGCTTCGGATGTTACTTCAGAAGACATGGCGACGGCTAGGGTTAATTTCGAAGGTTAATGGCGGCTAGGGTTAATTTTTTGAAGATTAATAACAAGCTCTGATACCATGTTGAAAAAGATGATTTTGAGAATAGAATTATTTCTCATATATCACTTATTAAACTAGAGACAAAGAGTACATATTTATAGGTAAATACAAGAGAAAGAAAAAAGGAAAGAACCTATCTAGTGCAGTAAATAAATCCTAAAGATATGTTACAGATTATATGTAATCTAATCCCTAAAAATATGCCTACAATTATAATCATAATTATTCAACCTAATCTTGGTTTCCAACATTAACGATTCTTAAGCAAACCCGTATGATTAAAAGTCGACACTATGATTTAAGGAGTTCCGGATCACGACACCCTGTATTCGATTGAATTAAAAATACATATGTATATACATGCATATACACGGCTATATACACATTTATACCATGCTCATGTATACCATGCAAGACAATGGGAATTACAAGGGACACTTGGACTCCCACTAACCATTAAGCATTAAAAATATTCACCCAAAACCTTGAAACTATCACCCCACCTCTTTTTAATACCATGCAAGATCATTTTGCAAGACAAAAACCACTCCTCCTCTCTCTCTCTCTACAATTTCGAAAACAATTGGCCATATTTCTTGCCCAAATCCTCTTGCAACCTTGAATAAAATCCACATGCAAGATAGGCTTTAAGAAGATCAAGGCTAGAGTAGTATAGTGGTTCAAGAATTTTGGGATTTGGAGCAAGGATTCAAGTGGCAGCTTCATTGTGGAACTTGGGCTGTTTTGGGTTGATGTTTTAAAGCTTCAATCTTGAATATTATTGAAGGTATAACACTTTTATTGAGTTTTATATACCTTGGTGTCGTTTAAGGATCGAAATTTATGAGTCTTGGCATGAGAAATGTAGAGATAACTTGATGTCAAAAAGTGTGCAACAGATTTCAGCATGCATGTATCTGTCATTTCGAATTTTGGGTTTAGTTAAGTTTCGAATTTGAGGTTGCGATTCAAATACAAGTTGTAGATTGTTGGAATACCTTCGCTTTGACAGTAAATTCGACTAATTTGGAATTCTGATGAAAAAGTTATGAACATTTTACCAATATGTGTAAAATCTGGAAATTTAGTGCATGCGAGTTTTATGCATCGAGTTCTTCGAGTTTCTGGGTAAATTCATTTGCGAATTTGATGTTGGTATTCAAATACAAGTTGTAGATATATGTGTTTTCGTCCTGTGGTTAAAATTTGAGACGATTTGGACTTAAAATGAATGAGTTATGATGTTTTACCACAAGGTGCACAATCTGGAACATGCATGTAGGCGGGTTGCACATGCAGTGTGTTCTTGGTAAAACTGGGCAAAATGTGCTACTATTTTGACCTTGGTGTCTGAATAAGAGTTGTAAAACTTTGCGTTATCTTGCATTAGAAACTGGCCTCACATGATTTGGAGTTTATTTGTGCAAGATATGCACTTTTTCCTAGAACTGCTCACTCTGTCAAAATAGAGTGTATAAGTATTTTTAAAACTGTCATACTTTGTTTTGCATGTGCCTTTAGATGAGCGAAATAGCTTCTGGACTTCAAATATGAACTGTAGTACTTTGGGTTTTCGTGATTTTCCCACTAGCCTCAAGTCATTTGGACATCATATTAATTTATTACGAATTTTATACGAAAATGGGTCAGGCTGAAATTTGGTGAATTGTCCTGTTTTCCAGCAGATTGTTCTTGGCCATTTTACCTAGGCTAAATGAACGAATTTGAAGATGAGTTGAACTGATGAAATGTTCATTTTTGAGTTAGCTTTGAAAATAAATTGAACCCATGTGATTTTATTAAGTATCGGACAAGTTATGAGCCGATCTCTACGGTCGCGCGGGCTGAAATTTAGAGAATTGGTTTTGGGTCTAAGTTTGGGTTTTATTTTGATATGTTTCAGGCTAGTATGTGACATTAAGTTGTATTTGGAACTGTTATGGCCAGGTTTATTAATCCTGAGATCGATTCAAGGATCACTTGGTATTTAGCTAACGGTTTGAGGTACGTTGAAATGAGTTTTATCATGACGTCTGGCAAAGACGTGTAATGATGCTAATGCATGGCCTTATATGTCATTATTTGATTTATATGACTTATTTGTCACTATATGATTCTTATGTGACTATATGACATGATGAATGTCTTGGATTACATGATATGTGAAATTACATGATTTGTATATACTTTCACATGAGAATGCATGATATATTGAGTTGCATATGTCATTTGATGCATAAATGATTCATGGGCATATCATATTGATCTATCATTCCTTTGATATCCATGATTTGACTGAGTTGACTTACTCTGAGTGTCGGGTACGACGAGCATGGCGATGACAGGCAGTATAGGTAGTAACTGTAGTCACGTGCAGGTGCGACCGGACCTAGACACGAGGGCTGGATGCAGTAACGTACATAGGATGAGTTTTCCTAGCGCAATGTACGTATACTGTCACCCTCTGCTCGAGCTTTGATGATTTGATGATACCTTCATTTGGACTCCGATTTTGGTATCTTGATATTCGATTCCTTGTACCCATTCATACATCGCATTCATACATGGTATGCATTGCATGATATTTTGTCACTTGACATGATTTATTTATTTCTCGTACTGGGGTACTGACCCCCTTTGTGGGGGCTGTCATGTCTTTTGTTGTTCGGACATGACAGGCTTTACAGGAGGACATAGTGACGATGCTTGCAGCGACGCTCGAGAGATACCAGAGCTCCTTGAGAGCGAGCTCAGGTTTATATTTTATGTTTTGCGTCCCAGTAGTTGTTAGAATATTTTTAATTATGTTTTGAATTACCGGGGTATGCCCCGAGTATCTGTATTTTAAGTATTCTACTACTGGTTGATTTATACTTGATATGGATGTTATGCTCAACATGTTAAATTGGAAACTGGAATTACGTATTTTCAGTATCACTATATATGTATCACCTAAAAGCGAAAAATTTTTAGGGCCATTTGATAAGACCTTTGAAATAAATCTTCCGCTGTTTATGTAAATTAATCATTATGTGTTAATTAAACACCACATTAGGATCGGGCCCTCACACAGGCAATCATCACGACATGACATCCACATCAGCTTACATTATCCTTCTTGGACCAAATCCTATCGCTTGGAGCTCTCGTAAACAAAAAGCTGTCTCATGCTCCTCTATGGAGCTCGAGTATCGCGCACTTGCTACCACCGCTTGCGAAATTCGCTGGATACAAAATCTTTTTAGTGAGCTCCTTCTTCCTCTACGGAAGGCACCCATCATCTATTGTGACAATATCGGTGCAACATACCTCTCTGTTCATCCAATCATGGATTCTCGCATGAAACACATCTCCATCGACCTACATTTTGTACGTGATCTTGTCAATAAAGGCCTCATTCGCGTTGCTCACATTAGCTCCCGCGATCAACTTGCAGACTTCTTAACCAAACCGCTTGCTCGTGTTCCTTTTCAGCGGTTACGTTCCAAAATTGCCATCGCCGACGGGACGTCAATTTTGCGGGGGCATGTTAATCACACCAAGAATTGCACAAAATCCTTCCCCCAGATTGCATAAAATCATCCTCCAATCTTTGTAGTTAATTATGTAAATCTGCAAATTCCCTTTTTGGTCACAGCAATATCTCGGTAGTATCCTTTTATAAGTTGTGATCTTCTGTATATATTGGCTATTAGCCAGAAGTAAATATAATTCCAATTCCTTCAACTTTAATCACTTTATAGGGTGGAACTGATATTCATCTGAATAAAGCAACAAATCTCGTATTCTCTTCAAGTGTTTGCTTCTTGACTGCACAAGGTGGATCGCGCATTATAGAGTGTCAAACACTTTAGATGGTTCTTTTTTTTTTTTTACGTCCATAATGGATTCTTTCATATACTGACATTCTATCCTCTTTCACCGCTACACATCAAATATAAATATTTAGAGCCAACTCAGCCCAGCTACTGCAAAACTATCGTCTTGAATTTGCCACTAGACATTAACAAAAATGATTCTGTTCCTAATCATACAGCTCATGAACAGGACGTGGTTATTGTATACTGTACAGCATCTTGTCGTTCATTCTAATGCATTGAGTTATTAATTGTAATGAGGCAAAAATTATATTTAGTCCAATACTTCGATATGCCCCATAAAAATTCTTACCCCATTATTGTGTTGTGAAGCATAAATGTTTATGTACTGATTTCTTGTTCTTGCCAACTGATTGCATGTGCCCAGGAAAACACCAAGACTAGACAACAACCAATTAAAAACGAATTATTGCTTCAAAAGAAATATTACTTACATGGCCCTTATCTCGTGCTATATCAATGGCTGAACGGAAATGATCAACATCACCAATAGTAGGGTCCGCCCCCGCTTCAAACAGCATCTCCACCATCCGACGGTCCCCATTCGCCGCTGCTCTATACAAAGCCGTCCGGCCGTCTTTGCTCCTAGCGTCCACGTCAGCACCTGCACTCACCAACACCTTAGCATTGGTCAGCTGCCCTTTACTCGCCGCCAAATGCAACGGCGTTCTCCCTTCCTTATCCCTGCAGTCAACAGCCACCCGCCCCTGCGCAAGCCTTTCAACCTCCTCCGTCCGATCAAACGCAGCCGCCACGTGTAACTCACTCCACCCTTTCGACGACGCGCAACTCACGTCGGCATCCAACCCCTTCATCGCGTCAACATTTAGCCCCGCCTCCAGTAGCAGACCGATCATATTGTGATCACCCAGCTGATTCGCGACTCTGTACAGGGACTTGGCTTCCAAATTGGAGAGCTCCGAAACCACGGATCTCTGTCGCTTGATTATACCCTTTACGGCTTCAAAATCTCCCGCACCAACCGCATGCGTCAGGAGAAAAGAACCCACGAAATAAACCTTGAGCCTCACGTCGTACGTGGGGCGGTGTGACGCCGAGTTGAACCAGCGGTTAACAAGCTCAGACTGAGTCGACTCTGGAGAGTCGAGATTCAAATCAGGGGCAGCGGCGGTCTTGAGGAGGAATCTATCAGAAGGGGAACGTGGGAAGGTTGGGGGGAGGTGGGATTGAGGCTTGAGTATGATCTGGAAAGTGGCGGAGGACAGCGGGGCAACAAGCCCACTTGGCGGGTTAACGAGGAACTTGTGGGGGGAAGATGTTTGGACCTTGAAAGCTAAAGTTGCAGTGGAAACAAGAGATTTGAGGTGAATGTAGGTACGGCATTTGCAGTCTAACACGAAGTCTATGCGTATTTCTGAATCCGAAAGTTCAACCAATTTTTCCATTTGTGTGAAAGAGTGAAGGATAAAGGAAGTGAGAGTGGAATTCGTATCATTGGATTTAGATTGAGTTTGTTGGAAGAAGAAGACGATGAAACAGTGAAAGGGACGTGATAGGGTGGTGGCATGTGATCGAGAAGAAGACAATATTTGATACCTTTGGCTTTTGGTGGGTTTGGGGAAAACTTGTGTATGTATCTAGATGTGTCAAAATAGGACATGCTCGACCAGTCGAATAGACGGGTTGGAAAACGAATTTTTGGGCCAGCTTTTTATACAGGTCAATTCGTTTGGGCCGTAGGTTGGCAATCGGATTTGGGGGTGGCCTGGGGCCTGAGCCTTTTTTTTTTTTTTTTTAAAAGAGTTATTCTTTTTTAAGCCGCATTTCATAAATAGAAACTCAATATCACGTTAAAGAATCTGATTCACTATATATTTTTCACTTGATTGAGCTTGAAAATTGTATCATGTCTTTCAAAATTGTGTAGATTACTGATTCCCTAGTCGAGTCTTTTTAGTAACAGGAATAATGTCTAGATAAAACCTGAAGTAAGTTACAATATTCTTCTAGCATCAGTTTCAGGCTCGACAAATTCAATTGGAATTATTTTTGAAGTTTTTTTATTTTATTTTCTGCGGGCTGGCTTGCCCCAACCCCCGGCCTGCCTCGTGTCGGGTTGGGTTGCGGTTTACCCAACTCGTCTGGAGGTGGTCTCAAACGGGATGGGCTGTGGGTTAGCCTATTTGGGTCGGACTGACCCGTTTTGACAGCTCTATTCTTCGCTAAATCTATGAAGCTAGAGCAAAATTCAATGGCACAAAACAAAATTAAAAAATTAAAATATGGTAGATTGATAATGAGATTGAGATAATGTTGTGAGAACCTACTCTTGCAATCACCTTACATGATGCCAACAATATGACACCATGAATTGCAGTGCCAACTATACAATCAAACTATCAACAGATACATTCAATTCTAATTTTTAGAATTCTTCTATATATATACCACGCTAGACTCATAAGTGGAAAAACAAAAGTTTAGAACAAAGAAACTCTCAAATACCAAATATTCTAGCAAGAAAGAAATTCGATTTTGAAGGTTGTACACGATCCAAACATACTCTTTCAAGTTTAAAGAATCATCTTAAGTAAATGAGCTTTTGATATATTATCCTTTCGTTTTGACAACGTATGTATGCTTGAAAAATTCAGTCGAATATGTGAACTATTTTAAAAACTATGATGTCATGAATATTATGAATACCGGGAGATAAGTGCTATGCGGAGCAATGTGCTACGTGAGTGTGAGCCACCTCTTTAACCAACGGGGCAAAGTACTATACGTACGGGAGTCACATCTTGAATTTGTAGGAGCCACCTCTATAATTCTTTTGTTTCACAGATCGATCTAATCTAATTTGTATATGATATGTGTTCTAATAATGATGCATCTTATATGACTAAAAGGAGCAAAATCTCTTATGTGTCTTAATTTATATCAATTTATTTTTTATATCTGTTTTGAAATTTATATAAGTATATGTTTTAGCATATTCGATTGGCCCCCGCTTGCTGAGTATTTTCTCAAATACTCACCCCTTATATCTCCTCCCTGGATAAAAGTGAGACATATACTGAAGATGAAGAACAACATAACTTTTGGGGTTGGTGATTTACTACAAGATTTCAACATTTTACATAATTAAGCTGCCGCTGAACTTTGTTAATATTTAAGTTATGAGTTTATTTTCAGTTGTAACTATATTTATGTTTATGGAATAAAAGACTGGTTATATTTTAATTTCTGTATTACGAGGCTTTTTGTCTTTGAATTGCATATTTAAATTCAACGTCGGTGTCATGTGCTCCGGTTGGGGGGTGACAAATGTATTTAAAATTCATAAATAATTTATATAATATTATATAATTTATGTAAAATTAAGGCACCAAACGATTTTTTTTATTTTTTTATTATTTTTACTTGACATTAAATATATTATAACCCTCACATATATGAGTTTCAACTCGAAATCGTGGTGATAAGTGGAGTAACATATATATCTTATAAAAAAGATAACATAACTTGCAAATTGTCAATGTGGGACAACTCTCAGCACATCCCTTACGTGTGACATTATATAAGTCAAATACGTTGATTTATAATGGGGGGACGGTGAGCATGCAAACGAAATAGTCAATCATATGAAAAATCTGATCTGATATCATGCTAAGAATACATGGGGTTCAAACTCAAAACCAATTGCTGATGACTGGAGTAACTCGTGTATCTTATAAAAAACTAACTTAATTTGTAAATTTCAAATGTGAGACAACTCTCAACATATTAAGATCAGCGATGAAAGAATTAAATTGAAGTAATTCCACACAGAATTCGAGTGTGTTCATTACGGAGAGTTACAATTCTTAATTAACCCTAAAGGTAAAACTATGATTGTTATTTATTTATATATTTATTTTGATAAATAGTATAGTTGTTATTTATACTTGGAGAAATGAATACATGCGTAACTCAATTAAACCACTTTTTCACTTTCCAAATTGTGAATTACACCGATTTTTTGTACATTGGTGTATGATTTTTGTGCATAGGTGAACGTTTTTTTTTATATTGGTGCATATAATTTTACATTTGGTTAATTAAAATTGTCAATTGGTGCACTAAAATTGGAGATTGAATGCATTAAAATTGGACATTTGGTACACTAAAATTGGATATTGGTGAACTAAAATTGGACATTGATGCACAAAAATTGGATATTGGTGCATTAAAATTAGACATTGGATGAAATTGGTTATTGGGTGTACTAAAATTGAACATTCATAAAACTCATAAAAATACAAAAAATTCATAATCTATAGAACAACAAAAAACAAAATATTAAAAAATGTTTCACAATGGCCTTTTCGGTCTGCGAAATCATTGTTCCAAGCTGTGAAATCTCATTCCTTTCCGTGACAACTGGAAAATCACAGTTATATTTACATATATATTTTAGTACAAAACTTTATCACAGCAGTTGCCGTTCTCGTGCCGTTTCCAGCAGTTCTGCGACGATGTCATGCATACACCGCTCCCTCATCTTTTCCAGGGTTTATTTGATGCTGTCCTGAAGGGTACTGCCCTTTAGGGTAGCATGACCATTGGATTGGCACCATATGAGTGTGTCAATCTAATAATTACGGGTGTCCAAAGGATAGTGCCTTTAAGGACACCCCCAACATAACCCTTTTCCAGATATATTAGTTAAAATAATTGGTTTCTTAATTTTCTTATTCGTAAACTATGACGGATTCAATCGTATCCAGCGTTCTGAGGATTTTCCGTGGCTTTTTTTAATATTAATTTTGTTGGCGGTACAATAATTAGCGTATGAAAAGTCATCTTTCAACACGGCAACCTTGGAAGGATTCTCGAGATTCCTCACATGCATTTCCCCAGTCCGTGAAATGGCTATTGAATAACCAACTTTGCCCTTTTCCCTTATCCGGCCTCTTTTAGATGTTTTTATAGTCAAAGAAAGCCAGTTTTTAGGTTTCTCTTCTACTAAATACAACCTCCTAAGTCCCACACGTTTTCAAGAAATAACCTTTGTATTTACTTGGTTTCTTCAAAATTACGTTAGAATTCTATCATCTTATATTTCCTTGTAATTTGTTGGCTCAATTTCTATTTTGGTTGGTGCTTGTCCGAGTCAACTCAGTCTCTGACGAAGATTTGCAAGAAACTTGTTAAATTTGTTGAAAAATAATCGTGGGTTTGTTTTAGTTTTTGATCAAATGAAGGAGTTTTGGAGATCCAAAAGTAGTCTCTTGGCGGCATTAATCATATGCTTTCTGTATCTGCAGAACTTAACCATTTGCTTGTCCCTCAATGATGAAGGTGTGAGCTTTATTTGATCTTTGTTATGATTTTAACTATTTATTTTTTCAAGTTTTTAGTTGTTAAAGAAGTTGAGGAATTGAAGTTGAAGCTAATTTTCTAGTTTTTTGTAAATTTGTTTATCTTTATCTGTCCGTGTGTTTTAGGTGTTGCTTTGTTAAGATTTAAAGAGAAAGTGGAGAGTGATCCATATGGGGCTTTATCAAATTGGATACATGAAGTAGGAATAGAGAGCCCATGTTCTTGGTTTGGAGTTGGGTGCTCGGAAGGATATGTTGTAGCTTTGTAAGTATATTACTGCTCCAGATGCTTATCCTTCTCTGCACTTGTACGAATAAAATTTACCTAATGTTGAAGGAAGGATTTTTTTAAAAAAATTTGGATTTCTGTTCTTTTGACTGGTTTTGGACACAGTTTTACCTGCAATTTCATGGGCATTTTGTCATATAATTGGGGTTATAGGAGGGATTTTCATCATGAAAGATAAATGATAGAATTTATTGAAAACGAATTTTGGTATGCTGATTGTTCATCTATAATCTCTGGTTGTAGAGTAGATATTAAGGATCAAGTATTGTTGGCCATTTAAAAATTATTTAAGACAATATATAGGATTTATTAGGGATAAACATATAACTGAACAAATACATGTTCGTGTTCTTGAATTTTGATCTATAGGCTCTAGCAGTATGCATGATAAACAGAAGTTAGATTATATTAGTAGCTAATGGTTTGCCGAGATTTTTTATACATGGAACTTCTAAATATATGAAGTAGTGTCTGGCCCTAAGGCATTAGTAGTTTACCGCAAGGTTCCCATATACTAGACACCTCTAGCTTTTGGTCATTGTTGCAGAAGCAGCTTGTTATGCTATTGAAGAATCTATTATAGGAGTGAAAGCTATATTAAAGCTCTACCACTTTCTTGTTTGGGCTACAACCTCAATCACATGCACAAAAATTACCCACTTCCTTGCACACATGACACCATCGAGCACTATCAACCCCTTGAAACGAAATGTAAAGTTGATTTGTTGAAATCTTTTTGATGCTTATTATAGTTATGATCATTTAAATTTCAAAATCCACTTTCCATCTGAATTTGCAATGCATATGGGGTGCAGTGCATTCTTTTTTATAGTATTAGCGCGAGTCAGGTTCAATAAAGTTATTGAATTCTTTTCTTCCTATCTAGTAGAGGCGGAGAACTAACCTGCCAAAACTTTCTTCATCAATCAAATCAATAGATCTCCTGAATTTTTGTCTTAGTTCACACTGTTACCCTTATAAACAATTATTCTTTTTACTTTATATCATATATGTCATGGTTTTTTGAAATTTATCTCTAGGAACCTGAAAGATCTCTGTCTGAGAGGTGTCTTAGCTCCAGATTTGGGGAACTTGGCTCACATGAAATCTATGTAAGATGCACTTAATTGATTTCTTTTCAAAAAAAATTGTTTGCTTGCATTTTTGTTTACTTCAATTTCTTGGCAGAATCTTGCGCAACAATTCTTTTTCTGGCGTAATCCCTCAAAGCTTAGCAAATTTGAAGGAAATGGAGGTATTAGACCTTGGATATAATAACTTCAGTGGAGAGGTTCCATGCCAGATTGGCAGTAATTTCGCGTTGACAATCCTGTGAGTTTTAAATAAAACTAGATTATTCTTGATGAAATCATCTTTTTTCTTGATCCTGTTAATGTTTATTTTTTATTTAATGCAGTTTGCTAGACAATAATGAGCTTCTTAGCAGCACATATGCTGAAATTTATGAACTCCAAAAGCTATCTGAAGTTCAAGTGGAGGAAGAGTTGTTATCCAGCCCCAAAAGGAATAGCAGAATGATATTGTGGTAAATCTTCAGCACATGTGAACTTCCATTCTTGATAATCTAGTATAATTTTGAATTGAAATATATGCATTCACACAGTTCTTTAATAACTAATGCGAATTTCTATATAAATTAGCACATTTTTTAATCTCAGTCCAATAAATTTAAATTGATCGTTGGGAAAATGTGAGAAACGGTCTTTTTGGTGCTTAGACAACACATTCGCCCTTGTGTTGTGAATACATAATAATTTTAGTCTTCCCCAATTCTAGTCTTATGATGTTTCATTTTTGCCCGACACTTGGAAAAATTCACATGTTTTTAAAGCAGAAGGGAGATTTTAGCAATGCAAACAAGTAAATTTATCCTTTGGTTTTTGTGTATAACATCAGTGTCCTTCCTGATCATGATTCAAAGCTTTCTTCACTTTTCAAGATCAGTCTCCTTACCTTTACAGGGATTCACAGGCAAAAAGAGAAGCACCACGTAGAAAATTGTTACAAGGAACTCCTAGAGCACGAAGGCGTGGGTGGAGATTTCTACCTCCACCAATAGCTATAATAAGAAATTCATCTTCCCCAGCCCCATCTCTATCACCATCTTTATCTCCTGTTCCATTAGCGCCATCCTCTTCTCCTTCCCCCTTTCCTGCTGCAAGTCTTTCTCCTCCTTTGATTCTTACCCCAACAGAAAGTCCTGGCACATCGACTGAAAATCCCAAGAAGAAGAGTCATCGACTCCTTATACTGTTTCCCGTCATTGGAGGTCTTATATTTTTCCTACTGTTAGTTGCTTGCTTCTTGTACTATAAGAGTGGTAAGGTCGCTACTGTCAATCCCTGGGCTACCGGACTAAGTGGACCGTTGAGGAGAGCATTTGTAACTGGTACTTTTCTGTTTCTTTTCACTGCACCTCTTTCTTTTTTTACCATTTATGTGGTTCATTTCACCGTGTTATGTTGCACGTTGGTTTAGGTGCCGATGATTTAGTGCTTGAAAATTTTTGCCTTACCAAGAAAAATGTATAATGCTTTACTGGTACTTTTGTAAGAGCACAAGACACTAACAAATCATAGTCAAGAGAGTTAATTGAACTTTTTAAATATTATCATGAGAATTATTTATTGCTCACAGTCTTCTCGGTTAATAGATTTAATATATTTGGTATTTCAGGGGTCCCGAAACTTCAGAGATCTGAACTTGAGGCTGCTTGTGAAGATTTTAGCAATGTGATTGGCTCGTCTTCAGTTGGCACGCTGTATAAGGGTACATTGTCTAGCGGAGTTGAGATAGCAGTTGCATCTATAGCGGTGGCATCTGCAAAAGAGTGGTCGAATAGTTTGGAATCTCAGTTCAGAAAGAAGGTACCTTTTTTGTATCATGTTAATTCTTGATTTGACATTCTATTGTTGTTGCCAGCTTGAAAACGCAAGTCATATTTGATGCCAGTCATGATAATTCTTTGATTCGTCTTTAAATTCAATCTGGCGTGTTATTTGTTTCAGATCGCCACTTTATCAAAAGTAGCTCACAAGAATTTTGTCAGCCTACTTGGATATTGTGAGGAAGAGGAGCCTTTCACTAGGATGATGATTTTCGAGTATGCTCCCAATGGAACCCTCTTTGAGCACATACACAGTGAGTATTATAAATTTTTCTTAATTTTTTTGAGGTATATCAATTGAAACTTGATATATTTATTTTTTATTCTACTCTGAATAACACATTCCATAATTTCATCCATCTCTTGTGAATTCTACAGTAAGAGAAGCTGAACACTTGGACTGGGAAGCACGACTAAGAATTGCAATGGGCGTTGCATACTGTCTCAGGCACATGCACTCATTCACACCATCATTAACCCACAAAAGTTTAACTTCCTCGTCTATATATCTTACTGAAGATTATGCAGCAAAACTAGCAGATTATGTTTTCTGGGACGAAGAGGCTGCAGCTGAAGCTAAACCAAATATTTCAAATAATGTATATAGTTTTGGAGTCGTGCTATTTGAGATGATAACAGGTAAACTCCCGTATGCTGTTGGTAGTAGTGATTCACTCGAGGACTGGGCGTCAGATTATCTGAGAGCACAGTCTTTAAGGGAAACTATTGATTCTACTCTGAAAACATATCGTGAAGATCAACTTCAACTTATTGATGGTTTGATAAAATCGTGTGTCGACCCTGATTCGAGACAGAGACCATCTATGAATGAAGTTTGTGTGAGGTTGAGAGAGATAACGGGAGTGGAACCGGAAGCGGCGATCCCAAAATCATCGCCTCTTTGGTGGGCAGAACTCGAGATTTTGACAACTGTGGCTAGCTAAACAGATACCTGAAGTCAAATTGTAAATGTTAGCGTCTTCTTTTTAGTTGTGTTTCTTGACATGTAGAGTTAATTTCTTGATTCTTGTACATAACAGATGGCAGGGGAAATTATAATCATTTTTTTATTTTTATTTTTTGTACATAATTTGGTCTTTTAGCAGTCTCATAATCAAGGATTTCATATTAATCCTCGACATAATCAATCATATTTCCGTAAAAAATTAATTCTAAATAAGAAACGTAGGAGGGTAATATAGTCAGCCAAACAACCCGTAAAAAAGGTCTTAACAATCGCCATCATTTGGCATTTGGATAAAAAAAAAAAAAAAGGGAGGAAAAAAAAATGAAGAAAACAAGTTCTCCTGCAGTCCTGCTTAGTAGCTCACACGATGGATTCCAAATACTCAAGATGCGCAAGGCCAAGAAACTAAATACGTTAGTCGAAGTACAACGTTTTTTTTAGGGGTGAGCAAAATTTTCGGTTAATCCGAATTAACCGACCGAATCAATTTATTTCAGCAATTTGATTTGGTTAATTCGGTTTTTATTTTTAAGAAATCGGTTAAGCGAATTAAACGATTTTAAATTTTTTTATTCTTTAAAAAATTAATTACTCTTATTCTTTTATTTTTTATATTTATATTAATTGGCATATTTTTTTTATTTTTTTAAAAAATATCGATTAATTCGGTTACTGACCGATTTAACCGATATTTTATTCGCTTTCTTTAAATCGGTTTTCAAAAAACATTTTTTTGATCGGTTATTGTAAAAAAAAAAATCGATAATTTAGTTTTTGAGACCAAATATGCCGAATGTAATACCTTTAACACTGAATTATATTGCCTTTTAAGTTCCTTGGTTCACATCTTCTAAAGAAATCGTTTACCGCCTTGTTGCCACTCTACCTTCCTCTTTCTATTGCTGCCTGCCAGCCAATAATTACCCACAAACCGACCCCATAGAAACCACTGTCTACGTGATTATGGGAGGTGTTGTCTACTTTAAGAGAAGGGAGTACTGTGCCATATGGTGCATTACCAAATCCATGCCTACGAAAACAGCAACAGTTATCACCGCAAAGACCAAAGTAATCGAGTCAGCTTTTATACGGCATCTGGAACAGGTAAAAACAGATACGTCCATAAAGGGTTCAAAATGAGCAACCCTTTCTTCTTCATTGACGCAAATTAAACTGGTGGTGTCGCTTCTTGAAAAAGTAACCATTCCCAATGTTAGTTATCACTGTGTGATACAACAATAATCATCAAGAAGTTTAGAGATTGGTTGGACCTAACTACGACTCTATATGAACGTGCTTTAAGTCTTTTAGCTCTTCTACCACAGCTTTTCATGAGTTTTTTTTTTTTTTTATTATTTACTACAGGAATCCATAGCCGCTATCTTTTTGAATACACACTTGGTAAACCCTCGGAACGATGCAATAGCCTAGAAACTATGGAAACCAGGTAAACGGCGCTATAAAGGTACGACAGGCTCGACCGAGAAAATGTTGATAAAATGAATCGAACTCGTGACCAAAGACCTCCGCACCTACCCACTCCACCAACTCGACCACCCTGAGTTTGTTTCTTTCAACTTTCAAAGTCGTCATGACCAATGTTCTTGTATTACATTAGAACAACAAAAATATCATTAAAAAATTGGTTTATTTATAGGTAACCGTACTTTTGTTAAATTTATGTACGAAGAAATCACAACATGCTGTGTTTGTATTTTTTAAGTCATCAAATATTTTACTTACAAAAATATTTTAGTGTAATGCATACTTACGATAAATCTTGTATTTAAATTTTCTTAATACTATTATCATAATTATTTTAGAATTTGAACCTTAATAGTTTGCAATATGATCTGATAATACGAGTTTACAAAGATACTAGCAAAATTTAATTTTATGAAATAATATGTTCTTATTATTTGATATTAATAGAAATTTAGGATAACAATTATATAGGCTTAGGGGCAAAATTGTTATTTGACTTCAATTTTAGTCAAATACATGACCACATTATCAAGTGTCCACAATTCTCAACATTTTCCTCTTGAAATTTTTATAGGCCCTACACATTTAAACAAACCCAAGCCCAAATATAAGACCATCTTTTATCCAGTTTTTTGGCATTGAGGCCCAGATTGAAACCCATCTTCAGCCCGTAGCTTTTCAAAGTATTTACGAACCTCTTGCGCTATCATCCTTCTCAAGACTCTCGCTAAACAAGAATCCCCGATCTCTACCGTCGATTTCTCCTCTGGCCCCTTATTAACGATCTCGATCTCTTCCTCCTTCATCACGTTTTCTTCACCGCAAGGTAATTCCATCACTCCACTACCCGGCGGCGACAGGCTTAGATCAAGTGAAGCCTCAAGCTCATTAAGGCCCAATTTCTCCACCTCCAAAGCCACATCCCCACTACAACTACTCTGCTCCAGCGGCACACGCGAACACTGCCTCTTCAACCCACATTCCGACGACCCACTACCGCATTCCTCCCGGCTCCGCCGCGTCGCCACTACTTCCCCAACCAACCCCTCACCACCACACCGGCCTCCGCCACCCCTTTTCCTCAACGTAGAATTCCAGTGATTCTTGATCGCATTATCGGTCCTCCCAGGCAAGAGACGAGAAATGGTAGCCCACCTATTCCCGTAAACAGCATGCGCCTGCAAAATCACATCATCATCCTCCGCCGTGAAAGGGCGGTGGTGAACCACCGGACTCAGCTGATTGCACCACCGCAAGCGGCAAGACTTCCCGGAGCGCCCCGGAATCCCATTGCTTATCATAGACCAATTCCTAGGCCCGTGCTCCTCCACAAGCCTCTTCAACAAATCATCCTCTTCTTTAGTCCAAGAACCCTTGATCTTTCCCCCACCTCGAACACTGTCTGCGGCCTCCATTTCTATTTATAAAGGGGGAGATAGATATGAGCATATATATGTATATGCATAGATTAAGGAGGTTTTGAACGTGTAACTGTAGAGAGGAAGGAGATATAAGTCGTTGGCATGAACCACAAACCGATGGCGTATGGGGGAAACTAATTTGGATTAGTTTGTTAAGTCAGTTTCATTTCACTGTTTTTGATAATTCATATAATAATAAAGTGTTGTGTGCTGTAGCAACTGATATTGACTAGGTAACGGCTTTTCCCAGGAAAAAGGTAAAAATGCGTTATGAAACAGTTGAGATTGCGACCACGAAACCGTGGCAGTTAGCTTATGATGCTACATGCGATTTGATGTTTGATTGACATTAAATCGAGGAGTGTTTTGGATTGAGTCTCAAAAATATTTATTTTCTTTCTTTTCAGATAAAATAAATAGAATTTGGGCACTGCTTCTACTAAAAATATATATATAAAAACAGAAGCAAAAACAATATAGAATTACTTTAAATAGGTAATCCAAAACACATCGTATATGTACGATACAATGTTAAAAATATGTAATACAAATGAACGTCTGAAATTTAATCGATCAAAGTAATTTCCTCATATTTATATTTATCATCGAGGGAGTGCATGAAATAGGTACCAATACAATATTAACATATCGTCTTTTGTTTATTTTTAAAATAATTTGATACTCATATGATTAATATCAATATGTATTCGTGTGCAATTGATCGGTGCATGTCATTTGCAGTTAGTCATGTGTTATGTATTGCACTCTATCTGGCCGTTACAACACCCAACATGAAACATGTACTACATGATAAAACACTTTATGTGATAACTAATGTTGTGTGATAAGTTATATAATGTGACAAGTAATATGATGTTTGATATGATTTTAAAATGATGGATTAATTTCATTATTTGGTAAAATACCATCGAAAATTTGAATGCCAAATTTTGATAGGAATGTCAAATTTCTAAGGAATTTCAAATTTTGAAATAGTAACATAAATTGAAATTTTTGGCGAAAATTTCAAATTTTGAAATAGTAAAAATTGATTGGGAAATGTATCATGTCATTCTTGTTACCAAGTTTGATTAAAATGTGATAAATATAATTAGATAATTTTTTTAAAAAAAACAAACCAAACATGAGACAAAAAATCAATACTAAGATAAATAAACACTATCCCACAAATCACACACACCCTTAAAGTTCATGTCATTGTAAATTACTCAATTTGTATATTCCATGGAGCTCCTATCCACCAAGTTCTGAATGTATTTCAACACACGATTGTTTCTGCAATTATCAGATTGATTCATGAATTTTCAAACATGCTTTGAATGGTAAAAGAATTTTCCAAGTCATCAAATTGATGTATGTCAATATTGTACCAAGAAGGTAGAATGCCTTTGGTTCCCCGCTCCAAACATATATCAAAATCTCTTCAGTGGCATTCAATGTAGCCTGTGATTTTCTTCCTATTTTGGCTTAAAGATAAAAACCAGAGTAAGCAACTGAAGCCATTAATGTATTCAAGTTAAAAACATGCATCCGTAATCAGTTTGACTTCTAAACTTACAATAAGAGGGATGTATTATACCCATAGTTTTAATCATCTAGCGGGTATGAAGCAAGATTGGTCGGATCGCATCCTTGAAATCTTCATAGAAACGTTGTTCTGAGAACCTTGAAGCTCGTTTTCTCGCAGCTGCAGCCATCTCAAGCCGTTCAGATTCAGGCATTCTTAAGATTTTAAGGATTGCGTCTGCGTATCCTTGCACATCTTGAGCAAGATATCCAGTTTCTTTTCCACCTTCAGGTAACACGATGTCCATCATAGGGCCAGCAGAATTATGAGCTGAGAGAAATTATTCACTTTTAATTAATGATGTGTGAATTAAATTTGGAAATACTACAGCAACGAGGAAGAGTGGGAACGAACCAATTGGTATGGCACCGGAAGCCATGTATTCCACCACACAGATGCCAAAATGCTCGTCTATCATGGAATGAATTCCTGCAAGCGCGCCACCCAAAAGATGCACCAACTCACTGAACCATGACAAATGAAGGAAGAAAAGAGAATGAGGGAATGTCAACTGTATGGGATTCCATGTTTGGACTGGAAGTAAACAATTTAACAAGTTAGACACATAAGAAATGCAAATAAAATGAATGGAAACTTGAAAGGATTAGAGTAAAATGAATTACTGAAGCTCCAACAACAGTCTGCGGAAGGGGATCAAACATGGCTGTAATATCAGAAAAATTCCACAGCTTTTACAAAAAATAGCCAAAGTTTAACAATGAAACTAGGTTGATAAATGTTCCCCAGCAATTCATTTTGTGATGTGCCAACCCAATCACTATCGGTCTGACATGTATGATAATTTGAAGGATGAAAGTGTCAGTTTGAGCAGATAAATATAAAAAACAAAAAAATAGTAACAATCTCTAGTTATATGAGAAGTTAGAGACTAATTCATGATCTGCAATGCAAGATTATTTAGTTATATGAAACGTTAGGGAGTGATTCATAAATTTGCAATGCAAGATGATCGCTTTTCATATTGTGTATAGTATGTAAGGACCTTTTCCTCACACGGTCAATAGAATCTCATAGAAGATAAGTTGTTCATGGCATCTAAATACACAGAGAAATTGCTCAAACCTGTAAGTTACATTTCTATAGAACTCCACATCACTTTCCACCTTCAGCTCCCTAGCTTGGTCTTTCAAGTGTTGCAACCTTCTCTCATCTGCTTCATTTCTGCAACTACCTACAAATTGCAACTTAGGTGCAGGTAAATCTGCGTCCAAATTTTTTAAGACAATTGCAAATGCCTCGAGTTGAAGAGGATGGGCCTGGAATAAAAACATCAAGATCATTTTCAATTTTACCAAAATCCAACAGGCAAAATAAAATGATAGATACATCATGGATACCTTGATCTCATAAAATGCCCACCTTCTCTGGACGAAATTGAGACACGGAAATAATCTTTGGTTGACTCGTGGATCTTTCTAATGGCAGCACCTGTTTCAAGACAATAAAGTATCAAGACCATGCAGAATCAAAAGAAGTCTAATCTTTGCATCACATAAATCACTACACATCCAGTTTTATCTCTTATAACTCCTTTTAATACACCTACATTATTTTCCAATAATGAATGTCAAGCCACACTCGATAATAAAAGCCTTCCGAATTATTTAGTCTAGGAGTTCTCAAAAACTAGTTCCATCTGGCATACGAAGACAAATATAGATATATAAACTGAACCACTCGGATAAGTAAAACACATGATATACAAGAAAAGTCACGATATGCAAACCTGAAGACCAAAAGTATCACATGGAGGGTAGACCCGCTTAATACGATTTGAAATCCCCCAAAGCTTCTGAATATGAGACCTCGTCCATGAAGAATTGACCATTGCAAGGTGTGTACAAGAGCCTACCATTCCATACATCCAGCTGAAAACTGTATAATATATTACTTTGCACTGTGATAGGAAGTCGCTGCCATAAAGAAAGTTCAGTTAGATTCATGAAAATCCAGCAGCAGAGTAAAACCAATAGACTTATCACCTGTATGTAGTTTGTTCTTCAGGTAGGATAACATAGCGTAAATTCTTCATTAGGTATATGATTAAATATAATCCAATTTTTAACTATTCTTAGCTTTCATAATAGGAAATTCAGAAGATGGATCCGGAATGTGATGTAAAATTCCTTTATCTTATTCTTATCTAATATCGATATCAATTTGGTTATGGACAGCCCTCTTGAAGAAGGCATTCACATTTGATGCACCCAATCAATCGCTGCATCTGCAACTATCGCTATTATGAGCATTCTGTAGTAATTAGCTATTCATCCCAATCTTTCAAGTTCTCGGCAATAGGGAGCAAACTGATAATTAAATGCAGCAATAGTTAAGAGCAACACCTCTTAGCAATTACATTGTCGTTGTTGTACATAGGACTCCGTGTATGAACCCTTGATAGCATGTCCAGACTAATTGTAGGGTAATGTGTATAGCAGATAACTTTACATCCAAACATTCGTGCAACAGGATAAGTAAAAGCATATCCACTGGTATCAAAATAATATAAAGGAGTAAACTTGCACAGAGCTTCCCATGAAAGGTACACTGAACCAATGCTCTGGCCTATCATAGTGAATCGAGGATATGTAGTTTCTTCAACCCATTTCCTCTTATAAAGATGCACTACCTGCATACACATAAACATGGCATGGAAAATATCACCTCAGTCATACAGCCAAAATTACAAATTAATTACGATAAGTAAACTCAACATAAAATTACTCTCCACAAAAACTGAGTCTCGGAGCTGCAAACTCTAAATTGCATATCTTTTGCCACATGTCAATATGAAACACTGACAAATAGTGGGAGATCATTACATGATGAAAATTGTTTTCCGTATGGAAACCCACGCGATGAAAACACCAAGAAATATTATAAAAACTAGTCAAATTCAACCAGTGTGCCTGTAACTGGACTTGGTATTTTTCAGCAAACCACATTCAGGAAGAGAGTGGCATAACACATCTGCTATTAGAATGCAACCTATATTGTTAAAAGATTGCCCTTTTACTTTTCAACTCGCCAAAATTGAAGCAGGAGTTGTTCACGTTTATTCCACCAATTCTTAGATGCACCGCTCAATACTAATTAGGCAATATTAACCCATCGCAAAAATCAAGGTATCTCACAAAAGGCCAATCTATATCTTAAAATTCCCCCAAAAACTAAATATAAACATGAACTACGTTATTAAATGATGTGGGAAAAAAAGTGGAGATACCTTTGGAGGGTAAATCAATTTGACGCCAAAACGATCGATGGATCGTCTAGAGAGCGATTGAGGGGAGGCATCGTGATCTCCTGTGTAGATGATGCAATCAAGATCTGGTGCCTCCTCTTGGATGGCTTTTACGGCGCACCAGAGGACTCTCTCGCCGCCGCCGCCGTCGTTGGTGTAAGGGTGGAAGATTCCCACCGCCTTTTTCCGGTTCCTCCGGCAGGAAATTACGGCGGAGACGACTCTGATAATAAACGCTAATGATATGGCGGCTAGGAGCGAAAACGATTGGATAAGCCAAGAAGTCATTTTGCTGAGCTGATATTATTCGGCCAACTCTGTACAGAGTGAAGCAGACCGGCTGGAAGTAGCAGTGTGTTTGGAGGAAAAAATTGGGATCTAATTTGGATTTACATATGTTTGATGATGTGATTTTAAAATGAATTCTGAATTGAAGTATAGGCATGACCACGGTTTAATAAAAACCGTGGCCTGGCCCGGACCCGTAACCGGGTCAACGGGCCAGTTAACCGTTGACCCGGTTCACGGGTCCGAACCGTAACCGGCCTGTTACTGTACGGGCCGGTTACAGTTCACAGTTGTGAAAACCGTGGAACCGGTTCCACGATTTTTTATTTTTATTTTTATTTTTTTTATTTTAAAATTAAAGTGTGTGTTGAGGTAGATTCGAACTCTTGAGTTCCAACATGTATAGATAGCTTCTTACCACTAAACTATTATCATGTTTGTTTTATTTTAGATAATAATTATATATACTAACAGACAATATATATTATATATGTAATCTAATGCTAAATATTTTATATTGACAAATATAAATAAAAATTATCTAGAAAAATATGTTATACTCTTAAATAAATATCATAAAAGAGAAATAAAATATAGCAAAGTAAATATAACAAAAAATGTTGGATAAATTCATAAGAACTAAAGAAATAGTTGTTGCAAAATAAAATATTATAATAATAAAGTAAATTATTATAAACAAATATAATAAATATATTTTAATTATTCTACAAGCACTTTATTTGATTTACATTATATACAATAATCAAATAAGTATATCTTAATTTCCCACGATATGACTTACTATAGAAACTCGATAATGTAATTTTTGATTAATTAATAAAATCTTTTACTAATTTGCTTATAATGATTTGGGAACAACAAATTGAATTAATAATTCACTAACTTTATATTATATAAATTATAACATCTAATTGATAATCAAAAATCTCATTACTGATAATCAATTATTGAAGAGATTTTAAAAGATTTAAAATAGTTAACTCGAATATCTCAAAAATAGTAAGGTTTAGATGTACTTCATCATAATTTAAAGATATCAAATAGATAATTACGTCACTTGTGGAATATCTATTTTACAAATTTCCCCCTCTAATTTGAACAATTACATTTGTCTCCCATCTAGAATAGTTGTATTACAATAACATCCCTCTAATTTATAAATATATAAGAAAAATCGTAACTATCTCCCTTTTGATTTGACATACAAATGCATTATAAGGGAGGTAGACGTTGTTTTTCGAATTAGAGCTATTAAAACAATAATTATGAGAACTATAAGGATCTATACCAAATTAAATTTATATTCCATTACTTAAATTAATTCTTTTACATAATAAACATTTCATAATTAAATCAAATATCTGAAATATAAAAATGTATTGCTTGCATACATAATGAGTTTAAATTTCCAATTTTGATATTTATTTTGTAATTTAAAATCATAATTATTTTATGTTCCATTTATTTAAATTAATTTTTTACACAATTTATAAAAAATCATAATTAAACCAATATTTAAAATACACACATCTGTTGTCTATATACAAAGATGGCTTAAATTTTCAATTTTTGCATTATATAATTCTAAAATATCATAATGCTATATCTTACGTTTCATTTATTTAATTTCACATAATTTTTATAAAAATATCATAATTGAAAATATAAAAAATTCTTACATATTAAAGGTGTATTATATTAAATGATATAATTTTAACTAGAAAATATAATTCTTAAATAATATTTTAAGATTTTTGTTAAACATCAAAATGGAATTCAAAATCCATAGATTCCGATCTCAGTTTCCAATTATAGTTCCAAATCTCAACTTTATTCGACCAAACATAGAGTAAAGATTTGGCCTTTCGTATTTATGAAGAGCATTTTTCTTTTTTCTTTTTCAATATGAGATAAATTGCTTAATCTGAAAATGTAACAAATAAATGCATTTCGACGATAATTATGTATAATAAGCTACTATTTATAATATTTATTTCAGAAAATTTAAGTTCTTTATTTTGAAAATGACGTCTTTTATTATACATTCAATATGTCAAACAATTTTGCCAACTAATAAACAAGCCCTATTAAAATTGAGAAGACTAAAACCAAATTTAAATAGATTTATTTAAACTCCACCTCGATCGCACCAATAAACCTTGTCGATATATCTATATCCTAAGCAACTATATTCCACTTTATTGCCAGGCTTATTTTCGTGTCTCAAGCAGAATACGTAGGATTAATTCTTTTTAAGAAAGCTACTATACATGATTCACCAATGATGATTAATACAAATAAGCATCGACAGATTATGGAAAAAAACAGAATAGCAGAAATAAAAGCAGAGAAAGAAGAACATCGGATTTACGTGGTTCGACCTTCAATCTGGCATACATCCACGGGAGGGGAGTGATTTCATTCAGCATCAAATCAAAGAATGTATACAGATTTCACCAACACACAACTCGATTCTTTCTCGATTCACTCTTATACACAGAATGATATAAGATACTCTTACATGGATCGCTTTGTGATTATGCTTCTCAATCTGTATTTCCGTCACTCTTGCATTTCCTCTCAATGCTTCAACAAAGGTTCAAGCCCAAGAAAAATCGCTCTCGGTTTTCAATTCTCGTTATTCTCTCTGTTTCAGAAACCGCCTTTTTCACCCCTTGCCCTCGATTTGATGATCTTTGTTCCCTTTTAAAGACCTCAAAGAGAAATGATCCTAGCCCTTGAATCTTGCTTCTAAATCAATGGTTTAGAATGAACCTGGAATCAAAAACATAAACAAGGCAAAATGGTAAAATGCAATAGTTAAATTTCAAGTCAATGTAACAAATCTCCACGTTGATTTCTAATTAACTATCCTATGAGATCACCCTTCCTCCAACCAGCCCCTTAGGGCATTAGTTCCCTTGGATATTCACTAAGTCCAGACAATGTCTGAACTTAGTTGTGGGCAATGCTTTAGTAAGCATATCTCTCGGATTATCCTCTACAAGAATCTTCATCCTAGTCACCAACCCCTTCTTGGTAGCATCTCGATGCCAACCCAACTCTTCAATCACCTTACATAGCCACTTAGCTTCTTTATTGCTTCTGTGACACAAATATACTCAGTTGTTGTGGAAAACGCTACCACAGATTGAAGATTGGCCTTCCAGCTTGTATAACCTGTTAGGGACTTCCTGGTGTCTATCCTCCTTGCAAAATCCGAGTCCACATATCCTACTATGTGGCCAGTTCCGTTTTCTTTCCTCTTGGGCATTAACTCAAGTCCAACGAAAATCTCTCACATATCTCAGAACCCATTTCAGTGCCTCCCAATGGCTTCTCCCTATATTTGGCATGAACCTACTGATGACACTCTCAGCATAAGCCAAAACAGGTCTATTACACACCATGCCATACAATATACTATCTACCGTACTCGCATATGACACAGTCTCCTCCAACTCTCCATGTAAAAACCACGTTTTTACATCCAGTTGATCCAGCTTCAAGTATAAATGAGCAACTAAGGCAATTAACGACCTTATCCGGCAATGCTTGACTTTGGGCGATAAGATTTCATTGAAGCATATCCCTTCAATTCGAGCAGATACTTTGGCCACCAACCTGGCCATACATCTATCCTTCTCTGTCCCTGGGATCCCTTCCTTTTGTTGTGGATCCATTTACACCCCACTACTCTCCGGTTCTTGGGCCGATCCACAAGCTTCCATGTCTGATCCTTGTCTAAGGAAGCCATCTCATCCCGCATTGCTTCAGTCCACTGGTCTCTGTCCATGCCACTCATTGAAATGCATAAGAGATAAGATCAGCGTGTCCATACTTCAATGGTGATCTAACTGCTCTTCTTTCATATCCCTAACAAGGACATATGAATCTAATTCATTCGTCTGGTCAACAGCTTCTTGACCCTGTTGTTCATCTCTTTGAGGTTCTTCTTGAGTTTCATCATTAACTTCCATAGAAGTTTTAGTTATATGAAACTCCACCTCAACCTGAGATTCATCCTGACGCTTCTGGCCATTAGATTCATCCAGTGTTTTAGTAGCTGGATATCCCATCTTTGATTCATCAAAGACCACATTCATATTAATTAAATACTTTTGTTCTCCTGGTTCAAGGCACCACAACTTGTACACATTCACACCAAGTGGATAGCCTATGAAAATGCAATTTCTTAGCACGTGGCTCGAGCTTGTCCCGTCTTACGTGAGTGTATGCCATACAGCCAAAGACTTTCAAAGTGTTGTAGTCTGTTGGTTTCCCATACCAAAGCTCCACCGGTGTCTTAAAGTTATGGGCAGCAGATGGACACCGGTTGATCAAATAACAAGCTGTAGATACAGCTTCACCCCAGAGAGTCTTAGGAAGACCAGCATTCAGTAACATGCATCTACCTTCTCCAACAGAGTTCTATTCATCCTTTCAGCTAGGCCGTTCTGTTGAGGGGTATTGGCCACAGTATTGTGCCTAGTAATGCCAGATTTCTACAGAACTCATTGAACTCCTCGGAATAAGATGCTTAAGCTTTGTTCCTATCTTAGTCTCGGTCATTGTATTTCATTCCCTAAATCTTCCAAATGCCTCAGATTTATTTCTCAATACAAAGACCCAGACTCTTCTCGAGTAGTCATCCACAATGGACATGAAATACCTCCCACCATCATGAGTTTGAGTTCTAGTAGGTCCCCAAACATCTGCATGCACATAATCAAAAGGTCTAATTATCTTATGAATTCCAGTGTTGAAGTTAACCCTTTTGAGTTTAGCACGTATTGTTCATAAAATTCCAAGTTTTCAATTTTATCTCCACATAAAAGATTCTACTTGGACAATTCTACAAGCCCTCTCTCACTAACATGCCCTAATCTCTTGTGCCACATATTGGCTTTGCTAAGCTCAGTCTTACTTACGGTGGCTGAGTGATCTATTCCCGTGTTTCGTAATAGTGAATACAATCCATTTTTCCTAACTCCTTTCATCACCAATAGGGATCACTTTAACACTTTTAGTGATCCATTCTCAGCCTTAAAGGCGTATCCGTTCATCTCTAGTGTGCCTAAGGAAATTAGATTTCTTTTGAGTTCTGGAATGTATCTCATTTCTTGCAAGAGTTTTTCTGTACCATCATGCATTCTTAGCCTAATGGAGCCAATCTCAATAACATTGCAGCATTTATTGTCCCCAAGCAACACTAGTCCATCCTCGACCCAGTCGAGAGTCTCAAACCAGACCTTGTTGGGGCACATGTGGAAGCTGCAACCTGAATCTAGTATCCATTCTTTATTGGCCTCCGCTTGGTCCACTACTAATGCATCTGCTGAATCATATTCATCTGACACTACCGATGCATTATCCCCGTTACTTGGTTTCTCCTGGTCTTTTTCCCTTTCCGGACAGTTTCTCTTGAAGTGACCTTTCTTGTGACAATTATAGCACTTATATCATGTCCTTGATGCTTTTCCATTGCCACATTTAGCAAGACTATATTTCGATTTTGATCTAGCCTTCTTGGTCCACTTCTGACCATGCTGGTCACGTTTTTCCAGCCTGCCCCTAGTGAGCAGACCGTCCCCGGTACTTTCTTCCTTCCCTTCGATTTTCCTATGCAATTCCTTGGCTCTTACCGCTGACTGGACTTCCTCAAGGGATAACGACTGATCCCTTCCATAGAGCATATCATCTTTGAAATGATCGTATAACTTTGGAATCGAGTTCAATAACAACAAAGCTTTGTGATCATCCCCGAGTTTCACATCTATTTTCTCAAGATCATCAATGATCTTATTGAAGTCATCAATCTGCACCGATACTGAGTTTTCTTCGGTCATCTTGAATGAATAAAGCCTTTCCATCATGTAGAGTCGATTCGCCAAAGATTTCGTTATATGCAGCTGCTCTAACTTTGTCCATACAATGCTTGCCGACTTTTCCCTCGCCACTTCTCGGAGTGCCTTATCACCAAGGCTCAATATTATTGAACTATGAGCCTTGTCTAGGATATCCGACTTCTCTTTTTCAGATAGGGTGGCAAGGAGTGCGTCAATTTCTTTCAGTGAGTCTACTGTTTCTTGTTGCACTAAGATTGGTCGCATCTTGATTATCTATAATCCAAAATCGTTCTGCCCAGAACATTTCTCTATATCGAACTTGGTGGATCCCATCGTCGTGGATTCGCTTCCCACGGACGGCGTCAATTGTTGTGTAACTCGACCTCGATTGCACCAATAAACCTTGTCGATATATCTATATCATAAGCAACTAAATTCCACTTTATTGACAGGCTTATTTTCTTGTCTAAAGCAGAACACGATATCATGCAGGATCGATTTCTTTAGTATTAATTCTTTTCAAGAAAGCTACTGTACATGATTCACCAATGATGATTAATGCAATTCTTTAATGGTTTCTTGAATCAATAATTCACAAGACTAATCAAAGATCTTCAAAATCCATTAACCCAATAACATTGGTAGTAGCAATTATCAATTCTCTAGCCACATTACAGAATTCAATTCATCAATCTTTAACAGTAATCAACTTGATAACCAACAGTAGAACAACCAATGCATTCTTGTTTCAATACGTAAGCATACAAATTTATTCGTCACGCATCAAAACCACACGCACACGTCGATAAGCATCGACAGATTATGGAAAAAACAGAATAGCAGAAACAAAAGCGGAAGCGGAGAAAGAAGAACACCGAATTTACGTGGTTCGACCTTCAATTTGGCCTACATCCAAGGGAGTGGGCGATTTCATTCAGCATCAAATCAAAGAATGTATACAGATTTCACCAACACACAACTCGATTCTTTCTCGATTCACTCTTATACACAGAATGATATAAGATACTCTTACAAGGATCGCTTTGTGATTATGCTTCTCAATCTGTATTTCCTTCACTCTTGTCTTTCCTCTCAATGCTTCAACAAAGGTTCAAGCCCAAGAAAAATCGCTCCCGATTCAGAAACCACCTTCTTCACCCCTTGCCCTCGATTTGACGATCTTTGTTCCCTTTTAAAGACCTAAATGACCCTAGCCCTTGAATCTTGCTTCTAAATCAATGGTTTAGATTGAACCTGGAATAAACAATGCAAAATAGGGGCAAAATGATAAAATGCAATTGTTAAATGTCAAAGTCAATGTAACACAAGTGTTCAGATTCTATAAGAAATTTTAGTAATTTAATATCTTATATCTTATTTTAGATTAAAAAAAATTAATCAGAGAAATAATCAAGTGTGCGGCAGAGTGTAAAATATAATGAGAGATAAGATCTTTGATGATAAATTGGGATATAATGATACTTACAATGGTTAATTTGAAAAAAAAGCATGTATGATCCTAAAAATAAATTGATAAGATAACTTACTTTTAAAATTATAATATTTTTTTTAAAAAAATTAGCTAAAATTTATAGACAATTTATTAATATTTAAACTTTATTAATTTTTTTTGAATAAAGTGTAACCTAAGCCAGATAGCTCTAGGGGAAATATAAATATTAATTAACGAATTTAAATTGTCTTTAATTGATAATTTCCTGACATAAATTTTTTTGAAAGCAAAAATTTCTATATATTTTATAATATATACTATATTAATAAATAAATGTCAAATTTAAAATGAGAAAAAATATCAATGTTTTAATGAATTTTATAAATAAATAAATATTCGTTTTTCAACCGAAGCCTTCAAGGTGAAGTTTAATTTGGTCAACGATCACAGCAAAACAAGCAAGCACACCATACTTACGGTGACGTCGCAATGCACACAATCCCTATCAAGATCGTTGAGCACCTCCGTTTTTTTTAATTCATACTATTTTTTATGTCAAATAAATCTGCGTGCAGAAATTCTTGTTTCAAAAAAAAAATTCTAAAATTTATTTAAAGTTTTCCAATAATTAACTAATTATAATATTTATTTAGTTTCAGATGTAAGTTTCAAATTTCTGTAAATTGCTTCCATTTTTTCTTCGTTTTTTTGGTAGAAATCTTAATTCTGTGATGTTCGCGAAATTATTCCAAAAATCGAATCAATAGCAATCGTCGCTACAGTCTGGTGAGGTGATTAAATAATTTGTTTTTCTTTTAACATTTTTTACTATTTAGCTGAGAATTGCACACAACCTTAATTGACTTAATCTGCATTGTTTGTCTAAGTTTCGTAATAATTCATCGAATCATAAGTAGTTAAATGAAATGTTTTGATTCTGATGGGTATTTGAATCGCCACTAGCTAATTTTGGGGAACTTAGCTTGATCATGAGTATTTTACTTTTTTCTTTTTGCCCAATTGTGCTAATACACTATTCTTAGATTAAGATTCTAGCAGTTAGGGATTTGGATGAACTGTTTTGACTAACGCAAAATACTTGATGATTGGTTTTATTAATTTATTCGTTGAATTTGCTCGAAAATATACTCCTGGCAGGTTCAATTTTTTGCTGCAAGTAGTTTCCATGAATTCAATATGACCTTTTTTATTTGGTTCGATATTGATGCTGGCTATTTATTATGTGCTATTTAGTACTAAAATTTTCACCTTTTTCTTCAGACGATTTCTTCACTTGAAAGTATGCAATTGTCGGCCTTGGCACCCCGTGTTTTAGTTCATTATGGAATACCATCTACGGCATCAATTCTTGCCTTTGACCCCATCCAGCGGCTCTTGGCAATAGGGACATTGTGAGTTTAGGCTGCTTTATGCTTGAACGGAGGCAATGAATGAAGTTTTGTTTTATATTGACCAATTTTCTCATATTTCATAGGGTACAAATCCGTAAACTAATTATATCCATGTTCATGCATGGTACTTGACATTGTGATTAAGTAACAAGTCTCTTATAATTTATGCAATATATCAAACTTAGTAACTGTATTAAGAAATATTAGGTTTCTTTCCATTATTTATTGAGTGATTATCCATGTACCATTAAATACTCATTTTTTCTTTATTGTTACCATACTGACAGACCCATTCTTTTTTGAGTAGGCGGAATTGAACCAACTCTGGTTCCATTTATATTTAGAACTTGAATTGTTCTCTGCCATCACCTCAGCCGACCTGTGAAAAAATAAGAACGTTTCATAGTGAGGGCTCTACATTTTTTAATGACCATAGAGTTGCCATCATTTGGCTGGAAGCAGAAAATTGTTTCAGCTGGGTCATCTAACAAATAAATTACACGTTAAGTTTCAAAATTACTGACATTATACAATAAAGAGTTATTACAAAAAATGATTTTGAACTAGGTACGTTACAGTTCAAATAATCAGAGAAGGACTTGCAGTTTTTTTTCCCTCTTACTGGGTACACAACCTCATACATTTCAACATTTAGTAGCTTGGTGATAAATGTTCTCATTTATTTCTGACTGAGGTTCACAATTGTCACTGCTGCTTCTTGTCATATGTCGAGGGATGATGGAAAGAGAAAATATTTAGAGAAGTGGCCATTAGAACATCCCGTCCAAATTATGGTCTTCTGCATGTGTTTATCCCTTTGTTCCTCTCAGTGAATACTTTCTTTGTGATTGATTGAAATAACAGGGATGGCAGGATTAAAGTGATAGGTGGTGACAACATCGAAGGCCTTCTCATATCTCCAAAAGCCTTGCCCTTTAAAAACTTAGAGGTTGGTCGATGGTGTTCATATTGTTCTAATGTATCTGCTGTTTGTCTTGGTCCGACCTTAATCATTTATTGCTCTATTAGTTGATTGTGAGGATTGCATTTTTTTTATCTTATACATTCACCACAGGAGAGGAACAAAGTTCTACTGTTTCCTTTGTTTTGATGCTCACTTTATACTGATGCTTGCAACTATACGAAATGATACTTCTTTAGATTTTTGAAGATATTCTAAAAGAATCATATGTTGGATTTTTGGATATATTTCCACCTTAAATGTTGCTTTTCTTCATCCCTAACTCCTTTCATCAGCTGGTGAAGGGCATTCGTATTTATATATAGATTGTTTGAATCCGAAAATTAGTTCAAAGTGGTGTATATAATGCTAAAGCCCATTGTTTACTATAATGCTCTACTAGTACGATTTAAGCCATAATCTCTTTTTGAATCCTGGTAAATCTAGTAAGATTTTAGTTTCTGACTTCAATCTCTCTCTTACACACACACATACACATACTCACTCTCTCTGTGTTTTTTTCCTTGCAGTTTCTGCAAAACCAAGGTTTTTTAGTGAGCGTCTCCAATGAAAATGAAATTCAGGTATGGTTTTAATGGTGAAATGCTCTTTCTTGACTCCTGGCAATCTTTGCTTCTTCTTTTTTCTTCGAAAGCTATCTAAAATATCTCCAGTTAGAAAATTTTCTCCTTGTGCTTAATCAGCATTGCATCTTTCTTATAAAAATCATTGTTCACGTTGACCCCCTGCTTTTTCTTTCTCTTCAAATGGTGGATATTTTTCGTTAACAGCGGATGTTTATACAACTATGACAGGTCTGGGATCTAAGAAAGAGGTGTATATCTTCTAATTTTCAGTGGGAGTCCAACATAACAGCATTTTCTGTTATTCCATCCACCCATTTCATGTAAGAAAATGAGGAATCTAAGCCCATCTTTGAATCATTTGCATGTTCATGCTTAAATTTTTTCCCATTTGGGACATTCAGTTATGTAGGAGATGAATACGGATTCTTATCTGTGTTGAAGTATGATGCCGAAGAAGGGAAGATTATTCAATTGCCATACCACATTCCTCCAAATCTTATAGCTGGTAATCGAAAATATTTTGAAAGTATAGTTCATCTGTTGCCTGAGTAATTGCGTCTACGTTCCTTGCAGGTCATATTACTTCTAAAATTGTACCTGTCTAGGAATATTTTATAGCTTAACGCATGAAACTTTGCAGCAGAGTGAACATAATTGAGTAGCTTGAATGGAATTACATCTTTGAATGTGAATGTGTTTTGGCCTATACACCTAAGGGGTTAACCGATCCACAGTAACAATGAATCCTGATTTTTAATTTATACATCATGATCGTGCAGAAGGATCTGGGATCTCATTGCCTGATAATCATTCCATTGTTGGTGTGCTCTCCCAACCTCATTCGTATGGGAACAGGTAGTTGAAAGAATGCTTAAAGTTTTAATTCAAAGTCCTAGCTGTGAATATCCGTACCAAATATTCTTTGAACACAATTCTCTAGTGTGTTTTGTGTTTGCTCCTCAGTGTTTTGTTTCTTAAGTTACTGGAGTGTCTTTATAGTATTAGATGATATCTCGTTATTGTTACTTTGTTTGAGTTTTCCACTGTCATCTGTATATTACACTCGTGGAGAAAAGAATAATGGAAATCAATGGATCTATATAGATAGTTCTGGTATTGTGCAAGCAATTGCATAACATGAGCGTATAAATATGTAAAAAACTTTCAGTCTGCATTGTTCATCTAGAGACATGGAGATTGGAGATATTACTGGACGTCTTGATTACTATGTGGAGATATTATAAAATGAGCAGTTCTATTTGTTTGCAGGGTTTTGATTGCATATGAGAATGGGTTGATTATTCTCTGGGATGTTACTGAAGATAGATCTGTACATGTTAAATGCCACAAGGATCTCCAGCTAAAAGAGGGATCTGTTATTAATTTTTCCAACAATGAGAGCCGTACATGCCAGAGTGATTCACTAGAAAACGACCATGGAGAAAAGGACATAAGCTCTCTCTGTTGGGTGTCTCCTGATGGGTCAGCATTAGCTGTTGGTTATGTAGATGGGGATATCTTGCTTTGGAACCTGTCAGTATCTGACAATGTTAAAAGTCAGAGAAGTCAAAACATGTGTAATGATGTTGTGAAGATACAATTATCATCTGGAGGCAGAAGACTTCCAGTCATTGTCTTGCATTGGTCTTCAAATAAAGCCCAAAATAGTTGTGGAGGTCAACTTTTTGCTTATGGTGGTGAGGACATTGGATCTGAAGAAGTATTGACGGTATGCTCTCCCTTGCTACCAATATGTGGTTTCTTTTGAGCTGTAAACACTTATTCTTTTTATACAAAGTAAAAGGGTACTAAGTGTTCAATGCAATAGCTGTACTTGTCTTCTTCTTCAAATGTGGTGGGCGTGTTATTTAGGATGAGTCATGAAGATGCACAGTTTGGCCTATTTCTTCTCACCTGCAACTTATACACGTATCAATGTAATAAAGATATTGCATACTGATACTTAATTTGGATTCACATGATTTCCATCTGAGAGTGTATGTCAATAACAAGCCCTATACATTGGCTTCTACAAGGACATGGTAGCATTTTTCATTTCGTTTCATACATCTTAATTATCTTATTTTTTAATCAACCTGGGATCTAGATTTCCGATGATAAGCTTTTTCCTTATGTGTACTTTCCAAATTTAATAATGCACCAAGCAAGTCATGGTTACCATGTTTTGGATTTTCAACAATCTGCTTTAAGATGATGGAATTTCTCACATAATGGAATAGGATAATAACGACACATGGAGCTCAGAGTGGTTCTAAGAGAGATGTTTGCCTATGTTTCTGAAAATTAGATTAAAATGGTTTTGACTTCATGTTAAAACCACAGACTAATTTAAGTTTGTTCGAGTTAATTTTTTTATTAATAGCTTGGTATTTTCTTGTTGTGTCTCCAAGCTTTGCAGTCATTTATTGTCCATTATGTGAAAATTTCTTGTTAATGCAGATTCTCAATCTTGACTGGTCTGCTGGGTTAGTAAAACTGAAGTGTGTGGAGCGTGTTGACCTTACCCTCCATGGATCATTTGCTGATATAACTATAACACCAAAGGCTCATGAAACAGATAGATATGACTCAACTTCATTATTTATATTGACAAATCCAGGACAACTGCATTTCTACGATTTTGCTTCTTTGTCTGTATTCAAGCCTGGGGCAGGACGTAATCATTCAGTTCATGCATTTCAGTATCATTTGATAATACCCACTGCGGAACCACATATGACCGTGGGAAAACTTTATTTGATGGGTTCAGATATGAGTTTTTCCAGTCCAATTTCAGAGGTACTGGAAACCATCAGCATGTTGTACATTCAATTTATCCTTCTGTTTATTTAAATGACCATTTATTGTATTAGACAGTTTTCACCTGCAAAGTTACAAGCGGATGATTTGTTGACCGCAAGGGGTTCGCAGTGGCCTCTGACTGGTGGTGTTCCTTGTCAACAGTCTACTGCTGCAAATAAACTTCAGAGGATGTATGTAGGAGGATATCAAGATGGGTCTGTTCGAATATGGGATGCCACTTCTCCGGTTCTATTACTTATTTCTGTTTTACGATTTAAGGTTAGTGCAATGCTTACTTAACGACATTGGTTCAACACCTATCATCGCTATATATTGAGAGTTCATTAAGTGAGTTTATAGTATACTTGTTAACGACAACCACACCATTTGCTGGCAGATAGAAGGAATTCAAGTTTCTGGTGCAAGTTCATCAGTATCGGCATTGGATTTTTCTTCTATCACCTTGACTTTAGCTGTTGGCAATGAATGCGGAGCAGTAAGAACTACTGTCATTTTCTATGTTTCTCTGGATTTACTGTAGATAAAATAGTGATTTATACATTTTCCTTTCTTTGTTTAGGTTTTGATTTATATACTTCAAGGCAATTCCAACCAAACAATCTTGACCCTGATAGCTGAAACCAGTCGTTCTGGTATTTTTGTTCCAAATATTATTTTTTCTGCCGCGTTTTCATTATTATTGATCATTTGCATTTCTAGACTTCTGAGCAGTTGTATATGCTAATTGGGCAGCATTGTCTGGATACTTATTGTGTGTAATTACCTTATGCCCCTTGATTCGTGTAAAATATGATCTATCTTGATTTTTTCATGCATGCTTTCTAATTTACTTTTAAGCAACAATGATGAAATGGGACACGAGAATATATTCCCAGTAAACCGATATGATAAGTTGTTCTTCTGGATTGAATTATACAAGAAAATAGGAACTTAAACATGGCCGAATGACAGAAAGTGGCAGTTCACCCTAAGTAATTAACCCAAGAACTGTTTTCTTTAGTTTGTCTTGTCCGCAATAATTTTCATTTAGTGCCTCCATCAAGACATGAGGTGGATCTATTTTTAACGTCGGCGTTTCACCTTATTTACATTCTTTTATTCCTGGCCGCATCAAACAAGGGTTATTTTAGTAAACCAAACATTCCATGTGAGTGCAAGGACAGACAGTGCAACTTCAGTAATTTCATAGTGATAGAATCTGAACTACTTCTTCTGAATTTTTAAGCAACTTGTTCGGTACTTGGGGTTGGTTCATTGATACTTTAATTATTGTGCTATTGTATTAGAATTTAGATGTCAGCTCTATTATGCAAATGAGATGAAACTTTAACTTATGAACACCCACTTGCACACATTTAGAACACCATATATGTGTGTGCTTACTTGTTCGTTTTATTCATTTGCTTATTCTATTGTCTTGTTCTGTTGGCATTCCTGCATTTCCATCACCCAATAATAATCTTAGTTAAACTTCAGTAAAAGGCCCTCATCTCTGTAATTTAAGGCCTCATTTCTATTTTTAGGAAACCTTTACTCGTTATCGCGTTCTAAGTTTTATCTTGCTTTTGCTCTCTTTTGAATGCAGTTCAACATTTGCCATGTGGGGAAAGCAATCAATGTTCTGCTATATTTTCAGTACTGAATTCTCCTGTGCGTGCCTTACAGTTTGTAAATTCTGGAGTCAGACTTCTTGTTGGATATGAATGTGGACAGGTAAACTTGTTTATCTAACTTGTTCTTCTTTTAGCAATATGCCGTTTGACAACTCTGATTTGACATCACAATTACTATATTGCAGGTTGCCATACTTGATACTAGTTCATTGTCAGTGTTATCCATCACAGACTGTTTGTTTAGCTCTAAGTCACCAATCATTTCAGTTGCTGTTACAAACTTTCCAGATACTCGTGAAAACAATCTAAATAACTCTGAAAATGAAATTGTTAGCGAATCTGCCACAGAGCTTGCTTTTGTATTAACTAGAGATGCACACACGGTCTTAATCGATAGCGCTACGGGCAATATGGTGAATTCTAAGCCAATATTTCCAAAGGAAAATTCAACGGCAATAAGCATGTATTTTCTAGGCAAGTGTGTCCTTTTTTTTTTCAGTTTCTGTATATATTATGTGCAGATGTTTACATCTTGTGGGACCTGTTGCATACAGAAGGAAAACGTCCTCTCTCTGAAAGGCCAAAAACAGATCTGATGATGTCTACTCAGCATGTTGATGCTGAAAATCAACCACTGCAATCCAGTCATGAAAATTTAAGTGGTTTGTCCGATGGCTGCACGCAAACCACATGTTTAGGGGACAAGACATTGGAATCCCAGATTTTATTGTGTTGCAATGATGCTGTGTATACATACTCCTTAAAGTCTTGCTTTCAGGTGCTGTCACGTGTTGTCCCTATTCAGTTTAGTATGTATTATTTCTTACATTTCTTATGAGAATTCCTTTACTTCAGGGAGAAAGTAACTTTATACGTGTATTGAATCTTGAGAAACCATGTTCCTGGACTACGATCTTCAAGAAAAATGTGGAAGAGTATGAATTGATCTTAGTTTATCAAACTGGAGAAATTGAAATACGGTGAACCCCTAATTCATCTTTTTGCTTGTGTTTCAGATACCTGATGAGATTTAAACTACATATGGCATTGACCATGCATTTTTGTTACCTTATGGGAACAACATTTGTAATTTAACCTTTTCAATAATCGCAACATTCTCATTAAGCAGAAGCTTGAGTTTCCTTCAAGCAACGGATTCAAAAAATTCTGAATTGAGAGGTAGGAGCTAGAAAAGCTTCTCCCTCAATGACTGCAACCCGGATTAAACATGGATGAATTTAGGTCCAATTTGGCTTCAGGAAATGTGGGATCCTAACAAATAATAATAATAATTACAATTGTCATTTATTTAGCGTTTGAAGAATTACAAAACGCCATACCCCCTTAGATTAGAAATTACTTGCCCCCACCCATTTTTGATGTAAAATGAAATACTTGAAAAGAATTTATGCGGTAATTGATACACTTATCTCAAAAGGTGATATGTGGTGTTAAAATAGCCTCTCATTTTTGTAAGCCATAACTTAGTGGTATTATGTGTTTCAACCTTGGTTTAGTATGGTGAATATGCATAGACGCACTGTGCCATTGCTTTTAATGAATACGTATGTGTGTGTGTGGGGTGAATATACAATTGGCTATAATAGAAATCAGTTGAAAACAAGTATTGGCAAAGGACAGTGTCAGTATATTGCTAAATTTCTTTTTCTTTTAGGTCCTTTCCAGATCTTGAACTGGTGGGAGATACCTCATTGAAGTCAATACTCAGGTGGAGCTTCAAAAATAATATGGAGAAGACAATGTGTGCTTCTGACAAAGGGCAGATTACCTTGGTTGGTTGTTTTACGCAAAAACAATCTGCACTGCATAATGACATATCTGTGTTCTTTTCTGCATACCACAGACTTTAAGCTCTACATCTAACATGCATCATATAAAGATGTCCACGGAAAAGGATCCTTTACAATGTCTTCTCTGCACTTGGTGTAAAACGTTCTGTCTGTATCTTACGCTGTTGACCAGTTCAGTGGGTTCCTTAGCTAATTGAGCAAAGTGTAGTGTTAGCAGAGCTCATAAAGAGTGACTAGTTTATGAAGTTTCTATTGAATAAAAGATCATTTCGGGAGAGAATTCTTGTCACTAGTAGCAAAGCCTCAAGGAATATACTATCTAAAGTTCAATTTCTCTTTGTTTTAGATCTCTGAACTAATATGAGCACGGAATTGCGAGGAACTCCAACATGTCCAAATAAAAGGCAAAACAAAATTGAATAACAAAAACAGAAGATGGTATACTTAGGTAAAAAATATGAGTTTGTGTTCTCATAATGTGATTCACAAGTTGACTTGGTACCCATTTTTTACAAATTTTCATCTGGCTCTGACCATGTTTTTGGTCAGTCCAGTTAGAGGTGCCATAAGGACCAGGTACATGTTCTATTTACTGTTGAGCCAAACTGTCCTCTGTTTATAATGTACTTATAGTATACGGTGTAACATATGTGGAATGTATGAGAATAGTTGGAAGAATAATCTGGAATATACTGGTTTAAATACCTGTTTTAAACGTTAGTTTATTTATCGTGAATAGGACATGTATCTGCAGGAACATTATTACGGAATAAAAGAAAAAGACAAGTTTACAAATATTAAAAGACCGATGGTAGTGAGAATAAATGGAGGAAATATCTGCTGTTAAAAATCGCGAATATGATTTCTTTCGGGCAACCGTCTTCACAGAACTGCTCATTTCTTGGGACTATAAATCTAGTGCCCTCATGGTGCAGATATAGTAGAAATGATGCCATAAGTTGTCGGCCACCTGGGTTTCAGTTCGAGACGTGTTAAACTTTGATATGCTTCTGATCTAATGCAATCTTGGACTGTAACTGATGTTAAAGTTTTAAATTTATGCTGTGACAATAGCAGAAGCGTTTAGAAGGAGTGGACCAACTGGCCTGACATGATTTAAGAAATTCATATACTTGTTTCCCCTTCGTATTTTTCTTATCTAGAATCTTTATGTCGTTACTCACTATATCTTATGACACAATATTATATGCATAATTACCACAGGCACTTGAATGTTTGCGTTCATTCAATCTTTCTCTGAATAGACAATTAGGCTATTTAATCTCCAATTGTTGACCTCTACGACTTTCGACTGATGATGTTACTTTTTTTTAGGTCAATGGGTGTGAATTTGCTTTTATATCTTTGTTGCCCTTGGAAAATGAATTTAGGTCTCTCTCTCTCTCTCTCTCTCTCTCTCTCTCTCTCTCTCTCTCTCTCTCTCTCTCTCTCTCTTCTCTCTCTCTCTCTCTCTCTCTCTCTGTGTGTGTGTGTATGTGTTTCAAAAGTCCTGACAAGTGCCTATGGTTGTTCCAGCCTGGAAACTTTACCTTGTCTGCATGATGAAGCCCTTGCTGCCGCTGCGGATGTTGATGTTAATTTCACTCAAAATCAAAAGAAGACACAGGTCACGATCACGTCATCTATTTCTGCTTAGTTTTTCTGTTTTCGTTGTTGACCCTCTCTAATGAATGTCTTGTTTAATGGACAGAGCTCGATGCCAGGATTTATTAGTAATATGATCAAAGGTTTGAAAGGGGGTGAAGGAGAGCAGAATATGAATTACATGGAATCTCGTGAGATCATGATTGCACGTTTGGATGGAATGTTTTCGAGGTTCCCGTTCTCTGACCCCGTTAGTTCTTTTGATCAAGAAGATTTGGAACTTCACATAGGTGAGAATGAGTCAACATCCCCCCACTTGTTATGCAATGTACAAAATAAAATAAATGTCTTAATCCTCATTGAATTATGTTTGCAGATGATATTGACATAGATGAGCCAGTTGTCGTTGTATCAACTTCACAAAAGAGTAGTAATGACATAAAAGGTAAAATAGATTTATTTCTACAGATATTGATGGTTTTAAGCATCAGTTGGGCCTAAATGTTTACTTTCTTTTTTTCAGAGAAGGGTAGAGAAAGGGAAAGATTGTTTGAAGGTGGTGCTTCTGATGCTTATCCAAAGGTTCGAACACGCGAGGAAATTATTGCAAAATATAGGAACGCAGGAGTAAGATTTTCCTGAAATAGCTTTTTTGTTATTAATGCTTAAATTGGGGATTGCATTGTCTCACCGTGCAATTGGTTCCAGGATGCTGCAGCTCCGGCTTCTCAAGCAAAGGATAAACTTCTAGAACGGGGGGAGAAACTTGATGTAAGACCAGTTCTTATATATTCCGTGATTAGCCACATATTGTGAATTTTGAAGGATATGAGAACTGCATTAAGCTGTCCCTGATTTGAAACATTAGTTCATTTGCGGACTAACAATGGTGGTAATTTCTCGTAAGTAATGTTGTATGGTGACTGTAGATTGTTTTCTTCTTTTAAACAAGCCCCTTTTTAGGGGAGGGGTGTCAGAGAGGGTTCTGTGCATCTTCCCAAGATTATATATTAGGCAGGACAATAGATTCTTTCCAGCTTCGTACAGTAAATAGCCCTGCTTCCAAGCTACTATCAGATTTCTTAGTTTCTGCCTCAAAGAACCACGTTTACTGATTTGCATGTCTTGCCTTTGTATCGTGTCAACGCTTGACTAACACACATCACATGCTGGGCTGAGACAATCCCTGTTATTAGGTGGGATATTTTTTGTTTAGATTGCTTTAGTGTCACCTTTACCATTGCTCACTCCCAGAAATTTAGCTTCAGTTTACAATTCAAAGAGCAGTTACTGATCATGCGAGACTCTCTTAGTTATTCAGTATTAAGCGGTGTTTTATTTGTAATTTGTTTCAGAAACTTAGCAAACGGACAGCCGAGCTACAAAGTGGTGCTGAAAACTTCTCATCAATGGCAAACGAGCTTGCTAAGACCATGGAAAAACGTAAATGGTGGAATATATGACAGCATAAATAATCAGTTAAGGTGTTCCATTTTTTTGTGAATCGTGGAGTAACATATAGATGCTACAGACGATAAGCACTTGAAGTGCATTTGTGATGAAAGAATGTAACGACATTGTACGTAAGTTGGTATTTAAGCAAAGGGATATATTTGACAATAATACATGATTGGACTCGTTTGCATGTTTTGCAGAAGTGTGATTGGAGATTAATTCAAAATAGCCTAGATTGCTTCAGATATCAATCCAGCCACTATAGTATCTTCTTTACCTATAAATTGGTGTAAAAATAAATTACCTTCAAAATATGAACCAATATGATGCTCCTCAAGTTTGATAATTCCTTTATGAGTATTCTTTTATTCATCTATTTATATTCCATCTACTGTTTTATGTACACTTATCAACGAAATTGTACTAACTTTATCTTAAAAGTGTACATCTCTAGTATACACGCACAAATAGAAGATGGATAACCAAATTTTGACATTGTCAATCAGTAATGCACTGACTTGACTGCTTTCATGAATGACAGTATTTCAAGTTCATATTTCTGTATGCAGTCTTGACAACAAATGCCACTACTTATATCGATTCCTTGTGGTCTGTGTGGAAAGAAATTCATATACATTCTTGGGGTCAACACCTCCAGCCAGGAACCATCCTTTTTTGCTTGTAATTGGCGGCAGCTTAAATTTTGACCAATTAAACCCTCTACCACTGCAAGCATGCAGAGAAAATTATAAGTCATGGCTTCACAACTCCCAAAAATCGTAAAAGATACATGAACTCGTCAACAATCAGAGATGATGAAAAATACATATTAGCAGAAAGGATATCATTGGCTTAATTGCAAGAAGGCGACACTAAGGTTGAGCATTTAACTTTGAACAAGAGCACAAACATTTCGGAAGAGAACATATCGCCTCTTCAAAGCAAATAAAATGAGCGAAAACTAAATACATGGTTAATGGTGAGGCTAACGACACACATGAATAGAGTTTAATACCTTCCACCTTTAGCACTATCCACAAGAATCCAATCAACAAGAGAACATTCTTCATCAGTTATAGAGTTGAGAAGATCACCATCCTCATTCGCACGAAGAACATAAATTACTCGATTCTCTCTCACCACAATATCAAAATCATTCCGCAAACCATTTCCATTTAGCTGCATGGTAGATGACATTAGATGACAAATAAAAGGTAGAGCAAGTTAAAAATACAGGTAATAATATTGGACGAAAAAGCTAACCTGAACATATCCAAGTTCTGCTTCATCAGAACCTCTTAATATCGTTTCCGCATCATCATCTATAAATACCCACCCCAACAGGTACAGCTCCATGTTCTCGAGCCACTTTTGAAATCTCTTTTGCAATAGGAAGTGAAATGGAGCGTTTTGAGTTGGGTCAAAGAATCATCCCAATAAAATTTGCACCAGCTTCTGCTGCTTTGGCAGCATCTCTAGCTGATGTGATACCACATATTTTAACTAAGGGTCTGTCTTCTTTGTATGATTTATTAGCAAGAGAAACTATTGTTGATTGGTTTGATAAGCATGTTGTTTTCATCTTTGGAAAGATTACATTTGTTAAAATCATTTCTTTCCCTCGGAGACCTGTATATGAATAATTAAATTTTACAGACTGAATAATTTAAGAATGCCACTAATTTTCTGAAATACCTGACCATATCGGCTTAGTAAAAACATTTGTTTGAAGATGATTTCCCACATTTATACCTGGAAAAAATAGACATAATGTTACAAAAAACACATTTGAGAAGACCAACCGTTAACTGAACAAATAGCATGACAACTGACAGCCATCACATTTCGCGTTGTCACCACCTTATTTTCCTGGACATAAAACAAAAGGGCTTCGTTTTCCCCATAAAAACATAGAAAGTACAAAAACAACACACTTTCTGAAGAATTTTCACAAGCATTTTCACTGAAAATCCTCACACGCGCACACAGCTAAACATGCATATTAAAACAGAGCTTAATCATGAGTAGAAATCACACACACACACTCACATTGAGAGAGAGAGGGAGAGACCTGAGAGCATTTTTGCCGTGACAGTGATTGCTTCGCATCAACTGTATGGAACAATTTAATGGAGCTTTAAAGTTGATAAGTTTTAACGGACTGCTCGAAGAAGGCCATAATCATCCGAATCAAAACCCAGATGTTAAGTGGTCCTAACCCAGGTTCGGATCCGGATGTGTATCATGGCAGATGAGATAAAGTACGGAGAACGCAGTGGGCGTGGGCGTTTATGTGGGATTGACGTTACAGTACAGGTTGCCCATAACTGGAACAAGATATGTCCTTGAGCCAAGGAGAAATCGATAAGGAGCGACACTTACAATAATTATGTTCGATCGCTCGTATCATACCAAATTATCTTTTCAAAATATTCATTTTTTATTATATTATTATTTTTAAATATAATATAATATAATAAGTTATAATTTTAATCATTAATTTTAAAATTAAAAAAATACTTCAGCCCATGTTTAATATTTCTAGCTACGTCCCTGGTTTAAGCTTATGTTTTAAAAACACGAAAATTTAATTTTATGTCTTAAAAACACAGGGTTTTAAGCTTATGTTTTAAAAAATACATATGTTTAAACACTAATGAATATTGTGTAGGGATTTAAATGTTTTTTTTAAGAAAACACACGACTCAAACGCTAATTAATTTTATACAGAAATACTTTTCCCATTTTTATTTCCACTGGGGCTCCATGCATTTTACACCAAAATTAAGTCTGGAAAATCGGACAACAAGGGTTCGAGCTCTATAATTCAGAGTTACAAAATTAGCAATATACCTTCGAACGTCCATTCTTTTCCTCAAACGTCCATTCTGTCTTCTCGTTGATACTCCTAAAAAGAGTGATAAACTATTAATATCAATAAGAGTTCGATATACATCTCTCTGTCTTCTTCCACCAGGGCCGGCTACAAGGTAAAGCAACCAAGTTGTTTGCTTTAGGCCTCATCTCAAATAAGGCCCAATAATTTTATTATTTTAATATTAATTAAAAAAACCTAAACTCATTTGTCACATTCTTCAAATCTCATTCCTCACTGCCGTCTGCCATCTTTCTTTCTTGCTCTCGCGGCTCCAGATCTGTTCAATCTAATATCTCTTCTCTTGTGATTTGCAAAGTGCGATTGGCTCTCGGCTCTCAGTCTCTTGGTAAATTTAATTCTTGATTCTTACTTCTGATTCCATGGTAATTATTAGTTGATTGCTTTGTTTCAATATTATTTTCTTGTACGAATTTTGTTTTCTGTTTGTCAATTTTTTTGTTTAGCTTTGCTTTTTTGGGTTTTAGGAAACATGATTTATGAACTAGAATTTTGATTCTTGTTATGTTTTTTTCCACTAATTTGTGTCTAAGCTCGTAAGTTTGATTCTTATATTATTAGAGAAGAAATATAAGAATCTCACAAATTATTAATTTAGTTTTGCGGTTTGTTTGGTTTCATTGGAGGTCACATTGATTTGGAGTTTATTTCTTTCTAGAGAAGAAATCTGCGTATACAAAATCCAGGTTCTATTGTTCTGTTGATTTTTTTTATATTGCTAGCATTTTATTTATCTATTAATCATTTTTGTAGTTGTTAAAATGACGGGTAAAAAGTATGCATCTGGATATGAAAAGCTTAAGAAAAAAAGGAGAATAGAAAACTTAGTGCAATCTCAAAAAGGAGCCATGAATAAATTTATTATTAATAAAAATGAACAAATTTCAAATCAAGATGTAGTTGATGAAGAATCAAGTAATGTTAGAGTTGGAGATTTAGAACATGAAAATATTACAACACAAGGGCTCGAAATAAAAGAAAACGACGGTATGAGACAAGAAAATCAAATTGAGAAAAATATTGAAGAGATATTCATAAAGAGTCCCAAAGGTCAAAATAATGAGTTGGATAAATGGAATTCTTATGATCCTGGGCATTGGAAAGAAATCGATACAAAATTAAGAGATATATTAGTAGGGAAAGGTCCAATCAGAACTAATAATGTTGAGTTCCCAAAGGACGAAAATAATAGACACTTTTCTAAAGAACATTATATTCGTAGACTACCAAATGAAGAAAAACAAGATAGAAGATGGTTGGTATATTCAGTAGATAAAGATAGAGTGTTTTGTTTTTGTTGTAAGTTGTTTAACATAAAATATAACACAAGCCAACTAGTTAACGAGGGATGCAGAGACTGGAGAAATCTTGGCAGTAAATTGAAATCTCATGAAGTATCAAATGAGCATCTAACAAATATGACTATCTGGTTTGACTTGGAAAGGAGATTGTCAAAAAATGCGACCATTGATAAAGGCATACAAGATCGAATTAACAAGGAGAAAGAACAATGGGAAAAAGTTCTTGTAAGAATTATTGCCGTTGTAAAAACTTTAGCTAAAAATAATCTTGCTTTTCGTGGAAAGAATGAGAAAATATATGAAGATAATAATGGAAACTTTTTGGGTTTAATAGAGATGATAGCAGAATTTGATCCTATAATGCAAGAACATATTAGACGTATTCAAATGCACGAGATTCATAATCATTACCTAGGACATAATATACAAAATGAGTTGATTCTGTTGTTAGGCAATGAAGTCAAAAATATGATCATCAAGAAAATCAAAATATCAAAATATTACTCTGTTATTCTTGATTGTACTCCTGATGCAAGCCATCAAGAACAAATGATTGTTATACTACGATGTGTTGATACTTCCACTAGTCCGATAAAGATTGGTGAGTATTTCTTAGAGTTTTTGATAGTAGATAACACATCTGGAAAAGGACTTTTTGATGAACTTTTGACTGTACTGAAAAAGCATGATCTTGATGTGGATGATATTAGAGGACAAGGATATGATAATGGTTCTAACATGAAAGGTAACAAACAGGGCGTGCAAAAAAGGCTTTTAGATTTAAATCCTAGAGCTTTCTATACTCCTTGTGGTTGTCATAGTTTGAATTTAGTACTTTGTGATATGGCCAATTCATGCTCTAAAGCAATATCATTTTTTGGATAGTACAACGCATATATTCTTTATTTGCTTCTTCAACAAAAAGATGGAAACTTTTATTAGATTATGTCACTTTGACTCCTAAACCTTTGTCTCAAACACGTTGGGAAAGTCGTATTGAAAGTGTTAAAGCTTTAAAATTTCAAGCTCCAAAAATTAGAGATGCTTTACTAGAATTAGCAAAAGTTAGTGAAGATCCTAAAACACGAAGTGAAGCTAAATGCTTAGCTACATATGAGATTGAAAGTCTTGAATTTTTGTTAGGAATGAATATTTGGTATGACATATTGTTTGCAGTTAATTCAGTTAGTAAGAGTTTACAGCTTGAAAATATGCGTATAGATCTTGCTATGGAGAAATTAAAGGGACTTATTTCTTACTTAAAAAATTATAGAGAAAGTGGTTTTAACTCAGCTTTGGATTCATCTAAACAAACGGCAGTGGAAATGGAAATAGAACCTACGTTCCGTAAAAAACGTGTTATTCATCGAAATAAGCAATTCGATGAAAATGATGAAAATGTTGATGAGTTAAAATCTGTGGAGGAATCGTTCAAAATTGATTATTTTTATTACATAGTAGATCAGGCAATCTCTTCTTGCATGTCAGATTTGAATTATTTTCAAAATATGATGATATCTTTGGTTTTTTATTTGGTATTGACAGATTAAATTCCTATATTGATTGTGATTTGGAAAAGAAATGTGTTGATCTTGAAAATTTTCTTAAGCATGAAATGCATTCTGATATTGACGGTTTAGATTTATTCTCGGTGTTAAAAGTCTTAAAAGGAATTGCGAATATAAAGTATAAAAACCCAATTGAAATACTAAATTTAATAAAAGAACTTGATTGTTTTCCCAATTGTTTTATATCATATAGAATACTACTTACTATACCTGTTACAGTTGCGTCTGCAGAAAGAAGTTTTTCAAAACTAAAGATTATAAAAAATTATTTACGAACAACTATGTCTCAAGATCGATTAAATGGATTATCAATTCTAACAATCGAAAATGATCTATTAGCTAAACTTGAATATAAAAGTTTAATAAGTAACTTTGCATCAAAAAAGGCAAGAAATAAATTTTTAGTTTAACATTCACCAAAATTTTTATCTTTAGTTACATGTCTTTGTTTACCATCTGTTTTGTCTTGCAAGGCATCATTACATACCTGAGACTCGGGGTCTCTATCTTTCCGAGGAACAAAACATCAGCACTGTAAGAGCTTCTGTTGACAATTTCATTTGTTTTCGTGTACTTTGACTAGTGTAAAGTTATCTTTAAAGTTAAATTATCTAGATTCCGTTGTGAAGTTGATGCAATTATCATTGTATACTGTTTTCAAGCTCTTTTAGATGTATTTGTTGAGTAGATCAATATTAACTTACAAGATGATGCATGCTTGGTTAGGCCTGATTTTTATAATTTGTCTAAGGCCTCCATAAAGTTTGAGCCGCCCCTGTCTTCCACGAACCAAATGAAAAAAATTAAATCTTGTAGGATCAAAAACAAGTGTTAGAAGGGTGCCAGAAGCTTTTCCGGCGTGTCCCATTTAACGCTCAAGTCAGATGATAGGAAATATGGAGAAAATCTCTCAGGGAATATGTGTCGTATGTACGTGTATATATGAAAATGCATACATGAAATCCTGAATTAGCTTGTTATTTATAGGTGTGATCTTGCGGGTATGCAGCTTGGACCACTAAAGCCATGATCTACACGACTCCTGAAATCTCGGAACACGTCGACTAACCCATAAGGCCTCGATTCACATCATTTCCTGAAATTTTGGGATATGTCAGTTCAACCCGGACTTGGTCAAAAAGCTTGGACCCAGTCATCCTATTTCTAGGTCTGAGATTGTCTTTTATAAGGTGATTAACAAGATAATCTGTGACCTTGAAGGTTAGATTGTCTTGAAGATAATAAGGTGAGGAGTCCGGGAGCCCAGGAGGTCGGTTACTTTAAGGGACTACGACTATTGTTTTGCATTTATCAGGTCGGGAGGTGAGTGCACTTGACTCAATGACTAGTTGGATGAGCTCAAGTTAAAAATGAGGGGAAAATGATCACACGTTTAGAGTTGGGAAAGGTGTTTTGGCCTACATTTGGCCTAAATATAATATATATGTTAATGTCTTTCTCCTCCAAGATATCACTCGTCATTCTCATTCCCACAATCCATTCTCATCAATAAGGTCGACAGTTAGATTCGCTTCAAAAAGAATTTTACACAAGAAAGAACGAAAGCATCATGGGCTGAAGAAATTTGTCACTGAGTCAACTCTGACTTCGATTAAATGCTTTACTACTCATTAGAAATTTTCGGAAGACGAAACGGAAGAGCTAGATCTAATGAGAGCCTCCCTGAGCCATCTACAGGCGGATCTTCGAGGAAATTCTTAAATACTTCATCAGGGAGAGCAATCAGAGCCTCGATAATAATCCGAGGATCACTGCTTGTGCATTTTGCTTTGTTTGTAGTATACTTCTATGGAGAATGTACTCCGGGATGAGTAATAATGAAATTACATGTTACTGTGGTTTTGCGTGTGTTTTTGTAGTTAGTGATGCTCAAAGCCAAGTAAGGGATTGTTTATGGAATGATGTTATATATGGTGGTTTTTCTTTTTTTGTTTTAGCTTTTTAGTTGATCGAAATGATGTCTTTGAAGCCCGGTGTTAAGGCATAAACAGAATCGGTGTAAGGTGTAACTTATTTTTTTTCACCCGCAACCATTATCTATGAAGTGCATGCTAGGTAGATCTTCATGCTGACGCAATAGCCGACAAACCACATCAACCAAATAAACTGAACTATGTAAGTTCGGTGAGACATACTCGGGCCTAAAAAATATTGGTGTGTCCTTTCTCTTTTTTTGTGTGTGGTGGATAGATAAGAACAAACTCCTAGGGCGGCTGTCCATTAATATTAGCAATAATTCAAGATAGCTGAATTATCAGTAATGGGGCTCACAAATTCAAATTACTTAGCGCAGCAATAACACTTTCTGCATAGACAGCGACTACCACAAAGTGTTATATGCCAAAAAGCTTTTTGGACGGCATAATTTTGCAACACCATAAAGCTTAGATTCTCACACTCATGCTGCCAAAAAAATTCATGGCTACGGACATCGGGAAATGCAGTCCCGTTGTATACACCCACATACATACAAGTATAGATATACATATATATACGTATGTGTGGGTTACACCGGAGTAGAATTTTCCATGTCCAACAATGGATGTGAGCAACTCATAACAGTAGAAAGCTTTTCACTCGTAAAGTCACCAAATGCTAATACAGTAATACTAACACGTGCAACTTGTATAAACGGAGAAAGTTCTCAACTTTCATCAACAATTACAGCTTGGATACAGGGATTGCATAATAAAAACATTAAAGTAAAGCGAAAAAATTAACTTACAATCAGTTTCTTCAATCCTAATCATTCTTGAAAGGTTCTAATCCAAAAATATGGTATAGAATAAAGATCTCAAAGAATATCATTTCAAGTATAGATCATCTCTTATTAAGAGTAAGCAACCAGATTAAGCGACCACCTGCTCCTGCTCTATGTACAATTGATCGATCCAGTTCGGTGCCATATCTTGAATTCCTCCATGCAGACTTTGCTCGGTACCATACGATCCGATGCCACCAGATGGTGCATCTTTCACCAAGGAATTAACCCAAGAAACATCCGGCTCATCTACAGTACAAGGAGCCATGGCTGCGTATGCATTGGCGTTATTGCTTCGAAAACCAAAAGAAGCAGACTTTCTAAGCTTATTCCCTTCCTCATCGTTAAAACCCCAGTTTACCCTCCCATCTGGTGAGCTCCAATCCGAAAGTTTTGATGGCATTGGACTAGGAGAATTAGCAGAACCAGAAAGGCCGGATCGGTAGCCAACTCCAGTGCCACGGTCAATGAAGCTTTGGCTGCGATTTGAGAAGGCGTTCGCTCTTGAATTCATGACGGCTGCAGCGACAGCTGCAGAGGAGTCAAAACCGTATGCTGAGGGCTGTTTTCTTGCCGGTGATGATGATGAGAAGTTTGATGGGTAGCTGGCTCGGAGTTGGTTTGTGTTCTGGCGAATCTGATGACTGCTAGGAGAATTCATGGGTGAGAGACCCTGTAATTGAGATAATAATGAGGGGTCCAATGGCCCAAATATGTCGTCTAGATTTGTGGGTTTTAAATCACTGATTCTTGGATATGGGGAAGACAGGCTCGCCATTTCCTCGACTAATTGCTGGCGCTGTTGGTTCTGTGTACGGATTTTCTCCAATTCGAGAAATCCAGCTTCTAAACCCACGTCTCGTGCTCTAAAAGTTGCTTTGAGTCGGCTACCAGGGAGCTGCAGAGCCGGTGGGGTTATAAGGTTCACCTTGTTCTGCCACATGTTTCCACCCATTGGAGACGAGCAAGTAACTGAGGGCGACATGGGTGGTGTTGAAGTATTAGGCAGCATCAAAGAGGCCGAGCCAAGTGACAAAGGGCTCATTGTACTCATGTCCATGGAATTCATTGAAACGGCACTTGGAGAAGGCATAGCAGAACCAGTGGAAGCATACAAAGGGCGAAGCTCTTCGGGTTTGTGTGCAAAGAAGCACACTTTTCGTGCGCAGCCTGTCTCGTCCTTGCAAAGACGTGTCCTATATTGAGCAGGATGGAGCCAAGATTCAAAAACTCCATGGGCATATTCGCAGGAATCCCCCTTTGCGCAACTTCCCTTTTTGAACTCGGGACACGGGACACAAGTATAGTGATGCTTCCTCAAATCGCGCCTCCTCGCATTCTCCCCAGGGTGGACAAAAGGGCACTCGGTCCAGTCGTGAGAATAAGCCCTCGAGCAAGGCTTCACCTTGAAACTATACATCCTGAACTCATCACTTCCATAGATCCCATTATTTATATCGGGTAAAGATATATCAACGGGATATTCTTTCTTCTCACCTCCTACTTTAACCCGAGGCACCTCACTCCCTTCTTCCTCCTCATCACCTGACTCGATTTTGATCCCTGTCAACATCATCTCCAAGATTTTCCTCCTTGAATTGCTCGAAAACTTAACAGATAGAGCAATCAAATCACATGGTTTATTGCCATAGGCATCAATAGAATTGATATCTCCAGAGGCATCGACCAAGAACTTCACAACCTCAACCGATGCCCACGAACCACCCGCAGCAGCACAATGGAGTGGCGTAGCCCCATCCAAGCCACATGCTCTATTGACATCAACTTTTCCAGAGCCAACAATATACTTCAAAACCTCTAAGCTTCCATACAAAGAAGCAATCATTATAGGGGTTCTCTCTTCATACCCCATCTTCTTCATTCCAAATCTTCTGCCATACCAACAGCTTACCTCATTCACATCAGAACCCATCTCTTCTACTTCATACATAAAGCCAGCCAAATCATCAGTAGCTGCCAATTCGAGTAATTTCGAGCAATTTTTACACGGAACCCTTCTCTTATTTTCTTGAAATTTGGCCTCCATTTCCAAATCAGAAGGGGAAAGCTTACTCTTTGAACCAGGGCACATCAACCCTGAAAAATACCAAGAACAGAGGAAGTTTAAGATTCGAGAATGAATTGATAAACAACAGACTCCACATCCCCTTATTTGTAGACTTGACAAAACTATACATAATATTTATTCCAACTATTATAAGGTTGTCCTAACCGGAACCTCCTAAGCTAAATAATTGTTTATTGATTCATTCCACCATACAGCCAGCCTGTCGTCAAATTCTCACTTCCAACCAAGGAACGTTAATAAACAAGAAAACCAAATAGCGGAAAAAATGGCTTCATCAAAATCCCCACCAAAAATATCTTGAAGAAAAAAACAAAGAAAAGCCATTTAAGATTCCAGAGTTTATATTTTATTTTAGAAAAAAGAACAGGGAAAATATATCATGATTCAAAACCCACATCACAATACAACATTCAAACAGCTCATTGCACATAAGAATCCCCTCGATACCACCCAAAAGCCTTAACCCACAAACCAAAAAGTCAAAAAATGAACACAAAAACTATAAAGATCGAATCTTGAGATGTTAAAAAAGTATACCTAGCACTGGGAGGACAGATCCCTTGATAAATAAATGTTTGAAATTATAAAGATTTTCACAGTAAGAAGAAATTTTTGAAGTGAGTTAAGTTAGAACCTAATCTTGTGGAAGACCTCGAGTCATTGGGGAAGTATATATATTGTTCACAAACTTACCGATGAGATGAAGGGAAGGGAGGAGGAAATTGTGACTTTTCTTCTCGCTTCTTTATTTATTTTTTAAATAATGTTTTTTTAATTTTTCTTTTCTAATTTTTTCCAATATAGTCAAAGTCAATATTCAAAAGGTTGAGTCCACCTCACACCATTTCTTGTTTCTTACTGGTTTCATTTGAATCACCGCCATACAAGTGAAATCCATCATCGAGATTCAAATGAAATTCAAATGAAATTCAAATTAATAGTTATTGGAAAATGGGTCCCATTTGAGATGATAATGGGAATATCAAACCGCCATAGGGGTTTGTCGCGTCTCCTATGGGCCTAGGGGCCTCTGACACTAACGCGTGAATACTAATTCACTTATAATTAATCCATATATATATACACACACATAGATAACCTCGGGTAAAATTCAAGTTGCCCCGATGATCACAGAATAAGCCTACATGCACTGCCGGACAAACACATCCGAGCAGAACACGTGTCTCCACGTGTTCAAACAGTTACGGAATACCCGGTTGTAACCACTAGTCAACACGGATTAGGGATGATAATAGAGTTGGTCTAAAGCGGACATGTATTGAACCTGACCCGCCTCAACCAGGTTTTACAGCGAGGCGGGTGGGTCCCTTGTTTGGTCAAACCCGCATCAGACCTGCCTCGCTATACATATTTTAATTAATTTTTAAAAATTTAATATTGAATATATACTTCACTCCTTTTGGTTGAATAATAAAATGTCATCATTTAATTTATATCAAAAAGTATGTATTTATATTAAAGAAGTTTGACATTTTGAAGGAAATGAGAGCAAATTTGGTAGCTTAAGATAGTCGTACAAGGCTTATTATAAATATTTACTAGAGAAAAATATGAAATTCAATCACGAAACTTAATTTTTATGCTTCAAAATTGATTTTTAGCTAATAAATATTTTTAAAAATAAAATAAAAAAATCAAGCCAGCGGCCCGGGGCGAGTCTGGGACAACATTTTTGTAGCGGGACGGGTCTCGGATTTGGCCAAACCCGCCCCCACTCCATTGTCATTCCTAACACGAATGATTGAACGTGCATTAATGGTGACAATAGATACGTATTTCTCGGACACGTTATGATAAGATCATGCTTTGGTCATAATTTTAATAGGAACATATTTTTGTTGCTAATTTTTTGGGGAAATTAGAATTTAAAAACTAACATTATTAAGAATAAAAACTTATCAGTTTTATGTCTTATCCATAACCATATGAAAACTAAACTATGTTTTGTATAATTTATTATAGTGTTAATTATATAAATGTATCATTTCCAAAACAATTTTTCAAATAGATTTGGGGAAAAAATAATGCATGAAATTCTAATTTCAAAGTCTTTAATTCAAATAGGACCAAATTTCAAATCAATTTAGGGTTGAATTTTGACTCTTATACCCCTCAATGATTTAAGTAAACTGCATTCTACTCCCTGAGATTTTATTTTAAGAACGATGTGTAATATTATATGATCTATTACATCTTATATTTATAAAAAGATACATTTTAACCCTTCTTTTACGAGTCCCTTTATTTTTAGGTTTATTATGGAAATATTAAACTAATATTTTGAATATTAATATTATCCCAAATGGAGGAGATAATTCAAGAGAAGATGGATTCGAACGAATGTTCGATGTGTCATTCATACATGTGGTATTTCAAAAATTGAAAGCACTAAATCAGAAACATTTGGCGGAAGTTCAACGCTTCAACCAGAAGTGAAAAATATTACGAGGAACAAGTGTTAGCCTACATGGCATAAATCATTACAAGAAACTGGAGATGATGGTTAAGATGCTTCATCAAGTAAACCTCAAACTACAATTTCAGTTAGCCGAATTTAAGGAAGACTATCATCCTGAACATGATGACGTTACTCCAGACTCCGATGATCCAATAGGGTCCGGACCAGAGGAATAGGGTGGAAAAATCAACCTTTCATGAAATCGAGCCGGATAGCTCAAAGATCTTCAAAGATCTTAGAGAAATTCAGAAGACAGTGCAGCATTATGGATATTACAATACTATGTCCCTACACAGATCTATCAGATTCAAACTCAGGTGGAGATCATGATCAAACACCAGGAGGAAATTTTTATAAACCTTCGAGATGTTCAAACCCGACTCAAGGAGTTGGAGTCACGACCAAATCCTTCACAAAGAAGAAAATTAGGGTGACTACCACCATCCTATGGGAAAGTATAGGAGGTCCGAAGACCTTTGACGGAGACTGAAAAATGATTGCAGTCCTACAAGGAAATCCAATACTTCCTACAAAGTAATGTAAAGAATTAACTTGGAAGATCTCAGTGATCATGCCGATTCGTTTGCGGGATTAAATCTCGTGGACTTCAAAACAAATCAAGTTGGAGGAATGGGTGGAATTGTATCTAGAAACACTCAGGTTCCACCATCACAAGAAAGTTTTGGGTCACACAATCCACCCGAAGCAACTCAAAGCATGCCCCATCAGGGAGATTTTACCATTGGAGCAAACTTAGATCCCCCAGTTGGAACAAGGAGACGTTCCCGCAGGCCTGGCATACATCAAACGACATACATGAAATCTCGGTTAGATCTGATACATCAATACAGACTTATGCTCAAGATGGATATTTTGGATTTCAAAAATTGAGAAAGCAATGAGAATCGCAGCAGCTACGCTTGATCTAAACAAAGAAGGATTCATATTACTCCTTAAAATGGGTCTCGAAGGATCAGCCAAAATTGCCTGGGAACTCACTGACCCATGTACAAAGGAAGAAGTTCTAGCCGGAAAGTCCCTAAAGACAATTGTGGACAAGATGGCCAAACATTTTAAAATCTGTTTCAGTGGAGTTGGGTATTTCGAAGGAATGGAGCAAGAGAAGATGAAAAAATATAGACAAGCGCTATATAGCCTAAAACTACATGATATCTGTTATATAGACAAGTACATCAAATTCTTCACAGAGTACAGATGAAATGCAAACATGAGAGAAAAGGATGTAGCCGAGATGTTCTTTGCCAAAATATCGAGTCCATGGAGATAAATGATTATCCAGGAATATACACCGCAAGAAACAGAAACGGTGGCCAGGAGAATGTCATTTCTTAAAGTGAAGCTTGCAGAGTGGAGTTATCAAGTGAAACTCCAAAAGAACTATAAGAAGCTAAGATGAATCAACAAAACAACTCTTCTTTGATGTACATGGAATGATATCCCTACAATCATCGGAAACTACCCCAAAGGCGAAAGATAAAAAGCACATAAATCATCCATATGCCCGATGAAGTAGTTCGAGAAGAGTTAGGTCTTATGAAGACCTATAAAGTTCTGGTCAAAACAGAAAGCCCGAAGTTACAGATTAGGGCAAAGATCAGAACCAACAAGTCCATTCTCAATATACATCTTAGTAGGGATGTTATACGAAAAATATCGTGCATAATATTTCACAGCATATATTGATTCATGAGCTGGAATGTGCACTGTCAAACGAGACATCTTCTATAAAAAAGTTGGTGAGAAATTACTAGTCATTACCGTAAGAGACTTTTCCAAGCGGATTCTTATTCTTAATGAAGGAGTCCAGTCGGCGGAGATAATAATCGGAGGAGCAGGCGGTACCATCTGGTACAAAGTCAAGACTCCACCTATATATTTCCATGATACATGAGGTGATATGTTGATAGGAAACAATTTCCTACAAACATTCGACGATTTACACAGGAGAACGAGACATATAGACTTATTTTCACAACCCTTTTGTGATCGAAAGATCATTGTCCAGTGACTAATGGAGGCATTTCACAGAAAATTCCCATTAGTTTTCTCAGCAAGCATGGTGATGAAGGCAAACTTCGACACCCAAAGATGAAGGATCAGCAGAAATTTGGCGAAGCGATTCTTCAACTTAGACAACAGGGAACTGGTCAAAAACGAAAGATGACTTTTGACGGAGTGAATATAATGTCACTTGGAGAACATGAGAGGTGAATGAGGATGATGAAGAGTTTAATCTAAACACCCTACTGCTACTCAAAAATGCATCATGATGAGATCCTACAACTTGAAGCTACCCTCCAAGAGCAAATTATTCTAGAGGAAGTGAAAAGGAGGATTCAGAGAAACTATAATGAGGATCCTCTGGCATGGTGGGACAGAAACGAGCACAAAGCAACTCTGAAGGTGAAAGCCGGAAAAAATATGAATTTGTCAGATACAAACCAATCCCCATGAACCAGGAAGATCAGAAGGATATGTAGGTGATACTTAAGGAACATCTTGACATTAAGTTAATCTCAGGATGTGTTTTTCATACAACAGTCTGGGATTTCTCGTTTGAAATCATGGAAAAATTAAAAGAGGAAAACCAAGATTGGTGATCAGTTACAAAGGGATCAACGAGATCTTGAAATTCGATGGATACTATATCCCGAGTAGAGAACATTTGGTAAATTGTATAAAAAATGACAAGGTGTTTTCTAAGTTCGATTGCAAATCTGGTTTCTACCATATTAAAGATGGAGGAAGCTAGCAAACTGTTTACATCATTCTCCACAGCACAAATACACTATATATAGAATTTCATGCTAATTAGATTGGCAAATGCTCCCCAGATATATGAGAGGAAAATGGACAATCTTTTCAAGGATTATTTCGGTTTCATGCTCGTGTATATTGACGACATCCTTATCGCGTCAAGAAACATGAAAGAACATCTTAAACATTTGGAAATCTTTTCAGATGTTTGCTACAATGATGGATTAGTGCTGTCAAAAATGAAGACAATAATTGTTACGAAATAGATCGAGTTTCTTGATTGAAATCGATGAATTTGGAATCATCCTTCAAAAACACATTGTTGATAAGGTGCAAGGATATCCGGATAATCTCAAGGATTTGAAGGTTCTTCAGAGTTTTCTGGGAGTTGTTAATTTCGCTGGAATGTTCATTACTAATCTGGCTATGTACAGGAAGGTGTTTAGTCAACTACTCAAAAAAGATGTTAAGTTTGAATAGAATGAAGTCATAGACAAGCTGTTAAACAGCTTAAGGTGGTTTGTAGACAACTACCAAAGATTGCAATCCCAAACGACGAGGATAATATGGTATTATAGACAGATGTCAGTGATCATTGGTGGACAGCAGCTCTCATGGAGACCACACCAGAAGGAGAAGTGTCATGCATATATTGCAGCGGTCTATTTGACAATAAGGAAGTTAGCAGATGGCATATCAACGAAAATGAATTTTTTGCTGTTCGAAAGGCTTATAAAAAATGGCCACTATTTTTACCTGCAAAGAAATTTATCTTGAAAATAGATAATACAAGTGTTAAGTCTTTTCTAAAAAGTAAAATTGAGTCAAAACCAGAAAAGGCTAGATTTTTAAGATGGCAAGTTGAATGTCAATGTTATGATTAAGATATTGTCATTGTGAAATCTGATAAAAATATTCTTGCAGATTTCTTAACAAAATATGGATGCGAGTGAAGCCAATTCTATCATAACAAGATCAAAGCACCTCAGAGAAAGTCTGGAGGAGCTAGACAAGCATATCATTAATGCTCAGGTCACGAGTCAAGTTCAACGATGGTCAAACATGCTATAAAGGCTACTATGCAGGCTCACACCTGTTTATGGGACAGTCTTTATATTTCCCTCCGACGGGATGCTTCGACGACGATAAAGTCGTGTTTACGAGAACCAGGCTCATCAACCCGAGTTGGGGATTCAAGTACCACCAACACGAGTCCTAGTATCGATCATTTCGATGAGGATACATAAGAAAAAATTGATTCTCAGGTGTCTAGGATGCCTGAAAAATCAAGCCAACACACCACCTCTGTGGTTAAAGATGGAGCGATTAATCTTAGGCCATTGTCAGGTAAGTCTAAGGTTAATACTGAAGAGTTTAAAGTTTTTCCTTTACAGAAATACCAGAAGACATGGGAGAAACTTTATATAATAATATGGGTAATTACTGGAAAAATAACAGCTGACTGGTCAGGAAAATACCAACCAATGTGGATGCATCCTGGTGTCAAACAGAGAGTGTCCGCGAGTGGTTTGACTTTGGCTGCTTCGCCTCAGTTTTACCACAGCACCAAGTTTTTCGGAGATTGCAAAATTACCGGATGGATTTACGAGGGAGTGTATGACCCATGTCAAAATAACCATACACTCGAAAGAGGAGACATTTTTGAGTTAAAGTTCTTAACAACAGCAATAGAAATTACAGATGGAGGCCTTCATCCCAGCTTCCATTTCATCAAGCTGCAAAGGCCTAACTGGAAGGCAATGGACCAGATCAAGCCACCACATGAAAGAACAACATTGGTTTCCCCACTCATAAAGGACGATATTACAACCAGAAAAACTTGGGGATTATGGGTCTGTCTCACTGAGATGGACAAAGTCAAGTATCATTCAAGATATTCTAGAAAGCAGCGAATGGATCCTTCATGGTAAACTCCATGACAAACCATACCATAAAATCTGTTGAAGACATCTTTGAAAATAAACAACAAGTATTGTGGGATAACAAGAATCCGACGACCAAAAAAACGTGCTGGAAGTTCGGCAACATGGCTCACTTTGGAAGATGGCAGGACCATATCTGCCAAAGCTGTCCAGAGCAAAATAAGCCATTGTTCGGGAAAGGATTCCTCGTCAAATGGACCAAAAGAAAGAGGACAAGGCGGGACCAGGAAAATGTGGAATATTCCCATGTGGACCGCAAAAGCCAAATTTCTAAGGACCACAGGGAAACATAAGTCATGTGACTCTGACGAGGACCACTACCATTATCAAAGGACATCAGAATTTCTCCGTAGTTTTCTGAGAAAATAAATCTTATAGTCTCCAAACTATAATATTATCAACTTCCATAGCTTGGTAAATTTTCTTTATTTCTTTCTTTGTAATATTTCTATTTTGTAATTCAGTTTGTAAATGTATTTCGAGTCAAGCCTCATTATATGAGAAGCTAAACAAGTTAGTCTCCTCCCAGGAGGAGATGTGTTAATGTAATAAATATTTCCAGAACAAAACAAAGGTTGTTGCTCATCTATCTCTCGGATTTCTTTAAATTTTCAATATGGCCGATTTTTACTCTATGCCCTAAGGTTGGAAAAGAATTAGAGTTGTGCTGCCTATCGTTGAAGGCCCCATTGCAGAACCATCGATTGCGATCGTGGTTGATGGTGATGAGCCATCGTAAAATCTGGTGGGATACCCGAAGGTAGTTTGGTCAAAAAGGTAATACGGAAGAATTAACATGTTCTTCGAATAAGGGTTTTGAATTGTAATTAGAATGAGCTAAATATTAACTGTGAAATCATTTGCAAAACTATGCTCTTGGGTTCTTATCAAAATGACAGAAACTGAAGGATCTCATGTTTATAAAATGCTATTGTTTTAAAAATAATAGTATGAAAAAAGATGATGAATAAGTATATAAAGGCATCTATGATCTTAAAACAATTTTCGAGGGGTAAGAATGTAATTAAATTAAAAGTTGGTTGGACTGCATGTACCACTTGAACCATATGAACCACATGTGATTATTGACTCCATTTCAACCAATAATGGACTTAGATATTATTATTTTTTCATCAGACTATGATGAATTATTGTTTTTCAAATGATACCGACCTGTAATTAACCCTTTATTATATTAAACACATTGCAGTCATATAAAAGAGTTATGTGTCATGATTCACAACAAAATCTAGGTTATTCTTTCTTTTATCAAGCATATGACTTAGAACCATCTATATTTGACAACATAACCCCATTTTATATTTTCATATTTTCGTGAAGTTTTTTATCGGCTGAATTTGTTTTTTATCGGCTGAATTTAATGTGCTTTTCAATATATATATATATATATATATAATGGGGGAGGGAGGAAAGTTTTTACACTTACAAAACGTTTCGAACTCAAGTTATCCCCAAAGAAGAATGAACTTTTATAATTTCGTCAATGCTTAAATCACATGATTATATTTTTAATGATGACATATATTTTCAATGTATGTATGTATATGCATAGTACAAATGTGTCTCATCTCTAGAAATAGTAATTTACAGGGGATGCCCACCACCAATTGGGCTAGTGCTATTGAGCCAAATTGAAAAAGGGGTTGAATTTTTCAAGCAATTTTAATGCTATACGCGTGATTTTGGGTGGGGAAACAGCTAGGCCCACACCCAAAATACACGTACGCCCACTGACACTTTCAACTTCCTGTTGTTATCTCACGTTTTTAATGCATTTCACATTCCAAATTTTCTTTTTCTAATCGCCATTTTCGTAAAGATGTCAAAATTTGAGCTCAACCCAAATTCGATCAAAACGAAGCAATCGAGGTTTAACCGAGTTCTTCATTCGTAGTTTGAGTTTGTAATATCCTTGTCCCACATTGATTGTGGATGAAAATTTAAAGTAGTTTATAAAAATGCTTACAATGGACTATTATAGCAATTTGGGTTAACTATTTTCGTAGAGCGATGACGGATACGAAGTAGTTGCTATAAGAGCCCATTGTACAGTCGCGCTTGCCGGGCCCGGGCCTGGGGCATGACAGAATGGTATCAGAGCCGGTCACCGTCAGGCAACACCGAGAGATAAGTGTTATGCGGGGCAAAATGCTACACGACGGGGTCACCTCTTGAACCTGCGGGGCAAAGTGCAACATTGGTGGGAGCCACCTCTTGAACTTGCGAGGCAAAGTGCTACATGACGGGAGCCACCTCTTGAACCTATAGGAGCCACCTCTAGATTCCCGGTGCCGGTGGATCGATGAGTTAGGTCGCGACGAGAACGTCGCGTTCTACAGAAATGGTGATTGTAATACCCTTGTCCCACATTGGTTGTGGATGCAAATTTAAAATTGTTTATAAAGGTTTACGATGGACTATTATAGCAACTTGCGTTAACCATTTTCGTATAGCGGAGCAGGATACGAAGTAGTTGCTATATAAGGTCATTGTGCAATTACGCTTGCACGGGCCGTACCCAGGGCGTGACAGAGTTGGACCTGCTACCACTTTTGCTTGTGGATAGCATTAAACATTGTCCCTTTCTTTGGGAAGATGGATTCCATTTTACGTTTCACAAAGATTCAATTTTTTCTACGTATTTATTCTAGTATGACGTGATCAAACTTTAGCTTTTGGATTCTCAATACATGATATGAATTTCCATAAAACGTGAGAGACCTACATCCTCTAATGGTGCGGGATTTTAGGAGAATTATTCCAAGTAGTGTTTTTTGCATTGTATGGAATCCGTCTGGAGTTAGGAAAAGAAATAATGAACTTTGTCAAGTGGAGGCAAGTATAATACAATTTGTCCTTAAGAGAAATTTGTCTAGCATTCGGTGCATTCGAAATATGACAATCATCTCACAAGATACAACGACTTCTTCTTGTATAGTAGCATACCAAATCACAAGGACATCAACCACAAATGTTGCAAACTCTTCCTTTTAAGAACAAAATATGAATGTGTATTAATATACACTTTGATCTTGCTTTTCTGTAAGCATACGTGTTTTTTATTTGAAAATATGATAATAATTTGATATAGGATGTTGTATATATAATATGTCACCAAAAGACATCATTGGAGGCACCAATCCATAAAAAAATCGCATTTGCACGCCAAGAGGTGCACCATTTAAGAGAAACTGTTGAAATGCCCGTGCAGCGCCCCAGCGCCATCTTTACTGCCTGGAAAAAGAAAAAGTTTTCCCAGGCAGTGGCGACGCGGCGCCAGCGACACTGCCTGGAATTTTTTCGGGCAGTGTTTTGGCGCTCGAAATTTTCCGTTATGCCCTCGTTTCCTATGTTCGATTTTTCTATACTCAATTTCAGTTCATTAAGCCTATTCTTATCTTGTAATTTTTAATTTATTAAGTCTCAAACTTTTCAACAAGTAGAGAATAGGCTAACCAAGCAAAATGCTATCATTTAATGTTTCTTGTGTTAAATCCAAATTTTAATGAATGGCTTTTTTTAAAAAAAAAAATCCTATCTTTCAAATTTAATGTAATTTTCATATAATTTTTTAAGCACAATTTAAATTATATATTATTGAACTTGTTGTATCCCTGCTATTTGTTTTTCATTTATTCACGTAGTTTGGGAGGAGGAATACTTCTTATCTCCCAAAAAAAATTATACAAAATCATCTTGGTGGTCGCAAACCTAACAAAGTGTTAGTAAAAATTGTTAGGTTGATGCTACTTTTAAGAATAACGTCATTTACAGCAAAAATCTAGATTATAATTTTTTGGGTGTAATTTGTGGGAATTTTTATATTATTATAACTCATTCTCCATCAAAATCCCGAGGACCACTCAGTTGGGAAGAGCAGTTGCCACATCGATTTCATAAAATGATAGGATCCTTCAAAAAGTCGCCCTATGAGTCTTCCATCGAATAAAAATGTTGAAGTTTTCAACATTCCAATTTGGAACTTAAAAGATTATTTTCTTAGGTCAAACTTCCCATATTTACCAGTCTACCACAGTCACGTTTGACCTAATCACATCAATTATTCATCTATTTAGTTTAGTCTATTCTTGGAGTTTTTCTTCTTTACATCGGATGTACTTTAACATCAAGAAAAACTCTATATTCTTATGATCAAACCCATATTTTCAATAATCATTCACTTTAAATACTTTTTTTTTTTACAAATATACGAGAACAGGAGATAAATACAACTATTTTGAGACGGATTAGTATCTTTTTAGAATAATAAATATTTTTTAACAAAATAAACTAAATATAAATTCAAAAAATTTGGATCATATAATGCAGTCGACCCTCTCCACTCATTATATCCGTAGATTATCACTCACAATTTATTAAAAGAAAGTAAAAATATGTATCTACTTTTTAATGAATTGATAATGCTTCGTGCTCTAAAAAAGAAGAAAGATTTGTTGGAAATTGCCTTGGTTCAACCAATAAAGACAAGAGAAAATTAGAGAGTGTCATCTCGTTTTTGTAACTTATATTAGAGTCAAGATCATGTGTTCAATTATCATTAATTGTATTGTAATATAATTATTGTTAGGATTGAATTATCCTTGATGGGAAAGCTATCATAATATGGTTTGTATTGTATCATCACGAATAGTTATAATTTTGTGGAAATTACGAGAAGATATCACTTTCCAAAACATCTTTCAACTAAATCTCCAAAAAAATCTCCTTTCAACTAAATACATCTTTTAGAAAACTTATTTCAAATAAGTTCATTTTATCAAACATAATCTAATTAGTCCATTAATTATGACTAAAATACACTTGCTCTACACCTTCATCCCCAAACCTTTGCCTACTTTCAACCATTCTCGTCGCCCTCATCCGCATCCCACTCTCAAACAACAGTAGCAAAAGTCGGCACAATTTGAAGCAAAATTACCGACGATGCATATTGTATCTAAAGGTGCATCTAATTTACATGCACCACTAGACACAAGCGTTGCATACTTACATGCATATTATATTTAAGTGCACAATTTGTGTTTAGCGGTGCATATAAATTAGATGCACATTTAGACTCATATAATGCATGCGACTCATACGGTGCAAGTAAAATTGACTCATGCGGTGCATGTAAAAATTGACTTATGTGGTGCATGTAAAATTGACTCATGCAATTAATGTAAAAATTAAGCATGCGGTGCATGTAAAAGTTAATCATGCGGTGCATGTAAAATTACTCATGTCGTGCATGTAAAAAATTACTCATGCGGTGCATGTAAAATTCACTCATGCGGTACATGTAAAATTTACTCATTCGGTGCATGTAAAATTGACTCATTCAGTGCATGAAAAATTGACTCATCCGATGCATGTAAAATTGACTCATGTGGTGCATATAAAATTGACTCATGCGGTGCATGTAAAAATTAATCATGTGCATGTAAAATTACTCATACCGTGCATATAAAAATTGACTCATGCGGTGCATGTAAAATTCACTTATTCGGTGCATGTGAAAATTGACTATCTAGTGCATGTAAAATTGACTCATGCGGTGCATGTAAAATTCACTCATCCGGTGCATGTAAAAATTGACTCATGCAGTGTATGTAAAATTGACTCATGCGGACATGCGGTGCATGTAAAATTAATCATGCAGTGCATACAAAATTACTCATGCGATACATATAAAAATTGACACATCCAATGCATATAAAATTGACTCATCCGGTGCATGAAAAACTCATGCGGTGCAGAGTGTTTTGATAAGCAATGTTAGTTGGGTTATTGTATTAAAAAATGGACTTAGTTGAAAGAACTTTTTTTGAATGACTAGACCAAAAAATCTTTTATTTAATGATATCGGCTCGAAATTTTTCCTATATTTTTGGTAAAGAATGACGACCGAATTACTTAACTAAGTGGGACGACTCTTCCACAACTTATTAGTATTTGTTTTTCTCATACAAACAGCTCAAGAAAACCTTAACACATTTTCCAAGTGGACGTGGGCTGTTACGTTGCCCCGGATAAGAACGGACCAATAATACGTGTCTTTGCCCAATCCAATATATGATATGCCGCGGCCACTTATGGACATTGACCCACTTGAATAAAATACCTAGTGTGATATTAAAAGCCCATTTAGAGTAGCCCATACCGTCTCGTTGTCAGTGGGGCCCATCTCCGATCAAACATATTTATATTTATTGCTTAAATAAACACCATTATGCTCGTTGTCAGGTATTAATTGAGAACAATCAACTCTCTAAGCCGAGTAATGATACGGGTGTCAATGGCGCTGGAAGACTTCAAAGTTAAATATTGGCATGATTTCTATCTAGTCAAGTTCTAATTGTCGGGGGACATTTCTTTTTCGATTCATCCATGGCCTCATTTAAGAATTGTTTTTGATCCAATCCGTAGGAAGCAATAGAAAAGGCAAATCCCTTATGATACACCAGATCCGGCTCGGTTATTGATAGAGTGAATAGATCTGTCATTTCTTGAAATCTCTATTCTGATTCAAAATCGTGGTAACGTGTATCCTCCCCTGTTCCGGTCATAGAATAGATGAAATAAAAAAAAAATGGATTTTTGTTCAAGAATGAAATCTTATTGGAACTGTCCATATCCGGTTCATCCTTCAGAACCCTATCACACCCCGAATCTGATGAAATATGATGAATTGAGACAATATTTTGTAAATACGTAATTATCATAGTACTAAATACAACGAAAGAACAACAATAACAATCTTATAATAAATATCGACAAACATCTACATATTTAAGACTTGAATCAAGACCTCTCCTAAAATTTCGGATTTTGATGTATCATTTTTGCCACTAGGTCAAAGAGATAATTGGGAACGTTCAAAGATTTTGAATAAACCCATTTAATAAGGCTAAGACTGAAAAGCGAATCTTGCTTATAATTGCAGTCTAAGTTAGACTTTGAATTTGAATAGAGCAAAATCATTCATTACAGGACAATTATTTAAAAAAAAAAAAAGAAATCAAATTATAATCCAATTTCGATGGACTCTGAAATTTATGTTTTTATAAAAATATATAATTACATATATTTTTTACTTAATACATGATTAACTTAATCATGTGCTGATCCAATTATATGAGAGCTAAATGTAAAAATTGTAAGCTAATTTATGTGTGAAGTTAAAAAGATACATTTGATGGAATTCCATAAGTATTTATTTAATTTCCTTTCTATTTATAGATTCAGGCGATTGTTGGTTGGTAATATATTCTGTAGAATTAAATAAAAGTTTAGTTGATAAACAAATAAATAATAAGTCACTCCTCTTTATTTCCGTCCGCAGCCTATCAAAATTGCCGGGACACTCTATATCTTGTTTAAGATTTGATTATATTTGCTAGTGCTAGAGTAAGTTTTGTTGATGGTGGAACATTTTTCTACTTCCCACAAATGCCCTCAATAACCAAATGCTTCTAGATGCTTCTAGTAAGTCATTTATGTAGACTTCATCAATATTTAGTTGAAGTGGCATAATTTGTGTTTTCAAAACCAGATCGGACATGAAATCGGTGCCCTTACTGGTTACAGGATCGATCGGTTCAACCGGCTGAACCATTGATTCAACCGGTGATGACTTCAGCATTATGTAATATTTTTTTTAAGTTTTGTAAAATATATATACCATATATTTTACTATAGTTTCAAGTTGTTCACAATAAAAAAAATATCGTTACACCAACATAACATGTCAAACTTTAAAAATCAGATAAAATAAAATGTCTAACATAAAATAATAATAATAATAATAAAACATCTAAAAAATAACGAATAATGCCAAAAAAGATCAATATCCCAAAATTATAATAAAATATTTAAAATATTATGAAATTATTCACATATATTATAATTTACGAGAAACTAAACATGTTTATATAATATACAAGACACATTTATTGAATTATATGAAATTTTTGATAAAAACACGCATAAAATATTATTTTGTAATCATTTCAATAACAATAAATTATATATAATATATTTTGTTCTACAAATTTGATTTATAATTTTAAAAAAATAAAAAAAGAATTAAAATTTAAAAAAAGGAAAGAAAAATGAAGGAACATACTGGTTCAACCAGTCAACCGGTTCACTGGTTGAACCGATTTTTTACCGGTTTAATCCGGTTCCCACTGATTTTTTATCAGGATGGTTTTGAAGTGTCAATATGACCGGATCAAATACTGGTTACAGGTTAAACCGGTAGGTTCGGACCAATTTTCAAAACACTGGTCATAATCTTCTACAACATGTATGGATTCTAGAATAACAACAATTCCCCCACAATTCTTTTATAATTGTAATTGTACTAAAAAAAGGCATTTATGCTGACATTCATGCATATTTAATACATGTTACATATATATATTTAATTATTTTAGTGCTAATTTTTGTATAATTAAAATATATAAAACGAGGGGGTATTTCATAATTTTGCACTTGCTTGTCGTATAATTTTATACTATATATAGATTTGTGAGAATTGAGAGATCTCGGTTTAAGACCTCCAAGACACTCAAAAAACGTATGGTGCCACTGGTTACGAACACCTGGGTCTTGCTGATTTTAGTTATACGAGTATATGTTGAATCCGTTTAGGGAAAAAAGTTAAAAAAAATATTGAAGTTAGAATAGAATTTAAAGGGTAAATAAGATAGTTCGATAATATATATTCTGGCAGCAGCAATAACTGCCTGTCAATATTCCCGGCATTGATTGGAATTGGATTTTGTTCATTTACGATCCACACTGCCATCGCCTCCGCCTTTCCCACTGCTCCACACAGCCCCGAGTGCAGATAGGCATCCGGAGCACTGTAATCAGAATCTCGTAAATCTCACAGTTCGTTATTTTGGCTATGGCGGAGCTGGCGTCCGCTGAAGTCTACGCTCCTCGAACAATACAGGTGTGGAGGACGTTGTTGAACTGGATGGCCTTTTTCTTCCAGATCTTCGCTCAGATCCTGCGTGGTACGCCGTCGTTTTCTCAGGTCATGTCTTACGTTGGCCTGCGTCATGGCTCGTTACTCTCTTCTGCGCAACACGCGCCGGCGCAATTCAAGCCTCTTCCGGCGATGGAGCTTTCGGAATATGAACCAGAGGTGGAAGAGGGACCTTCGGTGCAGCCTACTGCTTCTGTGCCAATCGATGGTCGTGAAGGGAGACTGTTTGATGCTCCGTCTCTGAGGAAATTAAAGGTCATAATTTATCTTGAACTTGATTTGAATTATACAGGAAGGAGTGAAATAGATTAAATATAGTGTGCCAAACTAGTTTCAAGAAAAAATACTTAATTCAGGTGAGCAAAGCGACGAAACTAGGGTTTACGGTTGACATCGAATAGAGGTTTGAGCTGATAGTGCTGTTTGATTTGGTTTAATTTCTAGTGTTGTTGTAATTCTAGTGTTCAAAAAGAAGCTGAGTGTGTTATCGACCATATAATATAGGAATTTTTTATCTCCACAAAATAATATTATTAGATTTTATAGCTGTTTCTTTGTCAAAGACATATGGAGTGAAGCAAGTGGGATTTATATGCGAGAACAAGCATTGAATGCTTTTGCTTGGTTTCTCTCTTTGTGATGAAATTCAGTCTCTTGTTGGAAATTAGGCTACTCGTTTGATGGCTTATCTTCTAACTATAGAAAAAGATTGAGTTGCTCTTCACGAGAGATTTAATCATAGTGAGAAGGGAACATCATTTTTCCTAATAATATAAAGAATATTGAAGGAAAATGTGTTTTTAGATTCTAGTTTCTTTCAAGAAAGGGATAAGACCAAATTGAATCGATTTTGCATTCAGGTCAATTGATTTTTCCCCAGAGTTAGGGTGTCAACAAATTGAATCGCTTTGAAAACACCTATTTAATGAATGCAGGTCGTTCTTGATTTGGATGAAACTCTAGTATGTTCATATGAGACTTCAAGTTTACCAGCTACATTACGCAGTCAAGCCACCGAAGCTGGTTTAAAATGTTTTGAACTAGAATGTATCTCTTCCGACAAGGTGAGTTACATGCGTTATATACTAGGATAAGCAGAAAATATACAGTTGATATTAACATTTGATTTTGTTTTTACTGTATTAATTTTTATGTTTATATTTGATGGGCTTCAAGGAATTTGATGGCAAAGCTAAGATCAACTACGTGACTGTATTTGAACGTCCAGGATTGAAAGAATTTCTAGACCAACTTAGCGAATTTGCCGAGCTTGTGTTATTTACTGCTGGCCTTGAAGGTTTTCTGTTACTGTCTTAGTTTACTTTGTTTTCAACTGCACTTCAAATAGTGTTGTACTGGATTTTTAATTATTGCAGGATATGCCAGACCTCTTGTTGATAGAATAGATGTTGACAATCGATTTAGTGGTAGACTCTATCGGCCATCAACAATTAGCACGTAAGTTATCTAATTGTGTGGTTGACCACTGGGAATACCTTCTGACATCATCTCTCTGTTCTTATTTCACTCCGAGAGGTTACTCTTTTTGCATTTGGTTGACCACTGGGAATACCTTCTGACATCATCTCTCTGTTCTTATTTCACTCCGAGAGGTTACTCTTTTTGCATTTTTTACGCCCTAAATATGTACCGCGTTCTACTTTTTCATTGATGGAAATAATTGCTTATCACTTCTAAAACACCATCTGTATGCATGGCTGTGATGTGTGGCATCTGACAAGTGAGTGATGAAAGAATACTAAAGAAATAATGCATAATATTCAGGAAATGCACCGTACCTTGCTGATAGTATTCATTTGAATTATGGTGCTTTCACTGCTTTGGTAATGTTAATTAATATGTTGAAAATACGTATACAGTTGCCATTTTCAAACTTTAAAAAGTGAAACAAAAATAATATCAGATTCCTTTTTGGGGGTAATAATATCATGGTTATGAATAGACCACTTCTTGATGTAATATACTTGGTTTCTGAATTCTTTAAATCTACTTTTGATTGTGCTATTGTGTTATTGGTAATAGAGTAGCAATTCCTGCTGTCCTGCTATCGTTTGACCTTATTGAGTGCTCAAGCAGTGGAAACTCTTGAAAGTCAACTGTATCTATTCTTTTTTTCCATGCAATTGGCATGTCTTTAAATCTGTATTATAGCATGGATGATCATCAGATAGTGTTTACACTTAAAACTTTTCTTAATTTCTTTATGAGATTCATCAGCCTCCTAAGTAACGCTCCATGCATCGTGGCAAGGTGCCGGAATGATAACCATCGTACTCAAAAACCAAACCTTCTGCCTCGCTCCACTGAAGAAGAAGCATATTAATAAAAATAAATTAAAAAGAATAGGAAATGATACTAATTTCTACTTGTAAATTATTTTTCCATTGACACGTTTAAGTTTGACGTGGGCACGAACAGTTCACCTAACTTCGTCATGGTCTTTTTACTGCTGCAAATCATTCAGTTCTCTATGAATAGTATTATCTGATGAACTTGTTTGCATCCACCATAGGGAATATCGTGAGCACGTAAAAGATCTATCTTGCTTATCAAAGGATTTGTGCAGAATTGTTATTGTTGACAACAACCCGTTTAGCTTCTTGTTGCAACCACGAAACGGAATTCCGTGCATTCCCTTTTCTGCTGGACAACCAAAAGATGAGCAGGTACCCATATTTCTCAACAATCCTATATTTTTCTCCTCGTTGTGACTAATTTTCTGCATTCTTGTTCATCAGCTTTTGGAAGTTATACTTCCACTACTCAGGGACCTTTCTCTACAGAAGGACGTAAGACCCTTCCTCTATGAAAGGTTCCATATGCCCGAATGGTTTCAAAAGCACGGAATCCCTACTTCGGGGTGGCCAAACACAGGATAAAATCGACAATCCGCCTGTTTTATACTACTCCAATTTCCTAGATCATCATTATTTTTACAAGGCTATCTTTTGTCTGAACCACACGATTTTGTATAGTACCATTCAGGGCATGGTTGCAGTCATTGATGAAATTCCACACTTGTCAAGTTCAACTGGGAGGACAAGTAAGGCTCTTGTCTACAGCTATTCATGATTCATCCTCATTGGATTTCTTCTCTACATCTTGCAAGTGTTGTATAGTGTGTTTATACAAATAAATTACTTACACTATCAATTTGTTGTATTCCTCTGAGGTCGTCTTGTAATGGATATGTGGGATTTGAATGTCGTGTTTATGTACATATTTAAACAAAATTCTGGCAATTGTTGATTGATAAATGTCGCCCAAGTTTTGTCAACTATTATTTGTTTATTGAAGTGATGCCCAGACAACATGGTAGGCAGTGAACCACACGTAGGAACTCAGAGCTCAGTTTAGGTATCTTAAGAAATAATGCATTTTAATATTTGGGGGGTTTTTTGGTATTAAAAATTGCAGAATAAGCTTTTAAGATATATTATGTTTTTTGGGGAATGCAAAATTTTATGATGGGTTTTTATTTTTTAAGTTTTTATTGGCAAAATTGTAAAAAGATACCACTTCCAAAAACATTATTTCACTATATGGTCAAAAATCAGTTTTACATATAATAAACTTTTCAAGGAATTCTATTCAATTAAGTGTAAGTTTTAAACATTTAGATCTTTTATATTTGCTAAAATACCCCAAACATTGCCCATCATGAAATCAAATAGAATGCTTCTGTGAGACCTCCGACTTCACCTCCTGCTCGCAGCTTCACCTCCGGTACTGGTTTCTACTTCACCATCGGTGTTCCTCCACCAGCTCCAACCCCCCCTGCACCAACGCAGTCTCCTCCTCCCACTCTTAGTCCACCCCCCACCGGTTGCTCCTACTCCCGCATAGCTCGCTTCTGCCGGCCGCTATGCCTGCTCAAGCTTAGGTATCTGGTAGATTTTTTTTGTTTGGATGAATTGGTGATGAAACGATTCTCTCCTCCGACAACATGGATATCCGAGACGGTGTAAAGATCAAGGTGATAGCCAAAATGATTGAGTTGAAGACCCCAGGGGAAAGCTCTCCCGCAACTTTAAGCATTTGAATCTTGATTTTCAGCTTACTACCGATGAACCCAGCGGCAAGAAGAAGCTGAACCTCGATTTTTAGCTTATCATCAGAGGAGCTGTTTTCACTCTCATATTACATAAATGCCCACCCAAAACCCTTATCAATGATGGGAACCTGTTGTTAGATATTTTTCAAGGCAATATGAAAACCATAAATCCATAAAGTCAATAATCCACGATCTACATCATGTCAAATCATTAGAATTCATAGATCTACTAATATAAATATATCTGGATCCATTGTAAGCGACTGGAAAATGTTGCGGAATGAAACTGACAATCGATTACGAACTGATGAACACGAACCGTGTGATTTGTGGTCTTCCTCAACCAAATCTCATTATTCCTCAATGGGGCCGTCGTCTCTCCTCCTGATTGGGAGAATTGAAACTATGTACGATTTGGTGTGTTGGGGACCATAACCTAGAACATCCTTATACAGAGACAAATTAAGATTCCCATAAAACTCTAATTAATCAATATGTGTATCAATAAGCTCATATCAAATTCAGTAGTCTCGGGCTTGCAATATTATATCACTTAATTTCATCTCATTAATCTAAATAGTCAATATAGTTTAATATAATAAGTCAGCCCAATAATAATTTGGAAAGCACATGTTTTCCTAACACCCCTTTCATCAATTATGTTCAAATCCTTCTTAACAACACCACCTCTCTTTCACGACCCTCCCAATTTTCTGTCCTTTTATTTAGCATTATTTTGTCGGAACTCGTGGTGTTTTTGGTGTTTAATTGACGCTTGGTTCGCAGTGCCCAGTCACTTCTCCAATTTGATCAAGGGTGAAACATATCCAATTTGATCAAGGGATTGGAATGAGGGTGCATGTTGTTTGTGTTGGTGGTGCACGTGATTGTGATGACGGTGCATGTGATTTGTGATGGCGGTGCACATGATTTTTGTACTGGGGTGCACAAATTGTAATGGGGTGCACGTGATTGTTGTGTTGGGGTGTGTTGGGGTGTACGTGATTGTGATAGCGGTGCACGTAACTATGTATGGTTATTTTGTCATTTCAATAGAAAATAGACTTACATGAAAACAAGTTTTTTTTTGATAGATTGTGCCGAAAAATATTTTTATACTTGATACTGGCCCGAAGCTATCCCTTTTTATTTATGTTTGTTTATATATATAAATGTTTACCCAATATTTTGGGTAAAAAATTGGGTGTAATCAAGAATTTTAATGACACGATTATTTAAATTGCGCGACCCGACTTGATTTCTTCTATGGTTTATGTAGCATACATCAATCTATTGTGATTAAAAGTTAGTTGTTGTCGTGACAAGCTCCAACATTGGGTGTAATCAAGAATTTTAAAGGCTAAGACGATTTAAATTTCTGATTAAATTTCACATGCAGATGCAATCTTCTGAAAACATTTTAGATTAGTGGGACAATTATATGTAGAAGATTTTTGTCACTAGCGATTAGTCGTCGGTTTACACTACTTAATCCTTCCACGTTTCTTCTTGGATATTCAATTTTTTTTTCTATATACAAATATTAAATCACAATTCCAAATTTCAACTTTGGACTCCTCCAATCTTATGTATAGATCCGCCCCCAATGATAGAAGTCTTGACAAGTGATTAACTCTCTCTTTAATTTAAAATAGTAATTTCACGATGGCTGCGGATTTAATTAATTAGCCCAACATCATTTTTAATTTTTCTTTTGTTTTTTATTTTATTTTTTAAGTATGGTTGATCTTTGACCATTGATTTTATTCCAAACGACCATTCTTCATTTCTTCTTCGATTATTTTATTAAAAACTCTTAATATCGTACGCCAATTAATTTAATTTAAAACGGTTTTAATTACTCACAATTTATTTCTCGCCATGATTCGTGAATTATTATTCCGCTTGTAGTTGTACAATGTTCGAGAAATTCACATTTAAAAGTATATATATATATAGCTATGATTTAATAAATAAATAAATAATTAATTAATTAATTTTATATCGCATTTTGGATGTGTTACGACCACAATGCATTTCCAAGAACCTTCTTAGCAGGGCAAACATAATTGAATTTACAAACAAGACCAGTGGCTGCTGCGGTCAAGCCACATTTCCTAGCACTTGTTTATCTGGTTCATGTGAAAGCATCAAATATTTAAATAACTTTCCACATCTATAACACACGCATGACTTATGTTTGATTTGGTTATTAGTATATACGTATCGCGTGTGCGTGATTCGCTAGTTTAAATAACTTTCCGCATCTATAACACACATACACATATTAGTATCTATATGATAAGAGGCTAAGGCCTCACTATTATTACTATTCTAATGAATATTAAAAAAAAATTTAATTTTTTTGTTAAATACATTTTTTTGTTGATGCGCAGGTTTGACCTGAACCGATTATGAATTTTTTTTACCTATATCGGTTGTTGATGCGTAGGTTTGGCCTGAACCGACTCGGTTGGTTAAAATATTTTATATATATCTTAATCGGTTGTCGATGCGCGGGTTTGGCCTGTACCGACTCGGTTGGTTACAAAAAAAAATTGTTGATGTGCGAGTTTGACCTGAACCGACTAGAAAAAAATATCTTAATCGGTTGATATATATTCGAGTACATACATCCTAAAGTAGTTATCTACTCCAACATTTAGCAACTTCAAATATTATTTTTTCAGTTTATAATAAGATGTGCATCATTTAAAAACAAAATTATAGCCAGTCCTTTGGTTATTTTTTTTCCATTCAATTACAGTAACATTATTTTTTTTTAATAAAGGTTTGTTAAAGTCGGTTGTTTGAAATGTTAGTTTCGATCAAATGGAAAAAAAATTGACCAGTATGCTGGTACTTGACATAAAAAACTAGTATATATATATATATATATATATATATATATAAGATCGAAGAATTTTCGTCCCATTTAATCTCATTATGAAAAGTTCAAATTCATCACCAGATAATCTTGTCCACACTAATTTTTTTGTTTATAAAAGAACAAAGATAAATATATTATTTAAGGTAAATGTAAAAATAGAAAAATAACTTATTTGCTTGTGAACACACTTCATAAAATATATATTTTTTTTAATTTATAAACGAAGGATTTAATCGCCTTTATGTAAAAATTAAACCTGATGAATTGGTGTTGTTCCATCTTTTAACGAGTTATAATAAAGTATATTCAAGAATGTGATATCATTTTATATTGACCGATTCATAGAGTAGAGTAGCAGCACAAGCAGTGCTACGAAATTAATAGAATTGAATATTTGTTGATAGGCCAAAAAAATTATAATTTAAATATTTAAGTTGTTCATATTTAATAATACATTTTAATTTTTAGAGAAAGTTGACAAATCAGAAATAAATTTGATCAACGTCATTTTCAAATTATTAGCGAAAAATGTTAATATTTAAGTGTTAAGGTTTGTGGGAATTTATTTTTTTGTGAATACAAGCTTGAGATGGAATCATCTTGAAAAAAAATTTGAAACTCGTTTACAAATAATATGTCATGATAATAATTTTTTTTTTCATTTTTGTGAAGTGAATGGTAAAACATATTAAACATAATTATCACATTTAATATAAAATTCAATTTAGTCAAACTATGAATTTTCAAGAACTTGCTTGGTCTGCGGTAATGGTGACTTCTAATTTTGAAATGGACTTGGAAAATTCAAACATTGAGTGTTTGCAAATTCCATATTAACAAATAAATTTCATTTTTTTTGAAATAAATATAATTATCAATTTCTACATGAAGTATAAGTTACATGAACCGAAATAAATAGATTAATCACACCCACCATGAGTTTAATTAATTAGTAGATATTTAAAATTATTTTAAAGCAGAGTTTCAAGCTTAATCTCAACCAATGCAATCCACTTTCGTTGATATTAAAGATTTATACGAATTTTTTTTAAAAAAAAAATCAATAAATTTAATCAAATTTATTTATTTTGATGTCACTGACACTTGGTCTAGTGAAATATAATCCTTCTCAAGTACATCCTTTTTATTTGAGGAAGAGGTCTAGAGTTTCAGACCCCCGATGAATGCCAGGAGTCTCAAGACTCTCAACCACTTGGCGACTAAATCGAAAGCAAGCAATATTGTGTCCCCTCCGATGCATGCTGAATTAATATTGATTCATGTTTGAAAATTTAATACTAATATAAATTATTATTTTTTAGAAATGATTATATATGTCTCTCTTGTATAATAACTGTTTTACAAATTCATCCGTCTAATTTAAACAATTACATATGTCTCCCTTGTAGAATTATATCTATCCCTATCCAGTTTGTTAATATATAAGAAAAATTAAAACTACATATCTTGTCATATTTGCAATAAAATACAATGTAGGAAATATAGATGCTATTGTTCAAACTAAATGGGCTAAAACGATAATTGTAAAACCATAAAAGGTCTATACGAAGTTCACATTTTTTTATCATTTAATTTTTTTCCCTATCAAATATACTCCCAACTATATTCCTAATTTCCCAACAAATTCTATTGTTTAGTAGAGAAATTCCATATTTTTAGTAGGGAAATTTTCATTTTTTTTAATAAAAAATTTTCATTTTTCAGTTGGCCTAATGTTAGTCATCCCTCTCTCTCTCTAGCGCATTTCCATCTCTCTTTCTACAGATGAGGGGGCTTTTGCTCTCTCTGATAGCGTCCCTTCCATGACGACGCCATATTTGCCCGTCATCGCCGCCGTATCTCTCCTATTTTCCGTCGTCCTCCTACCGCCGCTGTCAACCCAAGCCCTCGGAGGCTCTAGCTCCACCGTCGCAGTAGTGTACGGCTCCTCCTCCACCACTATCTGCAGCATAGTGGCGCAGCAACCTGTCCAACAGATTCAATGCTGGAGGAACGGCGAGCTTCTTCCGCCATTTCTCCCCACCACTTCATTCGACGGAGTCTCCGGCGGTCGAGACACCCTTTGCGGCGTTATCTCCGGCGGCCTCAGGCTCCTGTGCTGGGACACCATCACCTTCTCCCCCAAAAGAATTTACAACAGTACCACAGCTTCTTTAACTTCTCTTACGATTGGTGACACTGAAATTTGTGCGTTAACAAATGTTACTACTCCGGAAAACGCCATTTGCTGGAGACCATATCGTGTTCCTTCATCTGGGAACTCACGATTTAGTATGATTTCATCTGGGTATGAATTCTCTTGCGGAATTTTGGAGAATAACAGTCGGGTTTTTTGTTGGGGGGATAACAATTTTTCTTCTTTTGTACAGTCAGAGTTTTCAAATTTATCAATGATAAATATTCAGGTTGGTAGAAGGCATGCTTGTGGCATAAGTGATTCAGGATTCGTAGTTTGTAAAGGGGATAATGATACTGGTCAACTGAATGTGCCATCGAATTTTGCGTACGAGTATAGGGCACTAGCCTTAGGCGAAAATCACAGCTGTGCAATCAGAAGATTGAACAGAACAGTGATTTGTTGGGGTGGAAATGGTGAATTTTCAAGCAATATTATTGATGGAATTTCATTTGAATCAATCGTTGCAGGCTTGAATTTCTCTTGTGGATTGACAACAAGTAATTTTTCAGTAATTTGTTGGGGTGTTGGTTGGCCAAATTCTTCCGGGATTGAGTTGCCTTTACAAAAGACACTTCCGGGGCCATGTGTTGAGACTTCTTGTCAATGTAATGTATATCCTGAATCGTCAACACTTTGTTCTGGAAATGGAAATATTTGTAGGCCTTGTGATGTTCCCATGTCGATTCCAACAATTCCACCTTCAGTTCTTCCACCACCAACAGCTCCACCTTCTTCCCCTTCTAGAGGGCTTAGAAGGGGTTTATTGGCTTTAGCTATAGTTGGAATGGTAGGTGGATTGGTGGGTATTTGTACGGTGGTATATTGTTTGTGGACCGGCGTTTGTTTTGGGAAGAAAAAGATTCATAACTCTGTGCAGCCAACTATGAATGTAGCTAATGTTGGTCGACAATCTAGTAGTACTCCATCCTCACGATCATCTACTCTTAGGCGCCAAGGATCGATGCTCATGAGGCGTCAAAGGAGTGGAACTTCATCAAAACAACCGGATAGGATGGAAGAATTCTTGTTTTCAGAGCTTGTGTCGGCCACCAATAATTTTGCCTCAGAGAACAAGATTGGTGGAGGGAGTTTTGGCGGTGTTTATAAAGGGAAACTCCATGATGGACGTGAAGTTGCTGTCAAAAGAGGCTACACGACTTCAAAGGAGAAGAAGTTTCAAGAGAAAGAGAGTGCGTTTGAATCTGAATTGGCGTTCTTATCTCGGTTACATCACAAGCATTTGGTTGGTTTAATTGGTTATTGTGAAGAAAGGGATGAAAGGCTGTTAGTTTACGAGTATATGAAGAATGGAGCGCTTCATGATCATTTACATGGCAAGAGCAATGTCGTAAAGAGTAGCAGTGTTGTGAACTCTTGGAAAATGAGGATCAAGATTTCACTAGATGCAGCTCGTGGCATTGAGTACCTCCACAATTATGCAGTTCCACCAATAATCCATCGAGATATAAAGTCTTCAAACATTTTACTCGATTCAGATTTCACCGCAAGAGTGTCTGATTTCGGATTGTCGCTCAATGGGCCAGAAAATGACCATGAGTTCAGACCAATGAAGGCAGCCGGTACCATAGGATACATTGATCCCGAATATTATGGACTAAATGTATTGACAGCAAAGAGTGACGTTTATGGTCTTGGAGTAGTGTTGTTAGAACTTTTGACAGGGAAGAGAGCTATATTCAAGGACGCGGAAAATGGAGGTTCGCCAATCAGTGTGGTGGACTACGCGGTGCCGGTGATCAAGGCCGGAGAATTGGCCAAGATTTTGGACTCGACGGTTGGTCCACCGGAGAGGAATGAATCCGAGGCTGTGGAGCTCATGGCGAATACTGCGGTGCATTGTGTGCCCTTAGAAGGCAAAGATAGGCTCACAATGAGTGATGTTGTTGTGAATTTGGAAAGAGCATTGGCTCTCTGTGATGATAGCCACGACAGCTTCTCCAGTGGGCCAATTACCATTGTTTCAGATTAAAATTTAGAGAAAATACCATAGCAGAAATTAATTTTTTCCTATATTTTTCTCATAAATTTATTTTTCAAGCTAATATGTGTGTATACTTGACAGTCTAAAGCTTCTGTTCTATCATGAGTTTCTGTATAGCCTTTTGTTCAACATAGACATATTTATTTGATTTTCAAGATTTTGAAGGGGAAATCGTCTATTAGCATTTCCTATTCTTAGTTTTTAAAAAATCCAGTCGGCACACAGAAGTCTACCATGTATCTCAAGTTTTAGTCCAAGTTGAGATGGAGTGTACGTTTGGGTGTGGGGGAGGAGGGGGTGGGCACTGGGCAGATGTTACTACAATAGAATTGATCTTGAAAATTCTCTGCTGACTGTTCTCACCTAAAGCGAGTCAATGAAGATGACATTTCAATGCGTCTAAATCATTGAAGAGAATAATTTATTTTCTGAGAAAGGAAGAAAAAATAAAAAGTTAAACAAAAATATTAATTTCATTATGGTAATATATTAAATTATCAACTTACTCGAGAGGAAAATGCTGACAAATATCCTGTCAATGCAAATCAACCACAAGAACGACTAAACTAACATCTGTCCCGATAAAACAATTGGGTTTCATTCCCATGGAACTTAATATCTTCCATTACTTGTATTTCTTGCATAATTTTGACACTGAATATTTAAGAGATTTGCAAGTATATGTGATGACAGACAAGGAGGGTCGTTCTATGATTAAATAAAACAAATATCCCATTTCATAAAATTCTTGGAAACCATCCTTTTTTTTATATGAATTATATAAAAAAAATTGAATTCTCAAACGATGAGTCACCTTTGTCTGCCTTTCTTTTCAATGGAGCCGAAAGAGACTACTTAAATGAGATTCAATTTCCGGCCCCAGAGTCTGAATGGTGGGTTCGTTTGGTTGGAATTTAGTTTTGCTTCTCTTCTACGTTCCTCTTATTTTTCATTTTTCGAAATCTTTCCAAAATTTTCAACCAAAACATGACCTTCCCATTTCAAATCATTTGTTTATGTTTTATTGTTATACTGTGTTTAGATACTTATCATCTTAGGCACCGTCTGATACATTGTTATACTGTGTTTAGATACTTATCATTTTAGTACAGTCTGATACGTTGATAAAGATGCGATGAACCATAATTTTTAACTATTAATTTCTCACTTATCACATCACATCTATTGTACCAAACGGTGTGTCTTACATGTTCATCTCACAATACTTTCAAATATATTTAATGTTGGGTTTTTGGCTCATTACCTATTATTTATTTGTTGGGCTTTTGGCCCCTCTTCTTGCACCCAAATAACCGAGCCCCCCTTTCTTCACCCATTTCACTTTCAGCCCCTCACCCTTCATCTTCCCCACCTTGCTCCAGAAGCTTCTCCTGCTGTGTCTCTTCGGCTGGACCATCCTTGGGACTTGCTCCCCTCCTCTTCGTCTCCCTCGGTGCCTTTATGTTGGCTTGGGTTCATGATGAGGTAACAAGCCTGAAACCCCCCCCCTTTGTCTTCCTGTCTCGGGTTTTCCTTTGTGGTTGACTGGTGCTGTGTGCGCCTTGTGCTGAGTGTGGTGCTGCGTGCGCCTTGTGCTTAGTGTGGTGCTGTGTGCACCTTGTGCTTAGGGTGGTGCTGTGTGGCCGTGGTTGGTGCTGTGTGTGCGCCTCGAGCCCTGGTGCTGTGTGCACTGTGTGTGGCCGTGAGCTGTGGTGCTGTGTGCGCCTCGAGCCTTGGTGCTGTGTGCACTGTGTGGCCGTGAGCTTAGGGTGGTGCTGTGTGCGCTGGCTGGTGTGTGTGCGCTGTGTGCGTGCACTGTGTGTGTGGCCGTGAGTGTGGTGCTGTGTGCACTGGTGTGGCTTGTGCTTGAGTGGTGCTGTGTGCGCCTTGTGCTTGAGTGGTGTTGTGTGCACCTTGTGCTTAGGGTGGTGCTGTGTGGCCGTGGTTGGTGCTGTGTGCGCCTCGAGCCTTGGTGCTGTGTGCACTGTGTGTGGCCGTGAGCTGTGGTGCTGGTGTGGCCGTGAGCTGTGTGCTAGGGCTGTGTGCTTTGGGCAGTGGTTCGGGCAGGGTCTTCGGGTAGTGTCTTCGGGCAGTGTGTGTGTCTCCCCTTTTGGATTCGATACCTTGGTTCCCCGGTGACGACGTTGAAAGGAAACCCAGCTCGACCTGAGCCCTAATTCCTTACTCTTGCTTTGCATTTCAGTTTATAGTTTTATTAGTTGAAATTGTATACTGTGATTGTTTCTGTTTCTTGATTGCAGGTTATCAATCGAGATCGAAAGCGGAACGAAATCCTTACAGTGGCATCAGAGCGTTCCGTGCCTGGTGGAGTGCTCGGTGGACTTCGGGCAGCAGCAAGAGTGCTCGGGCAGACCTCGGGCAGCGGCTGGAGAGCTCGGCTGGTCTCGGGCAGTGCTTGTTGGGCTTCGGGCAGCAGCAAGAGTGCTCGGGCAGACCTCGGGCAGCGGCTGGAGAGCTCGGCTGGTCTCGGGCAGTGCTTGTTGGGCTTCGGGCAGCAGCAGGAGGCTTCGGGCAGCAGCTGGAGGCTTCGGGCAGCAGCTGGAGAGTTCGGGCAGCGACTGGAATCTCGGGCAGATCTCGGGCAGTGCCTTCGGTGCTTCGATCAGTGTGGTTTTTCGTCACCCCAGAGCTTTGTCTCTGGGTAGTAAGTGATTATTCTAACCTTTAATCATTTTACTATCTTGTTTCTAGGTGTAATTGTGTCCCTTACCCGTAGGAAAATCTCAATCTGAAGCCCCATGCTCGTACACCGTTGAGTGTATTGTGATCTTGTGGGTGATTGCGATTTTTCCTTCCCTTAGCTTGGTTAATTCTTTCATTGTGTTTTGTGCCTTGTGGTCCTTGCTTCTGCTGTTTGGTTGTTGAAATTGTGTGTGCCTCTCTGCTTAGTTGTGATGGCTTCAATTTCTGGATATAACATTGAACCTTTTAATGGAAAATCTGATTTTTCTATTTGGCAACAAAAGATGAAAGGAATTTTAATACAACAAAAAGTATTTAAAGCTATTGACGGTAATTGGGCTGAGAACATTACTATTGCTAATGAACATGAAGTTTTGCATGATATAGCTTATGCTATTAGTTGCTTAATGTATTTGATGGTTAATACTTGGCATGGTATAGCTTGTGCTATTAGTTGCTTAATGTATTTGATGGTTAGTAATTGGCATGGTATATCTTATGCTATTAGTTGCTTAAGTAGGTTTCTGACTAATCCTAGCTTTGTGCTTTGGAATGTTGTTCAATGGTTGTTATCTGTAGGTGATAATCTAAGTGATTATGTGTTTTATCCTGCTGATATGTGTACTAAGTGTTTGTCCCTTAGTAAAATTCAATCATGTTTAAATTTTTTTAAATTTGATACTGATGATTGATGCATGTTTTGTCCATTGGTTAGTGTTTTATAACATGCTGTGTGCTCGTTATAAAACTGTTACCCTGGTTATTTTCCCACTTTAACTTGCTGTGTGCTTGTTATTGTTTTTCCTTTGTCTGTGCTGTGTGCTATGACAGGAATTTGGTCCACACAATGCTGTGTGTGTTGTGGGGACCCTTTGGGCGATGATGAGTCATCTTTTGGGTTTTCCTTACGTCGAGGTGGAGCCGTTATTGTGCCAAGGTGGAGATTTGTTGGGTTTTTGGCCCATTACCTATTATTTATTTGTTGGGCTTTTGGCCCCTCTTCTTGCACCCAAATAACCGAGCCCCCCTTTCTTCACCCATTTCACTTTCAGCCCCTCACCCTTCATCTTCCCCACCTTGCTCCAGAAGCTTCTCCTGCTGTGTCTCTTCGGCTGGACCATCCTTGGGACTTGCTCCCCTCCTCTTCGTCTCCCTTGGTGCCTTTATGTTGGCTTGGGTTCATGATGAGGTAACAAGCCTGAAACCCCCCCCCCCCCCTTTGTCTTCCTGTCTCGGGTTTTCCTTTGTGGTTGACTGGTGCTGTGTGCGCCTTGTGCTGAGTGTGGTGCTGCGTGCGCCTTGTGCTTAGTGTGGTGCTGTGTGCACCTTGTGCTTAGGGTGGTGCTGTGTGGCCGTGGTTGGTGATGTGTGTGCGCCTCGAGCCCTGGTGCTGTGTGCATTGTGTGTGGCCGTGAGCTGTGGTGTTGTGTGCGCCTCGAGCCTTGGTGCTGTGTGTACTGTGTGGCCGTGAGCTTAGGGTGGTGCTGTGTGCGCTGGCTGGTGTGTGTGCGATGTGTGCGTGCACTGTGTTTGTGGCCGTGAGTGTGGTGCTGTGTGCACTGGTGTGGCTTGTGCTTGAGTGGTGCTGTGTGCGCCTTGTGCTTGAGTGGTGCTGTGTGCACCTTGTGCTTAGGGTGGTGCTGTGTGCGCCTCGAGCCCTGGTGCTGTGTGCACTGTGTGTGGCCGTGAGCTGTGGTGCTGGTGTGGCCGTGAGCTGTGTGCTAGGGCTGTGTGCTTTGGGCAGTGGTTCGGGCAGGGTCTTCGGGTAGTGTCTTCGGGCAGTGTGTGTGTCTCCCCTTTTGGATTCGATACCTTGGTTCCCCGGTGACGACGTTGAAAGGAACCCAGCTCGACCTGAGCCCTAATTCCTTACTCTTGCTTTGCATTTCAGTTTATAATTTTATTAGTTGAAATTGTATACTGTGATTGTTTCTGTTTCTTGATTGCAGGTTATCAATCGAGATCGAAAGCGGAACGAAATCCTTACATTTAAATATAGTTTTCAACCAAGAACAATTGCATGTTTCATGAATAATTATCTTTCTTTTGGCCGATGGAAAAAACATAATTCGACATTTTCATAATTAACATGTGAATAGAGAGCTAATGCACTTGAGAGGGGGGGAAAGAAAGCTAATTGTTTATAAATAATAGACAATAATTATTCATAATACTTGAAAATATACATTTAAAACAAAAAGACAAGTACTTTCATTGACAAAAGAGAGGCATATAAAAAAGATTTCATGAATCTTAATAGAATTTACTTCGTTAGAGCAACGTTTTCCGATCTGCCAAAACAAGGAATAAGTTCATTAAAAGTGGGATACACCTCCTTTGCTAATTTCATATAAATTGCAAAATAATCTATCATGTTATTTTAAAGTTGCTAAAATGCCTTTTGAAAAATCAATGAACTAAAAACGCCACGTGTTTAAAATTCATACTGGATTTTTAATTCTTTCACCGTGATACTATGAATTATTACTGGCTATCCTATAGAGCATTACCCAAAATATAGGATCAATGACCCAGATTTATCAATGTCCCATCTTTTTATGTGGGACCTAATGCATTGATAAATTTGAGTCATTAATCTACACATGAGGTAGCCAAGATGTAACTCTCGGATACTATGCGATCGTATATGAGTTTTAAAAAACGTGGCATTTTTAGTTCATTGACTTTTCAAAAGGCATTAATAATGCAAGAATTAAAGAAAAATTCCAATATGAGCTGTGTTTTTAAACATATTGGCATGTTTTTTCAATCTTCAAAGGGTTCTTTGCAATTAACCCATTTCATATAGGATTAGGATCGCATAGTATCAGAGAGGAAGGAGGAAAGACAATCACATAACGTTGACATGTAAACTTATCATTGTTTTTCCTTAAAGAACAATAAACACTTCTGTACACAAACAATGTCATATATATTCGTGCATCGCATGATACAATCTTATATACTTCTATGCATTACTGGTACATCTCAAATAAGATGTATAACAAATGACGAAAGGAATACCTGGATCAAAGAAATTCAAATCGCATAAGAAGCTTCACGGAATTGTACTTCTGCCCCTTCTGAGAATGAAGTGGAACTGCTCGAATGCCTTTTCTCAACTCTGATACGGGAAGGCATGTTTGGCCTCCAAAGTCATCCTTCTCGGACACATCATACTCGTGAACTTCGATACGAAGGAGTGCTAGTTCAGGAACTGTTAATGGGAACTCAAACACCTCATCCCAATTTGGTATCCAGTTGTCTTCAAGAATGTTTGTTTTCTTCATGATGGAATCTGCTGGAACTCCAGCAATTCCTATCTGAGGATAGACAAATAGTAACTGATTCAGACCCCGTGGTGTGTTATGCATCTAAGTTACATAAAATATATGGTAACTATTGATAAGGATACTAAGAGTTTTGTAGATCTTAGATTATAGATTTACTTATCTTATATTTAAATTGTAGATTAAGATTATCTTTTATAGTATTCTAAGATAGTAGAACTCTTTTCTCCTCTATATATAGAGGACATTTCTTTGTATTCAAGTGAAGTTGATAAATTAATAAAAAGAAGAAGTAGAGAGCACAGACTCTCTCGATTTATTCCTTCTCTTTTGCTTTCATGGTATCAGAGCCAGAAGATCGCATATCAACTTTTTTCTTACAGCAAAATTCTGTGAATTTCGCAGCGTCGTTCGTATAAAACTCGACGTAAATTGCGAATAAAATCTGTGATTTCTACAGTAATTCCGCGGCTTTGCTACAGTATTTTCGCGATTCTGCTACAGTACGCGCTACAGTAACTTTCGCTACAGTGCTTCGCGCGTGCTACAGTACTTCGCTACAGTACTTCGCGGCTTGCTACAGTATGCGCTACAGTAAATTCGCAGCAAAGCTACAGTAACTTCGCGAATCTCGTCAACCCTACTGTTGTCTCCAGCACCATAGCAACGTTTTTTTTCTCCCTTAAACATCGGACACAACAAATCTCTAATCTTTCTCACACATGGCCTCTTCAGACGATAAACCTACTCATATTCCTCCAAATTCAATCGCTGTTGACTCCTATTCTTTACAAATTACCAACCACAAATTGACGGGCAGCAACTTTCTTCAATGGTCGAGATCCGTCCAATTGGTAATTCGTGGCAAAGGAAAATACGGCTTCCTTGATGGGTCTATTCCTCAACCCCCAACCAATGATCCATTGTTTGCTCCTTGGGACGTCCACAATTCCATGGTAATGGCTTGGCTTCTCAATTCCATGGTTGATAGCATAAGTTCCACATATCTCTTTCACTCCACGGCCAAAGAAATATGGGATGCTGTCTCCCTGGCATACTCTGACCTTGCTGATTCCTCACAAATCTTTGAATTGCGAAACCAATCCCGCGACTTAAAGCAAGGAGACAAGACAGTGACCGATTATTTTGGTTCCCTCAAGCGGATTTGGCAGGAACTTGATTTGTTTATGGTTTGCGACTGGAAAGACCCGGCTGACGCGGTTCTTTATCGTAATCTGATTGCTAAAGACCGCGTGTATGATTTCTTGGCGGGTCTCGGTCGAGATTTGGATGAGGCTCGTGGCCGTATTTTGGGGTTAACTCCGCTGCCTACAATTGATGAGGCGTTTGCAATTATACGTCGGGAGGAGAATCGCCGTCGTGTGATGCTTTCGCCTACTTTACAGAATCCTGAAGCATCTGCTCTTATTACTCACACTCCGGCTGATTCATCTACTCCACGCACCAAGGATGGGAAACCATGGTGTGACAGTTGTAAGCGGCCTTGGCATACTGTCGATACATGCTGGAAAATTCATGGTAAGCCAACCGATTGGGTCCCAAACAGGTTTAAGCCAAAGGATAGGAAGGCTCCACAGGTTGCTCTTGCATCGGAACAGTCCTCCTCCTCCGATACTTCAATATCGAAAGCCCAACTTGATCAGCTTCTCAAATTACTATCGGCCAGCAGTCAGAATTCCTCCTTAGGTGCCGCCACAGGTACTGTGCACGTTGCCCTTAGTGCTCTCAATCAGCCAGGTGAGCATTGGATCATTGACTCTGGTGCGTCCAATCACATGTCTTCAACTAGGAATATGTTTACTACATTTTTACCAGTGTTGGCTACTCACCGAGTAAAAATTGCAAATGGTTCTTATGCCCCGGTTGTTGGTCGTGGCAATATATCCATAACTCCTAATTTAATTCTCGTTGATGTGTTATATGTGCCATCTTTAGCTTGCAATTTGTTGTCAGTCCACAAGTTGACCAAAGATTTGGATTGTACTGTCTACTTCACACCATCCTCTTGTGTTTTTCAGGACCGGAATTCGAGGAAGAAGATTGGCAGTGCTAAGGCGATTTCAGGTCTCTACTACCTTCAGGAGGATTCCTTTGTGAGCCATGCTGTCCATACTCCAACATCTCCTCCTTCTCTTTCCCGCGTGGAACAGATTATGCTTCTCCATTTTAGATTAGGCCATCGAATTTTGCTTATTTGACACGTTGGTTTCCTTCTATGTTTAGACACAATGATCTTTTTCAATGTGAGATTTGTCAATTATCAAAACATACAAGAGTTTTTTTACCACCATCCTCTTATAAATCTTCTGCGCCTTTTAATTTAATTCATAGTGATATTTGGGGCCCCTCCCGTCTGTCTACAGCTTCTCATAAGAGGTGGTTCATTACTTTTACGGACGATCATACTCGTGTTTGTTGGGTATACCTTTTAAAAGAAAAATCAGAGGCTGGAATTGTATTTCAAAACTTTTATTCGATGGTTAAAACTCAATTTAATACATCGATTAAAATTTTACGTACGGATAATGGCACAGAATTTTTTAACTCCATCTTATCTGATTTTTTGACTACCAATGGCATCATTCATCACAGCTCTTGTGTTAACACACCACAACAAAACGGTATTTCCGACCGTAAAAACAGACATCTACTTGAAGTTGCACGCTCTCTTATGTTCACCTCTAATGTTCCCAAGCTTTTTTGGGGAGATGCACTCCTCACTGCATGCTATTTGATAAATCGGATGCCTTCTCGAGTTCTGAAATTTAAGTCCCCCCTTGATTGTCTACATCATGTGTTCCCAGAATATCGGTCTTTCTCAACTCTCGATCTTCGGGTGTTTGGTTGCACTGCATTCGTCCATATACATGATCAAAATCGTAGTAAACTAGATCCTCGGTCACACAAATGCATATTTTTGGGTTACTCATCCACCCAAAAAGGGTATCGCTGTTACTCGCCCTCACTGCACAAATACTTTATCTCTTGCGATGTCACTTTCTTTGAATCGGCTCCTTTCTTTCCTAAACCAGACACGGCGGCTCATCATGAGGGGGAGTTTTTTCCCTCTCCTTGCCCAGCTTCTACTCAGCCACAACCTTTTGATTATCTACGAGAAGTCTCTGCCGTGCCTTCACAGCCTCACTTCCCAGACCCTCCGTCTCCTCCTCTCGAGCAGCTCACGGCAGGGGGAGATTTATTACAGCCGTTCCCTTTCCATTACTCACGCAAAGATCCCTCCAAAAAGGTAGCAGAACCTACACCATCCATTGGACTTGACACTCAATCTTCTGACTCAAATTCCGCGTCAAATGAGGTACCTACTGAACTTGATACTGATTTATCTCATATACCTAACCTTGAAGATCTTGACATCCCTATAGCATTGAGAAAAGGGACTCGGTCATGCACAGAGCATTCTCTTGCCAAATTTGTGTCTTATGGACACTTGTCATCTTCTATCCAAGCCTTGGTGACTAATCTCTCAAATACTAAGATCCCTATTACAATACAAGAGGCTTGGAGTGACCCGAACTGGAAGAAGGCTATCCTAGAAGAGATGAGAGCTCTTGAAATGAATGGCACGTGGGAGATTGTAAAAAAACCGAAGGAAAAGACCCCAGTGGGTTGCAAATGGGTCTTCACTGTTAAGTATACGGCTGATGGACAAATTGATCGATATAAAGCAAGGTTAGTAGCAAAGGGATATACACAAACATACGGCATTGATTACCAAGAAACCTTTGCTCCGGTTGCCAAGATTAATACAGTAAGGGTACTATTATCAATAGCAGCAAATCTTGATTGGCCTCTATATCAATTGGATGTAAAAAATGCTTTTCTGAATGGAGATCTCGAAGAGGAAGTATACATGACATTACCTCCAGGGTTTGATGAAGAAAGTAAGAGGGATAAGGTCTGCAAACTGAAGAAATCATTGTACGGGCTAAAACAATCTCCACGGGCTTGGTTTGATAGATTTACTAAAGCAGTAATGAAACTTGACTATCATCAAGCCAATACTGATCATACATTGTTTTATAGACATAAGAATGGGAAAAAAACTCTATTAATTGTCTATGTGGATGATATCATACTCACAGGTGATGATCAAGAAGAAATAGAAAGGTTGAAAGGAAGGCTTGCAGCTGAATTTGAAATGAAGGATTTGGGTAAATTGAGGTATTTCCTTGGGATGGAAGTGGCGAGGAACAAATCTGGAATTTCTGTCTCTCAACGAAAGTATGTAATAGATCTTCTAAAGGAGACAGGGATGCTTGGGTGCAAACCAGTTGATACTCCGATGGATTCTAATGTAAAGCTAGGAGAAACTATGTGCAGCACTCCCGTTGATAAGGGAAGATATCAACGTCTAGTGGGGAAACTAATCTATCTTTCTCACACTAGACCAGATATAGCTTTCCCAGTAAGTTGTGTAAGCCAGTTCATGCATGCCCCATTGGAGGAACACATGATTGCAGTTTATCGGATTTTAAAGTACTTAAAAGGGTCTCCGGGCAAAGGCCTATTCTTTCGAAAAACAGATACAAGAGATGTTGAAATTTTCACGGATGCTGATTGGGCAGGCTCAATAAGTGATAGAAGGTCAACATCAGGGTATTGTTCTTTTGTGTGGGGAAACCTAGTAACTTGGAAAAGCAAGAAACAACAAGTGGTAGCAAGAAGTAGTGCCGAAGCTGAATTAAGATCAGTGGCTCATGGTGTTTGTGAAGCCTTATGGTTAAAAATGTTGCTTGAAGAACTGAAATTGAGTATAATACTACCTCTAAAACTACTATGTGACAACAAGGCTGCCATTGACATCTCACACAATCCAGTACATCATGATCGAACCAAACACGTGGAGGTAGATCGACATTTCATCAAAGAAAAGATTGATGAAGGAACAATCAGCATTGTCTACATTCCCACATCAGAACAGACTGCAGACATACTTACTAAAGGCCTGTTTCGACCCATGTTGGAAAAATTCATTGACAAGCTTGGAATGCATAATTTATACACTCCAGCTTGAGGGGGAGTATTGATAAGGATACTAAGAGTTTTGTAGATCTTAGATTATAGATTTACTTATCTTATATTTAAATTGTAGATTAAGATTATCTTTTATAGTATTCTAAGATAGTAGAACTCTTTTCTCCTCTATATATAGAGGACCTTTCTTTGTATTCAAGTTAAGTTGATAAATTAATAAAAAAGAAGAAGTAGAGAGCACAGACTCTCTCGATTTATTCCTTCTCTTTTGCTTTCAGTAACTATAATAGGTTTGTAGCTATATGGTATTAGAATCGAGGTAATGCGTTTGATGATTAATGAATACCTAATTGTTGGCAATTCCTCAATAAGAGAGAACTAAGTTTCCAATTGCAGTTGTGGCGGAGGCTCAGGGGTGGGTCAGAGTGGTTAGGAAAAGAGGACACCAACGCGAAGCTCGTCCATGGGTCGAGACTCAAGTCACAATGAAAGTTTTTGAATTACAAAGTTGTTACCGACACTAGCTTTAAGTGCGAAGATGAGCACTGAATTTTACATCATCTCAAGATAAAATGCAAAATCACCTAGATAGCATGTAAAATTATAGGTGTTTTTTTCTCCTGTCTTGTTCTAGGCATCTACACACATGCAGAGTCATGTAAAAGAATACAACCACTAAAAAGGGACATAGTCTAACGCCTAACACGTGGTAGAGAAGAATGTTAAAAAATAAAGTTAGTTAATCAGATTCATTGAATAGGATTGACGGCTAAAGATTCTGCATTTGAAACCAAAATCATTAAGTAAATAAAAATAAACTTGCAGCAATGTATCACTTACCCTTACATAGAAATCTGGAGGAGAATAAGCATCAAAATGTGTATGGCGGAAGTCATAATACCATCCTTCACCCATATACACAGTCACCTTCAAAGTTGTTTTGATTGGCAATCTGGCATCGGGATCAAAGACCTCACCATATGAGCCAGCCTTTAATAAAAATTCTGGCTTCTTAATGTATCCACAGCCACCGTTGGCTCTGAACATGCCATGCATTAACCAAAGTGATCTTCCATACCCCTGTTCAGATACAAGAAGATTTCATTTTATACCTCGGATTAACTCAATCAATCAATCAAGTTTTTATGACACCAAGTGAGGTCGATCAACGTATCCTCCCGATCCATGCATAAGATATTTGTCAACCTTTTATGTTGGTTAGCTATCTAAAGCAACCCTCCTCCTTTACTCGAACTTGAGACCGGTCGTGACGGAATTATACCTAGGTTAACTAAATAAAAAATATGCACCAAGAGAAGAAAGCTGTGAAACTATGATTTTGATTTGATAAAAAATCGGTTTGCTCTAACCTGCATGTTAAATGCAACCATTTGAGCCCCATGCATCCATCCGACAAGGGGATTGTAATTGGATGAGTTAAAACGTAAACCTTTTGGGTATATTCTGAGTAAATTACTCCGTGTAAACCTGCAGGAAACAAGACACAAGACCACTCAGTGATGTTATCCCAATCCTAATCATTAATCCAGATCAAAGCCTCATGGATAAAGCTAAGATTGATTCAAGTTAACATTAATTGCACAAAAACTTGATTATGTTCCGAGTTAACTTTATTAAATTACTAGTTAGGGCCTAATTAATTTCTATGGCCTCAAATCTGTTTATCTATATGTCTAGATTATTTTTCAGTAGTAGTTTTATGGGCTAATAAATATTATTTTAAGCTAAATTCCATTGGTGGCTTAGGTTTTCATCAATAGAATTATGAGTTTCCTCCCAGACTTGTGAGCAGTTAGTTCTTCTAGATTTACAAACAAATCAAACTTATCTTATGGCGTTTAAAATCTAGATTTATAGCATTCATTCTTCGGAGGAGCGACATCCAACAACCTAAAAACCCTAGTGAAATTCAGTATACGATCTGTATATAATTGTTAGGTCTGTTTTCCAAGTCAAACCAAGATCTAATTTAATGCCATGATGTTTATGTTCTATTGGATTGTTGATACTAGGATCTCCTCGTAATATGTAAGGCTTCAATATATGACCGGACAGTCCTCGTGAATAAAAAGAAAATATTCTTCCAGGGTAGTAATACCTTTGTAGGGTCAATTCTGCAGCTAAGTCATGCTAAACTTTAAACGACTTCATAAGAGAGGTATTAGTCGCCTAAACAATTAAATGGATCTGTAAAAACTGAAAGGCATATAACAATATTTATTGGAAAGGATAATATCGCAGGAGAGAGCTGCTTGAATAATTGGTTTGTGTATTTTGATATTTGAGCTGTGTAGTTCTTCTATACTATGTCCCGGATAAGTTCTGGAACTCTCAATCTTTTTTCACCCCCACCACTCTTTTAGAATAAGTCGAAGTGGGATATCTTAAAAGCTACGAAAAACCATTGAACAAAAAATCTTGAAATTAGAAAATATGGAGCACACACTCATTTAAGCCGTATCAGCATACCTCACAATATCTTTTCCGTAGGTTATAACGGCCTTTTCAAGCTCTTGCTCGCTCAAACTAAGACGTCTCACTTTATCAGGATCCACCCTCAGCCAGTCCTGCATTCCACCCTTCCCCTTCCCAGCATGAATAGCAATCAACCGCCTATATTCAGGTGCTACCTTTCGATGAGACTTATGATCCTCTTCATCATCATCATCTAATTCGTCAACATCTTCATCTAAATCGGCATTGGCATCCTGGACGAGAAAGAGTAAGCAACTCAAATTAGACAAACTAGTTGAACTTACACGGCACTAAGTTTGAAGTTCAACTTAACACCTTATCATCCCCAAATTTGGCTTTAAAGCTTTTAACTTCCTTTCCCCAAGCTTCGGTGGCTGCATTGTTTTCATTCTTTGAGCCACTCTCTTTTGATTCAGCATCCTTTGCTTTTAAGTACTCTTTGGGTGGTTTGGTTGATATTATAAACTTTTTCTTTAGAGATTCTGGGGAAGGAAATTGGATTAAGCCTTCTGGACCAGGGGAAAACAGCATATCTCCAAATGTTCCGGTGATCATCTAGATTCCGTCGAAAATGAGTGGTTATAATAATGCTGACATTCTCTATGATGCTCTAGACTCTATATACATACCTCGGCCACTTTCGCCTGAAGATCCGGGGTGAGATGGTCTTCAAGTGTTATTATGACAGGATATTCAGATGCTGTAAAAGCATGTTCCTTAATTGATCTCAGACATTTTATGAGTTGAACAGGGGTGGTCAGTGTCCTAGACCAACAAAAATAAAGAGAAATTCTAAGAAACGAGTAAAGGAAAGAGCGATGATTCAGATTGTTGTCATAACAGTGATAATAAATTAAACAAATGTGTAAGGAGCTGCATGCATACCTTCCGTGCAGAACATCCACATTATCTTTTGTGGAATTCGGCCATATATCCAATTCAATAACTCTTACACCTCTATGCAATGCATTTATGATAGGAACATCACTGCAATCACTACTTAACTGATTCCCTGTTAGATAAGAATTGTGGCCAGTGTATATGAAGTAATGAGACAACGGAGCGTTCATGTCATGATGAACCTGTAAAAAGAAAAATAGTAAATCATTAGAAAACTTGCATTTCTATTTAGGACTACAATTCAATTAAATGACTTGTATCAAAATGTTCAAGACAGGTGTGAGCACCATGAAACGCATGAAATAAAGCAAAATAATGGAAAAAAAATTATACTGCAGTTCTGTTTATCAGGAAATAAACGATTTTCCTATAATATCTCTGGCCTTTATTTCCTAGAATTACCCAAGAGCTATAATTGTTGTTTTACAATTGTAGTTTAAATGCTCTCTTTTGTTCCCTTTTTAACATATTAAACCGAAACATACCCGGCACAATCCAAACAGAGAACGAGACAAAACATATAAAAGTTTTTAATTTTGATATATTTCTTTGCTACAGGAGTAGTCTCTGAATGATTTGAATTTTTTGTAGAAAAATTCTGTAAATGTAATGAAACTAAAACAAAACCAATTGTTCTGCTAACGGAATAGATAATATTAGACATCAAAAAAGGTCGGAACAGTTACCCCCAAATTGAAATTGATTGGCCGATTACCAGCCCCAAATAAGTACTTGAAGAACACCTCCAGATGCATCCCCTTCCGATGAAACACGTTGAGATGCCTAATCTCATTCATTATACCCTGCGCATCCTCCACCGTCGCATTCTCCTCTCTCTGCACCTCCACGAGAAACCGCCGCAGATGATCCAAGCCCATCACGCCGTTCTCTGAATACTTGTAGAAAATCTCCTTGATGTCCGCCGGTGCTTCCGCAGCCGCCATCCGGAACCGTCGCCGAAAGCAGAAGCATATTCTGTACGACTGCTTCGACATTGGAGAATTTTGATCAAATTGGATCCAAATATATTGACCATGAATTGGCAAAAGGGATTGATGCTTTGCTTGTGTGAAGGTTAAAGCGGAGAATATTAATTTGGCGGGGAACGCAATGGATAATGTTTGGATTGGATCAGCATCCACGAGAGGTACGAGGATAGTGTCAGAATAAACGAGGCATGCATGAAACGATTTGTGCAAGTGTTACGTGTATATTTTTATATAATATATTTTATATTATAATAAAAATTACTTTGTTTTTTAGTAAATTTTTTTTATTTTTTATTTATTTGAATTATAAAGTATAATATGTTTTATTTTTTAAATTATTTATATTTTTAAATTTTAAATATTCCTTTTTTTTATTTTATATTGATAAGTTTTGTTTTTGTATGTGATTGTATTCTTGGAATATGAATAATTGGCATAACATAACATGAACGATAATTTTGGAATTACGAAAAAGGCTTCACCAAGATAATTACTCTATCATTCTCACACTTTATAATATAGTATAGTATAGATATGTATAAAATAACAAATTATATATTTTTTAAATATATATATATATATCTTTGTTATAAGATTATTTAATAGCTTTTTGAAAAAATTAATTCACGTGTGTATAAAATTAAAATTACGCTTGTTAAAATATTGCGTTTTGGTTATAAAAAACTATTTAATAACTAATAATAAGATGACTTTAGCAATAACAAATTTTTGTTTTTACTAATATACAGTAATTGTTGTTAATAGATAATTTTAATACAATTTTTTTGGAAACACATTTATGAACGAAGAGATTAAACTGTTAGTATAAATATGTACTTAGAAAAAAAATTTCTAAACATTTTGATAATTTCAATGGTCAAAATTATTTGTAATACACATGTTAATACAAGAAATGACGTGAACGTGCCTAATGTCATGTAAACGATTTGTTTTTCGCTACTCTATAGTTATAATGTCCATTAGAGTAGATCCAACTAGAGCTGTCAATTTGGGTTTAGTCTGTCAGGTTGGCCCAACCCACCATACAAAATTGGTGGTTTGGATTGACATTTTCTCAACCCATTGAAAGTGAGTCAAATGGGTTAATTTTGAGTTATTAGTTGGCTTGGGTTAGGCCTACGGGCCAAGCTTAGAAGTTAGACATAGTTTTTAGGTCACTTTTTAATTATAAGGCTCCCTCATTCTTTAGCCGTCTGTCTGATTTATATCAATGATATGAATTGTTAAACTATTTGGACAAATGTTATAGATAATATATGAATTAATCATAATTTAAATTCATTAAAACCTAATAAAAGTATATTTGTTTTTTTACTTTTTTATTTTTTGATTGGTTGTCTCGTATAACCCGCAACTCACATTGGGTTGGGATTTTTCCAACCCATTTGGAGGTGTGTTAAATGTGATGGCCTGTTTGAGTTACGGGTTTGAGCGAGTTGGTGACCCAAATTGACAACTCTAGATCCAACAATATGTTGAGTATATTACATCCAACATTGAGAATATATCTCATATTGGATGGTTGTATCTATCCAATGAAATACTACCTCATAGGGTAGCCAAGAAGTTAATAACATTTCTATATAAACACTTTCATTGAAAGAAGGACTAAAATTACAAAACAAAGTACCAAAATTGTCATGGAATGAAAGATACAAGATTAAGACGGACAGATAAACATAAAGGTTTTTCCTAACATATTTTTAGATATTTTCAAGTAACGCAAATTTTAAATGATTCATTTTAACTTTTAGAGTTTTTGTAGTAATGTATTTCACATTATCTCGATTTCTTTTATTCAACTGTAAAGAGCATCGTCCAATTCAACCTCACCATATGTTGAAGATCACTAGTTGGGACGTTAAACTAAATGGATGGGTTTTTTTTTTCTATCATGAGAATTATAGGATTCAAATTTGAGTCTTTCCAAATTGTTAGGAGGGTGACAACCAATTAGCTAAAGACTTGTTATCAACAAAAAAAGATTGTTTTGGATATATCATCATACGGGAAATTCTTCTATAAATTGGGTGGACTCATACATCAATAAATATTCAAAATTGAATGTATGTTGGCGTATGAGTCCACCCGATATATAAAAACATTTGCCTGAACACGTGGAATAAAAAATCTATTAATTAAGCTTGGTATTTAAGAGCTTTATTTAAAAATAAAAAAAAAGTTGGATCAAAAGCTCTAAATATCACGTTTTCCTAGTTTCTAGCACATTATTATTTTTGAGTGTTTTTTCTAAAAAAAACTTCTCAATTCAAACAATTTTTTTCAAGAAACATAGTTTACGAGGTTCATGTCTAACTCACTTGGTAAAAGCTCACTTCCTTAAAAAACGACTCGTGTTCAAATGTCATGATATACAGAAAACTCTTTAACCTCTCCCATTATTAAAAAAACAAAAGAAACCCAATTTATTTTTTGGGAAAGCCCTTTTTTTTTCTTGAAAAGCATATGTATCCAACATCCACTCGCCAAATCTGAAAAATCGTTTCACCTTAAGAATCAATGAGGGATCATATGGTGTATTATTTTGTTAATATTTTGAAAAATAATCTAAGTCAAATATTTTTTTGATATATGATATTTATTAAAGATTTTTTTTATAAAATAATCTTCAAACATGTATAAAAAGCAAATATCAAACAAAGATTATTAATAAAATATATTATATTTCAAAATTATGATCAAAATTGGCTCAAGGATTGGTCAATAACTTGTCGGTCCGAGATAGAATCAGGGAGTATAGAAACATAAATACTACAAACGGTAACGAAGGTTTTTGAGTAATTTCGGTAACTCCCTGAGGCACCGTCGTATTGTTTTCCCCAATTTGTCTGTTGCCCTTCCGGGCAGTGTCAAACTTTTGCGAGAGAGAGAAGATGAGGTTCAGCTTCGAGTTGACGGAACCCGATGGCCGCCAATCTCTATCCCCTCCGCCGTCGAGTTCAACTCCGAAAGCTGAGCTCCAATGGCTCCCACTGCAAAACCATCCGGTCTTTTCATCCGACACCATATCCGCGGCCTCCGCCGCCAAAAATCCGATGAATCTTATGGCATGGGACGGAGCTTCTCGACTTTACGTTTGGGACTCTCACAAGAAATATCTCCACTGGGTGTCGGTTCGTTTGGGTGACCCCAACCCGGATTCCATTTCCGCCGGTTTTCCGTCGAAGGTATTTTTCTGTAAGTTTTTCACGTTCATAATGGTGTCTTTCAGGATTCCTATGCAATATATATGTGTTTCTGTGTGCAAGTAATGTTATCATGTGCTGTGAGCTTTAGTACCCAGGGTTTTTAGGGAGGTTTTATGAAGTTAATCAAATGGCCTTGAACAGATATGCTCAAAAAGCTTGTCGGAAAGCTTCTAAAAAAGTCCTTTGTCACGAATCTGTATATTAAAGATGCAATTTTGGATGGATTGGAGGTGGTATAGTTTTTTGCTACACTTGGTTAAAATTAATTGGTAAATGGACTTTTTAAAGTCATAGATTATAATAGGAATATAAAATCACAATGCTATCAAGTATCAACTATTTCCATGGCCCAGTATATTTGACAGTGATACCCGTTCCAGTCCCCCTTTTCCGATGTTGTAAGTTTACGTGCCATGATACTTGTGTCAATCATTTTAGGTGTTGCAGGCAGACGTTCCAGTTTGTTTTGGTGTAAATAAGATTTCCATAAACAGAAATGGATCGGCATTGCTTCTTGCTGGGCAGGACAGTTTACATGTTATATACCTTTATGGGCGTGCTTCAAGGGAAGAGAATACAATCATCTGTAGGTATGTGGAAGTTTAATTAAAAACGCATCTCATTAAAAATATGCATGTTCTATCCGTTGCAGAGTACAAATTATGTTTTGTAAATGTAGGGCGTGTGTGGTTTTTTCCTGGAACAAGGTGAAAATATTTCTTATTTTCATGGACTGAATTGAAAAGTTTTGTGTATTTTTTGTTTTGTTTGTTAAATAGACATTCTCTTTGTAAATGTCAGTGATATAAGAATACGATGGTTATTGATGGCATATCCGTTGCAGAGTTGTTTGTAGTATAATGTAATAATAGTGCTGATTTTGGTGGTGATAAAAGTTGAGTTGGAAATAAGGATTGTAAGGAGATATGAAAGTGGAATGCAAATGTAGTTATGGGTCGTAGAAGGATAACATATCTGGAAAACATAAAACACACTGTTGTAATGTCTTGTTAGAGAGTTTGATGCTTAGGCTCTGCCACTTTATTGGCATTTTATTCGTAAATATCTCGTATATCTTCTCAAAAATCTGGCCATCACATCATTTTTAATAAATGAAAATCTTAGTTGGGAAACTTGAAATATTGCAAGGACGATGTCTGGTGACAACCTCTGATTTATAGCTGCTTAGGCTATCGCTTATCGGTATATGGCACATATATTAAATTTGACTGATGAAATAGGAATTTCATTTTTCTGCCTTCCTGTTTGTGTTCAGAGATAAACAAGTGCCTTGTGCTTGATGAATCTATTGAATTTGGTGTGACAATTTTTAATGGCGTAAGATATATAAGAATGAAACGACATTGTCATTTCTCTACCTGTTTACAGGACTGTTTCTGTTGGTTCAGAAATTTACTTTGGGAGCAACAATTCCATACGCATTCTTCAGGTTTCTTGGCACCCTTTCAGTGACGCTCACTTGGGAATTCTTTCCTCGGATTCTGTTTTCAGGTCTCACTTCCTTCTTTGACAGGCAATTAAAGTTTGTTTATTCTGGTACATGTTCTGAGATAATTATTTCATCACGACCTCAGTTCTGTGAAATGTTAGACCGTGCTCTTGTTCTTGACGATTTATTTTATTAGTAAAGCATATTTTAGAGAGTGCATTGCCTTTTTGCAATACAAATTACAAATAGCATTCAATGGGACCGTGGGATGCTAGGAGGCTGTATAATTGGAAACAGGCTTTCCTCCTTTGCATGTGCATGGCTTCTTGAAAAGTACAATCTATCATTTGAAATCCGTCAATTATCCTTTATCTTCTGAGTAACCTTTCTTCTGTACAATAACACATGTTTATAGAATTATTGTACAGTCCTTTCTAAGGCATCAGTGTCTTGTTTATCATGATACAAAACCTGAACTGTCATGATGTATTGTACTCGTGATGTTTTTGCAGAATATTTGATTTGTCTGCAGCAATTGGGCAACCAGAACATGAATATTATTTGCAACCTGGAGAACCTGGTTGTTCTAGTAATGCAGCAGCGATATGTCCAGTTGATTTCTCTTTTGGAGGGGATCATTTGTGGGATAAGTTCAGTGTAAGAAACTCTTCTGGTTTTTACTTTGCATGGTTGGCTGTATGTTTTTTTTTCTTTTTTCTGGACTTGTAGAATTATTTTGCTGTTTTATGGCTAATCTGCAAAGCTTGCGTGTTATGTAGTAAACTTTGTTATGTTTTCCATTGATAACATCGGATTAGTGAAAGTGGGTGTGAATTTTTGTCATTAATATCCATTCACGACTGTTCGCTCTCTACACTTGTTGATATCATTAATTGGTTGTGCATCTGGCTCAGGCCTTCGGCAAAATTAGTCGATTGATAGGTTTTTGAAAATCTAATTATCTGAAGGTTCTATTGGTTGTTGGTAAAGCTTGTCTACTTTTTTTCATTCATGTCTGCCTAGTGATTATTGCTTATTGCATTACTCAATCTTTATACTGAACTGTGTGTTCTCCGACATTGTAGCAAGTTGAGTTATATTAGTCATTTAGGTTATTTTCTCTTCTTATTCTTCGTCAGCAGTAAATGAATTTAGTTTGCGATGTCCAACCCATATAAATGTTTATACAAACAGTTATTTGTTACACAAGAATTGCTTCCTCATTTCCGCCTCTTACTTTTAGCATTATATTTATTTTGCCTTGCATTCAGATAATCTTAAGTTCTGGTTTGCTTTGTGTGCCGACCTGGTATTTTTTGTTCTGTTCACGTAACAACTTGTCTGTAAATTTTCAAATCAGCTATAAAACGAGGCAAAATAATCTTAGGGTGTATTTGGATGGGAATATTTCAAATCCAAGATTTAAATCCATCCCATTTGTTTGGGAACTCTTGGAATCTATAGATTTGAAATCACTCCCTTTACATTTTTAACTTGTTTGCGAGTTGCCAAATCCTTCAATCCAAATACGACCTTAGATTTAACTTGCATTTATTGAATGAATGGTAGTGGAACGAGATTTATTACATCTCATCCTCACTCCCATATCTAGAACACACATTGAATTGTGTTGTATAATTTTTTTCATTGATGAGGTCCTGTAAGTATAATCAACAATTGTAACCTTGCTCTTTTACCTTGGAAGTTGTTAATGTACGTCTTAAATTTTATCTAGTTTAATTACTTTGGTTCCCTTTGCAATGCACCTTAGATGGTCTGAATTCTTCCATTGTCTAAATTGTTCATACTCACATACCGTGAAATTATCTGAACTCTTTTACTTGTGAAACCTTTTGCAGTGATTAGTCTTGGTTTGAATTAATTCTAAATAAAATTATTTTCAAACCAAAGCAAATGACACAACTTATTATTTTAGAAGTCTTGATTGACTAGTGAACATAGCCCTCGACATAAAACGGAGAGATTATGTGCTTCTTATTCACTCATCATATGATAGAGTATTATTATTATTATATCAAGCTTTATGCTTGGTCTAGGTGATTGAAAGGTGAAAGAAGAGACAAAATTCAGTTACAGTATGATGTGATATTACTTATAATGAGAGGGCACATGTTAAAAATGTATATAACAAAAGTTAGCATGTCTGGCCGATTGTAAACTTGAGAAGTTGGATATGTTTAAAGATTTGTTTTAAGTATACGAGAAAAAAATTACGCGGTCTCGGTCATTGTGCAGGTTTTTATCTTGTTTAGTGATGGATCCACTTACATCATTTGCCCGATTGTTCCTTTTGGAAGGTAATTTATCATTCACCCTCTTATGCATTTCTCCATCTGGGGGATGTCAACTTTTTTAATGCCAACTTGCTTGAAAAATGGCACTTTATAAAAAATATTACCGTTTGAGGCTTTGCTATTTGTTCAACTGTGGACTGTTATATATAGATGGCTAGACTCAATCTTGACGTTAACACAATCATGTTAAAATAAATGTTATATCATGAATACCATCTAGGTAGTCATTTGCGAGTTGCCAAATATTTTAAGAAATTTTTTTCTGGTAAACTATTTCTTGAAGTAACATGTCAAATGTTAATGTCTAGGCTAATTTGGGCTGTGATGATTTTATATTATTTTCTGTTCCTTCTTTCTTGATCTTTTTGTTATCTTTTTGATGCTGTGTACACTTATATCCAAGCCATTTATTTGACAGTGTGTATAAATGGGTATCTCTGTTGGAAATGCATAACGATGCTCGTACATTTGGGCTTAAATCTGCCAATTCAAAGGCTGTCAATAATTCTAATCTGGCAATCTCTTGGCTGGAGTCAACATTTCCTGAATTAGCTCTCCAAGAAGGTGTTTGTGGAAATATATTTGCTGTCAAAGCTCAGCCTTTTGTTATAATGGATGCATCTGTTTTGTTGCAGGTATCTTCATTTTATATTTGTTGGCCTGTAAGATTCTTGAAAAGTTATCCTTGTGATGTAGTCCTTCCAGGAGAAATCTTAATCTTAGCATCAATGTGTTAATCCAGGGCCCTCTTCAAAAAGCATGTCATGGTCTGACAGAAGGTGTTGTAACTCAGAAAGGAGTATGTGAAGGGCGTGCGGCGAGTCTTCTTTACAATTTAGTCGGCAAAGATTCAATTCTTGTAACTGCTTGGAGTGGTGGGCAACTACAACTGGATGCTTTAGCTGATGAAATACAACCAATGTGGAAGGTGGGTAGTGCACCTCGTCTTTGTGTTGATTCATCTGGTCAGATGTTTGGTGCTGCTATGATTTGTGAATTACCTACCGATAACCTCTCGGTTTTGAAGCTTGATCAACCTCCTAATGATACAGTTTGGTTGGGTTATCCACCTCCTTTACTCTGTCTGGCAATTGTGGATTTATCTTTGCCTAATAGAGGTGGTTCTCTCATTTCAATGGTTTCTGATCCTCTCGTTCCAGAAAGGATATTTTGCCTTCATGATGGTGGGATAGACTCAATAGTCTTGCATTTTCTCCCTTTCACTAGCCAGGCAAGCGGCAAGGAAAAACCAATGAAAACTCCATCTGTCTTTTCTGTTCTTAGTACATGCCCTGGAGAATCCTTCTCACCAGACCCCCTTCATGGTTTCTTGGCATTGTCAGATTCATCTGGAGGTTCATGGATTTTGGGACTTACCTCTTCTCATGAATGCATAGTACTTCACATGGAAACCTGGAATGAATTGCTTACTCATGCTATTTATAATGAGAGGGAAAGCATTTCCTTGGAAGAGGCGATAGATGCAGATACTCCAACAATAATCAGCAAAGAACTCCTCAGCGGACCTAAGATGGTTCTATTACCCTCGTCTGCACCAAACTTACGCTCTGTGACTGCTGATTCTATTGAAGGACGATCGATGCTTCATCAGTATTTCAAGCTTTTTCACGAAAATTATGTGGAGTATGCACACAAGGTAATACTTCACTTTATATGTGTATATATCCATGAATAAATCTTGTTTACAATCCTGTAATGCTTCATAAATTAGATATGACACTGCATTCATATGCGTGCATGTTTTGTTGTGATCAGATATCTTTTTAATTTTAAAACTTCTTGTTCCTTTTTTTTTTAAAACTTAAAGCTTCTTTTTCTGCCTGACATCGTTTTGTTATTTCTAGGTATCCTTTGAGCTCCAGCACCATGCACCTCATTTGAAAAAAATAATTGATAATCAACATTCTCGTTTGTGCGAAGTACAGCAGAAGCTTTTGGGTGCTGAAAAGAAACAGGAGAAAATTGAGGATCGCTCAGACTCTGCAGTTAAGCTTCACAGTTCCCTAGAAATGCGCTTACATAACTTGAGGAGTCTGCCAGGATTACAGAAAAAGCCACTGTCAAAAGCCGAACAAGATTTCAAATTAGAACTCGGTAATTGAATTTTGTATGTTCTACAGTTTGCAATTGAAATTTTCTCATCCTTATTGCATTAGCTCTTTACTGATAATATCTACTACGGTTTGTCTTATTGAGGTGCGAGTGCGACAGCGTGTTCTGCGTAGACTATGTGAGGCTGGCCAACTGAAAATATTTAGGTGTCATTTAGTTGGACTTTCGACCCAATTCAACTTAAAAGTTATGAAAAAGAAAGCTGTAGTTTTTATGATATTGTTTGGATATAAATATTGAAAGTTGACATGTAATAAAATGATATTGTCTAATGATGAATAAAAAGGTGGAATAAAATAATGATATTGTCAGTGCCGATAGAAGTATGTGATCGTATAATAATTATGATTGAAAATTTTAGTTAAAATATTTGAGTGGAATTTTTTAATGTCTAGATAATATCATGATTTTTTGAGTTGAGTTGAGTACATGAGAGTTTTAGAAGCCAAACAAACAGGGCCATAGTGTCTTTGATCTACGAGTAAAATAGGACAAAAGACTGAAACTCGGTGTTTACAAGTCCTCAGTTTTGATAATCATGCCTTCTTTCCTGTGTCATTTATATTAAAGAGTCAGAATCTATATGTAGACGTTTTTGTGAATACATGTATTTGTATACATGTCAATTTACATATAGAAATACGATATTATTCTGGTACGGGGTTATTGTTTGCAGTGGTTCAATCTGACAAATTCTAAATGGCTGTTTCTCGTAGGCCCAAGTTGACGGTAAATTTTTAGAAGTGAAAAGCTTTATAATTAGGAATCTATAACGGTTTGTATTTCATAAATTTGACAATTGCATGAAAACTTGATGTTAAAGCGAAATGATTTCCTTTGCATCTTCCGTGAGGTCATTGAGTGTTTTTGCCGTCTGATATGATGCACACAATAAGAATCATACCAATTAAATGCTCTGGTGAAACAAGGTGCTTTTCTCCCCCCATCTGACAATAAGTGTGGTGCTTAAACTTTAATTTTTGGCACTTCTTCTCTCGTTTTAATCGAGTCCCTACTTTCGGTTGCACCATTGAAGAAATAATGAAACTCGGCTGTCTGGGATTGACCCTGTATTTTTTCTTGAAAATTAAACTTAGGTTTTACTTACACTCTATGCAGATAAATTTACTGGGGTGGAGTTGGATGCCTTGCACTCTTCCATTGAATCTTTGAATGCAAGATTGACGAGACACATACATTCTCAACAGGTTGAGTCCTCAAATCGACAAAAACAGATAGCAAGAAGAGGGCCGTTTCGGATTCAACACAATGAGGTATCTCAACTTAAATCTTCACTTGAAAAACTCTCGCTAATTAACAGTGAGAATGGCAAAAAGGTTAAGCTTGTTGAGTTGGCATTAAGTAGCAGAGAAATCAGTGACTGATGATAGCAATAGAATGTCCAGTAACTGCAATTGTTTGGAAACGAAGAAAGAAAAAAAAAAGCAGTCTATTTGCTTCTAAGTTTCATGGATCTGGTATTTAAATTTCAGAGCTGGGTTGTGCAATATCATAGGTAGTATTTTGAAGGTTGCTATGTGAAAAGGGATCACTTTTTGCTTGTTATCCGGATTTGTAAATGGGTGATTGATCGCCCTTGAGGCAGGACCATTGGTTAAGGTCCAGAATTCATTCATCTGAGTTTAAGTGGGCTTGTCTCTGCTTAAATCAGCGGTACCCTTCGACGAGAGTATCAATTCAGGTCATCTGATTTACTCTGATGAAAGTTGCTTAGAACTTATGCATAAACTCTGATGAAGGTTGCTTGTGATCTTCTGCTCGAGAGACAATTGAATTAAATAGCATCCAGACGACAATAATGCGAGGTAATCAGGTGAGAAACTGATCGATTCAATGTTAGTCTAATTTAAATTCTCGGAGCATCAAAATGTTACCCTTTGCAGCATGTAAGCATATAATATCAGCACATTTATTTTGATACTTCCAATTGTTCAATATTTTACTATGTAGCTTTATACAAGTTCAAACGGTGGAAACATATGATGCACGGGCACTCCTAAAAATCGGTGCAATATCGACACTTATAAGACACCAACACTCCTCAGACACTCATAGGACACGCCAAGTGGGATGTGATTATTTTTTTTAAAAAAAATCGGACCCGTGTCGGACATTCCCCTCAAAATAGGACACCGTGTGACACAGAAAAGTCACTCTTGGGGGTTAGCAGTACAATTTAATAAGTTATTGGCTAAAATGAAATCTGGACGTGTTAGTTAAACTTTATGTTAGTTGAAGTAAATGCATTTGGTAGTATATGTGATACTATGATGATTTCAGTGACATGCATTTATTTATATGTTTTTTTAATTTGCTAAGGAAATTTTGATGTTATCTTTTATTTGGACGTGTTTGTTAAGCTTTATGTTAATTGAAGTAATATGTATCTGGTGTTAATATGAGTGATACTATGATGATTTCAATGACATGCATTTGTTTATATGCTTTTTAAAGTTGATAAGAATATTTTTGTTGCTTTTACATGGTTTTCGAATTTCAAAAATGTGAATTTTAATTTTTGTAATATAGTATATATATATATAATATATATAAAAATATAAAAAATATATAGGCATATATAGGCATGTCTTTAGCCGTGTCGTATCCTAAATTTTGAAAATCCGTGATGCTTGTGTCATGTCAGTATCATTGTGTCAGTGTTCGTGCATCGTAGGTAGAAATGACTTGATATGGGAAGAGTACTCTTTGTAGTTACACAATATCGGCTTTTAGTTTTAGATGTTAGAATTAAGAATAAGACTGTTGAATGAAACAACCTAAAATTAAGTAGTAACCCTGGAGCTTTTCTAGAGAGGATGGTCAAGGAAGTTAATTGGACGCCAAAAGATGATCCTGATACCACCCGTAACAAAATGGCTCGTGGCATTAAGTTGGCAGCAAAAGAGCTGTTTGGTGAGTCAAGACGATATGCTCCACCAGGTAAGGACACATCATGGTGGAATGAAGGTGTGGAGAAGGCTATTTGAATTTAAAAAGGGATGCTTATAGAGAGCTGAAGAAGAAGAATAATGGGATATCATTCGAATGATATAAGCTTGCCAAAATATAAACGAAGACAGCGGTTCAAGATGTTAGAGCTAAAGTCTACAAAGAAGTGTACGAGAAATTAGACATCAAGGAGGCATAACAAGATATCTACATGATTGGTCGAGCGAATGAGAGGAAGACAAGAGACACATGTGCAGTGAAATGCATAAAAGATGAGAACCATAAAGTCTTGGATGCTAGAGATGAATACATCAAAACAAGATTGAAGAATTATTTTAACAGCTTTGTCAACATTGGTTTTAGCCAAGATTTAGATGATTTTAACATCCATCAACATGATGTAAACCTTGAGTTTACTCGCAGAATTAGAGAATCTAATGTTAAAGAAGCTTTGAACAAAATGAAAGCACGAAGAGCGGTTGGTCCTGATGGAATCCCTATTGAAGTATGGAGATGTTTAATACCAACGAGGATAAAGTGACTAATATATCTATTTAACAAGATTTGGAGGAGTAACAAAATTTCAAATGAATTGAGAAAGAGTATTCACATCCCTATCTATAAGAAGAATGATGATATTCAGAGTTGCACCAACTATCGTAGTATAAAACTCATCTGTCTCATAATGAAGCTTTGGGAAATGATGATTGAATGTCGGCTAATAAGGGAGATTAAGATCTCGGAGAACCAATTCGGGTTCATGCCAAGACGGTCAACTACGAAAGCTATCCATTTATTTCGCCAACTTGTCGAACGCTATCGTGGGAGCAATAAAGATCTGTATATGATATTTATAGACTTGGAGAAGGACCACAATAAAGTCTCAAGAGAGATATTGTGGAAGTCTTTGATAAAAAAAAGAAAAAGAAAAAGAGTTCACATCAAACATGTCAATATAATCAAGGAATTGTACGATGAAGTAACATACAATGTGAGAACATGCAGTGGGGTGACAAGTGAGTTCTTGATCATTATTGGATTGCACAAAAGGGTCTGCGCTGAGTCATTTTCTGTTTGCCCTAGTGATGGATGAGATAACAAAAGACATACAAACTAAATTACATTGTATCATGCTTTTCACTGACAATGTTGTGTTAATCGGGAGAGACCGTGGAATGGGTAAATGTCAAATTGGAGTTATGGAGAAATACCTTGGAATCAAATTGTTTTAGATTAAGTAGATCTAAAATGGAATATATGGAGTGCAAATTTAGGGTCGTACCTTTCGGGATCCCGTGTTGTAGCACTCGATGGCAAGATGTGTCGATGAGCAGCAAGTTTTGATACCTATCCAAAAAGATGGAAAGATTAACAGTGACGTTAACCACATGATTCAGTGGATGGGTTGAAATGGAGAAACGCCACCGGAGTTCTATGCGATCGTAATATATCGTTGAAATTGAAGGAAATTTTTTATGGACCTTCAACATCGTATGTGACGGAATGTTGGGCACCCAATTGAAATCACATTCAAATGATGAGTGTAACGGATATGCGAATCGTTGGATGTGCGGTAAACTAGAAAAGATAAAATAAGGAACGAGATATTCAAACTGAAATATGTGTAGCTTGTATAGAAGAGGATATGCAATAAAGTTGCTTATGTTGGTTTGGTCATGTACGACGTAGGCCCATCATATATGTGCGTCGAGTGGAATCCATGGATTTCGGCCATTTCACGATAGTGAGAGGACGACCGAAGAAGACATGTCTCGAAGTATACACGGATACTTGGAGTTCAAGATGATTAAAAATGATATTTTGACCTATAGAAGCACTTGGAGAAGACAGACGCGTGTGTTCTACCCAACTTGATTCTCTTTATTGTTCATGTAGATGTGATACCCGACTCGGGACATATTATTTTATCCCTTATCTAATACCATATTCTCTATTATATATACATTCATATTACATCAGCGGAAACGTTCATAATAGCGAAATCGTTTAGAAAGAAAGACAAAAAACCTAAATACCAAAATGCAATCCAAGATAAACCCTTTAAAACTTTCTGATATTTAGTTAAAGATGGAATACTACAACAGTTTTGGTAAGCCTAATTTCCTCCGGTTCTGACTCCGGTTCTCCTGTATCTGGAACAATAAATTACAAGAACAACAGATGTTAAGCATTTAAGGACTTAGTGAGAAAATAAATTGGCTTACATTATGTACTTATCAAATGATGCAATGTATCAATATGACATGTAATGTAACAAAGATATAACACTGCATTTAAAGAAATTATAAATGAACAAAGACGATTTAGGACATTAAGGTGAATATCGCAGGCTAAAGAGGTGTCTTCCACTCGACAGTTAGGTGGAACATTTTTCCCCACATATTATATGTACATTCTTTCATTTATGAGCACATGTGAACCATTCTTCAGATCGTAAAATGGTGCGCGTTGTTCAGATGAACCATATACCCAGAGTGTCATCCGTTGTTCATTTGACTCACTTTTCGAGCCGAAGTTGCGTTGTCCAGTAGACTCAATACAGAAATATGTCTGTTGTCTAGGGCTCCAATAGTCAGCTCCAATAGTCATTCAATCATTCGAATGAACAGAATAGCGATGAACACGATAACAAGGCATGTAGACAATATGATCAATGAATTGATGTGATGCACAATATGATAACATATATGACAAATATGGTAATGAATAAACATATAGTGTAAGTTTCCGGCCAAATGCCAAAAGGGCTTTATCGAAAGAAATCGGTAGTGCACGTAAGCAATATTTCATGGGTTAGGGCCAATGCTAGGTATTGAAATATTTAAAAATCATTTTTGGCTCAAAACCTATTCAAAATCATCTGTGTTCAAATTTTAAAAATTGACGATAAATCAACCATTCATCGAAAAATTGTGTAAGTTTCCAGAAATTCGTAAAATAAGTGTAGAAAGCTTTGGAAACCGGAAAAACAAGAATTGTCACAGCGCGTGAGGTCCACACGCCGCCGTGTCAATGCGTGGATGGTGCTCCGGCCTCCACGCGTGGCCGTTATTTTTTCAATATGTTCGCCTTCTCGAGTTCTAAAACTTTTGTTCAGAAAATAATGAGATTTCAAGCCGAATTCGTCTAGATTTTGATTTTATAAGATGATCTTTATGCATATTTTGATCGCCGAAAACTGTATCTACGACGATAGTTTTGGGCGAACGGCCGATATTCATGTAATGTACATTGTGAACAACTTTGATTTTATACCCGAGACCAACAATAGTTTGTAAATGCAAGAAACGAAGGCTTGAATATACCAACTCAAAACACCTTTCTGGGCAGAATTCTCAGCAGCAACTCTTCATGTTTCTGATTTTTCTGGGCTATTTGCTTTTTGAATTTTGCTACACCTCCTATGCTAATTTTTTTCTGAGTTGGTAAGGTGATTGGTAAATATGATCGTTCAATATTCTCCGAGCATTTGAAAGTGATTTGGATATTTTCTCAATTTCTATCCTATTTATGCATACTTTCTATTCATTATTTCCTAACATTTTTCCAAGATATGTCACTTGTCATGGCATAAATGATAAATAATAACTCTTTAAAAAAACTAATTAATAATGATAGTATATATATATATATATATATATTCTTGCTATATATCTAATACATATATTTTATAATAATACATAATATTTGATATTAATTAAATATAGAGTGTTACAGTAGCCAACTCAATCATTAAGATTAAAAACTTGGCTATTGTTGTTGTATTGAATATAAAAATATGATATAAATACAAAATCTTTAATTATGATGGAGATTTGGATCGAACCTCTTACATATTTAACCAATATCATGGAGTTAATGATTAAGCAATTACATTCAATGCAGATTTTAACATACTTTTTGGTAAGTGGTATTAGATGGTAAAATAATATTTATGTGTAATATGAGTGATAAAATTTAATTAGACGATGATTAATCATATCGCGTTTATTGTATGAGTTGAGTTGAGCAATTTGTAGATTTCTTATCAAATATCAACCAAAATAGTTAGTAACTATAAGATAATATGGGTGTAATGAACATAATTTTTTAATTATATATATTTCAACTATCATATCATATTTTTTATACCAAACGGTGAAGATTTGAAAATTTTGAATAGGACAAACATGATTTACTCCCAAGTCCTAACGAAACAAATCGCGTGAAAAAACATAACACTTTACACCGTCTTCAGCTAACTGTCGAATTCTGGAAAAAAGACTAGGTCAAAGTCGCACTTTGTATGGCCATTTATGTGCAAAAAAGAATAATGTCATTATTAAGTGCCGTATTGCAAATACCAATATTTTCAGGGGTAGAGTGCAAATACACAATAATCACCTGAACATTCAAAAACAAACCCCATCCGGTAGGGGCAGTCTCGTAATTATGAGCTCCTCAGCTGCCCAAAAAAATTATTATCGGGTAACTTAACTTCAAAGAGAAGACAAGGAGGCAAAAAAAAATTGAATAAACCCCTATTAATTTCCCATTATATCCCCCGTTTACCCTCGAAATTGCAACCATTGCCACCATCTCCGATCTCCAGATTCATTACTTTTTATCCCCTCTTACGTAATCTCACATTTCTGCTCCATTCCCCCCCTTTTTCTTGCTACATTCAAATGCTTTCATGTATGGAAGGATAAATGTTGTATCTTATTTTTCTTCTCTGTAGGCGTTAGCAAATAATATCTGGAGCAGAAACTTGGAATTTATTGTATTTTAAGCTAAGAAAGTGAAATGCGGGTTTCTTTCAGCTGGGTTTTGTTCGAAGTTGTTTGAGGTGGTAAAGCTCAGTTTTTTTATCTGCGATAATGACGGCATCGTTTTGTTCGGAAGGGGGAGAAACTGGGATTTTTGAGTTTGGAGATCGTGGGATGTCGAGGAGAAATTAGGGTTTTGACGGTTCAGGTGAAATTTTTATTTAATTTTGTGATGAATCGGAGTTTTAGGGCGCCGGAGAGGGGGAGAATGGGAAGCCTGAGAATGAAAGATAACAAAGACGAGGATTTGGCATTGTTTCGTGAAATGCGGAAGCAAGATAAGGATCGGAATAATCTTTTTTTTCAGAGCTCTGACGAGTTGGATTCTTCAATGGGTATTGTTGAATATCGTTATCTGACCAATTTTTTGTGCTGAAAATCTTTGAAATTTTTTCATTTTCTTGTTAACTGATATTGTTGTTTGGTTTTATTAAGAGTCAATATACTTGCTGGATTTTATTTTTGAGAATTTGGAAATGTGGAATGGCCATCTATCATATATTTGAAACAACACTGGTTCGGTATATTTTTCGTGGAACTGAATACAGTTTCAGTAGTGGATTGTATTAGTTCAATGTTACTGTACCAAACTTGAGTTTTCTGAATATGTGATTCTGGCTTTCAATTTTAGTATTCCTCAAAGTTTGTCATTAATATTCTTCTTTACAGAAATGGTAACTGGTGGTCCACCATTATTTAATATTCCATCGGCTACACCTGCACCTGTGAGGAAGACGTGCAGTGACGACTTTCTCAATTCAGACAATGATAAAAATGATTATGAATGGTAATTGTAAATATCAATTGCGTGTTTTAACTTTATGTATTCTGATGTGTTGATTTGGACCTCATGTTTGAAATTTGTTATGTGATTGTTCTTAGAGGTAGATTTTGTGTAAAAAGTGCTGAAACAAATCGTTCACTGGCATTATGAAGTGTTTCTTTAGAGTTAAAGCTCAAGCAATTTTTCATGTTTTCTTTATTGAATCACCTTTCAAAGATTAATGACCACTACTTGTATTTGCTATATTGTATTTCTCAGTTATGTACACTTCGTGATGATTTCTTTTTCTTTCAATTTGTAATCGTATGCATAAATCTAGTTGTTGTTCTACTTTGGTTTTTTGCTCATGCAATATGAATAAAATCTATTACATAAAAGTGGAAAAGCATATCTCGAACTGATATGTATCTGGGACCAATCTGGGCCAAAGACACATCACAGCAGAGTTTTGTATTTGGGACCAAACAGACCAACCTTGTGCATTTGAGTCCCTTTTTTATTATCATACATTGTACTTCTGTCAAATTTACTAATAGGCTTGAGCTCGATTTACCTTAGAATTATTGAATGGAATTTCTAGTTCTTCTTCATTTCATTATCATGCATTCCTTAACACTTTACAATAATTTCTTACTCTCTCAGGCTTTTAACACCTCCTGGTACTCCTCTTTTTCCTTCCCTGGAAATGGAATCTCATAAAACTGTTATGAGTCAGCTGGGAGCTCCAAAAGCTAATCCTACCACACTGAAGTCTAGAGTAAGATGATTATATAATATATGTTTCCCCTTCTCTTTTGTGGGATTTTTAGGTTGATGAGTAGTTATATACAGTATTTCAAGTTACATACTGGCAGAAATATGAAATTTTTATAACTTCTATTTTCCATATTACTGGAGCTTCGTAATTCATTTAGCATGGTTTAGCTGAAATCTATGGAGGTGGTTCTATTAGTATATAAATCGCTGAGAAAGTCAATATTGAATCAGATGTATGAACATAAACTTGACGAGTCTTGTTGATTTTTTAGTTATTTCATCTTTGGAATTATTAGGAAGACAGTGTCAAATGATATGTATAAACATAAACTTATCGACTGCTCTGGACTTCTTTCTTTTCATATTTGAAATTGTTGCCTAGTTGCTACACGGAAGGAAACATCAGTATTGCTAAACCTTCAATAATCTTGAAAGAACTTGAATTTACTTTTAAGAGATCTCTCTGAAAGCAACTGATTCTGTTATGCAAATTGTTCTCCATGGTTGAAGCTTGCAAATCCCCAGTCCGAGTTTTCTGCAAGGAGCAATTTATCATCCAGACAGGCAACTTCGACTCCTGGATTGAATACTTCCACTGGAGGACTCCGCAGGCCATCTTCTTCTGGGGGTCCTGGATCAAGACCTGCCACTCCCACTGGACGTCAAACTGTTAATTCACAATCTAGATCCACCTCAATAGCATCAACGAGACCATCATTAGCCACATCTGCTAAATCAGTGTCAACCTCATCATCTAAAGTAATATCAACTACATCGAAACCTTCAAGATCCTCAACACCTACTTCCCGTCCTGCCTTACCCTCGACCAAATCTGTTGCTCCTCCAAGATCTTTAACCCCTTCTGCGAGGTCTACCGTAAGATCTTCGACACCAACCAGTCGACCCTCTGTACCTGCATCCAAGCCTGTTCCTAGGGCCCCAACTCCAACTCGTAGGCCAATGACAGGTTCAAGTGCGACAAGCTCGACTGCCATTTCGGTTAAGTCTTTAACTTCTTCCCCTTCGGTTTCCACGTTCGTTTCTAGTACAGAGAAAAATCTGGTGCAACTTCGGCCAAGTTCTCCTATTACCCGACCAAAACCATGGAAACCTTCAGATATACCTGGATTTGCCCTTGATGCCCCACCAAATCTAAGGACATCTCTGTCTGACAGGCCACCCTCAGTCACTAGAGGTAGACCTGGAGCACCAAACCCTCGGTCGGCATCCATCGAACCTGTTTCAAATGGAAGAGTCAGACGTCAATCGTGTTCTCCAGCTAGAGGACGGCCTCCTAATGGTGTACTTCATAACAGTGGAAGTTCTGTGCCTGTGCCTGCTGTAAATCGGTTGCGTGCTAAGGCCAATGACAATGTCAGCCCTGTTCTTGTTGGGACCAAAATGGTTGACAGGGTAATAAATATGCGGAAACTAATTCCACCGAAGCAAGATGACAGACATTCACCCCACAGCAACGTATCTGGAAAGTCCGGTTCACCTGACAGTGCAGGCTTTGGAAGAATGCTTTCCAAGAAATCTTTTGATATGGCTATGAGACATATGGTATCTATGCTTATCCCATCTTTTTTTCCTGTAATATTCATATAATATTATCTATATTATGCATGGTTTCTATATCATTCTGCAGATTGTATTTTTATCCTGATAAATTATTAACAATGTTGTATTTTGTTGATTTTTTAGCTTATCTTGAAGCATCTTGCAAATGGATTTTATTATGATTGATAGCTAAGAGCAATATTAGGATAATCCTTTTTCTGTTTGGAACAATAACTTCTTGGTTTCTGCTTTTGATAGGACATAAGGCGAACTATTCCTGGTAATCTACGTCCAGTGACCACCAACATCTGTGCAAGCTCCATGTACAGTGTGAGATCTGGTCCAAGCAAAGGCCAGAACAGTAAGTGTCTCAGATTCTCCTCTTGCTACGAGTAGTAATGCTAGTTCTGAAGTGAGCGTCAACAATAACGCCCTTTGCATGGATGCAACCGAGCTATATGATGATGTTAGTAGTGGAAAGGGTATGCAGTCTCCTGCCAACTTTCTTGGCCGGTGACACGACACACGTATCCGATTCCTAGCATTCGTTTATAACCAAAAATCTACTAGAGATTCGGATCTTCTTAAGGGAAACTTACCAATGATAAATCTTGTTTGATCGATGTAAATCTCTATCCATGGCTGAGTAGTGGCTATAATTTGAAATCTTGCGTTATTTGTAGGACTGTGTTACGCGCTGTACTGACTGCCTCACAGATTGTTTGTGTGGCAATCCAATTTACTGCAACTGGAATGTATTAACTTTTAACCTTTTATTTTGAAATCCTGATCAGTATTTAACCTCTAGTCTATATGTGCTGTTTCAGAAATATAATTTTTTTTTTTCACTTTGAGCTAAAGAATAAACTAATATTTTGGTTAAAAAAAGTAATGTCCTTATAGAATCCTATTGTACTATTTGTATTATGAATAATTTATTAAAATTATAAAGAATTATATGTTGTATTTACTTAAATTATGAATCTTTTGTTTGCATATGGACCACTTTTTTCACTTGATGTTTGACCAAAGTGACTTTTCTTTGATGTTAGAGGCGTGAGATGATTTCATGAGATGTATTTTTTAAAACGTAAAACCCAATAAACTAAAATGTGGAAAATACTTATATGAACCATGTGTGGACCACTACCGATCAACTTAATATGATTGATTTAAAATAATTGGTATGTTTTTTTTTATGTATTTTTATTCAAAAGTGTTGTGTTTTAATATTAAGTTAATGTATAAATATTGTGACATCCTCGTCTGTACTCTCGAATTGAGACCTCTGTATTATGTGTTTTCATTAATTTTAAAAATATTTTGCCAAAATTAAATGATATACGCACAATAAGAAATTACATGGGAAAATTATGAGACATAAAATCACTTGATAGTTTAATTTTACCCTTTAAGCTTTACTTACCAATTTTTTTTCAGTGATGATTAAAAAATGGCAGCGTAATTTGATCCTAAAACAAGTGAGCTGAATAATGACCATCTTCGATCGAGTAGAAGTTAGAACTATATTGTTTTTGTTTAATTTATTTTTTCAAAAAATAAGAAAATAAACAAAGCTTCCCATTTGACAATAACATTTTATGGGGAAACAATAACAGATATAGGATCCTTATATTTTTGTTTTTGTACTGCTTTGATTTAAATAAAATTTTAAATAATGTACATTCATCGGAATTTGATAGTAAAATTTTACCAAAAGCTCCATCTTTGTTCCATGTAAAACTAATAATATTTTTTAGGTTCTGCAGATAACGAAATTTGGCATTTAACTGCTCTTAGCATGTGATATTTATAGTCACATGCAAGGGCGGATGCAGGGGGTTGCCATATATATATATAATTAAATCCGATATGATAGAATAAACATGGTACATCCTTGTTCACATACACAAGATGATGGTAATTGGTATATAGATACCACGGCCTTGGCATCATGGTTGTCATCCTTTGTCCCGCAATTAGGATGGACTCATGCTCGAGTCCTAAGTAAACAGTTCTCCTCCCATGAATTTAAAAAGGAAAAAAGATGATGGTATAATAATAATAATAATAACAACAACGTGTGCTTATCCAGTTTTGACAGCTTGCCCAACTTGGCTCTGCTAAATTAGCCCCATCGCATGAGTTTTGTGATCTATACTTATCTTCTTAGATTTGATACATCGAACTTTTCAAGCTCTGGGAGACAAAAAATCCCATTGGATCTTATTTATTCGATAAATTAAAAAGTCACTTATTAATAACAACGACGACGAGAACAACTAAACCTTTAATCCTTACAAATCATGGTAGATTATATGAACAATAGAGAGAATAAAGTCTATTAAGCGGAATCACTCTTAGTACATGTCTCTCCATTTCGTTACTCTTGTATGAAACTTTATATAACAGAAATCAAATGTCTGATCATTCATATCAACAGGTTTAGATAAATTATAGTGTATAGAACGATAACTAAAAGTTTGGATCAAATTCTATTAAAAATATGATGCCAAAAATCTATCTTTCATATCGATGCAGTTAAGGAAACATTAATAAGTTTACAAGTAAATGGTTGCTTCGTCAACACCTAACAAGAGTGAGATTATGGATTATATATGAGAAGACGACGAATTGATGTGAACATAAGAATAGAAGTTTGAATAAAGAAGAATTTGGGAAGTGGGATTGGAAAAAAAAGAAGAGGCCATACTCGACACGAAACTGTTTGCTCACTAGGAACATGCGCAGCTCATCTTGACCACCTTCTAAGTCAATACTCCTTTAAATAACTTCCATACTTTTTTTATATTATGGTCGGTATTATCCACTTTCAATATATATATATATATATATATATATATATATATATATATATATATGTATGTATGTATAGAGAGAGAGAGAGAGAACATACGTTTCTTGGCTCACAATTTGAGTATTCAAGTAGGCGGTGGTTAGTTTCAGATAAAATCAAAACAATTATAGACAGGCGTGGAACCACGACTATAATTTAGGAGAGATAATTTTTTTTTAATTTCTAAATAAGGTAAAACATAAATTTTTTTTTTAAAAAAAAAACTATAAAAAACTAAAAATTGGGGTGCAGCTGCCGCCCCCTACACCCTCTCCATCCACCCTTGGTTAGACAAGTACTAGCTATAAAATGAATAATATAAGTTAAAGCAAAAAATGTTTGTATAAAATTTATGGGTGTGTATCTTAGGAAAGTAGCAAGCAAAAAACAGCAAACGGCTTTGTATTAGAAATGTCGAGACGAGATTTGTAATCTCTGTCCTTAAGACAATATTGCCCCCGCTACGGTGCTAACGGTTTACTTTGGCAATTTGTCTCCCAAGATACAACGACTATGATTTGTGATATGAGCACTCCAAATCACAAATCCTTTAAACCACAAAGGTCTAAAAACGCTCAACCATAACAATGATGAAGACTCACAAAATTACTCAAATTTTGATCTTCAAAATATGATGTGAATTTCCAAAATTCCATGTCTAATTCATTCAAGGTTGTTTCTTATATAGTATATCAAGTGGTGTCATCAAGAGACACAATTTGGAAGCATCCATCATGAAAAATTGCATCCCAACATGAATGGACACACCATTTAATTTGGAAGCAACTAATCATGAAAAATGCACCCCAACATGAATGGACACACCATTTAATTGATTCAAATTTCCAACAATCCCCCACATGAATTAAATTAATGCATATATGTAATTGAGCGCTTTTGACGAACTATTATGGCATCAGGAGAGATAGCTTGTGGCTTTGAATCTTCCGTAGTAGTCTTCAATCGGATTTACTTGACTTAATAGTGAACTTATAGTCTTGAACTATTTAGTCGTTGGTGTAACCAAGGACAATTGAACCCACACCATAATAATTCTAACCTTCGTATTGGTTTCTTACGGTTGTGTCCGTTTCGGCCATGGACCACGCTTGGTTTCATAAGTGCTTTTCATCTTTGAAGCGGCCACACTTCGCAGTTACGTAGGTGATCTCCTAGAAGAGTATCCCGCCTATACTCCAACATATTCTTATATGTCCTTAGGAATCATTAAAGGTCTTTTGCCTATCATCGTACCCTTTTTGCAGGCTACACCCCTTATCATAGGAATGGGTCGGAGATTAATTCTCCAAGGTGTTTATACAATCTCATAATTTAGTTGTCCCTTTTGAACCTAGATCTTGGGATCTCCAGTCAACAAGGTTGGGTATCCACTATGAGATTTTGATTATAGGGTTTTAACCCCATTCCCCTCGATAAACTTCCACATGATCTCTCGGTTAACCAATTTATATGAGGATCCGCGGTTTCACATAATCACTCATGATTATCCACTAGAGATCATTTTATCATATAACATTATCGCAACACATTTTAGTTGCATGCACAAGATGTTTCTTTAACAACTTATAAGCAACTCGGCCGAAGAAACTTTATATGTTTTCCATAGAGAATTTTCCACAATAATATATCTTCAGTTTTGGTAATCACATTACCTCTTTTGCACCATTTATCATTTTAGGATATTTCCATCATCGAATTTTAAGCGTTCTTAACGCGTTATTCGAGGACCAAAGAGATACTCAATTTTTGTTAGTTCCGGATCTTATCGATGAGATTTTAAAGATGACAAAACATATCAGACCGGATCGAGTGAAATCAGACTGACAGAACGATCGCCCAAAACAGATCAAGCTGATAAGATGATAAAGCATATCAGACCGGATCGAGGGTAATCAGACTGACCAGATCAATAGCTCAAAACAGAACAATCTGATAAGGCATATTATATATCAGACCGGATCGATGGATTTCAGACTGACTAGATCGATGCTTCAGATCGATCTCAATCTTTATCAGATCAGAGCAGTTAAGGATACATAAAGAATGGCTCCTCAGTCCGAATCATTAACGGCTATTTATTGTAGCATTTAATGTTGTAATTAATGCTACAAAGGACCAAAGACTGAAGATTGCCATAAAAGGTAAGAAGACAAAGAGTAGCTTACCTGACAGTCGCCGAAAGTATGAACCAGACGGCAAGTATCCTGAAGAAGAAGACTGAAGCCTACTCAGAGTTTAAGCAGAGTCAAAGTTGCACTTTAAGGGAAATAATGTCGTTGGTACATACAACTATAAAAGGATGCAACAAAGGGAATATAACGACTCTTGCTGATCAAATTGAAAAACACACAAGAAAGCAAAAACAGCCCAAGCTTACAAGCTCAGAAGCTCTCGAGCTGAAATCTTTCTTAAGCACTTTTACTTTGTAACATTTGATCAATTTAGGATCACTGTGCGCATCTTGTGTTTTCTGTGTTGAAAAATAGAAGTGAGAATTTATTGTAACTGTCAGACAAAGTGTGTCTGAGCAGATCGAGTAACTAGGAGTTTCAGATTGGTAGTGAGGTAAATCCAGTCTGAATCGGGTTTGTACAACAGGATTGTATAAATCAAAGTCTTCTAGTATAAACCTTCCTTAATTGGAAGAAGGGGAGACGTAGAAGGATTACACCACCTTCGAACTTCCAGAAACATATCCTGTGTATCTTATTTCTGCACTTGTTCTTTCATATTAGCCATCGAGTCGTTCTTACATATACAAGAACAGACCGTTCCGCACTTATACTTTCAGTGGTCTGTTCTGTACAAGAATTGATTAAGAAACATATTTCTTTCACTAATCCGAAAGAAATCACAAAGGATTAATTTTAGAAGGAGTGTTCATTCACCCCCCCCCCCCCTAAACACTTCGGACCGATCCTAACAAGTGGTATCAGAGCAGGTCATCTTAATCAGCAAAATCACTCGAGCTGATGGCATCATTTAACAAAATTCCTATGTTCTCAAAAGAAGACTATGATGACTGGAGAAATCAGAATGCAAGCTCATCTGGCAGCTCAGGATGACGATATGTGGTTCGTCATCACTGATAGACCAATGAAGATTCTAAAAATAAATACAGCAGTCGCCATTACTGGTGGTGAACCACAAATGGTAGAAAAGGACAGATCCCTCTGGACGAATGAGGAAAGAAAGAAAGAAATCAAATCTCGATAATGTGGCCAAAGACATCTTGTTCAAGACATTGGACAAGAACATGTTCAGCAAAATCAAAATGTGCTCTACTGCCAAAGAAATTGGGAGAGAGAAGATAGCACAGCTATGTGAAGGCAACGACCAGACCAAAGAAAACAAGCTGACTGTTGCTCTTCAAAGATTTGAGGGCATAAAAATGAATAGTGGAGAAACTCTAAATGAGTTTGATGAAAGAGTCACTGGCATCATAAATGAACTGAATGGTCTGGGGAAGGAATATTCTAACAGAGAGATCGCTCTGAAAGTTATGAGAACTCTGCCAAAGGAATGGGATGTTAAGACTATTGCCATGAGGGAATCAAAAGATCTTAACAAGGTTGAACTTCATGATCTGTTTGCAGATCTTAAGGCCTATGAGTTTGAACTGATAAGCAGAGGTGAAGCAGAGCCATTCATCTCTCAACCAAACAAGGCCCTGGCAGCCATTCCAGACCAGATCGCTTCAACATCAGACCGATCCGCTGAACAGATAAGTAATGATGCTATGTCATTATTTATCAAGAAATTCGGTAAATTTATGTCTAAGAATAAGAGGAACTTCAAACCCTCTCATCATTATAAATCAAGAAAATATGATGCTGTTAACGATCAGGCTTGCTACAATTGTGGTAAAAGACCGACATTATTGCAGATTGCATCAGACCGAAGAAAGAAGAACGGAAAGAGAAGCATCGTGATGATAGAAGAAGAAGAAGCACTACAAAGACCGCAAGAATCATGGAAAATCCCAAAAAGTCTTAGTAGCTGAAGAAGGAAACAGCAAATGGGCTCAGACAGATTCAGACTCGGAAAGCTCTGAATATTCTTCCAGCGAAAGCGAAGAAGATATTCAATGTCTCATGGCAGACGAGAGATGAGTCAGACAGACGATGTATATGATCTTGACTCAAATGAATTTACACGAGAAGAGCTCATGTCCGCACTGCAAGACATGGCTAATGATTATAGGATCTTAGCTGAATCATTTGAGAAAAATAAAGCTAAAGCCAGTAACCAAATAGATGAGCACAATAAACCAAGCTGCTCTGAGCAGGGTGAGTGCAATAGTCTAAAGATCGAGCTGAATAAGCTGAAAATCTCCTATGATCAGCTCCATGAAGAAAACAAGAGAATTAGCACAAAATGCTACGCTTTCTCATATATTCAAAACATGGACAAAATCCAGAACATCTTTGGAAGAATTACAAGAGGTTCAAAGAAACGTCGGTGACTTCACCGGCATAGGCTTTGACACCAAAGATGAGTCTGAGCTGTTGCTGGTAAAGAACCAAGTCAAACAAATGACATTTGTTAAATCCAGCACAGTATATGAGACTGAAGCACCTAAGATTCAACCAGGAATCTCTTACGTGAATCAAAATCTGAGAAAAGGAATTGGTTATGTTGACCAAGCCAAAGAAAAGACACCAGCAAGATTTGCGTCTATCAGACCAAATCCAAAGGTGCAAGATCGAAGGCAAGGAAGACAATACAATTACTATAATTCAAAACCGATTCAACGAAGATATAGACTACCTAATGAGAATCAAAGGTTTTCACAGCGCACACATATCACACACACAACATCAAAACAGACCAGCACACATCACACCTTACACACACAAGCCATTGAAGCTGATACAGGTGTGGGTTCCCAAGGGCTAATCCGTTCTGGACCCAAATAGGATTGGGTACCAACAATAATTATATTGATGACAGGTACCGAAGAAGCTCGCATCAGACTGGTATTTGGACAGTGGGTGTTCCCGTCACATGACTGGAAACATCGAGCTGCTTCTGAAGTCACAGAATGTACTGGACCCAAGATCATCTTCGGAGAGATAATCAA